>OU896719.1:30025199-31225199 GCA_918026855.4 Phaedon cochleariae
CGTAGAGAATAGTTATTTTTACACCAAGGTAGTAATAGTATTAATATTACTTTCCACCAAATCACCTTTGATATTTTATTTCACTAATAAGAAGATTCATTTATTCGATTCATACTTTGAATAAATTGTAACAAAATAAGAAGTACCTACATGTATGAAGAATAATCCGAATTTTCGCCATCGCACAGTGGCTCATCCACCAAATTTCAAAATTGAAAATGGTGAAGTTACTGCAAGCCTAATTCTGGTAGTTTTGGCGAGAGAACTCAGTTTTAATCTTTTCCTGAAGATGGTAAAACAGTGTAGTGTACTATGAAAGCACTATTTTTAATAATTAGCCATGACCATGACAGCATTTATGACAACTCATTATTGAAGAATTCCTTCTAGATTCTAGTGTTATTTCTGCGATGGGTTGATTTTAATAGAGGTGGCATCTCTATGTCTTTATCGACTAGTGGTTCATAAAATGACGAAAATTACCTTGGTAGTGAAATCACACTTTACGCCTCGAAAAGGAGTAAATAATGCTAGGTTTCATACCTAGTGGTGGAAAATAAATATTGCAATGCAGACCTGTCCTTTGGATAAACTCGAAAATACCATCCTCACATCCTGAAAATCAATTGTTTCAGGGCAAGTTCTGAAGGATATTAGAAGTGGATTTTCATTTGCAGGAAGGATCTCGTCCAACCTATCCTTCTATTCACACCCATTACGATAAGAAAATCATTCACTTCAAAAATAATAAATGAAAGAGGCCGTTGTGGTTATAATAATAGAGTTCACTTCGAACAATTTTTCAAATGATTTTCATGTATCTACAAGGTTGTTCGCTGTCTTTCTATATCGCGATTATTCCTCTCGATTATGAAATATTATTGCTAGATTGGAAAGTTGAAAGAATCGTATAAATTTTTTGAACCTCATCAAAAAACAATAATTAGCTTCATAGGTCAGTGATATGAGGATGACAATATCATTACTCAAATGGAACACTGTATTTTTAAAATATTTTTGTTCATTTCATATACAGGGTGGGTCAAAAATGTGTACCCAGCTTTCTGGATGTGATAGTACATTGAAAAATAAGTATAGTTTGATGAATAAGCTAATGGCCCAAAATGTGTATTAAGAGGGAGATATATCCTCCAAAGTTGATTAAACTAAAATAATTTTTTCGCATAGCATAAACGGTAGAAGCCATCAAATTGAAATTTCCTGCATGAATGTGTGTTGATGGAATACAGTTCATTGATACACTTCTACATTTCTGCTGTAGTTATAAAAGGTGTTTTTATAGGGTGGAATCTTTTGAAGAAAACTTTTCTCTTGGTATTATTTTCGGTGAAAAAACAGAAGCATATTTGATGGAGAGAAGAAAATTACCTACAATTGGTACTCCTATTGAGATACAGAAAATGTAACCGTTCTCGAGATGTTTGAGTTTTTGTAGAGACATGAAATCAGCAGGTAAATTCATCAGTAGCAATATTTTAGTAGGCCTCGAACTTCTTGGCTTCGTTTCGAAGCATTCTTTTTAACGCAATCTTTACACAATCCTCAAAATTGTTCTAGAATTTGGAACGCGTCAAGCAGGAAACATCTCTACACCACGAATATAACCTGCCATTTCTCAAAATCTCAGTTGAAAACCGCAGTAATGATATAACGAAGCAGAAAAACTAAACGAATAAAATAACTCGAACAATGTTGATGTCATAAACGTAAAGTTTATGTCATATGTAATACCACAAGTGCGGTACTATTTCGCTGGAAATCGTTGTTCTGGGATAATTTGTAGAAACGAGCAAGGTTTCAATAAGGGTGCAATGAAAATAACATTTTGATGTCATTCAAATTGAATTTCCCTCCAGCTTTATACAGGGTTTATCGAAATATCACCGAAAAAATTCAAGGGTTGATTCCTTGTGATATTTTAGGAAATAAAGTTCATATGAACATGTGTCCTAACTTGCTTCGTTTTCGAGATACAGGGTAATAATATTTCCATGAAAGATCGTTTCTTTATTCATTACTCAATTGTTTTCCCATCAATTTCCATGAAACGTTGTGGTTTTGTTAATAGTAATATGGAACTTCTTCGGGTGAATTTTTTCAGCGATATTTAGATACACCCTGTATACTCAGAAATATTAATAGGAATTTCCTTTCATTCGCACAATGCGATGAAAAAAAAAGAAGACCATACTCGCCAACGGTATGCCGAAGGAAATTCATGTTGCTTTCAGGCAGCACAGGTTTAACACAAAATGAAATTATTAGGTATTGGATGAAGGCGAAATTGGATCTGTTTAGAGTTGAAACAAGAAACGGGCCAATTTCGTTACAAGGGTGTTCGTTTCAGGTAATACTGATATTCAATAAGGAAGGCAGCATCAACTTTCTTTTGGTGATCGGTTCGTTTCGATATTTGTGGATTTTCAAAACATATCAAAATGTCTCGCACGAGTCCCTGTATCATCGTGTACCAATGTCCTAGTCTAATGCATTTTACGGGTATATAAAACCCGACCTCGACTCAAGCAGAAATAATCCAAATTATTTTGCCATACCGAACACGCGAGCATTATACGCGAATACATTCGTGTCGAAAAGTAATGCCCCTCGACCCAGTTCAGTGATTGCCTTGAGGAAATGGGATATTGAAATGAAATGTATCTATACAAAAAATGCTCCTCTAAAGGCATTTTCCTGGGGTAAAATATAAAAGAGATGTCAATTGAGTATGTGTTTTTATTATTTTCGTTTCGAGTTTACATCAGAACCGCCTGATGAGAATTTGAAATATGTTTACTATAATTACAAGAGCGCTCAATCATTATTTTGGGTATATCGGAAACGAAACTCCCACGCATATTATGTTTACATAGATAGATAGATAGATGCAATATTTGTTTTAGAATGAATATAGTATTCGTGGATTTCGAATCAATATACGTTAATCATGAACCACACTGTTCATTTGGCACCCTATTGGCACAGATTGATAAACTTTGAAGATGAGACAGTCAGAAAAGTCGCATAAAATTAGAGAATGTTGAAATATCACAAAATTTTAGGGGCCACCCCTGCACTTTGTTCAGCAAAACAAGAATACCACATCTAGAACATTAATCTAATTAAAATGTTCATATTATGGTCGATAATGCAGGGTGTTTCATTGAGAAAGTGTATACGGCAACAGTAAATAGAATAGAGGTCACCCGAGGTTATTCTCGATAAACAGGGTAACAATACTTTTTTCAAACCCTCTCAGATAACTTGACGTATACTATCGAATTGCACTATTGGAAAACAAATTAGGGATCAGAAACAAAATTTGGGTCGGGACCCCCAAATTTCAACACTGTAGCAATGCTGACTCACCTCTGTACATATTTTCGTGCGGAAAGCACACGTTTGGATTTCAATCATTAAAATTGTCTTGAAGTGACGCACTTCATTTTTCTCTGCTTTTTTGTCAATTTTCGAGATGTAAAAACTTCGCAAATGATAGCAAATACATATTATTAGTTATTACCTACTAAGAAAACAAATTCAACAGTGGTGAACTATATTGAGGTGTAATTGATCGTTAAGGAAAATGCTCGGGAAAATGTCAGAATTTTTGAGTTTGTTGATTTCTACCCAGCGAGCACAAACATCCCTGGAATGTTTTGAGATGTTTCGAAAATGTTGGCATGAAAATGTTATTTTGAGACGTAATATGCACTGACCAAAGAGGTCTTTGAAGGATATTGAAGTATTGTTTTTGTTCTTCTGTGGCATTTCTTTGTCTGCCTACTGAGAGGTATCCCTGGGATGTTTTGGGATGTTTCAGAAATGTAGGCATGATGAAGTTTTTTTGAGGCGTAACATGCACTTCCCAAAGAGGTTTTAGAAGGAAATTGAAAGTATTGTTTTTGTTCTTTTGTGTCCTTTCTTTGTTTGCCCCACCACAATGTCTCATGCTTACGTCACAATACGATGAATTCTGATTTATTTTCGATTTTGTTCTTCTTGTTCGCAATTGGCATTCGCGTTTGCAGCGTGTCACGCTTACATCACGGTTACATCACGCTTACATCACGCTTACATCACGCTGCTAACGAACAGAAAGGAATTTGGTGAAGTTTATTGTGTTAGAAGACTTGTTCAGTTTGTAATAATGACCATCAGATGCAAGATGTGTTGTTCGGTGACTCACTGTAATCAATATATAAAAGTACGAATTCATCAATACACAGCTTCTCCGAAGTTGCAAACTTATGCATTGTGGAGAACATTCCAAAAATTGGGAAACCTATTTCCAATTATATGTCTGTGAGTCTGTGTGTAGTAAGCACTTAAGCACTACTCAGAAACCGATTAAGAAGGTAATTTCATATCGAGAAAATATTTTTATGTTCAATCTATTTTTAATGCATTTTTTCATTCAAGGGAAATGGAATCCTAATGCAAAAGTTCATTTTGACAAAAGGCTTCAGAAAAGTACCTCGAAAATGTTTTTTTTACAGCGATTTAATGTGCGCAAAACGCGTTGAAAATGGTCTGTTGTGTCCATGAAAAGGCTTTAAAAAGAACTAGGGAGAAGGTAGTTTTGTGACATATCAAGGACATCTCGATAATTGCCGCCTGCGGCGGACATTGGCTGTTCTATAATAGTTCTATTCATGTGTGAACAGAACATCGCAGTGGAGGTTCAATGTCTCGAAATCTCGTACTTTTAACATCTCTGAGATGTTTTTGTGCTCGCTGGGTAATGATTGAAAATGATTTCTTAGTAGCTAGGTAATGATATGTATTTGCTGTAAACCCTTTCAAGTTAATCCGGTACCACGTATTTTAATGTAGATTTTGTACCTAATTTCCGAAAATGAAGGTTTATATCGAACCTTTCCACAGGTACCTAATCCTTCAGGTTGGGAAAGTAATATAAATAAATGTTAAGCAAGCCAAGGTTAGTTTAGTTCAGTGTACCAGTATATCACCTGACGAAGCTACTGATGTGTTAGCGAAAATGTCGTGTGTTTGAGAATTTTGTGGAAATCTGATCGTTTGTGAAGTTTATAGATTTGCCATGGATTTCCATCAAGTAACGTCCAAGTCAATCTAAAATTTTCAAGATGACATTTCTCGTTTATTAGAAAAATTATAGAGGAAATCTGATATTTTGAAAACTTTCGTTAGATCATAGACGAATGGTTAGATTGTATCATTTTGCTGGACTGAATTTATGTATCTACTCATTTCAAAAACACCTCGTAGGTATACATCTACCATTAATTTCACTCCTACAGTTCTACTATTGTTTTATTGATCTTGCCCATTCAGGGGCATAACTAACCATAAATATGTTTCTAATTTGGTATACACATTCTTCGTCTACTTCAATACATCAATTTTTCTTGTTTAAATATGTGAGTACAATATAAGTGTTAAAAGCGTGAAATATATAGGCGATGTATGTCGACCAATTCGATTCAATGTTACAGAAAAAACTCAAGTGAGACACTCTGTAAATAGGAATAGGTACCTGTCAAAGTAGGGATCGATTTCAAGTACCTATTCCCCCATTTCAACCCACTTCACCATTGAGGTTATACATATCAATATCGATTTCCCCACTGTCAGCAAAACAGATTATATAACGGACTAATTCAATTGTAATCATATATTGAACTATGTAGGTATCCCTTGTCAAGGTGAATCTTTTATTTGTGCTCCAACTACCGGAAAAATATAATTTGTGCGGCTTTACTCACATGTAACGATCGCAAATCCTATGATTCCGAGCACATAAATCGCCTTGCCACTGACAAACATCGTCGATTGTTTTTCCTCCGAATCATATACGAAATTATGGAGAATGATCCACGGATAAACTGGCCGGAGCGATTTCGAAAAGAGCGCTGCGGATGCGTGTCTATCTGTCCGACATTTCCCACCGATCTGATGTCGATGATGTCATCGCGCCCCTCCCCCATTTTGCCGTCGCGACGTCATCAAACGCCGGATCGATTCGCGCCCTTCGTGCCAGTTCCGGGGTGGAAAAAGAACGAGCCTCTAGCTATACCAATTTGAGCAGTGGATCTCTGGATTCCCGTGACATAAGAACTTTCTTCTTGGAAATATATGTTTTTCGGGAAATAAAAAAAAGTTGACCCCTCACGGGGAATGAACACGAGCCGCAGGCGTTTTAGTCGCATACATACATACCATTCGTCGTACTTATCATTAACTATAAAGAAAGAAGTCGAAATATCGCGTGTTTTGAGTGACGTCATGTACACGCGAGAATTCAGAGAGCCACCGATGAAAGTTGTGTAGTTAGACGCTTGTGGAAAAAGTAGTGAAAGTAAGTTGGTAGTATATGCAGCAGTAGGTTACGAAGGCATAGAAGTGCGCCACCCTCGCATATACGTCGGTGGCTGAATTGAAATTTGTTGCAGCTGTAGCACTTCTGAGTCAATAATTTAGTCGCCGATAATGTGTATTACGGCCGGCTGGACAACTCGACGCCGAAAAAGTACATGAATGGATGAACTGCTGCAGGAGAGGTCTGTGTTACAATTGCTAAGCATATATAGATGGTCGGTGTTATCTGGGGGCAGTCAATCTACTATTACTTTCCTGCCTAGTAAAACAAATAACTATTTCCTTCGGCATAGAAAGTGGCTTTTCTCTGATACTTCAACAGGCAGGAAAGGTGTTCTTTCTCTGCCTAGGCAGGAAAAGTTTGTTGCCATGCAACGTTTCAATAAACAAATTTGAATGAAATTGGTAATCAAAATTGACACTCTGACATTGGGTGAACACAAATGATGGAGTAATCAAATAAAAAATTACACAAAATCAGTTTTATATAACATTTGGAGAAAATATATATATATGCCGTGTGAAGGCAGCAAATGTATATGTAGATTGACTGCCTTGGCTGAATTCCCAGCAGACAATCTACTACTTTGCTGACTAGTAAAACAAATAACTATTTTCACTGAAACATCAGGCCTATAATGAAGGCTAACATTTTCAGTCTCACCAGTTTGAGGTCAATGTCAAAGTCAAAAATTCTAAAATTTTGCCGGATAACCCTAAAGGCTGTGGCCTTTTTACCGGAAATATTCGAAAAAAAATGGGTGTGTTTAATCTATGAGTTATCGAAAGACTTGAGCAGACTTTCGATTTGTTTCCCAATGTGGAACTTTAGGAAGGATTCTTAGATTAATGGAGAAGAAGATATCGTATGACGAGCCCAAATGACACAAGGGTCTAGCTATTAGGAGTGATGGAAATATTATGTAGATGGTGCGCGTACTATAGGCCATCTTTACGTAAAACTTAAGAAAAATCACTCGACCGCCTACTATGATTTCTCTACGTCTCATTGAGCTAGACGTTGATTCTACATTTTTCCGCTGGATGCATGGTAATGCTGCTATATTCCTGCTGTGACGAGTGGAAATAAAATGACAAATGGTATTTTAGGTACGGAATACATGTAATTTTGGGTCTATTTAACTCTGAATTCGAAAAATCTGCGGCACTTTGAAAATTGACAGAAATCTCAATTACAATTGTGCAATATCGCCATCTATTCAAAATCCGCTGGAAACATTCTTCTCGGGGCTCTTGGGAGGTCGAGAAGAATTTCTGAAACAAAAACGCATCAGTGAGTACACCATATGCACCATATCTATACCTCATCATCTACTTATTTCCACAGCGAATATTATAGAAACCTCAAGGTTATCAGAAGGTTATTATGAAGAAGGAAAATATTTGTTCTCTGCATGAAAAAGGAAAGTACTTTCAACCCTATAACCTAAATGAACCTTTTTCCTGAAAAGTATATTTTTTGAAAAATAACTTGTGAAAAAATGTTGACGCCTCGCAGGGATTGAACCCCAGTGGTGGAAGTAGATAACTACACAGACCATTCGCGATAGAAAATAAGCTTACGCCACCTATCGGAGTTCTTGAAAGCTGTCAAAGCGGCCTGTTTACTTTGTTTTCATTGGTTCACATTTGTTTTTGTTTGCGCTTATTGGTCATAGCATCATTTACATCCAAACAAACGGCTCAGCAGTGTTCCAGTTGTTGCCGTCAGATGGAGCGACGTGTTATTTTCTATCGCGGGTAGTCGTAGTTTCTCAATGTAAATATATTAAAATATAAATTAATGACATCCAACTTTCTAGTAGTAGCAGTAACTGCTGACAAAACAGTACAAAATGTCCTGAAAATGTCCATAAAATGTTTTACCCATTTATCCATAAGGTCGATAGAAGCCACATTTAGAAGATACTGTTGCGAGTCACTCGTACCAGCAAGTGCCTATAATGCTGATATTATTTAGGTTGGCATTCCGGCCATTCCGTCAAAAGAACCTAAAGGAAGACGGAAGACGAAGAACAGAACCATTTTTAGTAGTTTAGTTTTCATTGTTCTATTTTCTTATTTTGCAGGTAATGATTTGAATTGAAGATTCGAAGGTCCAATAACTAGTGATTCATATCTCTAATTTACCAAACACTGGTACTCAATAGTAAAATGTACTATGGATTTAATATCTTCATTCAGTAACCTTTCTGTGGACAACAGGCAATCAAAAGTAACCAGTTTTGCAGCTATAATTTGTGGAACTCATACAGAGTTCTTGCTTACTCATTTTCCCAACTCAAGACATCTACTAATAACACAGTTTGGAAAAATTGGAAACCTGTATCAAGTGAGAATTGACCAACCTGAAAACGGATTGAGTATCACAAACCCAGTGTACACTATTTCATCATTGATTGGGGCAGAAAATATTGAAGCAGAAGTAGCTGCAAGATATCTTACTGAAAAGCTAAAAATACAAAAATCTCTGTTGTTGTGCCTGAGCTTGAAGGATTATAGTAGAAACTCACTGAATGCCATCATCCAAGCTATTCAAGAATATCATACAAATATTTAGAATTGCTCACAATCATAACATTCATAATGGCATTAATTAAAAGGGCTAAGAAAGCTGAGAGCTTTTTTGGCCAAGTAGTTATAGGTCCACCAGCATCAGGTAAAACAACATATTGTGGGAGAGTTCATGCATTTTACAAAGAAAAACTCAACAGAAAAGTTGAAGTTGTCAATCTGGACCCAGCAAATGAGAATATGAATTACAATCCCATGATTGACATAATGCATCTCATAACTGTTGAAGATGTTATGAAAAACTTGAACCTAGGCCCTAATGGAGCACTCATGTACTGTATGGAATACTTGGAAGAAAATTTTGACTGGCTGTTGAATCAGCTAATCACAATCAAAGACAGTTACTTGATTTTTGATATGCCTGGGCAAGTTGAACTGTATACCCATCATAACTCCATAAAAAATGTTTTTGAAAAATTGGAAAAGTTGAACTATCATTTGTGTGCAGTTCATTTAGTTGATTCACATTATTGTTCTGATCCTTCAAAATTCATTTCCACTCTGTTGCTTTCCTTATCTACAATGATGCAAATTGCCTTACCACATGTGAATGTCTTAAGCAAGGTAAGATTGGCTCCAAGTTGGTTCATGCAATAATTATCCATTGCCATAAATCATTACTCTCATCCCTTTTGCCTTTATCAATGATATCAAAAACCTATGATGTACACTTTAATGGTACTACTAAATCTGGGATCCAATGTTTAATTTTATTTAGGCAGACCTGTTGAGAAAGAATGCCTCCAAACTGGATTTTGGTTTGGACTTCTATACAGATGTTCTAGATCTTGATTACCTCTTAGGTCTCCTAGATGATGGACCTTTCACAAAAAAATTCAAGAAATTAAATGCTGCATTGGTTGGTCTTATACAAGACTACAGCCTTGTTGGGTTTGTTCTACTGGATGTCAGATCAGAGAAAAGTTTATTGGAATTAAAAAGTGCTATTGATAAGGTTTGGAGTAGATTACCTATTTGTGGATGGAAATATTGATTTTGACAATTTTAGGCAAATGGATACATCTATGGCAGTGGTGAAGAAAGAAATATACAAGCACTACTTTCATGTGCTGTAGGTGCTAGAACAGAATCAGAAAGATTTGATTCTGATTATTTGTAGTATGTAATAACTTATTCTCTATGATATTTGGAATAAATTGGTATCCCAAAAAGTCCTTAGTTTTTAATTCCAAATTATTGTTTCATCATCCTATAGCTCAGTAATTGGAAATGAATATAAACACTTTGAAGTGATTCCTTCAATATAAATAAAATAACATTTAAAAGAATCAAGAAATTATTTATTTACTTGTAATGAATATCAATACAATGATAAATTTTGATAAAGGATAATTGAGAATTCATTTTGCTGGAGGTTTGGCCTTCTGTTTCTCCAACTGTGCCCTGAAAATCCATGAGATAGTTTAAGGAAGGAGATGATTGTGTGTCACAAAGACCCATTTTTTCATAATTGATAACTTCCCATTCTAATTTCTATATAGGATTGAATCAACTTATACTTGGAAATACATATTATTTCTATAAGTCCAATAATATACTGAAAATTTGATGTACCACATCTACTTAACCTCAATCTCCAAATATTTACCTAAGCTGTTTATTGAAATCATCCTCAACATTATCATCTTCCCAATTATCCTCCCAGACACTGATATCTTGTTCATCCTTTTCCTTTCCAGTCCAGTCTAGAAAAGCAAAAAAATGTTTGTCATGTTTGCCTTTGAACAGGCAGAACATTACAATCCTACCTTCTACAGGAAATTCTTCAAATTCATCATCTTCCTCCAAAACTCCTAAATCTAATTTCGGTTTTTCACTCATTTTGAGACTTTCGTGTCGGCAACAAAGGCAACAAGAATGAAAAATAGAAAATCACAATTCTCTATCACGATTCACAAATCTTTTAATTTTGGTAATCGAGATTGAGACGGCAATCAGTCAACGACCAACGTCAACAGTCAACACGTCTACACTAGTCAACAGTGCGGGTTATACCCGTCAGACAGTCCAGATATTTAGCCGTCATTGGTGCAGTGTTGTTCCTGGCTCTAAATTTTTCGTACCAGATTTCGTTTGCAACAAGTAACAGACTTCAATCTCCATGTAAATCAATGTAAATACATTGAGTTCATTGTTTCAATCAAAAAGTCATTGTTTCTATCAGAAAGCTCACGAAGCAGAACATAATCGTCAGATTTATGACAAAACAGAGAGGACGAAACGAAAAAAGCGTAACATCCTCCATGAAATAGTAATAGATTTATTAGTAATGACAAGAACAACACTGTTGACAAACGTCTCTCGCCAGTCATTCTTGCCGATTTTTGAAGACAAATGACTATCCATAAGGAAAAGTTTTGAAACGATCAGACGCATACTGCTTTGATTGAAAGGCTAGTAAACGTCATTGTCCACCGAAACGCATGTCTTTGATGACTACTATAATAGCGCATGGCGCATGCGTATCATGCCACCAAATCCTTATGGATATTCGTTTCATATTTTTGGCTTCATCCTGGCACCCGTTATGATCCGTATTGTTTCATATAATATGATATCACAATGACTCCATTGTGTTGTTTCAAAAAAACTCTTCGCCCATGACTTTTAGTAAAGAGTTGTTCGACACATCTCAAGTTGAAGACAAATTAATGTAATTAATGCTCGAATTATTCATATAACAATAGATACCCAGCCAACACATCTGTGACATGACATCTCTGAGATGGCGCCTTTAGGTAACAGTGCGATATATCACAAACGTTCTATCGCTGCGATGTTCATGAGCAAACACATTGGTGACATGTCATCTTTGAGATGTCGCCTTTAGGTAACAATATGATATAATATATCACAAATACAAATGTTCTATCGTTTTGAAATATTCCTGTGATGTGAATCTATTTTGATCTTTTTACCTTATTTCATAAAAAAAACAAGTGAATTTCTTCTTCTTATTGAAATTGCATTAGAGCCAAAAACATACTTCAGTAAAAAGTTAAAGTGTGCCTATATATCAGAACAGTGAATTGACAAATATAAAGTACAGTGGAGAATAATTCGAGATTGTACAGGAAGAGTTAAACTGTCACAACAGGAGACTTTGTTTGAATTTAAAAAAGAATATTATATGGAATATTTCAGGCACAGTTATTTTTAGTAATAATTGTACAACACTGAAATTAAATTATGAATTGTTTTCCAAAATTTAGGCAAGAATGATATTAATGCTCATGCAGATATGATGACTATATTTTCATAAGAATAAAAATTATCTTTTGAATATAAAATACTCTCTTCAGTTCAAAGTGTATTTATATGTTTTTCAAAGATTGTTTTTACATAGATCCATGGAACTATAATGAGAAAAACATCACAACTGGTGGACAAAATATAATATAATATACACCTTGGTAGTAAAGAATATTATTACCAGGGATCCTTGGAATATAATCTTGGTGTCCTGGGTACTGGATAAAAATTATTTTCTTCACTAGGCATGGATCATAATTAAATATTATTCAACAGAATGATGAATTTATGCCTGTGCAGTTAATGTCAACAATTAATATCATGATTTGATGGGTAACTGTTACTTCTTATGGCAGGTATATTTATTAGTTCATCTTTAAAAATTGATGCAAACTATAATAATATTTTACTTCTTCAATTATTTGTTTCATAAAAGCAATCTTAGGTACTTATAATAACTTATCAGTATTGCATGACTAGCATTAGTATGTACAATTCAAGTTGTTCATTAAACTGTTTGGGTCCTCTCCAATTTCAAATTGGCCCTAACCCTTATCATCTTCCATGGAATTTTCAGAATCCCTATCAAGTAATTCTCATCCAGTTGTCCAAACAAAGGGTTCCAACCTATCATTGATATCCAAATAGTTGTTCAAAGTTTCCATAGATTCCAGGGTTTGATTCAGTAGCATATGGCAGCGATTCAACTGATGAGAGAGCTCTATGACCTTTGATAATTTTTCAGCATACTTGGCAAACTTGCGTTGTTTGTCTGTAGCAACCAACACCATCTTGGATGTTTCTGCATCCACCTATAATCAAGGATCATTCAACTACAAACAGTTCAATTTATCTTGTCTCTAACCTCTCTGATCTTGTGAGAGAGCTGATTTTGTTCCTTAGCAACCAAATTAGCTGCTGCAGTAAGATGTCTTTGATATTTCAAGCAGAGATTTTTGAATGGGCTGGGGTCTAGTCTCTCTAGAACTTCAGGATCCCTTGCAGCTGGAAGATTCAGAGTGGCTCTCATAATCGGCAAAAACATTGGAATACTTTGGAGACGAATAATTTCTGGGTCTCTCTCAGTACCTGTGAAGAAGTCTGGAATATTCATCTTGTTTTTGCCATTGAATTTTTCTATTTACCTGGTGTATTTGGATTAGCTCCTCTGACAACAACAATGTTATGAGCTGTATTAGATTTAATTTTTGACTGCTTTGATTGTGGTTTAGGAGTGCTGGATTTATTTTTCAAAATTTGCTTGTTAGTTAATTTAGGTGAGTCTGAAAAATACTCATGTAAATAAATACCTAATCAACTACCTATTATTTCACATTACTCACCACCAATTGGTCTATTAACAGTATAACTTATATAGGGTAAGTCTACATCACTGCATACACTTGGGCCAGGAGAAATGGAACCAGGTCTACCATTATCACAATTTTCTCCAAATTCGGAACTGCCGCCACCGGCTCCGGGATTTGCTATTGTATGTTGTCGTCTGAAATTGAGGGGCTTATGCCCTTCTTTATTGAGGCTGCTCTGTCTTGGGGTCGATTGTGCACCAGACTGGCTTGAATGTTCTGAACCCATAATTAATTCTATCAAGCAAATTGGTATATATCCAGAAATTCCTTGCTCATACGTATCGATAATGATACATCATTTCAAATCTGAAAGATGACTGCTGGAGAGCTGGAAGAAAACGTAGAAAAACAAACCAACTTTCATCACCTCATAGTCATAGTGCCTCATATCATCTAAAAAATATCTTTCATCTTTGATTGAACAGGATTGAACTCTGGCACTTCTGGCATCTGGCAGTTCTGGCACAGAACACAAAATAAGACAAACGTATCATGAGATCATAGAACTAATACTAGTTTCATGCATGAATTGATATGTGAAGGAAGTGCCTCGATTGCCGTAAATTGCCGTCAAATGTGTTCCGCGCTGTCACTGAATTTAAAAATAAACCCAGTTGAAGTGATATACCCATCGACGCACCGCACACCCATACCACCCATACAGTGAGTCGATAAAGGTCGTTTTTTCATGATAGAATGCTCGAAGAAGAATAGAACGATGAAATGAATTTGAGGAGTGAGAATTTTGAAGGTAATGGCAACTTATCTCAGAAATCTTCATATTTCATTAGCATTATCTGGTATGGCATTACAAATGTAGAGGTATGAAGTGAAGTGTCCTACAAGGGAATAAGGAGTTTTTGCAAATACTGGTTCTGAGATTCTGAGACTTCTGGGACATCTGCGATGGTTTGCATTGTTCCTGGAATATCCTAAAAAAAAAACATGAATTAGTATTATGATTTTCTAATTGCGCCATATGAATATAATATACAGATGTGGAAGAAAACATGAGTCCACCCTTCTCAGGACACTGCTTCATTGAAACAACGACTGTTGCTTTCCTGTAGGGCATGAATAATTTGGAAAAGAACTGGTATAAAACCACTGTTTATACCTAACTCTTGAAGGCGACACCCTCCTTTGTAGAGAGGCATTACGAACGCCAAAGTTGATACACTCCCCTCGTGAGGGTACCTGACGTGATTCCATACACTCACATTAATGAATGTCGACTAATTATTCGACTGAAGAAATGAATAATTTAGTGAATCGATAAAAGTCGTTTTTTCATGAAAGAATGTTCGAAGAAGAATAGAACTACGAAATGAATATGAGGAGTGACAATTTTGAAGGTAATGGCAACTTATCTCAAAAATCTCCATATTTCATTGGTCTATCTGGTATGGCATTACAAATGTAGAGTTCTGAAGTTAAGTGTCCTACAAGCGATTAAGGAGTTCTTGCAAATACAGGTTCTGAGATTCTGATACATCTGCGATGGTTTGCATTGTTCCTGGAATATCCTAAAAAAAACATGAATTAGTATTATGATTTTCTAATTGCGCCATATGAATATAATATACAGATGTGGAAGAAAACATGAGTCCACCCTTCTCAGGACACTGCTTCATTGAAACAACGACTGTTGCTTTCCTGTAGGGTATGAATAATTTGGAAAAGAACTGGTATAAAACCACTGTTTATACCTAACTCTTGAAGGCGACACCCTCCTTTGTAGAGAGGCACTACGAACGCCGAAGTTGATACACTCCCCTCGTGAGGGTACCTGACGTGATTCCATACACTCACATTAATGTATGTCGACTAATTATTCGACTGAAGAAATAAATAATTTAGTGAATCGATAAAAGTCGTTTTTTCATGAAAGAATGTTCGAAGAAGAATATAGAATTACGAAATGAATTTGAGGAGTGACAATTTTGAAGGTGATGGCAACTTATCTCAAAAATCTCCATATTTCATTGGTCTATCTGGTATGGCATTACAAATGTAGTTCTGAAGTTAAGTGTCCTACAAGCGATTAAGGAGTTCTTGCAAATACAGGTTCTGAGATTCTGATACATCTGCGATGGTTTGCATTGTTCCTGGAATATCCTAAAAAAACATGAATTAGAATTATGATTTTCTGATTGCACCATGGAAATATAATATACAGATGTGGAAGAAACATGAGTCCACCCTTCTAAGGACACTGCTTCATTGAAACAACGGCTGTTGCTTTCCTGTAGGGTATGAATAATTTGGAAAAGAACTGGTATAAAACCACTGTTTATACCTAACTCTTGAAGGCGACACCCTCCTTTGTAGAGAGGCATTACGAACGCCAAAGTTGATACACTCCCCTCGTGAGGGTACCTGACGTGATTCCATACACTCACATTAATGAATGTCGACTAATTATTCGACTGAAGAAATGAATAATTTAGTGAATCGATAAAAGTCGTTTTTTCATGAAAGAATGTTCGAAGAAGAATAGAACTACGAAATGAATTTGAGGAGTGACAATTTTGAAGGTAATGGCAACTTATCTCAAAAATCTCCATATTTCATTGGTCTATCTGGTATGGCATTACAAATGTAGAGTTCTGAAGTTAAGTGTCCTACAAGCGATTAAGGAGTTCTTGCAAATACAGAGGTTCTGAGATTCTGATACATCTGCGATGGTTTGCATTGTTCCTGGAATATCCTAAAAAAAATCATGGATTAGTAATTATGATTTTCTAATTGCGCCATATGAATATAATATACAGATGTGGAAGAAAACATGAGTCCACCCTTCTCAGGACACTGCTTCATTGAAACAACGACTGTTGCTTTCCTGTAGGGCATGAATAATTTGGAAAAGAACTGGTATAAAACCACTGTTTATACCTAACTCTTGAAGGCGACACCCTCCTTTGTAGAGAGGCATTACGAACGCCAAAGTTGATACACTCCCCTCGTGAGGGTACCTGACGTGATTCCATACACTCACATTAATGAATGTCGACTAATTATTCGACTGAAGAAATGAATAATTTAGTGAATCGATGAAAGTCGTTTTTCATGAAAGAATGTTCGAAGAAGAATAGAATTACGAAATGAATTTGAGGAGTGACAATTTTGAAGGTATTGGCAGCTTATCTCAAAAATCTCCATATTTCATCAGCCTATCTGGTATGGCATTACAAATGTAGAGTTCTGAAGTGAAGTGTCCTACAAGCGATTAAGGAGTTCTTGCAAATACAGGTTCTGAGATTCTGATACATCTGCGATGGTTTGCATTGTTCCTGGAATATCCTAAAAAAAAAACATGAATTAGAATTATGATTTTCTAATTGCACCATGGAAATATAATATACAGATGTGGAAGAAAACATGAGTCCACCCTTCTAAGGACACTGCTTCATTGAAACAACGGCTGTTGCTTTCCTGTAGGGTATGAATAATTTGGAAAAGAACTGGTATAAAACCACTGTTTATACCTAACTCTTGAAGGCGACACCCTCCTTTGTAGAGAGGCATTACGAACGCCAAAGTTGATACACTCCCCTCGTGAGGGTACCTGACGTGATTCCATACACTCACATTAATGAATGTCGACTAATTATTCGACTGAAGAAATGAATAAGTTAGTGAATCGATAAAAGTCGTTTTTTCATGAAAGAATGTTCGAAGAAGAAATAAACTACTAAATGAATTTGAGGAGTGACAAGAAGGTAATGGCAACTTATCTCAAAAATCTCCATATTTCATTGGTCTATCTGGTATGGCATTACAAATGTAGAGTTCTAAAGTGAAGTGTCCTACAAGCGATTAAGGAGTTCTTGCAAATACAGGTTCTGAGATTCTGATACATCTGCGATGGTTCGCATTGTTCCTGGAATATCCTAAAAAAAACATGAATTAGTATTATGATTTTCTAATTGCGCCATATGAATATAATATACAGATGTGGAAGAAAACATGAGTCCACCCTTCTAAGGACACTGCTTCATTGAAACAACGACTGTTGCTTTCCTGTAGGGTATGAATAATGCGGAAAAAGAACTGGTACGAAACGACTGTTTATACCAAAGTCTTGGAGGCGACACCCTCCTTTGTAGACAGGCATTACGAACGTCAAAGTTGACTAATTATCCGACTGAAGAAATGAATAATTTAGTGAATCGATAAAAGTCGTTTTTTCATGAAAGAATGTTCGAAGAAGAATATAGAACCTAGAACTACTGAATGAATTGGAAGAGTGACAATTCTGAAGGTAATGGCAACTTTTCTCTCAGAAATCTCAATATTCCATTAGCCTATCTGGCATGGCATTACAAATGTAGAGTTATGAAGTGAAGTGTCCTACAAATCACGATAATTATTATTGCAGTCTGCACTATCTCACACAACACCCGGTATCGAAAACAAAAAAGTATATTCAATTCAAGAATACAGGGTCGTTTTTTCATTTGGCATTTAAAAACGGCGCATTTATTAAGATTGAACTAAACCGGGTGTATACAGTGTGACCACGAAATCATTGGCCAGGACGTCATTCAGTTGGTGTTGGTGTTATAGACATTTGACATTTGAATCGGAGATATATATATCTATAGTTCCTCAAAACCCATATTTTCCTCAATAAAACAATTGAAATTTATTTCCCGTTTTACCGGAAATAGACCCAGGTCGAGAATTCATTTCTCCTCTATGACATATCTCATAAGTGGACATTAGTTTTTGAAATGGCGGCGCAAGAAAACATTTTTCAAAATCAATATGACAACTCTGTGTCGCCATTGATCATTTTAATGGAAAACGCACGGCACTGTCTGAAATGAGAATGACTTGCAAAGAAATTTATGAAAATATCTCGGAAAATGTGCATATTTATATTTGAAATTACGCTCTCTTCATGTAAAATATTTTCGACAATGCAGTATTCCCGCTTCTATCTAAAAGTAGCAACAACTTTGTTATTTCACATTTCAGACTCTCCATGAAGAACTGATTTCATCGATATATCACACTTGGGGTATAGCTCGGGGTCTAGCCTCGGGTCTAGCGGTAATGATTTCAGAGATATATAGGGTGCTCAAAATCGAGAATTTCCAAATATACGATTTTTTTGTAGCTATCTACTGACATTCCATTGGAACAGATCCAGAATCCTGAGTCTTGAACCACCCTGTATCTGTTCCAATTGAACGTCGGTATAGATAGTAAATCAGAAATGAGGATAAGAACATAAAAGCCGTTTCGACCAAAAATGGATAGTTTCTACACGAAAATATCCTAATGTTGAAAAATCCCGATTTTGAACACCCTATATATTTCTGTAATCATTCCCGCTAGACCCCAATAAGTGTGATGCACCGATGAAATCAGCTCTCCAGGGAGGATATAAAATGCAATATAATACAGGAAATTCAATTTGAAATTATAAAGTTGTTGCTACTTTTCGATAGAAGCGGCAACACTGCATTGTCGAAAATATGTTGAACGAAGAGAGTGTCGTCATCTCAAATATAAACACGCACAGTTTCATGAATTTCTTATGACCGACTCTCGATATAAAGATAGTGTATAATGCTTGTCGTGACATACCCCGTATACTACAAAAACCATGGAGAAAGGTTTTCTACAAAATCTTGGTACTTACTTATGGTATATACTATTTCAGAACCAACTAATAGTCGCAGCATCATCCTCCTAAAAATCCAAAATTCTGCCGAATATTCTACACAGAAATCATTCGATTGATTCACGTTTCACTTAACTTCACTTTTGAACAAACTCCACTTTTTCTAACCACATCATGAAATACATACAAAAAAAACTCAGTTGTATTATATTATACACACAATAAAACTGATACAAAACCCGGTATATTAAAAGGAAAAGTAAATTCCGAGGTAAATTCACTGTCAAATCACAATAATTATCACTGCAGTCTGCATCGAAAACCGTTTGCAAACTGTTTCATATTTCTTTATCATCCCGAATAAATTTCTTGGTGAGTAATGCCATACGTTATTCATTACACAATCTATCAGTAGTATGAGGAAGCAAATAAGAATACAGGGTCGATTTTTCATTTGGCATTTAAAAACGGCGCATTTATTAAGATTGAACTAAAAAGGGTGCATACAGTGTGACCACGAAATCATTGGCCAGCACGTCATTCAGTTGTTTTTAAGTCATAGACATTTGAAATTTGAAACTTGAATATATCTATTGTTCGTCAAAACCCATATTTTCCGTGATAAAACAATTGAAAATTACTTCCCGTTTTACCAGGAATAGACCCAGGTCAAGAATTTATTTCTTTTTTATGACATCTCGATCACAAGTGAACATTTGTTTTTGAAATGGCGGCGCCGGAGAGATTTTTTAAAATCTATATGGCGACACTCTGTGACGCCATTGATCATTTTAATGGAAAACGCACGGCTCTGTCTAAAATAAGAATGAGTTGCAAAGAAATTCATGAAAATGTACATGCTCAAATTTGAAATTACGCTCTCCTCGTTTAAAATATTTTTGACAATGCAGTGTTTCCGCTTCTATCGAAAAGTAGCAGCAACTTTGTTTCATTGTATTTTCAAATTGCCTCTGAACAGCTGATCTCATCGATATATCGCATTTGGTGTATAGCGGGAATGATTACAGAGATATATAGGGTGTTAAAAAATCTAGATTTTTCAACTTTAAAATGTTATTGTGTCGAAAGTATTCCATTATCGGTCAAAACGGCTTCCATATCCCTATATCTTAAATTTTGATCTACTATCTACTGACATTTATTTGGAATAGATACAGGGTGACCAGAATTCTGAATATTGAACCACCCTGTATATGTTCCAATTAAATTTCAGTAGATTGTGAAGTTTATATAGGGATATAAAAGCTGTTTTGACCGATAATGAATAGTTCCGACACAAAAAAAATCCGCAAGTTGAAAAATCTCGATTTTGAAAACCCTATATCTCTGTAATTATTCCCGCTAGACCCCAAATGTGATATATCGATGAAATCAGTTCTTCAGAAAGAATCTGAAAATACAATGAAACAGGGAAATCCATTTGAAATAACATAGTTGTTGCTACTTTTCGGTAGAAGCGGCAACACTGCATTGCCGAAAATATATCAAACTAGGAGAGTGTATAGTCTCAAATATAAACATGCACATCTTCATAATTTTCTTGTGGCTCATTCTCGAGAGAAAGATAGTGTAAGCTCGTATCGTGACATACCCTGTATACTACAAAAACCATAGAGAAATATTGTCTACAAAATCTTAGTACTCACATATTGTATATACTATTTCAGAACCAACCAATAGACTAAGCGACATCCTTCTCACAATCCAAGATTCTGTGGAATATTCTCAACAGAAATCTTTCGATTCACGTTTCACTCAACTTCACTTTTTACCTAACTCCACTTTTCCTAACCACATCATGAAATACACACCAAAAAACCTCAGTTGTATTATATTATATACACAATAAAACTGATACAAAACCCGGTATATTGAAAGGAAAAGGTAAATTCACTGTCAAATCACAAAATTATCACTGCAGTCTGCACTGGAACTCACACAACACCCGGTATACGAAACGAAAAAGTATATTCACTAATTGAATTACGATAATAATTTTTACTGCGTCTGCATCCACCGAAAGCCGGTCGTAAACTGATTCAACATTCAACTGATTCATATTTTTTTATCATCCCGATTAAATTTCTTGGTGAGTAATGCCATACGTTATTCATTACACAATCTATCAGTAGTATATGAGGAAGCAAATAAGAATACAGGGTCGTTTTTTCATTTGGCATTTAAAAACGGCGCCTTTATTCAGATTCTAGATCATAGATACTAAACAGCGAGCTAAACAGGATGTATACCGTGTGACAACAAAATCATTGGCCAGGACGTCATTGAGTTGTTTTTATGTTATACAATTTTGACATTTGAATCGAAGATATCGTTCCTCAAAACAAAAATTTTCCTTGAAAAAACAATTGAAAGTCACTTCCGGACATATCGCAAGTGAACATTTGTATAATAATGGCGGCGCAAAAGTTATTTACTCTAAAAATCAATATGGCCACCCTGTGGCTTAGTTTTTGATGAGCCCACTGGGGTAAACTAGCCATCAGAGGGGGAGGGGCTAGAAAGGACATGATGGTCTATTATAATGATGTGATCTAAGATATTGCCTATTTATGAATTATTTAAAAGGGAATAAATCTACGCAATCGGGTGAGCATTTTAAACTTACATAATATCACCTGCTTAACACGGTTCTGGATTTAAATACGCTATCCGAAAAGTAAAATATATGATTAAATATTTTGATACGTGTCTACTTTATTTCGTACAGATATTTATTTGAAAATTTATGGGGGGGGGCTGGAAAGGCCTGGGGGTGGCCCAGATCTCTCAGCCGCCCCCATAGTTACGCCAGTGCATACTGGATTAATTCGTGGGTGGTCTGTGGATTCGCTAGTCGCTTCTAACGCGATGCAGCGTTCCCCCACCACGCATTTTATTTCTTGCGTTCTATCTGCAGACGCTAGAGGGAACGTAGTCATTCCAGTGTTTTTTATATTCCAGTTTTTCTTCCTGTCTGTGTGACTTGTGACCTTCTGTCAGTTCGGTCTTTGTCACTTTTCACTTTGTCATCGAAATCACGAAAGCATCCAATGAAACCATGGTGATTTGAAAATGACACTATAAATTCAATTCAAATTGAGATTCTCATCCTCAATTTTTTGCACAACGTAATTTCTAAAATTTTCATTTGATTTGTTTGTATTCTCATTCTTACGGTATTTCAGCATTCAAAGTGATGCAGGTAGTAATCAAATTTCATTAAAAATTTAAGCCTGATGTGATTCTAGGATCATTTAAATAAATTAAAAATGTTTGAAGAGAAGAAAACACAATTTGTGTCTTCTATAAAAATAAAAGGAATACACCTTTTACCTCCTGTGGTGAGTCCATACAATAATCTTAACCAGTCTATTTCCTGTATTTATTCCATTTCAGATAAATAATAAGCAACGTTCTGAACTTCAGAGATACAAACAACAAGCCATCAAACTAGAAAAACGTTTGGACAACTGCAGAGAATTGAAGAAAAACCTTGAAGAACTCCTAAGCCTCCAATCTTTCTCTGATAGACCCATATCAGCTGTTACATTCAATGACAACAGTCATCTTGATGCTTTGGGCTTATCAACATCAAGAAGAAATTCTCACTCAAAAAGACCTATGAAACTCAGCCATGACATTGTAGATGTGTCTGAATATAGCAGTGATGGCATCAAATTAATTGATGAGATAGGGACAAATAGTACTGATTTGAGTGAAGGACATTCACTCCATAACATGAACAGTAAAGAATTTAATGAAACTGACACATCTCTAAATATATCTACTGAAATCATGATTTCACAACCCACAAGCAGTCAAGCACCAATTATCAATAATTCTGTTGATCAGATTTGTCCTGTATTAGATTTAAGTGAAGTCATTGAGGGCACAAGGAGTTCACCACTGAATGATACTTCCCAAAACATATCTCCTATATTGTCAGCTAAACCCAGACTGATTAGAAGTAATTCTTATATTTTGGAGGCTCCAAGCCCTATATTGCTAGCACACCTTGAAAAATATGGTAATGTTGAAGAATTGAACACTGGAGAGCAATCAAATAAATCACACTACTGGTCTTCCTTTGAAACCAATGATATTCCAAGTTACATTCCTTTGGAGAATAGTGAGTTTAGTAGCATGAATACTGTTTACAACAATGACATGAACAAAACTGAGGATTCTCTAAAGAATAAAGGCAGTGATATTCCTAGAATTGAGGTAATTCAAACAGACATTTCTGTTCAACAAATAACCCTAAATGGAGATTCTGAAACTAATGAAAACCTGTTGAAAAACACTTTGAATCTCTCAGATTCTGATAGTAGGTTGATGGAAGCATTGAAGACTATTCCTGAGGAATACTCTAAACAAATCATTGATTTGATTGAAAAACAACACTTGGAACAATACAGTAAGGTAGATAATTTCAGAAAAACAAAGGAACAGTTTTTGGATGCCAACACTTCACAGACTCCTGGACCAAAGGAAGTAAAAGAATATAATTATGGGTTCACTCCACAAAAAGATAGACCCTGTGATGATCTATCCACTATCAGTAGGTCTTCTAGGATATCTTCTTTATCACCCAGCCAATCAATTTATTACAGTGGATCTGCCTCTGGTACCTTGATGCCTACAACACCTTGTTCTGATCTGATGAATCTTGAAGAAGAAAATGATGCAACAAACAAAATTGGAAGATTTGATACTGCAGAAGAATCTCTGAAAAATTTGGAAGACAATTTTAGTTTGCAACTCTCATGTGAGAAGTCTTATAAAGAATTGTTTCCTGAACTGCAGAAGGTAGGATTTTTAAAGTGTTGGGTAGATCCTGGGACTCCCTGAAGTTTAGATTTGTTTTTGCAATCTCTCTTTGAAGTGATCTGATATAGGATTTAATTTTTGAACAGTATTATAGGTTTTGTATAATATGTGAACCAATTTGAAAGTGTTTTACTAGGTTATGGAGTGTTCAAGTGTATATTCAGCAGAAAATATTCAACCAAAAGGGCTGTTATGTTTTCTCAAGTTCTGACTTTCCAAAAAAAAATTCAAATCATAGCACCAGAACTCAAAATATTTTTTTTTTCAATAAACATTTCTCTTATATTGAAAACAATCAAATCATCTGGAATTGTGAAACAATTTGAAATTGATTTAGTTCAGAAAGTCACATTTGGCATATTGAATGATTTTTGTTTCAACTGCTCTTTGAAAAAAGTCAGGAAAACAAAGAAACTAAAACATGTTGTGAAAATGAAATATATGTTGCATCAAACACTTTACCTAACTGCAATTTTATATCTTCACATAAAAAAACTGTAGCAAATTGTAGTGCTAATGAATAATGAAGAGAATTTCAGAAATATTCCTGGGAGTGAATATTCCCTGGAAATAATCCAGCAGCTTTGGAAATATTTGCTACTGTCTGAAACTTTCTTTCTCAATTTCTTTATAACCACTAATGATCACTGAGAATTTTTTTTTTGTAGGAATGGGCTGCTAGTGTTATATGTGCCCATGTGAGGGGATATCTTACCAGAAGACTGCTTAAAACAGAAAGGGTGCAAAATCTAATAGAGACCATCAAGGATGCACTCTTGTGTGCCATACAGTTACATAATGCCGAAAATATTGATGAGTCAGATGTTGAATTGCATAGGAGATTGATGAACCAAGTATGTTAAATATTGATAACTAAATGAAAATGTGATTTAGAAATCCTGCAACCTTCTCACATGATTCAATCAAGGATTCATTTACTATGAAAATGTGGCTATGTAAAAAATTTCAG
Organism: Phaedon cochleariae; assembly: GCA_918026855.4. Taxonomy (NCBI): domain Eukaryota; kingdom Metazoa; phylum Arthropoda; class Insecta; order Coleoptera; family Chrysomelidae; genus Phaedon; species Phaedon cochleariae. Next base: position 30,050,275 of record OU896719.1, read on the forward strand.
TGCATATGATTTGAAATTGATTTGAACATATTTGAAGCTACTTCAGTCCACTAGACTCAAATCCAAACTTATTTCCTATGCTTATACAGGGTGGTGCAAAAGAAACAAAGGGGTTTGAATAGTGAATAACTACTTTATATCAGTGTCTATATTCTGTCAGGTGGTGCCATCTGTCAGCAGAATGTTTTACTTGTAGTAGCACTCTGTAATGTGTAGTCATAAGGGTCTCCATAGGTTGACTATAGATGGCAGCATCATGCTGTGTATGACTACAGTGACTTATACAAGGCAGTGGTGACAATAGTTGGCAACTATTTGATTGGCTGTCACTGCAGACATCATTAGGAGGCAAATTTTCTCATGTATACCTTGGGTTTATATGGTTTTTGTGATGATCCAGTGATTTATTTTTCTAGTACATTTCTGTTTTTCAAAATGTAGCAGTGATTTTTAAAAAAAATCGAGCAGTATGTATCCGTATTTATCTTGATGCACATAACCTAAGAGTCTGTTACTGCATACCAAGTTTTATCTTGCAGTTGCAGTTTTCATTTCTGTTATAGTACAAAATGCCTAGATGTGTAGCTGTGGGCTGTGTTAATTTGGCTTCAACAGATTCATAAGTTCTCCGTGAGGTATGTATTTTAACTATTCATTCTGTTGAAAATCTTGTGATTCACATAGGTATTTTGGCAAATACTCAAGTTAGAGCTTTTTTCAGACACATTTGAGTATATGTGGAAGAAAATCAGATAAGATGGAAGCCGTAGACTGAAAGCTGATGGCATTAACAACTATATTTTCTCTCACAAAGCCTCATACCAAATGAAAATTGCTGATAAAATCCAAATAAGAAATTGTGATAAGTGTACCTAAATATCTCATATTGAAGAAAAGACAAATGGGTCCCTACAAGTTCATTAGTTCTGTGAGGTGTTTTAACTACTCATTCTGTTGAAAATTTAGTGATTTACATACTTTAGCAAATACCCAAATAAAAGCTTTTTTTCACACATATTGAACATAGTATGTGGAAGAAAATCAGAGAAGATGGAAGCCGAAGACTGAAAGCTGATGCTATAACAACTATATTTTCTTTCACAAAGCCTCTCATACCAAACAAAAAGCTCCTCTGAAGAAAAAATTGCTGATAAAATCCGAATCAGAAATTGTGATAAGTGTATCTCAGTCAAGTGCCTATTAATTTCTATAATTATATTTGTGTTGTATAATATAATCAATGTACTTACTTATTTTTTTAAATATACCTTGATGTTTTTTTTTGTATGAAGTTTTCCATTTCTTCATGAATGACAGATAAAGTTTTTTCAACTAACCGGCCATTTCAATAATTTTGAGACGGTGATATCACCACAAAAACTACTAAAAAATATCGGTTGAGTAACTGAACATAATAAAAAAATATAATTAAGAACCCACTGAAGGGGCAAGTAATTCAAATCTTCGCGCACTAATTTTGCCTCCTAATGGCGGATGGGCGGAGCTTATACGACTATTGTCTCCACTGTCTTGCATGTGTATGACGCAATATATGTAAACACCTGGAAGACTGTAAGAGAGACTACCGGTTTTTCGAAAAGCACAGTGTGTCAGGGGCACAGGCAAAAAAGTGAAGACAGAACCTCATTGTTTCTTGTTATTTGAAATATCACAAAATTTGGCGTGTTTTGTTTTTTATTCACCTTTCATTCACCTTCACCTCACCTATAGTGGAATGATTATGGAAAAATAGGTACTCTTAAAAATTAGCCATAGCATAGACCGTAGGTAATGGATACCATTCAAGAACCTCTTTTCGATTTTTTTCTAACGTTTTTCTATTTCTTCTGATAGTGCTGAGATATTGAGCTTAGGTCAGCCTGTACAATATATTGTGACATTTGAATGAGAATATATAATTTCAGTTTTGTATTCATTTGCCTTCCTGATCCTGTAAGAAAAATGGAATTTCACTTTCGAGTCAATAAATAAATCAATAATCATTTTCAAATAATGATTGAATGCAACATTATCCTTTTTCCTATTCGCGGGAATCAATGTTACCAGGACGCGCTCGGTTTTCATCGTTCCATGTCAAAGCCACGTCAAAACTGGGGGAAAACAAACTCAATCCTTACTCAATCCAATTAGTGCCATTAGCTTGTGTACTGTGTACTGATAGTGGTAAGTTTTTACATTTCTTGGCATTAATTGTCAATATTCGATCGATAACGCCTATTGTAGATGTTCTTTCGGCAGATATTTTGCTCTATTTAGATGGAAAAAGCCGACCAGTAGTGGAAGGAGAAGCAGTTCTCCGTGCTAATCTTGTGATTTTGTGTGAGGCAGAAGACTTCAACAAAAGGCACATTTTTGCACTTTGTCTACAAACTTCGGCGATGAAATCTTCCCCACATGAAGTAAAATTGAAGTTGGAGTCCAGAGGAACTCCTGTAGAACATTTGTATTTGTTTCTGCAAAGCAGGGACAATCTGGGTATTGTTAGCTGTTCTTTTGTGTGTCAATTTATTTGCTCGTCATAATTAGTTTGAATTGTCTGAACTACCTATCTCCAATTCTTCACCCGTTCACTGTTCACTAAACTGATAAAAATGTACTAATGTAAAAAATTTAACCAACTCAACCATCATGACTATCAACAGTGCCAACACTTTATGTCATTGATAAGTTTGACTACAGCTACAGCAAGCTGAATGCAATGTAGTCTATGCACTTTTTCCATAGACAACAGTTTGTTTTCCCCCAGTTTGAAGTTCGTATTATGTAACCTAGATGTCGCCCACTTCGTGAATCTCGCGAATATACTCTTGAATAAAAGCAAGAAACGAGGAAATATTTCAAATAATGCGAGCGTTTCCCATTAGCCAACATGAGATAAAAAGAGATAGGTATCCGTAACCACTGCGGGTTGCTTGAACAATATTTTTGTTTCGCTCGCCATTCAGAGGATCCCTTCCAGGTGTTTATATTGAGTTCATTGGTATGACGTGACAGCAAGGCCCTACCTTGGAACTAACGCCACTAGATGGCGATAGCAGGACTGGATCATCATGCAGTATGCGGTAAAATTCGTTAATTCCAGGTTTCCGCCGCATGCTACGCATTCCACGACGTCTTCTTCACTTTGTCCGTTTCGGAACAGATGTCACTGATATCAGTTGACAGGCAGAGGAAAATCGACAAGGCGAAACGGCCCGTTTCCGCACCTACTCCTCGAAGATCCCGATCAAATTCTAGTCGATCGTCGACCAAAAGTTTAACGCCCATGTCAAGGAGTTTAACCAAAGTTTGAGGAGTAGGTATTTGTTTTCATGCTGGATTTTTGTGAAGCGAGAAATCCAGTGAAATTCTTGGAGGGTTGAACATTGAAAACTAGATGATACAAATTAAGATCCAAATACATTTTTCGCACTTTATATATTTTTTCAGGAAACTGCATATATTTTTGCGTTATTCACGAATGTCATAATTTTTGACTATGAGTTTATTGTGATTATGCGGATTTGTTGCAGACAAACATTGAATTGAAATGAAACATGGAATTATAAAAGAGGAAGTTTTTTTTCTACAGCGTGTCTCACTTTAAACGGCCCCCCTCTATATCTCAGTTATTAGTCATGCGATTCCAACCAACTTTGGTGTGGTATAAATAACCATCAATATGCTCAGTTTTACAGAGATGCACATTATTTTGGGCAGTGCCGTGCGTTTTTATTGAACTAAATATGGGTCGATTTTTCATAAAATCATATTAGGCATTTTTACAGGAAATCTAACCTCATATTATTGTTCCTCATGCTTTCGAACCTCCATATGCAAAAAATCACCTAATTCCGAATCAACAGGATTGGCTTCATTTTTTTTCATTTTCAGTCTTGAATAAATAGTGACTTCAAATCAACTACGAATTTTGGAACGTTCAATGGCTCCGGTAGGTGGAAAATCATGATTTGGAAGGAAAAACGAGTTATACTTTTTTATGTTGAACTCACCGTTTCCGAGTAAATAATTATTACGTTCGCAAAAATGCTGTTTAGATGTGCCTGTTTTTCTGAAACCCTTCATAGGCATCTTATGAAAATCCACATGTGTGGGTTTGAAACCATGAAAAACAATATTATGAGCTCAGTTTTCCTGTGAAAAAATGCCTAATATGATTTAATAAAAAACTGACCCCTATTCATTTCAATAAAAATGCACGGCACTGTCTAAAATGATGTTCGTCTTTGAAGAACTGGTCATATTGATGATGATTCATACCGATACAAATCTGGTAAAGATCGCACGACTGACAGCTGAGATATAGAGGAGAGGCCGTTTGAAATGAGACATGCTGTATATAAGAATGGTATTGGAGATGGTGGTCCAGAAGTTTAGGATTGAAAACATAACACTAATTTTAATGAAATTAATACCTTCCACATTCATCAAACGATTAATAATTGAGGAGTGAGATTGAATATTGGAATGATGTATAAAAAGTTGGGTTCTTCAAACATTTTACAAAACAAAGTGACAATTGATTTTCTCTCTTGTTTTATAATAGTGCAATTTTTGAATGCAGTTACATTTTGGGGAAAATCATCTGATTTGTGCATACTACACATAAATATATCAAAACAGTGCTATTATTTTTAATTGTCATAATCATAATCAAAAGATAAATTTCAACATTCTGGACTATTCATTGTATTCATCATTAAAAAAAACTATTTTCATTATAGCAGTTCTTAATCACGAAAAGGATATCTATGGGAGATAATGATACAATCTTTTGTTTGTTCCTTCCTTGTAAAATCAGATACTATGTTGATATGTGTTACTGAAAAGTTGTAGAACCTGACTGAACTGTCTTTTCCATTGCCTACACATTTTGTGATATTGTATTTTTGTAGTATTTTTTAGTATTTTTAGAAAGTTGAATTACAAACTGCCTTGCAAACAATAAACGTGATTTCTACTGATAAATATTTTTTATTCAATTAAGCTTCCTGTTATTAATTTTGAAATTATAAGCCAACAAACTGGTGTTGAAAATGTATATACAATTCACGAAATAGTACTTAGATATTACAATAATAACTTAGAGACCTTGCATCACAATAAACAAAACAATCAGTATTTTTTACAAATGATGACACTTCAGATCATCTCAGAAAACAATTTCAAAATACAACAATTATGAAGGCACATAACAAACTTTACGTTCTAAGTTCTATAATATATGTATATAGTCTGTGTAAATTATCACTTAGTACGGAATGATTCTAAAAACCAATATTTACATGTTACACATTTTGATTTGGCTAAAATTAGTAATTCATGTCCTATAATACCCATACATAAAAATTTAATATGACAACATGAAATTTATAAAGAAGAAATTGTATAAATATTTCAAAACATGGCAGTATGGACCATTGAGAACAAAATATAAATTATCATCAGATCATGAGGTTTACTCATCTCAACTTTTTTATTTAATGCATATTAATGCGATTATACACACACTGGCACAATTAGGGGAACGGGTAAAATTTACACTAAGTTTGACATCAATTTTCTCTCGAACCGATCACTGGATTCGAATTTGTTTTTCACGAATTGTAGCTTCATTCTTCACGAATACATCTGAGAAATAACCACCTCCAAACGATTCGTCTTTATATCATATACAGGGGTGTAAAGAAAGTACGGATTTTTCGGTATTCTTCAAGATATCCTGTGGAGTGAACCACTGATAATTGAAACGATTTTCCAACACCAAATTATAGCCCAATCTATCCCGAATATTTTCGTTTTTTATCCATCTTCATATCCCAATTATCCAAGAAAATATAGAGTTTCAAAGAAGAGGTGGATATTGGTATTAATTTTACCACCTCGAAACTCGAACTGGGGAGAACGTGTCGTTTTTCAACTTGTTTCTGTGAGAATTTTCACTTCAAGATGAGAATTGTTCACAGTTTTACCTATCGGTTTACTGTTTAAAGACACATATACGAATACTCTCATAAATATACAGGGGTGATAAAAGTTGCTCCAATATTCTTTCGAAATGCTATTTTTGTTAATCAACGTTGGCTATTTTGTTAATGTCATTAATTATTGTCAAAGTCAAGCGATTCACAATTCATAAATTTGATTAATGAAAATTCAACGTGAGAGATTTGACTCCTACTGATGTGGCGAGGGCTGTAGCATTAATTGAAAATGACCAGTGGGCCAATGTTCTTTTAACATAATGAGAACCGCATCTGCACCAATTCAATAGATGGCAGGGAAAGACTATATCGCCGAGGTGAACAAAATGAACAATTTGATTTTACTGCTATGGCAAAGGTTTAGTCATGGTTAGGTTAGGTTAGTCAAGAAACCACACATTTTCAGATCCAATTTGAGTTTTGAGGTGTGAAATTGATACCAATATCCACATTTCCTTTGAAACTCTGTATTTTCTTGAATAATTGAGATATCAAGATGAATAAAAAACGAAAATATTCAGAATAGATTGGGCTCCAATTTGGTGTTGAGAAAACGTATCAATTATCAGTGGTTCAGTCCACAGGATGTCTAAAAAAATACCGAAAAATCCGTACTTTCTTTACACCCCTGTATATGATGGAAAGACTCATCGTTCGAACGTAATTATTTCTCAGATGTATTCGTGGAGAATGAAGCTACATTTCGTGAAGAAAAAAATTTGAATCGAGCGATCGGTTCGAAAGAAAATTGATGTCAAACTTAGTGTACATTTTGCCCGTTCCCCTAATTGTGCCAGTGTGTGTAGTTATTTCTTTAATATGCACGGTGATGTGATATATTGGAAACACACAAAATATCTGAAATGTTTTGAAAATGAACAATAAAACAATTCTGCAGAATTCGTCCCCTCCGAGATTCTTCTACCAGTGACATCATGCACGTAGTAGGACGATTTTGAAACTGGAAACTGACATACTGTGTTATGATTGTAGTTTAGAATAACTTCTTGTATTGCAGTTTTGTGTTTTCGAAAAATTGTTATTTGGAACTGTATCATTCCAAATGGTCCATAGTTCCAGATGTTTCACATATTTGAAGTCAACCCACCCCTGTATAAAGTGTCTTTTCTACCATTCATCTCAATATCCTCATACATAGTACTTTCATAAATATAAGTTTATCTCTTCCATTCCAACGCTTAGAAATGTAATTTTCAATGCCCTCATGAATTAGTTATGAAATAACGTTTTTAACTTCCCTTCATAACATTATAGCGAAAAAGGGTAAAATTTTAGAATACTAGAAAGGCCCAAATTCTAACACTTAAGTTTCGTCTGTAATTCCCATTTCATCAGGTGTTCCGTATATAATTTCAAGAAATAATCCAATTTCCACCCATAATATTTGTCGATATATTTGTTGAAGACGTCATTTCAAGTACCATTGCTAACTATAGGGGTAATCTGTGACTATATGCTGTTAGAGCCAAATTTCATCATATTAGATTTGTCAGTAAATCTTATGTCGCTATACTGGCGTTCCGCCTGATTTCTAAATTCAATAACGTAACGTAACGCAAGTACTTCCGTTACACGATAGAAGATAAAATATAGGATTTTTCCAGTACTTTTAATAGAATATCGTTCCGCAAAACACTGATCGTGGCTGCAACGCGAGAGATGCTTATGTCCATCTTTATGTTCGCGTTGTGGAAAGGTGACGTCATGTAAAAGGGAGGTTGGGTTTATTGTTTGATTTACATCAGGAATTGATTAATGCTATTATATAATTGTTCTACATATATAATATTGATTAAGGAGTCCTGAGAGTATTACAAAAATAACAATGCCATCGATTGAGGTGACTAGTTGGAAGAAGTAGATTGCACGTATATTGTACGGATTATAAATATATCTGGTATCTTCAATATATTCATTCATTGATGATGGAGTAAAATGTTCTTCTGGGAAGATCATGTGAGATATAGTTTATGCAAAGTCAGTTGAACAGATCATCAAACGAATGTCGGGCCGCGCTGCCGCACTCTTTGAAATTTCAAAGGGACCGACCGCTGGCGGTGATGTGTGGTCTGTATTAAAGCTGGAGCAAATTGTTGCAAAGATTCAAAATATTTGAAAAATTGTTATGGTTCGGGTTGGGAATTGTTCTCATGCTCATGAAGGTATATAGGGTCGCTGATATGTATGAATACAGGTGAATATCTTGGTAACCTGTTGTTGGATTTGTTTTAATCCTACAGTTGAAAAATCTAGATTTTAAACACCCTATACCTATGTAATAATTCCCGCTAGACCCCAAGTGTGATAGATCGATGGAATCAGCTCTTCAAGGAGAATTTGAAAATCCAATAAAGTACAGGGTGTTTCATTCAGAAAAAGGAAGTTACAAACAAATCTGGAATTACTGAAAAAGTGCAACATTGGCTATAACATTTTCAAATCCGCCACGTTTAGAAATCACACTGTACATGAATTCAAAAAATCTAACAAAAGGTAACCGAGATATTCACCAGTTTCCATACATATCAGCGACCCTACCCTGTATAGCTTGAAAGAAACCTTTAGTTTACATATTCAGTCCTATCTTGAGCCGACGACCGATTTGCAAAAGCTATCGCTGCTGCACATAACAGAACAACAGCTGGCAGTGCCAAAAATTTATAATCCTGGTTATCACCCATTAGTAGAATTGGAATACTTTGAGGCTTGAACAAATTGATAATGGAATACTTTCGACACAATAAAATTCTAAAGTTGAAAAATCTCGATTTTCAACACCCTATATATCTCTGTAATCATACCCACTAGACATCAAATGCGATATATCGATGAGATCAGCTCTTCAGAGGCAATTTGAAAATACAATGAAATAACAAAGTTGCTGCTACTTTTCGATAGAAGCGGCAACATTGCATTGTCGAAAATATTTCAAACAAGGGGAACGTTATTTCAAATTTAAGCATGCACATTTTCATAAATTTCTTTGCAACTCATTCTTATTTTAGACAGTGCCGTGCGTTTTCCAAATGATCTATGACGTGACAGTGTCGCCATATAGATTTTAAAGAATCTCTCCTGCGCCGCCATTTTGAAAACAAAAGTTTACTTGTGAGATGTCATAAAAAAGAAATAAATTCTTGACCTGGGTCTATTCCCGGTAAAACGGGAAGTAATTTTCAATTGTTTCATCAAGGAAAATATGGGTTTTGACGAACAATAAATATATTCAAATTTCAAATGTCTATGACTTAAAAACAACTGAATGACGTCCTGGCCAATGATTTCGTGGTCACACTGTATACACCCGATTTAGTTCATTCTAAATAATGGCGCCGTTTTTAAATGCCAAGTGAAAAAACGACCCTGTATTCTTATTTGCTTTCTCGTACTACTGATAGATTGTGTAATGAATAACGTATGGAATTACTCACCAAGAAATTTATTCGGGATGATAAAGAAATATGAAATAGTTTGTTTTCTACAAAATCTTGGTACTTACTTATGGTATATACTACTTCAGAACCAACTAATAGTCGCAGCATCATCCTTCTAAAAATCCAAAATTCTGCCGAATATTCTACACAGAAATCATTCGATTGATTCACGTGTCACTTAACTTCACTTTTGAACAAAATCCACTTTTTCTAACCACATCATGAAATACACACAAAAAAACTCAGTTGTATTATATTATACACACAATGAAACTGATACAAAACCCGGTATATTAAAAGGAAAAGTAAATTCCGAGGTAAATTCACTGTCAAATCACAATAATTATCACTGCAGTCTGCACTGAAACTCACACAACACCCGGTATACAAAACGAAAAAATGGTCCGCATCATATCCGCACCCACCGAAAACCGTTTGCAAACTGTTTCATATTTCTTTATCATCCCGAATAAATTTCTTGGTGAGTAATGCCATACGTTATTCATTACACAATCTATCAGTAGTATGAGGAAGCAAACAAGAATACAGGGTCGATTTTTCATTTGGCATTTAAAAACGAGTTTCAGTGCAGAGTGAATTTACCACGGAATTTACTTTTCCTTTTAATATACCGGGTTTTGTATCAGTTTTAGTGTGTATATAACATGATACAACTGAGTTTTTTTGTGTGTATTTCATGATGTGGTTAGAAAAAGTGGAGTTTGTTCAAAAGTGAAGTTGAGTGACACGTGAATCAATCGAATGATTTCTGTGTAGAATATTCGGCAGAATTTTGGATTTTTATAAGGATGATGCTGCGACTATTAGTTGGTTCTGAAGTAGTATATACCATAAGTAAGTACCAAGATTTTGTAGAAAACCTTTCTCTATGGATTTTGTAGTATACGGGGTATGTCACGACGAGCATTACACTATCTTTATATCGAGTCCCAACAAAAATAATAACACAAATTATTATGTCAAGATTGACGAGTGTCAAATTCAGGAAAATCTATAAATGTCAACTTTATTTCATCGTCTTACGGTACCGATTGCAGAACGTTGAAAGATGCGTAATGGAATCTATAAATCAGGGGTAAAACTATGAATTCAAGAGTTTTTTCTGAACTAAAAAAAAATGTGTTTAATGAATTCTCATACACCGAGAAGTAAATTTGACTGTTGAAAAGGACCCCGCACGAAAACATGGAAGTTTGGCTCTCGGTCGAATTGGCTGAAATGTTGCTATGCTATGTTGTTATGGGATGGCTCATTAGTAAGATATGTGAGTTTAATGTGAGTTTAAAAAGTTTTGTATGGTTAGTTTCTGAGATATAAGCCGACAAAGTTCGTAAAAACAAAGTAAGCTGGAAAATTTATTGATCGGGACTGATAAACATGTCTAGTTATAACCACATAAATTATAGCAAATCAGGTTGTATACGAGACACGGTCAAGAAATTCCGAAAAATGAATTTTTTTTGACCGTGCCTCGTATACACCCTGGTTTACTTTATGTGGTTATAACTATACAGGACAGGGAGAAAATAATACAGTCAACTCCACCAAAACTATAACTATAAAGTATATTATAGGTATAGTTTTGGTGTAGTTCCGATCAATACATTTTCTAGCTTACTTTGTCATATTTATACTGGAAAAACTGTTTTTTTTTTCTTTGTCAATCCTACCCCGATACGACGATTTTACGAATTTTGTCTGCTTATCACTCAGAAACTAAGCATACAAAACTTTTTAAACTAAAATATTTTCCTAATTATACAAATCAATTCATCGATTTTATAACTCTTGCCGTTTCAATGAAGAATCACTAACAATCATACAACATATTTTAATGAAAATAATGATGAACAACACGAATTCTCTATGAATATTTCAACCTCCGAAAAGAATCTTGTTCTATGCTTACCAATTCGAATTAACCATTCTTATAACCACATAATATTCAAAGTATCTATGAACCTTCAGATGATCCTTTCAACACACTAATGAAGATATTATGTTATGCAAATTAATAATCATCAGAACGGATTTTGCTCTTTTTTACCTATCTAGTTTCAAATTTGAGAACACCGATTTCAATAGAAACAAAGACATCAACGTCAGAAGCGTAAATTTGGGGCAATCTTTTCGATTTTTGCTTTACCATTTATGAAAATACTACGATTTTGTGGAAATGGCAATACGGTGAATCAGTTGTTTGAAGATCATTTCCATCTAAAGTTTACAGACACACCCTGTAAAGAATACTATCGAAAATGTGAGAAAAACATCATGAAATTCGAGATAAACATGCACTCAATCTTTCCCACCTTGATTGATTTTGTACTCCGTAGGTTAACAGACACGCGCTTAAGTGAGGTTAGGACTGTTTGGATTTATGTACAACTTTGACTATTTGAAATGACTAATTTTCACTTTCGACTATGTTGTAGTAATGTGAAAGACAGGTCCAATTCTCAGGAAGACTCTCCTCAATATGGACCGGAGTTCTGCCTTGAGATCAACACAGACTATTTCGCACAACAGCGGGTAATAACTGGATACATGGGCTGCAAACTGTAAAGAAACAATACTTACATGCATACATCCAACTGTTACGCGAGAAATAATTGTAATTAATCAATTAGCAATGGTAGATGACGAGACGGTTGAGAAACAACTAATCTACTGGCTTATGCAACGCAGAATATTGACTTGATACCTACATACCGGTTTCGGGTTTTTGACCCTAAGACCCTATGACCGCCATCTGAACAAAACATAACCTAACGAAAGTCCGGATTGACATATATTTGCTCAGAGACTGGACCATGGCACATTTCATTCTACTTTGAGCATTTTTACTATTCTGTATTTGTATTTTGAAATAACGCTTGTCAGGCAATCAGCCATTCCCATTTGTCACCGATATGAGATTCAATGTTCTGCGTAACATTAGCCTGGAAAGTAGTATTTTTTCTCCCGTCATCTACCATTGTTGTTCATTTTATTGAAAACTTATGGAAATGACTAGTTTTTACTTAGTTCAGTCCAAATATAAATTTTGAATATTTCAATATCCACATTTTCTTCCAAAAACATGTTTTAAACATGGTGTCACTCTCAGAGTAATAGTTGAAAAAAGTTATTGAGCTTATTTCTTCTGCGGAAAATAAGTGTTTATCCAAGGACCCCTCTGGAACCTCTGCCAAATCAATTTAATAGGATCTTTCGGGAGTAAATACACAAGAAATAATGTTTTTATCGATAAATACATGGTGGAAATATATATGGTGTGCTACTCAGGTATCTTGAATTCGTCTTTTCTGCGCATAACGTCATTGAGAGTCTATACTCGCACCAAAATGATCACGGCGACTCGGGCGAACTGATAACTGTGAGCTCAGACTGCTAGCAATTGTTTTACTCGCCACCACCATGGATAAATACATGTTTAATTGTATGATGTTCATCGGGAAAACAACCTCCAAACATAACGGCAATTGACAGTCATATGCCCGAGATCACCTTTCGCTATCGTACTATAAGGAAGATTTTATTGGGTCTCAACACCAACAAAGCTTGTGGCTCCGACGGAATCCCACCGATTGTTCTCAAGAAATGTGCTCCCGAACTAACACCTGTTCTCTCCAAGTTGTTCAACTACTCTTACGAATTGAGGATATTCCCGTCCAACTCGAAAATTGCAAGAGTACAACCAGTTCCTAAAAGAGGCAAAAAGACCCTACATAGCAACTACAGACCGATCGCGCTGCTATCTATTATTTAAAAATCATGGAGGAAGCTATCAACATCAAGCTCATGAAATACCTGGAACATTCAGGTATTATCAACGATAGGCAATATGGCTTCCGTCATCAGAGATCAACTGGTGACCTGCTCGCTTACGTCTCACATATATGGCAGCAATCTATTGAAAAATATGGTGAAACCTTAGCCGTGGCACTTGATCGAGTCTGGCACCACGGACACCTCGCCAAGCTTCCATCTTATGGCTTGCCTCCCCAGCTATGCACAGCACAGCACAGATCCTGTCCTGGAAAACTGTTCCCATATTTGGAGTGCAGCAGCCAAACATACCGTGAAACTGTTGGATTCTGTCTAAAAAAGGGCAATTCGTCTCGTTGGTGATGCCTCGCTCACAAACTCGCTCAACTCTCTGGAACACTGTAGAAAAGTTAGCGAACTGGCTCAATTTTATAGATATTTTCATGGACAATGCTCCTCTGAAACATCAACGATTGTTCCTCCTTTGGCAATCCCCGCGAGATTAACCCATCGAGTTGAGGCTTCGCACCCCTCCGTGGTTACTTTGGAAACCTGCAGAACATCTCTTTTCAAAGACTCGTTCATCCAACGAACAGCGAGGCTCTGAAACATATTGCCAAGAGAGGTGTTTCCCGAGGCATATAACCTCCAGAAATTCAAGCAGAACACCAATTCCTACCTTATTTTCCTTGGTTCTTATGATGTTCTCTGAACATTACAGAATATCCCTTTTCGTGGGAACCAGAACATAAAAAAAAACAAATCGAACTCACCCTGCCGTCGGGCATCTTGCTAGGTAGATTCTTTTTGTGTTTCGAAACTGGTAGCTTGGAGTAATGTAAATAATATTTCATATTGGGATTATTGTGACCCAGGTATAACACCACGCACTTTTCGGAATTCAGCGGCAATTTCCATAGATAACTACATGAATCAGTTGTTGTTGAACTGGCTCAGAGATATAACGCCAGAAGAAAAATAAAAGCACAAACAAACAAATCGAACTCACCCTGCCGTCGGGCATCTTGAGCAGCCGCGTCATCACCAGCAGCAGCAACGACGTCCAGGCGTCGCGGTGCCGTTCGCTGTCCAACCTCAAAAAGTAGTCGAGCGCCTCCCGGCACACGGATATCAGCGTCGCCTCGACTGCCGGCCAGTGTTGCCGTCTGCCCTCGTCGCCGTACATCTTGAAGAGGATGCGCAGCAAACAGGCCAGGCTCTGCGTCTCCTGCTCGAGCAGGTCGGGCTTGGCGGGACCGCGGTAGCCCGCCTTCCACAGCAGGTTGCGCTGGTCGTGGTCGAGGTTGAAGGTTTTCGCGAACCTGGACCATGAAATGGCTATTAAGGCTGTGTCAAGTCTGTGGTTTGACCGGGCACATACGTTCAGTATGAAGTCTGACCAAGCAGCTGTTTGGGAATAACGGTCACGTTTCAAACCTGCCCACAAAGTTACCACGCTAACTTTTGATGAGAGACGAGTCATCATTGTGGTATCACCACTGTGGTCAAACGAATGACTTGACACAGCCTTACTTTTTCTTTTAACCCGGAGAGACCGCGCGGTGTTGATGATGTCCCAGACGATGTCAAATAACGAATTTTCTGCTTAAAACCCAGATAGTCCTGAGACTTTATTTTCGAATATGTAGTTTTTATCCTAAACTCCATTCAGGGTACTCAGCTGAAAATAACTATGGGGAAAAATTGCATGAGGATTTTTATTTTTCATCAAAAACTTCGGGTACTTTTGAAAGGACCCAATAATGTATCAATAGATTACGAAAACAAAAAGCGGGTACACAATGACAGGTTTTCTGTAGCGCATGCCAGTTTTTCTTGATTGTTTTTGTTACTAAAACTTCAATTCTTTACATCGGCATGCAATTTGAAAACACGGAAGACCCCTTTCAATTTTCTGCAGTTCAATTATTAGCGATTCAATTTGTTTGAACTTTCGTATATTACAACGGCAGGCAGTATTATATTCGCGGTCGCCAAGGTCATTAGATAACGTTACTATGAAATTAAAAACTACGGGAAAACATGTCTAACTTTCAATCTATACCAGGAGTTAGGATGTTTTCCCGTAGTTTTGAATGAATTCAATGTTCGTCGTGGCATATAGCCAGGAAAGTAGTTGTTTTCTGTTGAATAAACCGAGAAAGAATTAATATTTTCATCACATGGAGAATGCGAATTCTAAATGTATTTCTTTATATACAGTGTCTCATTTCAAACGGCCATCCCTCTATATCTCAGCTATCAGTTGTGCGATATTCACCAAAACTGATCATATTGATGGTTATTCATACCACACCAAATTTGGTTGGAATCGCATGACTAATAACTGAGATGGGGGGGCGTTTAAAGTGAGACACGTTGTATACATATCCAATTTTTTTATGTTCATAATTGGGGAGTGGAAATTCAAAAGGATGTAAGTGCCAGAAAAATTTAAACTGAGATATTACATAAAACACGCCAAAAAAAAATTAAAATAAAAAAAAACTTTATAGAAATATGTTTATTGAGTACAGAATACACGATCATATGAACTACATACATAGTTACACATAAAAAACAAAAACTCATATGAAAAACACTAACTCAAACATGACAACTGTTAAAAGGTCCAAAGTGCCAAGAACAAGAAATCGTGAAAAGGGTCTACGTCCAAAGTAGTATTTTACTGTGATTCTGTTCTTTTTAAGAGATCTTCATAAAACGGAAAATGTCAATGGAATATAGTCCATCACGTTTTTTAGATTTTTGAGCTTCTCTGCTCGGCCCCAAAAAAAAAGTACTCTGCTTATCGTGATTTGCAACATCATAAAATTGTTGGAATACTGAGTTTCTCTGGTTGAATGATGAAGATTTGCAGGAATATTTACAAGAACAAGTTACCTGCAACAAGAGCATAATGTGAGTATACTTAGTTTACCGATTTTGAGGTTAAAATTGCTTACCTCTTGTTCAGGTGGATTTTTAGCCGGTATAAGGACATTTTTATAATTTGTATGTTGCAAGCCACTAACTCTGCTTCTTTTTCTCTCATTTCTAACACTCTCAGTAGCATTCTGCCGCCTATTTACTGCAATATTACAGGCTTGTACATCACCACGCACGTCCATCTTGTATACTAACGATTATTTGGGACTTGGCTAAAGCTCTCGGGAGTTATTCAGATTATTAATGTTCATATGGTCTCATCAAATTGTCAAAATACAAGGTACTCTCGATAGAATAATGACGAAAATAATAGTCGGCCATTTGTCATGGTCTCGGGATATTACCTGTGAGTATTCCATTTGAATACGGAATACGAACGGAATGAAACGATGGACCCACCTGTGCGACTGCAGCAGACAGTCGGCTAGCCGCATCAGATGCGGCGCGCCCAGCAGCCGGTACACGCCCTGCTCCTCGCGCTGGCACTCGCCCGCCCCCGCCCCTCGTCCCGCCCCCCCGGCCCCGCCTCCCGACGCATCCGCGGCGGCCAGCGCCAGCGTCTCGGCGTCCTCTTTGCGCGACGTCGCCGGATAGAAGGCCACGTTGTCGATCGTTTGGATCAGCTCGAGCTGCACGGCCGACTTGATGGCCAGACTCTCGAACACCTGAAGCGGAATTCGGTACCTCAGAACAACGAATACACTAGATGATAGATAGTAACGCCTTCAGTGAAGCACGAGTTCAATTTTACCCGAAACGGTCCATAGTCTGGCTTTCAGACAGAGAAATTCAGCTAGTGTTGAGAGAGAGAAAATATGTCTTTCCTAGAGTGACTTTATTATAAAAAGTGGCGACAATTAATGATAGTGATGCACTTTTTGATTGGTCAGACCTCTTATATGGAGGTGCATCCGCCTGTCTTGTTTTCCCTATTCAGTTCTACGCATTCTATTTCACTTTGTCAACGCTTTGTCACTGTTTCTCGCTCTTTGGACACAAAACATCCAACAATCAGACATGAAACTCTATTCGTCGATACCTTGGATATTAACTATTAGAATACGTTATTTGGGACTTGTATGTCTGAGATTTTTTAGATGATGAAATTAAAATATCGAATATCTAAACATCAGGTGGGCACTTTGAAGACACAAATTCATTGCTGCATGTGAGATAATGTTCAGATTTTTAGTTATTCAATGACTTGACCAAAAACGACATTCCGGAAACGGCTGCCATTTTGAGATCTACTCACTCTATACTCTAGTCATCCCCATCTATCCTTGTCTTCAGTGTTCCAACGTATAATAATGAAAATGTTACGTTGAGAACACTGAAAATGAGAAGAAATAGAGAAAAGGGTCATTCTGACTTTATATTGAGGTTAATATGATCAGCTCCGTTTCTTCTCATTTTCAGTGTTGTCAACTAAACACTTTCATCATTATACGTTGAAACACTGAAGACAAGGACAGATGGCAGTCAGAGCTAGCTGAACTTCTCTATTACAACGTTAGAAGACGCACGCGTGTGTGATACGGTTAAACCTGCCCTAGTCCCCTACCTCTTGAGAAAGATATGGTTAAAGCATTTTATCCCCCAAAATTGAATATCATGTTCAACTTGTGTTTTTATATTTTCTCCTCCAAATCGTAGTGACCATATTAATCAATGAAAATGGAGGCTATTATTTCTCCAGATCAAATTAGTTTGATTAGATTCAATACGTCGTCCAGAACAAGAAATCCTCCTTTATTTCCCTTGACCTTCCACTTAACGAATTATGGCAACAATAATTCTATTTCAAGGCTTCAAAGGAATTATGTTGTTCCACATCCTTGTGACCTATTCTGTGGCAGTCTAAGTAAATTCAAAACTAATGTTGTGAAAATAATTATGAATACCTAGTTAATGAACTATTTATAACTTTAGTGCTACATTTCTATAACTATAAATTTTCATTGCTCCTATTATCATTCGTTATTTTTTTAATGGTGTAACCGTAGAAATAAATAATGAATGAATGAATGAATAAATAAATTAATAAACAAATTTCATTGCCCACCAGTAATCGGACTCACTGTCGCCACCATCATTGTTGTTCATTACCCCGTTTTGTTTACTGCGCATCCATAATTTCATGCCACGCGCACCAGGCCATTATTTCAACACTTGGATACAAAATATCTGTAGAATTTTGTCTACAGAATATGGAGCTGGTTTCCACTTGACACAGCTAGTATAGTAGTTTGATAAAACAAATTATATTTTTGACATTTCAGATTGCCATTGAAAGTTTTTATTGACATTTCTTAATTGTATAACAAATTCTAGTGTTCATGAAAACATCACCAATTGTCTTTAAAAAGGGTGAATAATATTATATATAGTTATACAATATCCAACAATCAGACATTAAACTCTATACGACCTTAGCATTATAAAGCTTTCATAAGTGAATCTGTCAGCTCCTCGCATACTAATCCAGTTTTCAGGCTCATCAAGAGAGTATTTTCGGAAAATCTAGAATGAATCACCAAATTCATATATTCTTACAGAATGGGAAAAGAAAGATAATATGTCATGTAAGAGCACTGGTCTGAATTCTTGAAATATGACTGTTAATGAATATTGTGGAAGACTAACAACTTTCTTTTTTGTCAAACTCCTACCAGTCCGTTCTGAGAAACCATGGACTACTACCAAATACACCTCTGATTATCTTTGTATGTTTGAATGCAAAAATATTAGAAATCTCTTCAGAACGCTCGACAATTTCCATATGTATTCAAATAGATCACAATGTCCTTGAATAAATACCTCGACATTGGACGCACTGAAGTCCTGGTGATTCGGCCTCTTCAAAATGCCCTTATTCGTCCCTACGTCTCCGTTCTGCTCAATAACAGCCGTCGTCTTCATCGAGTCTGGTTTCCACGTCAGAAGACCAGATGGTATTGTCGAGTTGAATATGTCCAGCATGCACTGACAGGTCTTTTCCCAAGTTTCTTCACTGAACTAGAAAGAAGGAGATTTCATTGGATACCAATGCTATTTTATTTGAGAAAACATAGGTCACAGATAAGAATCGCTCAACTCTGAATAAGATAACAAAACATCAATGTTTTCATTTGAATTGCCCCTACTTGGATATGGCATGGACTTCAGCAGGTTCAATTCTCAAAATCCAAAATGACAAGTCAATTTTGTATTGCTATATCTGGGCGGACGTCATTGTCATTGCCCATTGCCCTTATAATAAATAGGTATTTATGTTTATATGAATACATTTTGTCTAATTGCTAGTCTTTCAGAAGAATTTGAATCAAAATTTGCGTTGCAAGTTTTTCGTTTCATCCCTAAATCAAAACAACTTTTATTTTCGAAACATCGCCACTATCACCACTTTCTCTCATTGATTTCATTAATTAATCATTTCTATTTGATTGCCCATCTAATTTTAATTGATTATTTTCATTCTATGATTTCTAGATGTTCTTGTTCAAAGTAGAAAAATGTTCAGAAATATGTAAACACTTCATTGACTAATAATATACAAACATTTTACCAGGTTATGAATGAAGGTAAAAGAGCTAAAATCTAATATTCTTTCCGTGTATAATACACATTTTTTTTCTGTAACAGAAGAAAGAACGAATCAGTATTGAGAAGATATTACATTATTTTGAAATCTGAAAATTATCGACGTGAAATTTTAAGATTTTAACAGGAGGGACACCTGCGTTGTAGACATCTTTATCATTCTTATGAAGTAATCAAATATCTGATGTCACTTCTGTCAGTCTAATACTGTGATTTGATTTCAAGAAATTGCGAATTTAGTGGTTGTTTAGTAATATACGTAACCGCGAAGTCGAATGGAAGATAAAAGGACTTGCAGTTCTTTCTCGGATACGGTATTATTGACTTATTTTTCGGAACTATAGCACAACAAAATCCATCAACAGTGATGTGATAAATATTCGGGAAAAAAGTACTCACTTTTTCCACGGGAAAAAAGTAATTTATGAAAAGTGACATTTTATAACCTGTCAATTGAGATGAAATGCCAAACTTTTTTCCTGTCACAGAAAGAAATATTTATCTAGGCGTTCAGATAATCAGATATTGAGAAGTTATCACAAGTGGCATGCTATCAAACTTTTAGCTACAAACTACCATGAGTAGTCAGGGTTGTAACTTCCCTAGACAGACGATTGTGAAGATCATTGTTTCTAGGTTAAGATGGTCGTATTTTGCACTTACTTAGTTGTTCTTCCAGAGGTGCACCTTGTGTTGCAATCATAAAAGTGTGGATTGAAATGAGTGCGTTTGTATTCGTCTATTGTGCTTTAGTGCACTAGCTACTTTATACCAAACATTACCTTCAACTCATTTCAACCCTGAGCTATACTTTCCCCTTACCTTTTGTCCGTTCGAGTTCACCAAATTCTCCAAACAATTCGTTCCGGACCTAGCCAGCTGCTCGTTGTTCTGCTGAACGCACCAGTGCAGCTGCGCGTACAATTCCTCCAGCAACAAGGGCCCCAAAACGTCGAAGTACTGCGTGAAGACGTCGACTATGGCGTAGAGGGCGTGGTTGCAGGTGGTCGTCATCCATTCGGCTTTCTCCGGTTGCTTTTCGGGAAGTTTCATGTTGTCGAATATCCTGAACAGGATTTTGAACAAGTCCTTCCACCAGTGGCCCCTGAAGGCATCTCCGTGGGTTTTGATGATTTCGAAGAGGACCGTAAGGGCTCGTGTCCTTACGTCTAGTTTGCACCTATGCACAGAAACATAGTTAGATACAAATCATTAGGGAGTTCAGTTTTGAGAAGAACTTCCGAGTGGAACTGAGCAACAAGCGCGAATGGAGCATAGAATCCATCGAAGCGCTGGGAACCAACACCATTACTTGGTATACGGACGGGTCTAAAACACCCGAAGGAACTGGAGCAGGAGTCATTGGGCCTCGCACCAAATACTTCGAAACCATGGGACAATTTCCCAGCATTTTCAAGAGGAAATACACGCCATAGATAGAAATACCGGAAGAAGGATATCGCGATTTTATCCAAGCAGCCATCAAAGCGTTGAGCTATTCTAACATCAACTCGAAGATGGTATGGGAATGCCTAAGCCAATTGAATGGGCTAGGCAGCAACAACAAAGTGATCCTCCTCTGGGTGCCGGGGCATATCGGAGTGGAGGGGAATGAACAAGCAGACACTCTGGAAAGACAAGGGGCTTCAACGCCACTGATCGGACCAGAGCCATTTTGCGGCCTTGGAAATTTATATTTCCAAGGAGAACTTGAAAAGGCGGAAGGAGCCTTGAGAGCTAGACAATGGAGAATACTTCCAGGACTGCGGCAGGCTGAAGATCTCCTCGGAAATTTCAACCGAGAAAGATCGAAGACACTGATAAACCTCAGCAAAGGAAGTCTCAAAGCAATAACAAGGCATTGCAGACTCAAAGAATACCTAAGGAAGCTAGGCTTACAGGAGGACGGCAACTGCAGATTCTGTGAGGAAGAAACAGAAACACCTCATCACATACTGATGGAGTGTGACGCTGTACATCACAAAAGATTGAACATACTGGAAACACACCAGCTGACTGTGGAAGAAATACCACAATTAGATCCTCTCAGAAACCAAATTCGAAGGAATTGAATCTTCAGGGGCAGCTATGAACAAGAAATCCTTGATATAACAGAAGCAGATCTAATTAGGTCGCAGCGCATCTGTCAACATCCAACCTAAAAATATCAATACCCATAGATACAAGTAAGTGTCCTTGACACTTTTCTTTCTGAAGTTTTGGTATATACAGGGTGGGCCACCAGTAACGCCTTGGTCTCTAGAAGGCTAACCACTTATCTTCTTGGAATTCTTCCTCTCTAGGAAGTTGCATGTCAACATAGGCTACCATTTGAAATTATTTTGAAACATACAGGAAGTCCCCAAAAATCACAAAACACTGAAGTTGAACTTTTTTCAATCGAACACCCTATATATTATTTCATTTCGAGATTCTCCCTGGTGAGCTGATTTCAAAAATCCATCATAGTTGGGGTCTAGCAGTTATAATTACTGAGATATAGGGTGTGAGAAATCGAGATTTTCCAAGTTCAAGAATTTTTTGTGTCGAAAATATTCATAATTGGTCAAAACGGCTTACATGTCCCTATCTCAACTTTTGATCAACTATCTACTGACATTTAATTGAAACAAATACAGGGTGGTGCAGAATTCAGAATCTTGATCACCTGGTATATGTCCCAATTAAATATCAGTAGATATTTAATCAAAAGGTGAGATAGGGACATGTAAGCCGTTTTGACCAATTATGAATAGTTTCGACACAAAAAATTCTTGAACTTGGAAAATCTCGATTTTTCACACCCTATATTTCAGTAATTATAACTGCTAGACCCCAAGTATGATGGGTCTTTGAAATCAGCTCATCAGGGAGAATCTTAAAATGAAATAATATATAGGGTGTTCGATAGAAAAAAGATTAACTTCAGTGTTTTATGGTTTTTGGGGACACCCTGTATGTTTCGAAATAATTTTAAATGGTAGCCTATGTTGACATGCAACTTCCTAGAGAGGAAGAATTCCAAGAAGATAAGTGGTTAGCCTTCTAGAGACCGAGGCGTTCCTGGTGGCCCACCCTGTTATAGAGTAGAGAAACCCAACAAGCAGCGACAATAAAAGTAAACTACAAATGAAGAAACAAGGACATGCATATGATTTTCTCTTAGGTAAAGGCTTCTTGTATCTTCTTTCCTCTACATGTTCAGGGAAGAGTCCATTCATATATCTTGTCGTTCTTTCATTTTTGAATGATAGTGCATGGCGTCTCCTCCAGTGGTAAAGGTACGATACATTTCATCCAGTATAACGACCAAAACATTGGTTAGCGATTTCAAATTTTTGACAAATGTTTCATAGCCAAGAATTGAAAAAGCTACATAATATAGTTTTCCAGGCGTGATCATCCAAAAAGTGACACAGTTTTATTCACAGGGATGAAAATTTTGAATGAAAACAAATGAGTAACTCTGTGGTTGTATTTATATTGAAACTGTGATTTGAACATCCTTGAAAATTGAATAAACCTGATCTGTAAATGCACAAATTGTTCTCATGACACTGAGAAGTGTCAAACTATAAGCAGAGCACAACTTCCAAAGAAAAATATTTTGCATTTCCATGTTGAGAACGGCAGCAGATTCGTTCCCGAAACGTCCAAAGATGAGTAAAAATTCGATATTTTTTCAATATATCTATATTTCTTTCCTTCAAACATTTTTTTCAAACAAAGTGTCACTGACAAGCTACTGGGTTTTTCTTTCAGGCTCCGTGATAGAAAAATTTGTTAAACGCAGTGACATTTTGGGGTAAATCATCTGATCATCTCATCAAGTAAAATGAATGAACAATATAGTTGAGTGAGACAAAAAAGCATTGGCCGTGATTATTTAAAAACAAGTTATCCCGAGAATAACAAATGAAATACAGATCAAGCAAGTATGTGAATCTTGAAGGCTTTCCTGATCAAAATAACACTCAACTATACTCAACTATAATATGGTGTATTTATATCTCTTGCTTGGGTATGAAATGTTGAAATGCCAAATCTGCCGAAATTGGAAACAAATCAGGTATGCGTCCCAACCCAATTTGCCAACCGTAACAATGTTGTTTATTTTTGATGACCTAGTACATTCGTTTTAGTTCCTAGGAGCTCAAGTTCAACTTAAGCTCCTAGGAACTAAAAGTGTTGCCTAGCAACATACCTATGTTTGTGTCAGTAATAGAAACGTCAATTCGAGAGCAAATTTTGGTATTAAAATGGACGACTTTTGTTTAGGTTGCAGAAAAACATTATTAGTATTCCTTATCAAATGATTGAAAAGGACTCAAAATATAACTGACTCATTTTCATATAATTTTCGCTCACCTGTTGACTACGCAGGACAGAGAGAACAACAACGGAAACCATCCGCGCACCCACACACGATCCTCCTCCGTGACAGTGACGTCACTCTCCATGCCGCCGTGTTCCGCGAACAGATGCGGCGATCCGGCAACGCTGCCGGCGCAAGCCCTCACCAACCGAATGGCCTCCATGCTGGTATCGGGAAACCTAGCGTTACAAGCGAACTCCGACAGACACTTGACCGCATCCTGAAAGGAATCGATCATCGTGGCAAACTGTTTCTCGTACAGCTCCACGATGATCTTCCCCGTGGTCTGGAAAGCCAGTTCCACTATGGCTTCTTCTTGGTCCCCTGCGGCTAAGTGGAACACGGAGAAAATGTTCTTCCACCCCGAGCGGATGTTCTTGGCTTGCGAGTTCACCATTTGCGCGACACACCGCACCACCATGTCTCTGATAGTCGGCGATTTGTTGTTCTTCATGATGTACTCGAAGGGACGGAGAAAGTCTTTTTGGAATCGGAAGTTGGAAAACTCTCCTTTTTCGATGAACTTCATCGAGAGTTGGCGCAGGCTGTCGACCGCGAAGAAGCAGATTTCCTCGTTGGGGTTGCAACCGACCGTGTTGAAATGTTCGCCGAGGACCTGCCAGATTTTCGACCATTGCAGACGGATTCTGCCCATGTTGTAGTAGGAGATTTCGACGATTTTCTGGAGGGAGAACATCCTGGGGTGGCCGGGATGGGCTAGCTCCTCCAGGGATATTTTGCACAGGGCTTTTACGAAATCTACCACGGCATCACCATCTAACCTAGTAAATTCGAAATTAGTGATTATAAAAGCTTCCTTTATTTTCTCCATGCCGGATAATATTTGAATATTGATATTTGATTCACATTTTCGAGGAAATTCACTAAAAATATACTAGGTGGAGGCCACAAACTGAACCATTCCCAGTAAAAATTCAACCTTCATTTACATCACAACTCAACTGATTTGTAAAACTCAATTTCTGAAGTGAACTTTAGCTTGACATTGTTCACATGATCCATGTTTATGTTCTAGGCAATTCTGTCCTGTGCTTCTGTGTTCTGTTTGCTGTATTCATGAAAATTTGATATTGATAGAAACATTAATTAACCTCACTATTCCTGTGCAAAAATAGAGAAGCAAAGAAAAAAAGTTTGAATTATGCCACTGACTGTGTACGAAATTTCTTTTGGTTCCTGCGAAGTGTCATTCCTCAGGAATATACTTGAAGAACAGTTTTTATTGTCGGGACATTTTCGAAAGGCGAAATCCGCCATAAAACGTTGGTAAGACACAACATATACGTCCAAACGATTTCCACTTGTTTGAAATATACCTAAGATACTCCCAGGTACGTCCCCTACTTAAGCTACGATTAACGTTATGGAGGAATTGATTATACCAGAGAAGGATGGCCGATTAGAGGTACTCTTTTCAAAACCAGGTAGATTAACAGAGACGGACTCGAAATTGGCCTGATTAGATTGCCAAATATTACCCATTATAATTAATATTAATATAAATGAAGTCATCATCCGCATCAGACGCAGACCAATGAGAAATCGACGACTGTTGGAAAATGTACCTGATAAAGCTAGCATATAGTTTCATTTTGAATAGTTAATGTAGTGTAATGATATAATAATACGTCTTAATACCTATTTACTCATGTTAACAAATTCTATTGATTCTACCATACCCAGATCACAAAAGATTGATCCCTTAATAATTCTAAATCCGATCCTGGCTATTCACATTTAGACAGAATTGACTACGGACATGCCTGCACTACAGTAATCTTGCCACCCCACCTGTATTCTCAAAGACATTAGTCATTAGTGTAATTAGGGCTGGTCGGACAACTGTCATTCATTCTTATCATATACATTCCGTCTCACCAACGTTTTATGGTAGACTTCGCCTTCCCAAAATGATCCGATCATAGTCAACAACTATAGCAACCAGTATTCCAGGCTTCGTCCAGGGCTTGTAATTGAAGACGAGATTCCCTTAGCCCCTGATTCAGGTCTGACCAATAACATTGACCTCTGGTTTATTGAAGACACAAACACAGTTTGTAGAAGTAAGTGAAGTAAATCGCCTTCATAAAAAAAATCTGGCGCCCGAGTTATCAAAAAAAGGTCCCTGAAGTCCATGTCCAGAAGCGCCTAAATAATGGTATGGATATCTAAATGAACTCGATTGGTCTTAAAGAAAAAGCTATAATAGCTTAATTTATATATATTATATATGTATAGAAATTGCAGTGTGAATGTAATGAATAAACAACCCATAGACCCATCTGGGGTCGCAGTGGAGGAGTGGTATTCGCCCCACTCACATGGAACCTAACCTAACCTAATCCCTTGTTGCCACATCTTTATCTGATTTGAGGCATCTTGGAAAAAAGAAACTAGTAAAACAGTCCACTCACCTGGTAGACCCAGTGAAAATCCTATCGACGGCGACGACGACGCTTTGCGAGCTGGTCTGCCCGATGCGCTCCTTGGATCCCGGGTCGGGCGGCTTGTGTCCCGGCCCCGCCAAAAACTCCGGCCGCACGCCAGTGCCTATCAGCTGCGCCAGCTCCAGCTGCGAAATGCACTTGAGCACGTCCAGCCAGCTGACGCCCAAGTAGTTGCCGTCGGTGTGCGCCACCTAGATCAGCGAAACGGCGATGAAAATGGCCTCGCGGAAAAAATCGAGTAGTCGGTTTCTCTACGGTTTTAATTTTTTTTTCTACTCACATAACTAATCAGTTATTTATTATACAAGGAAAAAAAGTAGTAGATTTTAGCTCCAGGTTGTAGCGGAGAGAGACAAAAAACCGTGAGCTAAAATCTAATATTTTCCCGTGTATTATACACTATTTTTTTCTGTGACAGAAGAAAGGACGAATCAATATTGAGAAGATATCACATTATTTTGAAATTTGAAAATTATCGACGTGAAATTTCAAGTTTTTAACAGTAGGGACACTTACGTTGTAGGCATCTTTATCATTCTTCTGAAGTAATCAAATATCTGATGTCACTTCTGTCAGTCTGATTCTGTGATTTGATTTCAAAAAATTGCGAATTTGGTGGTTGTTTAGTAATATACATAACCACGAAGTCGAACGGAAGATAAATGGACTTGCAGTTCTTTCTCGGAGACTGTATTATTGACTGCTATAGCACAACAAAAGCCATCAACACTGTATATACATGTGATATATATCCGGGAAAAAAGTAATTTATGAAAAGTGACAATTTATAACTTTTTTACCGTCACAGAAAAAACTCTTTTGTTCCCGAGTCACAGAGTGTTTGGAATTTTTTAATTATTTCCTCTTAATACCATTTGATCGTACTAACCATGATGAGGGTCTTGATCGTGTCGATGTTCTTCGCCTTCATGTCGGTGATGGGCGATGTGGCGTTCAGCAAAGTGAAGCGCGACAGGGCTTGCACGTACGCGTCACGCTCCATGGGCATGTGGAAGATGCACACGATGCGGATGGCGCATCTTATGCCTGCAGAAAGATCATAGTATTGTAAGTGACTAAGTTGAAATGACCCGGTAAATGAATGGAAGGCCTAGGAATCGCGGTAGCCAAGGAGTCAAGAATGTTTTCCTGTAGTTCTCATGTCATCGCAAGGTCAAATGATGACCTTGGCCACCGCTAAATGCCATATTATGACGAGCTGGCGATTCATCTTGTTCATTATCAGAATTTGGTTTGAACTAGAGTTCCTAAATGTACTTGGCACTGCTGTTTTGACGTTTTTTGTATATTAGAGTACGGACACTAAGACAAGCAGTGACAATCAAACATAACCACAAACGATTTTGAAGCAAATCATATATTTTGCCAGACAAGGACAAGAATATGTTTTTCGCTTAGATAAAGGATCCTCGCATCTTCCATCCTCCACAAGTCCTGGGAAGAGTACATCCATATATCTTTCTTTATCTTTGATTTTTGTA
This sequence comes from Phaedon cochleariae, assembly GCA_918026855.4. Taxonomy (NCBI): domain Eukaryota; kingdom Metazoa; phylum Arthropoda; class Insecta; order Coleoptera; family Chrysomelidae; genus Phaedon; species Phaedon cochleariae. Next base: position 30,078,424 of record OU896719.1, read on the forward strand.
AGAGAGGGCATAGCGTCTCCTCGAGTGGGTAGAGGGTACAATAAATTGATTAGAAAATTATTTCTTCTCGAAATATTGAATGATAAGGCTGAAGGACCTCAATGGAGGTCGATATCAAGTTAGTAGGAACATAATATACATCAACGAAATACATATAGTATTCCTATGGAATTAGTCTCTTATATGTAAGTACATACATATATTCGTTCAGTTGAATATTTGTTTACCACAAAAGTTCAGAATGGGGTAAAAACTGATAAATTTCAAGAAACATACTTTTATTAGTACAAGAGTGGTGAGTTATAAGTAATTAATAAATAAACAAATGATATGGCAACAATAGCACCTGATTTCAGTTAGGATAAATAATATATAGGTTCTCCAAGACATACGGAAGTAGTTATGAATGGACTTCAGCGCTCTACTCACTATAGATCGCCGTTCACATTGCTAAAGGGGATTGTTGGTTGAACCCGGCCATCGGAAGATCATTTTCAATAGCTAACATAAATGGTGCACTTGTTAAGCGTTCTTGTTCTGTGCTCTGATAATATCTTGCTTGTATCTTGGTACCCAAGAAGTGGTTCAAAATCGACTAGGAGCTATGTAGTCGTCTAGCACTTCTCAACTAGGCATGACCATGCACATTCAGACTTGGGATTTCAACTTTGAAGAAGTGATACACGAACAATATATTCAACTCTTTGATATAGATACATCAATATCTGGTATACATCAGAATTTCACAAAGTGACTATATGTTTTCACAAATTTATTATAAGAGTTCGTATACGAAGATGATCAAAAGAATTCTTGGTTGAACAGGGATGTTGAATCAGTTTGAGTCAGTCAATTCAGGAAGTTTCTGCTATTTCATCATCAGACTATCGATCATGATCTTCATGGTGGCTATTGCGATCTCTGCTCCAACATTCCATCACAAGCAATAACCAGAGTCTAAATTGGAATAAGGTTCTTTTTGATACTTGCTCAGTTTATAAATTGTGGGTTCGGCTCTTTCTCTCAATACGATCCTATACTGCAATTTCCTACTAAGAATCTTATATATCTCACAAATTTTGTGGCCTGAACCTATATTCCATGCCGACTGCATCATATTCTGTTTCCATTTTTGTAGAATTACGTTATCCGATGGAAATTCGAATAGAGTGAATTGATTTCCCGTGTTCTAACAGTTCGAAACTGCACAAACTTTCTCCTAATTCTCTCAATTTGTCAAACCTTTGAAATTTATGTCATGTATGTCCGTGTACTGTCAGTTCCCGCTTTTTCCATCAATTTATTCGTGGTTATGTCTGATTGTCAGTGCTTGTCATAGTGTCCGTACTGATATACAAAAAACGTCAAAATCAGCAGTACATTTAGGAACTCTAGATGCGATTAGTGTTCACACTTTTTACTCCTCAGTTTTCGTTTGTGGATATTGGAACACCAAAAATTTTAACCCCACATTTTATTGACAAGACTTATTTAAAGTTTAAACCGAAGAATAATTATTAAAGTGCCCATTATCATTTCCTGCGAATATACTAAAAATATGCAATTTCCTTTATAAAAGCTACAGGACATCCAGAATCCTCATCATTATTAGATGAGTAAGTACAATAACTAAAACCACTACAGGAACAATGATATAACATAGTATTATAAGTTTGTTTTGAGTGTTGAAATTAACCATTTTGAGCTATGCAATAATGTAACAACTCTGGATCAATGAAAATATTTCACATTTCAAAACTTTAACAAGTCTTGATTATTGTATAGAGTTATTATTTATTCATTTTCAAAATAACATAGATATCAGCGTACTTTATCAATAATAATATAGATTTTTTTTATATAATATAAACATGATTAAAAAAGTTGAAAACTTGACCATGATCATGTAATTTTTTTTTCCTTCCACTGACTAACTCAAATTCATTTTCTCATTGAGTACAGTTAAAATATTAAATACATCTTTATTCCATCTAAAAAAAACATGTTGCCTATGTATTTTATCATATATAATCAAATTTCCAAAATGGAAATGAAGTTTCTTTCAGTTCTATAGAGTAACTAGCACCATCTCTTTGTCAGTACTGGAACTTTCAGTTGTTACAGTATAGCACGTGAATGCTAACAAAATGATGAATCAGAGATCATATACAACTCAAAATGGTTATTTTTGAGTTGTTACGCTATTGACCATTCTAAAACACGTGATTTTGACATGGTTTCTTGAGGGGCACATAAACTATCTGTTAGGATATCTTTGATGAGCATAGCCCTGGCCATCCCTGCCACATCCACAATATAATAACAGTTTCACCAAACAACATTATGAAATTCTTTCGGATTCCAAGGAAAACGATCCCACTAATTCTGGTTTCAGATGACAAATCTTGACAAAATACAATGTTTGCCCATCAGCAACCTGTCAAATGACGTAATTCTGGAATGATTAACTGCACTATGGAATCGATGTAATATTCATCAAGCAACTACAAGTATTATCAACATCAACATACTGTTTTCTATTCCTCAAATAATGTTATTTAGTCTGAGTTCCTTACCGTCCAAGCAAAGAGCCGCCACCTCGGGATCGTCGCAGTCCTGCAGCCCGACGCTGAACGCCGCCAGGAACGACGTCCACGCCATCTTGAACATCGGCCTCACGTGCTCGAGGTGCTTGGCGAGCGTGAAAGGCGCCTGCACGTGCGACACCGACTCCATCAGGTTCTTGGCCGCCGTCGAGATGGCCTCCATCTCCATGTTGAACAGGATCTTCCTGCGCTTCTCGGTGGTGATCAGCTTGCCCGGCCTGCTCACCACGTTCTTCATCTTGAAACAAAATATCGGTTTGGATTGTGTTCATTTATTTGCATTCATTTATTCAGTTTATTTCGACTTATTGCGCTCCTCGGCGGTGATCAGCTTGCCCGGCCTGCTCACCACGTTCTTCATCTTGAAACAAAATATCGGTTTGGATTGTGTTCATTTATTTGCATTCACTTATTCTGTTTATTTCGACTTATTGCGCTCCTCGGCGGTGATCAGCTTGCCCGGCCTGCTCACCACGTTCTTTATCTTGAAACAAAATATCGGTTTGGATTGTGCTTATCTATTTTCATTCATTCATTCAGTTTATTTCGACTTATTCATAATTCGTCGCCCTAGAATGATCTGGTACTATCTGGACCAAGTATAGTTGCTCAGAATCGTGTTGCGAACTTTTGACTCCATCTATTTCTTTCCATTTCAATCGAACATATTTTTTGTTCTGATCAAGTATATTTAAATGGGTTGAAGTTTTCATTAGTTGATTTGTTTCCTTCCTTCATTCTCAAAAAAATGTTAATTCGAACATCTGAAATATAGATAAGTAGAACTTTGTTCCGGAAGGATTTTCTATTCAATTAAACAAGGTTCTAACTGACAAATATTCAATAAAATACATCTTTGCTTCATAAAATAATACGAGAATACTAATTCTATAGTGGAGTAGTTGTATTTCTCTCGTTATCAACCAATTTCGATCCTTCATGAACATTTGTGGAAATTAGCTTCGCGTATTTATTTATCTATTTAGATGATGAAATGAACATATCAAAAATCTAAACCTAACATCTGGTGGGCACTTCGAAGGCGCAAATTCATTGCTGCATTGGAGATTCCCTTCAGCTTTGTAGCTATTCAGTGACTCGACCACGCCTGTCATTCCGGAAACGGCAGCCCGTTGGACGTATATTGTCGTCACTCTATTTAATCTATTCACTCTAACTATACCTTGATCTCGTGTCCGGCTATCTCGTCGTAGATCTGCGACAGGTACTCTTCGGGTACGTCTTTGCTGTCAGTGTTGCCGCGATTCAGCTTGACGTACTGCTCCTTGGTCATCTTGTGCTTGACCTGCGGAGAGTGCAGATCGGTGGTAAGCATGATGATGGAGAAGCCGAGCACGTAAGCGGTGTCGGCGCTGGCAAAAAGGCCATTGTTCGGGTTGCACTCGCAGTACCTGCTGGCGAACTTCTCCATCAGCCTGGAAAGGAAGGATAACGGGTAATTTGGAATATTATTTTATTCAATTATTTATTGAAAATGTGGCTTCCAGGCAGAAACAAGTTCTGGAGGTATAGTTAACAATAATACATAAAGAGAAGATTGAAAATAAATTTTTGCTTTACCTATACTATGGAAAATATCACATTTACCTCGACTATCGTATAGTCAGATCCTCACATCTGCGAAACGAGTTGAAAGTTCTATCGCTAGAGAATCGCCGCAACCTGTGTCTTCTAACCTTTTTGCATAAAATAATGCCGATGGATGATGCATAAGTATTATTCACGAGGAGACAGACCACTTATTCCCGACAAACCTGTGAATTTTTTGAGCCTACCCCGGCATCTGGAACTCGTCCAGGAAGTGCCTCAGCGTCGCCACGAAGTCCATCTTTGTGAAGTCCTTTAGGTCCACGTACGCGTATATCCCCCTAAGACCCAAGTTATATTACACATGGAAGTCACACAGACCAGATGTCCATTTAAAAGAACAAATTGTGTGAACCTCTTGAGTCCCAGCACTTCATGTCGCAAAATAACCCCTTGAAAATGTGTGCACTAATTTTGTTATATACTTTGTTCCATTCGTTATAGAAACATGTTTTGAATGATAAAATCGTTTTTTCTTGTACTTTTTGAAGAGCAACAGGTCTGAGTCACATGTTCACAATTTGAAACCAATGGTAAGAAAAGGAGGTAGGTGTATCTTAATAAGGCTAATTGATGATTGAAAATCAGACTTTAATAAAATTAATTCTAATTTGGTGGAAAACAAAAATGTGTTGTCGATCTAGGAATACTAGTTCAGTAGACGATCTGGACTACCCTGAGCTTGCACTGAGACTCCTTGTTCATCTTCATCTGAGAAATCATTTTCTTGTGAACCTGATGAGGATCGAGTGCTAAATGTTGGAGATGGGTCCAGCTCAATTTCTTCATCATCATCAACTATATCAGATTGATTCAGAAGATCTTCCAACTGGTCATCAGTTAAACCTGTAACAGTTTGTTTGGATTGCAGACAAAAATAAACATCACATGAGAATGACCTGAATGCCTTCAAACAGTAATAAATATTAGGAAGTGTATAAAGACCTCAGTCCGAATGTACTTTTTGATTGATTGTCTTTATTACCCCAAGAAACATAGTTGTTTATAATAGGGATACATAAACATTATACATAATGTTATACATACAATTATGAAATTATAATAAGATATAACAAGTTAAAAAAAAAAATGCAAATAATCATGCAATATAATAATAATAATAATAATAATAACTCGTCTTTATTCATCCATAAAATTATAAAAAGTGATATAGATGAAATGGCGAAGTGTCACCCAAGGGTGTTTTTCAACCTAGTCTTTTATAAGTAGGTATTCAAATAAGAAATGGAATTATCAAAGTCTCTGAAGCAGATATTTTAAAGGACAAATTGAATATTCATCAAGAGAGCTGAAAGGTTTGAAAGATTATGGCTTAAATATTGTTAGTGAGAAATGAATACATATATTTCATATCAGAATAGCTAACTACAACATATAAATTTCAATCGATTCTCAAAATAAAAGCAAATCAACTTACCATGACTTCGCCTGGTGCTTATGGCCACTAAGTTTCAATCACTAATATTGGTCGCTGTTGCCGTTTCAGTCCGTTTGTCTATGTTATCGACTGCGTAACTGTCTATTATATTTGGACGGAATATTTAAAATGCAATCGAATCATTGGTCATCAAATTAAAGGGAGAAAAATATTTTGTACTTTGAATAGGACACTGGGACGGAAAGCTAGTTCCATGTTTACGACTAGCGGGACTGAGTGACATGTGTAATTATAATAATAATAATAATAATATTTATTCTCAGAAGATTCAAATATAAAGGTCGATACATTATAGTGTATTGTTGAACGGGAATAAATATAGACCAATGAGTATTTGATAAGGATCTTCGTGATTTGAATATATGTTCAGATCTGCTTTAGCCGAGGCTAGACTGTATATCTGAACATAACATACTTATCATATTTATTATATTTAGTAGCTATAACTGACCTATCGATTACACCATAAACTAGTAAACTAAAATGTATATCTACTTGCAGTTAGTGGTACGATGATAAACAAAATGAAAGCATTAGAATTAAATTATTATGGTAACTATTTGATAATATATAATCATTGTTGAAACATACTAGGTGGATAATATTCTTTATTTCTGACAGTGACATTATAAGCTTATATCGTCATAGTTACGATATCTATTATGAGGGTCATAACTCCCTTGGGATGTTATAGATGCTATAATTCCCTCTAGCTAAAATTAAATAAGAAATGCATAGCAACAACCACGCAATAACGTAGCAATAAGGAATCTCCTATTCGCGGTAGTCAAGATCATCATCTGACGTTCTGATGACATTGAAACTATACGGAAAAACATGTCTAACCTCCAATCGGGAAGGTATCTAATGAATGAAATCAGTCAGAAATAAAATTATCTATGTATCACGGGAATTATAGAGCCTCAATAACCTCTGGCAATTGCTGTCCCTCGGGCCAGAGGCCCTCGGGACGCAAACTTTGCCATCGGTAATTAAGGCCCTCATAATTCCCTTAATACATAAATAACTATTATTTCTGACAGTGACATTATAAGCTTATATCGTCATAGTTACGATATCTATAATGAGGGTCATAACTCCCTTGGGATGTTATAGATGCTATAATTCCCTCTAGCTAAAATTAAATAAGAAATGCATAGCAACAACCACGCAATAACGTAGCAATAAGGAATCTCCTATTCGCGGTAGTCAAGATCATCATCTGACGTTCTGATGACATTGAAACTATACGGAAAAACATGTCTAACTTCCAATCGGGAAGGTATCTAATGAATGAAATCAGTCAGAAATAAAATTATCTATGTATCACGGGAATTATAGAGCCTTAATAACCTCTGGCAATTGCTGTCCCTTGGGCCAGAGGCCCTCGGGACGCAAACTTTGCCATCGGTAATTAAGGCCCTCATAATTCCCTTAATACATAAATAACTATTTTGATTGAATGGAGAGATATAATTTATCTACAGTATCATAATGAAATGATAAGAACAAAAATAAGAATAATAATGAGAATAATAATAAGAACAATAACAGGAACGATAATAAAAATGATGATAAGAGGAATACTAATAATAATAATAATGACGGTCCAGAGGTTTGAACAATATCATCATTATAGTAGTGTCACTGGTGTAGTTAATAACCAACGATCTAATATATTTTTTATATTTTTGGATTCAACCCCATTTTTTAAATCAAGAGGTAAATGATTATAAAGGCTCTGACCAATATACCGAAAACATCTTTGTCCAATGGACTTCTGAACTCTTGGTAGAACGATGTTTGCATTACTTCTGAAACGTGTATGGTACGGATTATTTTCTAGATTTCGTAAATTTCGTCCTACTTCATTATTTTTAACTAGATATAGCAGCGCAGTTTTGTAGAATAATTGCCTTATATCTAATATTTCTGTTCTTTCAAAAAGCAATTGTGAATCGGTTCTATATTTAGAACGGTAGGTCTCAGGAGGATATATGACCAGTTTGCAGAACTCGCCGTAAGTGTATAGTAAAAATAGAACAAGTCCCAGAATTGAACACTGAGACACTCGGTACTCAACATTTTACAACTTTTGCAGGAGTATTATGTATTATGTATGCAAACAATCAGTTTACATACTGTTTTTATAAACATACCTGTCAATTTTCTGGGCCTCCCCCGGCAAGCGGAACCCGTCCAGGAAATGCCGCAGCGCCGACACGAAGTCCATCTTCGTGAAGTCCATTTGGTCCACGTACGCGTACATGACCAGCTTGCAGAACTCGTCGTTGTCGCCGAGGAACTCGCCGATGTACGTCTTGTCCAGGCGCTCGTCCGTCTGCAGAAACTTGGCCACTTCTTCGTGGCTCTGGCCGAGGAGACCTTGTTCCTGCAGGTAGGATATGCCCTTGCGCGGTTTGCGATTGAAAGTGTCTATGCCCGTTTCCCATACCTGAAATGGGGTTGTACAGGGTGAACAACTAAGAACGGCTGTCGGCCATATCTCAGCAACGAATAATGATACAAGTTTGGGATAGAATAACGGCCGGTTCCATAAATGTCGTCAAAAAGTAACTTTACAAAAAGTCGTCTTTATCAAAAAGTCGACTTTGATATCGTCAAAAAGTCTGATGCGTTCCATGAAGTGGAAGCCAACGTCCTTTACCTAAAGATTCGTATATGTATTTTTCGTCATATCTCCGGCACTAAATTTGGTTTGAATGAACTATTTTTACACATCTGACGTTGTCAATTGAATTTGTCACATCGAGTTTCAATTATAAATTGCATCATAATAATGAGCACAGACACGCAATCGAAATCAAAAAGGAAAAAAAGCACGCCATTCACAAAAGAAGACGAAATTCGCTTGCTGTTAACCGAAAACTCTGACCTACAAGAGCTAGTTTTCTCGCAGTTGCTAAAGAGGAGTACTACAAGAAAAAAATGGAACTGATGGTGGAAGAAAGCCATTTCAGAAAAAATGCAGATAGAAGAGAAGAAGAGAATCACAAAGGAAAAATGGAATTGTTGAAATTAGAAATTGAAATCAAAAGAGAAGAGCTGATACAAGTGAAAGAAAAATATGCATTAAATGAAAAAAAAGTTTAATATAATATATGTTGGAAAAATGAGTTTTTTATAAATTGGTGAAATGTTCTCTAATAATTAATTGCTGAACATTCAAAGCTGCCATTCTATGGGGAATATCAGCTACATTGTTCACATTATTTTCTATCTGAAATTCATCCAAATTATCCAACCATTCTTGAGGAAAGTTTGCATTCATATCTAGTGCCATATTATGCAATACTGCAGTAGCTATGATTATGGACATCACAGTATCCAACTTGACCCTCATTCCTAAATGCAATACAGGAAAACGCCGTTTCCACACTCCATATTGTCTTTCGACGGTATTTCATGTTCTAATAATTGATTCATTAAATAGATTTTCGCTTTCATTTTCCACTCGAATCAGTTTTGTCATAAGATATGGTTCGAGCTGGTAGCCACTATCTCCCAATAGAATATATCTTCCATATCTTCCATCTTCAAATTGTTGTTTCAACCTGCTATTATTGAAAATAGTCTGATCATGGCATGAGCCAGGCCAACGTGCTACAATATCCCTAATTCTCAATGGAGCATCGCACACAGTCTGAACATTCAATGCAAAATATCCTTTTCGGCATAGATATATTTCTGCTTCAACACCTCCAATCTTCTGTAGTATTGCTAACACTGTAGGCTTTGTCAATCGAAATCTCTGGAAGAATTCAATATCATCAAATGTTTGGAGGCACTTTTGCCTCTGTGTGTAGATTTTCTCTCTCCTGAAAATCATTATATTATCTTCGTCACTCTCTGACGATGAGCTACTCGAACTTTCCATTAAACGATTCATTTCGAGCGAATACTTTGGAAATGTCAATCGTAACGTCAGGTGAAAATAAATCAAAGTAAAGTCGACTTTAACCATAAAAGGATCATATTTGAGACTTTACAGATAAAGTTCCTTTTTCGTTGAAGTTCCTTTGAAAATGAATTATGGAATCGAATCCACCACATAAAGGAAACTTTTTAAATGAAAGGGAACTCTTAGTTAATTATGAAACCGGCTGTAAATCTAATGGTATGCATATCATTACACGATGTAATAGAGATACTAAATCTCAACAGACCAACGAAAACCACGACATGTTAGCTATTCGCCAACGGAAGATATTAACTGTTAAAGTTTGAAGAATGTTGGATATGACAGCCATTCTTAGTTGTTCACCCGTGTAGAATACATTCTGTATATGATGATTGTTTTTTATAGTTACTTTTTATTATGATTATGATGTTGACATTCTGACTTGAGCAGTCAAAAAAAGTCTAATAAAATATTGAATATCTCGACTAGAAGACGAAATTGACGACTGTTACATTGATCTTTCGATTATATAAAGTATCCAGCCCTGTGGAAGACTCCGCAGAAGAAATTTTGACTATGAATATGAGCAGAAGACTTGCTGCTGGTAGACATAGTCATTTAGACGATAACTACGAGTGGTCTAGGAACTTTGGTCAGTCAAGGAACATGAATATACAAGAAGATCAAACAAATTCAAGAGAAGATTTAAAACGAATCACGATAGTAGATGTACAACGTGAATAATCTGAAGAATCAGATCTCAGGAATAATGATAAAAACACCAGGAATACTGCAATCAATGGTGGTGAATAAACAAAAATATCGAATGCATCATCTCATCATTTGATATGATCTAAGAATTCGAGAATGTCAAAATCAAGCATCGATTCTCAACAGAAGAAAATTGCTTTTGAAGCGGAAAAAGCAAGACAAATTTTGCTAGATGAAGCAAGGTACACACTTGTCGAGTTTACGCCACAAACCTATTTCGGACTAGGCCGGGAAGTATCACATCGTTGTTGTCACTGTAACTATGAAAATCTTGGTAGATATGGTTTCGATAAATGCAGATGATAATAACCACAGCAGTGAAATATCGGCTGACAGCTTTTTGTCATGAAATTAGACATTTTGATTTTTGAAAGTTTGGCTGCAATTATCGCAATAAACTATCGAAAGCAGCTGCGATAGTTAGTTTGAAAATGTTGATACGAAACACGTCCGAAAACAGTTTTTTTCGACTAGTAGACTTCCAGGAATCCAGGAAATAATGAAATTCGGCACCTTAGAAAAACGCAATTTTTGATGACGTCATGAACCGAACCGAGTCATCGTTATCAGAATTCTGGCTCTCGCATAAAAAGTAGGACCACATATTTCGTCGTTGCCAGATTTGTAACTAGTAATTACCTTATGAGATTCGATATGACCAATGACAACAGTATTAACATTCATAGAAGATAATAGTTCAACCTGGGCCCTAATAATCACTCATTGAATACTTACTTACTCGTAAAATGCTTCAGTACCAATAAAAATATCCCAATACTCTTAACAATGATCGAGATTTTATTTAAACCCATATTATTTTGTGGCAATGGCAACAGCCTAGATGCCTAGAGTTCCCAGAATAACAAGAGAAAGAAAAGTCTTTTACAAATCCATGTACTGTCTCTAATGAATCGAGATTTATTGATAGCAACACAGTTGTTAATCAAAGTCAGTAACACAATTCCAAAATCTCGTTAAAATAGTGAATTCACAATTAAATGTAATCAACAACATTCACACACAGAACGTGACAAAGCGACAGGACAGAAATGAGGTTGAACGATATACCAGTTATAAAATGGCGTCCGCCGCACATGCGCATGAAAATTTGGTTCTGGCCATCTGGCAGGAGACCGAAGCTTTGCAACTGGGTGAGGTAATCTGTGACCTGGATGGCGGGTTAATCAAAAAGAATAACAATTCCAACATCAATATTCAATCAACCATCACAATCATACCGGGTCTTCAACAATTATTGAAAACCACCTGACAGATTTCAATGCAACCAAGAATACATTCGTATCTCTTCAGCGTGGGTGGATATGAAACGCCGCATCAAAATCGGCCACGTGGCCAATCATTGTTGAAGACACGTTACAAATACAGTCCCCTATCATACCAACCATTGAACACTGCCATACTGTCACAAATGAGGAGATATTTGAAGCCAAATTCCAAAATTCTTATAAAATCATATTGGTTCGAAGTCATTGAATGGTCACGTCTGTGTTTATTATTTCCAAAATTATCAAACCACTAACTTTCGATTAGTAGTTGAACATAAACACAGGCATGGCATTGATAGATCATATGAAAGTTGTGAGGAAGTCAGTACAGGGGTCAATTCCGATAATTTGATTCGATTATAGATCATTCAGTGATTCGATCATTTACCACTGTGCCCGAACCGTCGGAGTTCGGGACAGAACAGAAGATGCCCTTTCTCTAAGGTCCCAGAAATATTAGATTCATAATGTATACTTATAGGATAAGTTGAGTTTCTTATATTTAAGAATAAACATGTGTATATGTTTTGTTTGAAAACCGTTTTGAGTATTATTTATTATTCTCACTCTTGAGGTTCATTCTCTGACGGATCGAGAGCACTACTTAGGCAACCCCCGCCTACAGTTTGTGACAAATACTAACCTCCTTTTGTTGTTTGAGAACCTCGAGCTGTTCCGGCGAATCCAGCACCTCCTTATTTCCACCGCCGCTATCGCTGGAATGAAAGCTGGCCGTTGACCCGCCATGGGCCGACTTCAACGAACTATTGTCGTTCTCTTTGCTCGGCTCCTGTTCCCCCACGGTGGACTGCAAATTCGGGTTCACGTACAGGTCTTTGCTCCACTCCACCATGCACTTCAGGATCGAGACGAGACACTCCAAGCCGCGCAGTTTCATCGCCCTCTCTTGGTTCTGAGAGGCTCCCAGCTCTATGGAATGCCTACCTTGCGCCACCTTCAAATTGTTCCACATTTGACATTCAATCTGGCAGTTTTCGAAACAGACTAGGCCCTATTCTCGACAAGTGATCTTTTGAAACAATGACAATGAGAAGTTGTGGAGATTATGAGTGAATTGATATAATATACTCCATCAAAGTAAACAGCACCATTGGATTCACGTACAGATCTTTGCTCCCTAACATACATTTCAGAATGGAGACACTCCAAGTTGCGCAGTTTTATCGCCCCTTCTTGGTTCTGGGAGGCTTCCAGCTCTATGGAATGTAGACCCTGCGCCACCTTCAAATTGTTCCACATTTGACACTTATTCTGACAGTTTTCGTAACAGACTGGGCAGAGATGTATAGAAATTTAACTGGTGGGCTCACTCTTCAATTGGTTCGTCAGACTAACTCTCGATATGGAACAATTGCAAGCGAGTTTTGGACGTGGGGTTCAGGTATTTGACGATAGAGGCGCCATAATCGGAAAATCGTTCAAAACCTTGGTTCTGTGAGGGATGAATCTATTTCCATCATTGTTCTGTGGTCGAATTCCGCCAGTAACATCTGTCAATTCGTATTCAGCGATTTAGATTCGAAAATTCGGAAAATTCGTACGAGATATAAAGTGTTTAGTGTTTTAATCCTGTAATTATAATTGTTGTTCATTAGTGTTTAATTCTTTAATTGTTGTTTGGTAGGTTTGTTGTTTGTTTGGTTTATAGTGTTTAGTTTTTATATTTCATTATGGACTGGCGTTGCTGCAATATATGCGGATCGTATAAAAATCCGCAACTCCGTATGTTTTCTGTACGAAAAGTAAATACGAATTCAACTAACTAACATTATAAGATTAAGATCATTAAAGTACAGACTTTTAGAAAGATGCCATTAATTGGTGATTATTTTATAAATAAATACTGTGCTCAACATTTTCATTCAAATTTCAATTTGAAATATAGAAGCAAGAAATCTTTTTTGTAGCCGATTTTAATAAGCTTCACTTCTTTCATGACATGAACCTATTTAAAGCATGAAATCTGATGAATTTTCTATTTGAAGAACCAGAACAAAGAATGTATCAACTATTGAAATAGACCAATATCGTAAATCATAATACACAGATATGGTATCGGGTTCTCACCTTAGGAATTTATTCACATCAGTTCACGCAAATATTTCAAATCACTGAAATAATACTGTTGTCGAACAGAGATTTTCTTTTTTCTATGGTGAATTAGGTATTATACAAAAAATTTGAAACTACCCTAACGAACACTTGACCCCAATCTCAGAAATAACCATTTTCTCAGCTCAAGAATATTTTTGACATATTGACGTTTCGATCCTTTGATCAGAAATCCGTTCACTGCTCTGATCCAAATCATATAGGTACGTATCCAAATAGTTATCGGTCGGTAATATGTTTCCTGTAAATATGGATTGTAACCAGGATGAGCTTAGCGAGATTTACCCACGTCAAGTATGTTTATCAAAGGTTTATCAGAGTAGGCGCCATCGAGAAACTTGCAAACGACCTTCAATAGGGAGCAAGCGCACCAGTTAAATTTCTATAAATCTCTGACTGGGCCCTCTCTCGACAGGTTAACTTTTAATACGTATAAAAAAACACAATGGCTGAAAATAGTGGGACTTTTCTGTAAATTGTGCCACATTTGACATTTATTGCCACAGTTTTTGAAACACACTGAGGCCCTATTCTCAACAAGTTATCTCTTAAAACAGTGACTAAAGAAGTGGTGGAGATTATGATTGAATTTATATAATAAGCTCCGTCAGAATAAACAGCCAGTTTGAAGTGACGTAAAGATCTTTGCTTCCTAACATACATTTCAGAATGGAGACACTACAAGTCGCGCAGTTTCATCGCCCCCTCTTGTTTCGGGGAGGCTCCCAGCTCTATGGAGTGCCGACCTCGCGCCACCTTCAAATTGTTCCACATTTGACATTTATTCTGACAGTAATAGACTGGGCCCTATTCTCGACAAGTTAACTTTTAATACGTATAAAAAACCACAATGGTTAATTAATTAGTGAGGCTCTTCTATAGGTCGCGTGCACGATGACCGACCCTGGAGGCAAAATATTGAAACACAACCTCATTTTTCTGTGAATTATTGAAACACAACCTCACTTTTTTACAGAGAAATCAAAGGATTGTATTAGTTTTTCACAATATTTTGGCATACGAATCGTGTTTTTAGCGCTATTCATTGATTCAAGCATGCCTTCGCATTGTGCTGTTGTACAATGCACAAAAAATGCACCGAGAGACGAAAGAATATGATTTTTCAGGTAAATAGTAATCTCACATAGTTATCATTATGAAATGTTGTCATTCCTTATTAAAATTCCTTCTGCCTTCTGAAACTTCTGCAATACTGCTAATAGATTGAAAATGTCAGACCAGTCCTCTCGATTGATTGCATGAATCCAATCTTCTTGCATTTTTTAGAAATTTCACGTGTATTTCTATTAGCCCCTATTGCAGAAGGAATTCCTATGAGAAATCAAAGAAATTACCAGATTTCAAAAATGAAAACTATATGTAACTATAGTAGGTACTTACTTTTACAATGTGATGGCATGAGCGAATTGATGAATAGCCGAAAAATACGATTCGTATGCCAGAATAATTGTGGAACTATTTTGATCACTTGTAAACAAATAAGAAAAGTGAGGTTGTGTTTTAATGTTGTGCCTCCAGGGTCGGTCATCTGACAGTTCTTGCACGCAACCCATATATTGTGCCACATTTGACATTCATTGCGACAGTTTTTGAAACAGACTGAGGCCCTATTCTCGACAAGTGATCACTTGAAACAATGCCTGAAAAAGTTGTGGAGATTATGATTGAATTGATACAATATGCTCCATCAAATTAAACAGGAAGTTTGGAGTGACGTACAGATCTTTGCTCCTAAATATACATTCCAGAATAGAGAGAGACACTAGAAGTCATGCAGTTTCATTGGCTTCTTCTCTTGGTTCAGGGAGGTTCCCAGCTCTATAAAGTGCCTACCCCGCACCACTCTCAAATTGTTCCACAATTGACATTCATTCTGGTATTTTTCAAAACAGACTGGGGCTCTTTACTTGACAGGTGAACTTTTGAAACGTAATAAAAACCACAATGGCAGGAAATAGTGGTGCAAAATATTATACCACATAATACACCAAAATAATAAGAAGGTAACAAAATTTTTAATGCTACCTTGGACCCTGGCATTATCAGTTATTTACCTTAAACAGATCATTGACTAGTCGCTCGAAGAGGTTAGCAGCGGAAAGATCGCAGTCATAGTTCACGTAAATGTCCACTACACTCTGCGCATCCCCGCATATCCGCGTCAGGGCTTGTATGACCATCCATTTGTGCTCGAACGAGGAATTGGTCGTCTCCAATATGTTGAGGAATATCTCCTTGAAGAAGACCTCGATCTGCATCTTCAAATGCAGCTTGAAATTGGACAGCAACGCCAGAAATATCGCCAAAGACAGTTCAAACACTTTGGGTATGGAACTAACCCCATTTTTGGACAGAGCCACACATAAATACTGCTTTATGGCTGTGATGAACATTTCGTTGGATCTGAAGACCGGTCCTGCGTTTTGCAGGATTGATAGTAGGAGTTGCAAAGAGAGGATTTTGGATCGGAGCTCGTGCGATTTCGGGTCTGGTGTACCTTCTGGCAGGGGTTTCATGGACAGTTTGCAGAGGGCTCGGAATACTAAAAAAGCGTCCTTTTGCAGTATGTGAGTGAATTTCGCTGTGACTGCTGAGTCGTTTTCGCTATGGATGTCCATGCTTTCTTGGGATGGTATTCTGAAAAATTGAAAATCAAAATAATGGACTTACTCCAGTGGAAATGGCGGCAACTGGCCGGGAAATGCTCAATTCCCGGACGCTTTTTCTCTACTTTCCGGACTAGGCCGGGAGGTATCTGACATGAAATTAGTTGACATTTTAATTTTTGAGTTTGGTTGCAATTATCGCAATAAACTATTGAAAGCAGCGGCGATAGTGAGTTTGAAAATGTCCATACTAAATTTACAATGTAGCTGTTAGTAAGTATAGGTATTCTGTTCAAATTTCAATATAATTTGATACAAATAAGAATTAAAATGTTCGAAATATTATTCTAGAAAGAAATATAATATGGAAATGTGTCTCATTGGTTTGTTATTCTACATGGCTGATGAAAAAATAGTGTGAGTTCTTCAAGTCTTTTTTGGCTCGCAGACTTCCAGGACTACAGCTCGGCATAGAATTTGGTCTACTCTCCAAAAAACAAAAATCTGTATTTTCCTGACCCCGTAAGTTACTATATTTTACAATGCTTAACATTATATGCGATGATTTGCCGAAATGATCAACAAAATCTAGGTAATTTTTAATAATAATGACAACAGAGATATACTTGTTGTATTCAGTATAATTAATCTAAGTCGGACTACTTCGCGGATAAATAAGATTCAGTAGTATCGAATCTGTGAAAACAGTTATAGAATAGAATGTACCATAATTCCAGCAAAAAATATATCGGACACTGAGATAGGGACTGTTTGACCTCGCTATCAATTGGTTATAGGCACCAGGCGAGTTCGCACTAGCACAATTAATGAAGAAACATTTTTAGTGGTTTGTTGATCAGTCGGCAGTATATGAACAGCCTGACAAAATAAGGTGGTTTGCTATCAAGGTTCTATACATGGTTCAACCTTGAGTGTCATTAATCATTTGTTATAATTGCAATAGTCGCAGGACACGTCTTATATTATCATTGGCATCCATAGTCAGCCGTTACCGGCCATGCAGTAGCCACAAACAGCAAGATATTACCTCAATTTCGAACATCAATATTATTATTGTATTATTCACTCAAAAGCCAATGATTCAGTCCAATTTGTAAATGTATTTGTATTGTAAATAAAGTTAACTTATCAAACCCGAAATTATATTGAATATTATAATAATTATATCAACAAACAAGTGATCCCGAACGAGAGCACTTCAAAACTGCCACCGGTCTTTCCATGTGTAACGTATCTGACACCTCATCGCTTAATCACACCCGTGATATCACTGTCCTAGTCATATTCCTGTATTCTTGAGATAACGACAGTCGTACTACTTTGATGTCTGCTACAATATTATATAATTATTATTCGTGCACCACTAAACTCTGCAATCATTCTCACATATTCGTATTTAGGGTTACTACTACCTACTTTCTTCTTATCTGAAATTTACTATATGATGTACTATAATACATCCAGCAACCATAAATAGGCAGTATACAGGGTGCTCGTTTTTTCGAGCACCACCATGGGGATCTCAGTTATTATAAGTAGGGTCCCTTGATGCAAATTGACGTATTTGTCGTCTCAACAGGGTACGGACAGATCCTCATCTCCTATCACTCTAGAGTGTTTATGAAACAGTTATATAGTTCCATCTTTATTCATTTCTGGGGATAAACACTAGATTTCTGACATTTGTTGTTTTTTAGGTTATATTGAGGACATTGACGTATCATACGTAATTTCCAAATGTAATTTCCCATTCAACTCTACATATTATATCCAAATGATGATGATTTTCGAGTTTTAGAATTTTCAACTCCAGCATAATCTTTGAGGCAGTGAGCAAATTTGTCTGAAAGTTTGATATGTTTCACCAAATGGGACTGTTCTTAGGCAGTACCTATCAATAAATGAATTTTGATTTGAAACTAAGCCATATGGTTGAGAAATGGTGAGAAATGTTATGTAGGTATTCAATCTATTGTGCTCATATGTCATGTGTGCGGTATATATTCATGTTGGGAATCATATTTGCAGTAATTTACGAACACTCAATATTTCCTGAATGTAGATATAATTTTTTGAATGGTAGGGCATATGCCTCTTCTTTTAATCTTCCGTTTTGATCAAAACTGTTTCTACTAAAATGCATTCAAAACTTGTGGAGTGGATGATTATCGCCACAATGAGAAAGTATAATATGTGATTTCGTATTAGTTTTACCTCGAATATTTTGCTGACGTATTTACCAAGTTTCCCCATTCGGTCACTTCACTTTCCATGTTCATTTGCATTTGATGGGAAGCTGACAAATTCAAATTTGCCGTCCAACTGATTGATACAGCCTAACGCAGCACATGTTACTATCCTTCCAAAACAGAATTGAATAATGTCATATCAAGATAACATATGAAATTAAAATCTTTTAACGCCTATGAATGTGACGTGACAGCAATGTCATGTCAGGGACGCCAATACACGAAACCAAAGTCACTAGCTGGTTAAAACAGAAAGGAAGCTATGATCTGTCCATACCCTGTCAGATGACAAATACGTCAGTTTGCATCAAGGGCAAAGTATATAACGTATGGTCCGAAAGTTTTGGGAAAAAATCAGATGCCGACAACTCTTAGAAATAAATTTTCATAATCTTAACAAATAATCTTACAATATCTTTCAACTATTCTTATCACTACCTAAAGTTCAAATAATCGACAAGGGACCGTTGTCTTCGATCTGCCTGAGTTTTCCTCTGACGCGTTGCATCATCCTTTGGACGACCCCAGCGTTGATTTCTCTGATTTTTCCCGATATACGACGTCGGAGTTGTTCTTGATTTTGTGCTTCCCATCCGTTATTGTAGACTTTCCGGCTCAATATTGCCCAGAAGTCTTCAATTGGGCGTGCCTGAGGTAGGTTGGGGGGATTGTCCACTTTCGGTACAAAGTTGATGTCATTGGCCCCATACCAATCCCTTGTGATTCTCGCATAATGGCATGAAGCAAGATCTGGCCAAAACAAAATTTCGTCATTCGCATGATTTGTATTCAAAAACTGAAGCAATTTAGAAAGACATCTGTCAATATATCGCTCTGCATTTAAGGCCTCACCACGAACAACGCCAATGTAGGGCTGTGAAATGAAACCAGCCTCAGAAATGGCACACCATACCTAAATTTTGTCCTCAAACTCCCTTTTGCTCTTGAATCTCACATCGTCAGAAACAATTGCGTGATCGTCCGTGTAGAAACCATCATTGCCCTTCATCTCAGAGTTGGTCAAAGTGAAATATTTTTCGTCGTCCATCACAATAAACTTGTTGGCAAAATGCACTCGCCTCAACGCGCGGCAACATCTTGGAATTCATTCTAACTGAGCCTCTGTGTATTTTGGAGCTTTTCTCCTTTTCCTGAACAAAACATTGCGTCTTGATAGGGTCTTAAACACCGTAGTCTTTCCAACATGAAATCTTCTGACCAGTTTTCGCTGTGAGATCCCAATTCTGTGTTTAGCTGCTCGAATAAGTCTCCGCTCTCTTAATTGGTTCAAAACCCGCGGCCAACCGTTTTTTGGCAGGTTCATACATGGTATCCCTTCTTCACAATCTTTAATTGTACGATATATTGTCGATTTACTTATGTTCTGATCTTGAAAAATATCGACAATCTCTCGTTTCGTCATTCGCCCAACGAGATTATAAATACCTCGTCGAAGATCAATTTTATAAGACATTTTGGTAAGCGCAAACCAACAACATTTGCATTGCTTATTTAGATGACAAGACGGGTGACATTCAATTACCACGTCTGCATGATTAAATGCATTCTGTCACTCAATCAAACCAGGTGAATTTTTTTCCCAAAACTTTCGGACCATACGTTAGAAGGAAACACAGAACAAAAATACCCAAATAGAAGTGGCTGATTGCCCGAATGACGTAATTTCAACTACAAAATAGCCACAATGCTCAAGGTGGAATGAAATGTTGCGATTCATTTACTCATGATATAATCTCCAAAAGTAAAAAAAAAATCCAAACGAATTTTTCAATTACAAATATAAATATGGGTGTAAAGCTGTTTTCCAGTGCGGCTAGTTATTATTTGGCGCATGTGCTGTCGTCAATTATGGAAGAAATAAATTTCTTGGTTGAATGTTGGCCAACTTTCTTAGTTTTATTTTTTTAGTTTCTTGCATGAGCACCTACATTACATTCATATTCATCATGGTTTCATATTATTGGTTTAGGTTTAAAATTCATTCAAGTTTTAAAGTTGGCTTGCATGAATCCACCTTAACTTACCTCGTCATTGACGATGTAATGCTTTGTGTTTCAACTTCCGGCGAATTCAAGCCATACTCAACCTGCTGTTTATTCTCCCCCACTTCAGCCAGAACATTATCCAAAACATTAGCCAAAACTTCTTCGACGATCTGCTCCCCAGTCACCTCTACCTCCGCACTGTCGCTCCTAACCTCGCTTTCCGGTCCGTCGATCTTCAATGACTTGACCGACTTCGAATCGTTACTGACCTGCAAGATCTAATTCACTATACCGGGTGATAACAATTTGAAATTCATAAGGGTTATATTATCGATGATGGCGCTTCCCTTGAACCGAATGACAGTTTTCTTCAACCACCTGTTTGATCGGAAGTAGACCCAACTTTTTTATTTCAAATGGCACCCTGTATATTTCTACAATTCATCCATGATCTAAATTATTTCTGTAATTTTGTCATTTCACACTTAAGACCATAGTGGTGATCATGTATTCTAGTTGAAAGTTTGAAAAAATGTAGAGGTGATTTTCGGGAGACTAACTTTCAAACACTTGAAGTCTCCGTTTTGAAGAAAAACAAAAAATTTAAATATCCCAAAAACTATCAACTTTTGCATAATGCATATTAGGGATCAATATACTCCCTACCAACTTCTCTATCACATCTAAAATAGTAGATTGTTTTATTAGGATCAAAAGTGACACTTTGTTTGACAAGCGAATTTTGCATTTGCGAGGCGGAGTGTTCAGCGAAGCCGAGCGAAAGCAAAATTTGCGAGTCGAACAAAGTCACTTTTGATCCGAATGAAACATGCTATTTTTTCTGCAACCGAAACAATTAACTCAAATAAACATGTGAAGTAACCACCAATGCCGTGCCATATGTATGCAATGCAACAAATATTGACAAATAATTCATGTGGTGAGAATATTCTACCTGCATTAACAGCAGGTTAGGTTTTCAAGGATGTTCGAATTGTAGTTTCAATATAAATACAACCACAGTGTGACATATTTGTGTATGGACCAGGTGCTCTATAATGGCAAATACCGCGCCAGTGCCAGCTATATAGGAACAAGACGTGGAAAATGTTAAGTTAGTGAGCATATCAACAATGATAATAGTGATTATTTATTCCTCTCCATACTACACTGTGTTTGACTTGATAATCAAATGAAGATAAACAATATCGTTGTTTGAGACAAAAAAACTATTGCTTGCCGTGATTATTCAAAAACAAGTTATCCATCCCGAGAATAACGAATGAAATACAGATCAAGCAAGTATTTGAATCTTGAAGGCTTCCCTGATCAAAACAAAAATACTTAACTGAGATGTTTATAATTCCAATACTAAACTATAGTAAGGTGTATTTATATCTCCAGCATGAGTATGAAATGCCAAATCTGCTGAAATCGGAAACAAATCAGGTATGCGTCTCAACCCAAATAACCAGCCGTCACAATGTTGTTTATTCTTGATGACGCCCAGTATATCCTTTTTAGTTGGAACTAAAATTCAACTTTAGCTCCTGGGAACTAAATATGTTGCCTAGCAACATACCTATTTTCGTGTCAGTAATAGAAACGTCAATTTGAGAGCTAATTTTAGTATCAAAATGGACGACTTTTGTGTCGGTTGCAGAAAAAGAAATGTATCGAATTACCAATAACCCTGTATATTCAACAAACTGAAAACGTGTCTTTTGAAATGATTGGAATAATCAGCTTTAATCATGACGGGTAATGTGAATGAAATATCCCTCTTATATTCTAGCAGCCTTGACAGACCTGCACAGAGTTCAGTTCCGCCTGAACTTCCGCTTCTACCGCCTGATTTTCCATCCTCGTGAAAATGACGTTCAGCATTTGAGTCAAGGTGGCGCGCGCTGTCGTCTGGTTGATGAGGTTCTTGCTGGCCAGGAAGATGTTGTAACAAGCGCGGACGGCCATGAGAACGGTGCCTTCGTGCACTTCGACATGTTGGCTGGTGACTACCGTCAAAAGGGCTTTGATGATTTGCAATTGGACGCCTGGAAATGGACATGACCTTCTTGGTTAGTAGAGATTGTAGGCGCAAACAACGCTATGTTAGGAGTTTGAAAACCTCCGGTAGAAGGTGACAATGACCTGATGAATAATGTTGATAGGAGCTGTCAAGAAAAATAAAAGATACGTCAATATATTTCATTTTCAAGAAGTTCATTCCATTCGATTCCCCAGTTATCTAAGAGCTACTAATCGACCTGCACCACACGACTGGGCAGACCCCCATAAGAGAATAGATGAGGCATCATCGTGAGCTCTACACCAAAGAACTACTAGTGAATATAAGTTCGAGTATTTTCATTTCAAAACACACATTTACTGCGTCATTTGAACTTCCGTGAATCAAGCGACACAGTATCAGCCACCTTGGATCTCGTGTCTGGATTACAACTCCAACTAGACCAAGTGAATAAAGTAGCAATGGTGTCCCTTGACTTCAAAAAGCTTTCGATACTGTTGATCACACAGTATTATTAGTTGAAGTCAATAATATTTGTAGCTCCATAAGAGAGATCAAAGGTGGTGTACCGAAAGGTTCCGTTTTAGGTCCAATTTTATTTTTAATTTACATCAATTCAATATCATACATGTTGACTGGTGACTACCCTCAGGAGCGCTTTGATGATTTGCAATTGGACGCCTGAAAATGGACATGACCTTCTGGGCTAGTAGAGAGAATACAGGAGCTATATACCAAAAAACTACCAGTAAATATTAGAGTCACTGAATGGTATTAGTAAGATAAGAGTTCGGACACAGAAATAACAACTGTTAGTGTTTTTGAATGTTTAGATTTATCAAGTTACACACATTGCATTGTGACAAGAGCACCGCGCTTTTTCATTAAAAATTGTTTGTATTTCACAATAAATTTTATGAACGTTAGAATTGAAATACAAGTTCATAAACTATTTTGAAGAGATCATAAATGAAAATGTCCTGCTGTGTAATGAATTGTGGGAATTCTCAAGGAAGTGGCAATTTCATTTCTTTTATTTTCCGAAGGAAATATCACTTATTTCCTTAAATATATATTTATATACATATATAATTCCTTTATGTAGCCAATGAATAATAAAAGAGTTTTTTTTATGTTCTGGTTCCCACGAAAAGGGATATCCTGTAATGTTCAGAGAACATCAAGAACCCAGGGAAATAATAAGTTAGGAATTGGTGTGCGAAGCCTCAACTCGACGGGTTAATCTCGCGGAGACTGCCAATTGTTGATATTTCAGAAGAGCACTGTCCATGAAAATATCTATAAAATAGAGCCAGATCGCCAACTTTTCTACGGTGTTCCAGAGAAGTGAGTGAGTTTTTAAGCGAGGCATCACCCACGAGACGAATTGCCCTTTTTTTTACAGAATCCAACACTTACAGGGTATGTTTGGGTGCTGCACTCCAAATATGGGAACAGTATTCCAGGACAGGTCGGATCTGTGCCTTATAGATCATAAGCAGCTGACTGGAAGTGAAATAGCTCCTGGCCCGAAACAGAAAACGAAGTTTTTGGGATGCACTTTTAGCAATTGATCTTACGTGATTTTCCCAAGAGAGGTTATTGCTGATAGTAATACCAAGCATCGAAATGGATGTCTTCAAAGGTATGGTTACTCCTGACAAGCTTATGTTGGGCACAGTGAGATCGGCTTTTCTAGAGAAAAGACATGCTTGTGTTTTGTTTGCATTGAAATCTACCAAGTTATTGGATTCCCATTCGAGAATTGATTTTTAGAGGGTCGCAAGGCATAGGGCCGGGTTGCCATTTGACTGTTTAAAAAAATTAACCTCTTTCCCTACCTAGGTACATACATAAATATGTACCCGCCCAGATCAAAGATCAAAAAAAGAAATTTGAAAATATAAGTTTATCTGCCAGAACGTGTACCCGGCGCACTGAAGATTTGGGTAATAATTCATTCTAGGAACACGGAGAAAAGGCACAATTACTTGAATGGTTCTCAATAGCTACCGACGAAAGTATTGACGTTTCAGATACTGCTCAGCTTCCTCGCCAGCTTCTATTTGTCCGTGGAATCGATGACAACTTTAATGTATGTGAGGAACTTTAATGTATGTGAGGAACTTTAATGTATGTGAGGAACTTTTACAGTTATGTAGTTTGAAAGGAACAACTACAGGAGAAGAACAATTTCGTCAATTATAGCAAGCGTTTCACATATGAATATTTGAGAGCTATCCTATGGATTGCAACTACAAACCTGGAAGCTAACATACAACAAATAGCCACTCAAATTCAGCCTCATATACCACACTAATTTTTGTAGAATACCTAAATTTTTCGTATTCATCAGAATTATGAACTAGTGCCTTCAATTCAATTTGCCACTATGTGGCCCTTGCCTGCCAAAAGGTTGCCGACCGCTAAGGAATTGTATATTGAATACGGATACCGTTATGATATTTTTTTACTGAGCCAAACCAACTTATTTTGCAGTGACAGAAATGAGAATAGAAAACCCCAGAAAATCAAGAGAAATGGCCAGGTTTTATTGTTAAGACTTTTTCCCAGATTACTAAAAATATGTGGAGATGCAAAACTACCATTTGAATATATGGTATAAGCTCAAATTTTTAATAGGAAAAGGTACTTTGTCAGTATTTTGCAATTTATTACTTGAATTCATGCACCCGAGGGACACACAACTTTTCAAATACAGTGTAATTATTGTAATTTTCTATGAATAAATATCTATCTATCTATACTGGAATTCTCAGATTCTCAAGTACATTTCCATTATTTCAATCAACTATATCACTTTTCCAATATTTTGATTTCTTCTCTAGTATCTTATCATAATTAATTTTCAAATAATTAGGCCACATTGATAATATTCAGACTTTTCCATATTCTTCATTATAATTCATATTATTTTGAATCATTTTAAATTATTTCCAAAACTTTTCCATTATCTCAAATACTTTTACAGTACTTCAAATACTTTCAGTATCTTCAAGAAGAAATTTTCAATAAATCTTTCATTCTTCTTAAATATTTCTTGACTTACAAATACATACCAAGTTTTCAAAATATGGTGTATACAATTATTTGCTCCTAATATGCATCAAATACTTTATAGTGATTGTATTTCCAGAATTCTCAATAACCTTGATTAGCTACTTTTTCAATATATCATTTAGTTTAGAATTTTTTCAAAATTAAAATGCATGGCCCTGTCCATAATAATACCAGTGTGAAAACCCTTGTCTGGAAAAGGTTGATAATAAATAAAAACATTTCTGGAAGATACCCTCAACCATAGTGATCAGTACAAACTCACCAAATAAGCAATGTCAAAAAGTTAAAACAGCAGAAAGTCAGTCTCAATTGGGTACTCACCATTATCAAGGGTAGTTCTCAAGAACTACAAAATTTGAAAGGGGTTAGATATACCAACTTTATTGAAACATTGAAAAGGAACATTCTCAGATATATTTTTTATGAACACAAAAAAAATGGATCTATATTAAAAGAAATACATTGAGAATTCGCATTCTCCAAGTGATGAAAATATCAATTCTTTCACAGTTTATTCAACAGAAAACAAATACTTTCCTGGCTATATGTCATGACAAATATTGAATTACATCTATTGAACACACAGGATGAGAATTTGAAAACAAAATCTTCTGAAGTAGAGCATTTGCATTCTCCTTCATATAATGATATGCATATAATATAATTCTGAATATTTAACAGGAAACAACTACTTTCCTGGCTATAGGGGTATAAAATAGTGACAGCTCCTTGTGATACTTATTGGTATTCCTTCTTTCCTTCTTTCTTCCTTCGGATCAATTGATATGATCCAATCTATCAATCTATTGATATGTATACTTTCATTTTCTTCAAATGTACTCCCATATATGTTGCTTATATTTATATTTACGTTACTTAACAAGGATGTAAGATATCCATAGATTTGTAATTCATATATATATATTTTGTATATTAGGCTTGCCTACTTAAATAAATAAATAAATATGGAAGGAGAGGATATACTATGTTCTCATCTTTAATATGTGGTGAAAAAAAAAACAGAAATGCCATGATTTAGATTTTCTTACATTACAACAAGAAAACAGAAACACCAATTTCATCAGCAATATACAATACATGTATTCCAATTTATCTAGTTTGAATATCAGTTTCTTCAGTAGCCATGGAGGTGGCCATAGATATTTTGTCTGGTCACAATAAAGTGTGAAATGGTTTTTATTTATGCATATGGGCTCATGCCATCACAAGCACCATTGCATCAAGGATTTCTAATTTTTAGTTTCTGTTTCCATACTGGTCAGAATGTTGTATGTCTCTGATTTATCATATTGATGGGTTTAATATTGGTCCAAATTTGGTTAAAATGGCAGGAAGAATGGCATTACCAATAACCCAGATGAAGGGGGTGTGGATATTTGATTGATTTGATGTGACACACTGTAGTGTAGTGAGACATACTGTGTCCATCAAGATGTAATCAATAATTTCATTCTGAAGAATCTTTATGTTTGATTTTCTGAATATGATGGAAAAAACATATATTGAAAATGTCTTACCTTCATCAGTTTGAGGTCCAGTAAAACAAGAACAAATAGTTTCAACAATCCTGTCAATCAATAATTTTCCAGGTGTAGTAGAGTCAGGAATATTGGCTGTCAAATGACCATAAGCAATAAGTTTCTGTAGGCAATCCAAAGCAGTAACAACTATCCTGGAAGACTTGCTCTGGCATGCCAATTCAAAAGGAAGAAAGTACTTTTCTGTGGTAATTATGTTTGCTTCCCCACTTTTTGGCAGAGGAAGAGCATCAGAAACTCTATCATCCTCAGTCCTCTCTTCAATAGTTTCATTTTTAATTTGTTCTGAAAATAAATTTGGTGTAGACATCATTTATTCATTAGTGTTCAATTCATTTTGCAATCTTGAACTAATTTCTGAGCCTGACTGAGAAATTATTTAGTTAGCTAAATGATTGAAAAATGTTACATGACTATAGATTATACTTTAAGCTCTAGTAAGGAGTTTATTAATCAGTCTGGTCTTTTCTATACTGCAGCCAACCCATGTATGGCCCTATGATTGTTTAGTCTATCCAGATAATTCAGTGAAATCCTCAGATATTCCCTGGGATATTGCAGAAAAATACACTATTATTATTGTCAAGATTATTGTGATGCATCAGTATAATAAACATTATACCTGTTGAGTATGTGAATTGGTTTTGATTTTGAGCCTTGTTATCTATAAATTATTGACTTCATAGCCTGACCATAGATGAACACATTCATATCAGAGAATAGGTGAAAGCATAGATTAAACAAACGTGAAAGTAAATAAAAAATGCTTGTTTAAAAATTTCATAGCTGTGTTGATGATGAAAACAATAAATGAACAATATTTCCTTACCAAGTGCAGCTTCACAAGCTCTTTTCAGTTGAGAATGATAGGATCTTTTGATTTCCTTATCATTGAGTATTTTCTCCAAAGCCCTTAATATGAACATTTCCTTGGTTTTCGAATTAGATTGCATTTTAACTATGTGAATGGAAAGTTTAATTATGGAAACCCCACAAATATTTCAAGGGGATCATCGCATCTGACGTGTAGAATAGAAAAAGGAAATATCAATGTGGATATTAGTATGCTGACATCCAGAATTCAACCCTTGAAAGATCATGTATCCATTTCCAGAAATATAAACATTGTTTGAAGCTTATTGTAGACCTGAGCACAAATATCACTATTTCTACTATATTTTCTTAAGATATTTCAATTTCAATTTTCAATACTTTTTCTTTACAGCTTTCATCACAACATTTGACATTTGTTTACTTGACAACAATGACCAATGACAATTCCACTCCACTTTGAACTTTGACATTAGATGACATTTGACAAGAATATGACAAATGGCAGAACAATAAACAGGAAATGCTTTGATAGCCGGCGCCGGCTACCGAAATGGCGATAATTCAAACAACCATGACTTTCGGAACTGATGCATCTTGGGATAGAAACGCGTACACCACCTATCGGAGTTCATGAAAGCAGTCAAAGCGGTTTCCATTGGTTCACTTCGGTTTTTTTTGTATGCGATTATTGGTCACATCGATCAAAACAAACCGCTCAGAAGTGTTCAACTTGTTGCCGCCAGGTAGAGCTACGTGTTATTTTCTATCGCGTTGATGATATCCTCATATTCTTGATGGCCAACGGACCAAATAAACATCAATCGCGACAAAAAAAATACAGAAATGGTGCAAGTACGTTAATTAAATTTTTCATGGTGTTCAATAAAATTCTGATAATTGGGTTCCTATTTACATTCAAAAGAGAATTCGTACAATGACATCTCTTTTGTATTCTAGTTTCGAGCTCGATTTTTTTTCTGTATGTTTGAAATGGTATGAATGGATTTACCTGATTATTTTTACCTGCTTGATGGTTACTAAAATCAAACAATTAGTGTTTTTTTTTAAATATTCAGGTTTTTTTTTGACTACTGATATTGGTAATAAGAATGGGCATTTGTTCCACATCAGGTGGTAGGAAATCTAATTTTCAATTTGAAGGCATTTGATCTCGAGTAATGAAAAAATAACGCGTCGTGCGGCGCTTTTTCCTCTTGTGAAGGTACTCTTTGAATAAAAAACGTCTCTTATATACAGGGTGTCCCTAAAAGGCATTAAAAAAAACTCACCATCACATATATTCCTCAGAACAAAACAATTCGATAAAAGCAAACTTACCTTAGTACAAAGTTGCTTTTGGGCGCTAGACGAATCTGAAGTTTCAACTCTCAAATCGTTTTTGCTTCATGACTTTTAAACGATCACCCATGATATTCAACTCAAATCTGGTTTGGTACGTGGGCAAAGCTTTATTGGGCAATAAAATCCATGTCATGATTTCGATGAATATATCATGGTTATAGAGCTTGATTTTTCGGTAAATAAACATCTATAAATTCTACCTACTCCCAATGAAAGAAAGTAGTTTGAATCCCATTATAGACGTGATGGCCACCCTGTACGAATACGTTCGCATCTAGACTCAATTATTTAGGTAGTAGTATAAATAAGTAGGTTCAAAAAAGTTATTGAAATTAAAAATAGGAAAAAAGTTGTAGATTTTAGCTCAAGTTTATTGCGTTGTCTTCCGAGGCGTAGCGGAGGGACACAAAAAACCGTGGGGTAAAATCTAATATTTTTCCCGTGGTAAAATAGTTATTCATTATACAAGGGAAAAAAGTAGTAGATTTTAGCTCCAGGTTGTATTGCCTCCCGACGCGTATACAGGGTGATTCAAAAGTAAGCGGCATCCTTTCAGAGGCGTATTCCTTGCATGAAAATAAGGCAAAAAGTTCCTATTGATAAGGATCCGAAAATGCTTCCTAAGGGAGCTACGGCCCTTTGAATAGGACACCTCAAAGACGGTTTTTTCTCTATAACTTTAAAATCCTTCACAACAAATTTTTAAAAATTGGTGTACGGCATAAACATTCGATGGTAAATAGGACTCCGTATTCGAAATAATTTCCAAACGAAATCACAGTAACCTGAATATCCGGAGAAGAAGGGATATTTTTACACTTACCCTCTCCCGCATGTGACGCCCCTGAATGAAATTCTGAAATTTCGAATACGGAGTCCTATTTACCATCGAATGTTGCCGTACACCAATTTTTAAAAATTTGTTGTGAAGGATTTTAAAGTTATAGAGAAAAAACCGTCTTTGAGGTGTCCTATTCAAAGGGCCGTAGCTCCCTTAGGAAGCATTTTCGGATCCTTATCAATAGGAACTTTTTGCCTTATTTTCAAGCAAGGAATACGCCTCTGAAAGGATGCCGCTTACTTTTGAATCACCCTGTACCGGGTGATTCAATAAGGGTGACGAGGTACTGTATCTCAGGAACTAATAGTCGTAGAAGTTTGGGAAAAAAAATTTTTCGAGGAAATCGACCAAGAAAAACTGCTGGAAATATTTTTTGAATCCATACGTCCATCGCTAGGGGGCGTAATAGCTTCGATCGTATGAAAAATGTAATTTTTTCGAATTTTTTCCAATATAAGTTTAGAAATGAATACTCTCACGTCAATGTCATCCTAATGGTCCATCTTTTTGTTGAATAGATTTTCATTGTAGGACGTAAAATGAAGGCGGGAGGGAATGCTAAACTTTTTGGACTGTAAATGTCTATAACTTTGGTTTGACGTATCGGAAATTTGCTAACAAGGTTTTGTTCGTGAAAGGAAGGCTTGGTAAACAAATTAAAAAACCATCTATGCCATTCTGGTTATCATCGCGCTCGTTAGGGGGCGTGTTTTATAAATTTAACCGTTTTTTTCAATTTTGCTCCTAAATCTTAAATGGAACCGTATGATTTTCTTATTAGATTCCGAAAGTAGATAAAATTTACAACACAACATGTCCAAACCGCATGGCGATATCTTCATTTGTTCAAAAGTTATGGCTCAAAGAATAGTTCATTGACGAATTTATTGATGAAACAAAATATTTTATTGAGTTTTCAATTTTTTTTTTGTAATATGCGTAGACCAGCATGCCATGAACAAATAAAAAAAACGAAAAAAAAAAAAGTCAGTTAAAAACTTTACTATTATAGTTAGTAGCGTAGGTATTAAAATTCAAATATATCCAATTTCTTAGAAAGCCGTGAAAACACTTGGTAGACAGTTTCTATGGAAACGCCGATTTTCCACAAATAGACAGTTTATTATTTGACATTCGAATTTGTAAAGAACCTAATTCGTCAATGAACTATTCTTTGAGCCATAACTTTTAAACAAATGAAGATATCGCCATGCGGTCTGGACATGTTGTGTTGCAAATTTTATCTACTTTCGGAATCTAATAAAAAAATCATACGGTTCCATTTAATATTTCGAAGCAAAATTGAAAAAAACGGTTAAATTTATAAAACACGCCCCCTAACGAGCGCGATGATAACCAGAATGGCATAGATGGTTTTTTAATTTGTTCACCAAGCCTTCCTTTCACGAACAAAACCTTGTTAGCAAATTTCCGATACGTCAAACTAAAGTTATAGACATTTACAGTCCAAAAAGTTCAGCATTCCCTCCCGCCTTCATTTTACGTCCTACAATGAAAATTTATTCAACAAAAAGATGGACCATTAGGATGACATCGACGTGAGAGTATTCATTTCTAAACTTATATTGAAAAAATTCGAAAAAATTACATTTTTCATACGATCGAAGCTATTACGCCCCCTAGCGGTGGACGTTTGGATTCAAAAAATATTTCCAGCAGTTTTTCTTGGTCGATTTCCTCGAAAGAATTTTTTTCCCAAACTTCTACGACTATTAGTTCCTGAGATACAGTACCTCGTCACCCTTATTGAATCACCCGGTATATAGCGGAGGGAGACAAAAAACCGTGAGCTAAAATGTAATTTTTTCCCGTGTATAATACACTATTTTTTTCTGTGACAGAAGAAAGGACGAATCAATATTGAGAAGATATTACATTATCTTGAAATCCGAAAATTATCGACGTGAAATTTTAAGTTTTGAACAGAGTAGGGACACCTGCGTTGTAGGCATCTTTATCATTCTTTTGCGAAGTAATCAAATATCTGATGTCACTTCTGTCAGTCTAATTCTCTGTGATTTGATTTCAAATTATTGCGAATTTAGTGGTTGTTTAGTAATATACGTAACCGCGAAGTCGAATGGAAGATAAAAGGACTTGCAGTTCTTTCTCGGAGACGGTATTATTGACTCATTTTTTGGAACTATAGCACCACAAATCGACGATCGGTGGACCTTTCAATCAAGGTGTCACATGACCCCTATTTGTATTTGAAAAAATCGTCCATTACGTCTTCACTCCAACACCGGTGACGTAACATCTCTCATATGAATATCATGAGATGAGGCTTCAGAAATTAAAACTCACGTGTTTTTGGAATTTTTTCAAATGTCGCCCATTTCTGAAATAATGAATTTATTCCATACATTTGCATTATACTGTATATAATTATATATTATGTGATATATATCCGGGAAAAAAGTACTCACTTTTTTCCCACGGGAGAAAAGTAATTTATGAAAAGTGACATTTTATAACCTGCCAACAGAGATGAAATGCCAAACTTTTTTCCCGTCACAGAAAAAACATATTTTTTGCTTTACTCCCCCATAGAAAAAAATATCTACGTCCTTGAGTACTGAATTTCATGTGGAAACGACTGAAACAGGATGCATTCAGAATATTAGGTCAGGATAGGGAAAAATCAACAAGTCATATTAATGAAAACAAAAGATTTTATTTTTTCAAAAATATGATATACATAATCAAAGTCCACCTATTATTGATATAAAACTGAATCAAATTCAATTGAGAAAATTCATGTAGATCAAATGATTCAAAATAATACTAAAAATTAAAAAAAAATGAGAAGTATAGTTGAAATAATTTTTCTTTCAACAAACTCCTTGGCACATGAATTATCGTATTGGAACTGATTTAATAATATATAGGGACAAAATGGCAAACTAGATAATTTACACCATTTCAAGCATGAGTGTTAGTTGATGAGTATCATTGCAAAATAAAATTATTTCCTCAAATGGCCAAAATTTTGTCTCGATATATTGATTGAGAAACACACTGAAACACACAGAGAATAACTGATGAACTTGTTTTAAGCTGAATTAAAAAAATCTGTGGAATTTGCAGAAAGATTTTGTGTGTGTTGTGTTTCAAGGAACATAAAAAATAAACCTATTTAAGTATGATTTTCAACCAAACCCTGTATTATCAACTTCTCTTTTGTCCATCATCTGGAGAAAAAAATATCCAGATTCAGGTGATAAGGCACCAAGTCACACAGTTCCTTCGGAACTATAAATACTGATTTTCCTTACTGTGTTCACTTGTGTAAGCGTTCAAAACTTCTACTGGAATATAAAGATAACTTTTATATGAAAAATAAAACCGAACCATTCTATTCATTATTCATTTTAGGTTTGATATAATAACCTGATATTTTCAAAATTGTTCATTTAAACTTTTCAATGGGTAATTTATGAATCAATGAATAAAATAATGAGGTAGTATTTGAATAAAATATTATCAACTTCACGAATGACATCAATTTTTCACATGATTGAGTTTCGTATTTAGTTAAACTAATTGATCATCATCATCATCAAAGTAGGTACATTCGATAGTAAAAAAAATCAATTTTGAAAAATTGATATCATTGTAATATTTAGAAATATTACCCATTCTGTTTTCAAACTTTCATAGGAACTTTCAGGTATCGACGCACTCCTCGACGCACTCTATACTAATTGTGAAAGGAATACTTCATTTATTGATTTTGAACAAAATGAATGATATAACTATTTAAAATTTTG
Organism: Phaedon cochleariae; assembly: GCA_918026855.4. Classification (NCBI taxonomy): domain Eukaryota; kingdom Metazoa; phylum Arthropoda; class Insecta; order Coleoptera; family Chrysomelidae; genus Phaedon; species Phaedon cochleariae. The sequence goes on from OU896719.1 coordinate 30,112,609, forward strand.
TTAAGGCCATTATGGTATGAAGTCAAATGTATTGTGATTCAATGCAAAGGTAACAGATATCGTAAGTAAATATTTTGTTTTCAATTGGAGGCTATGAGAAAAATATTCCAAGAATAAATGAACACTAACCAAACGACACTATAATTTGAGCTTAAATAAATTAATCTAAAAAAATCACATTAAGTTATATAAATATTAGAAATGGTTCATGATTTTCTCACTACGTCATTATGGAACTTGATGAACAACACTAAGGATGAAAAATAATTATTTTAAAATATGTTACTGTCAAAAAATCACAGTTGAAACTGCAGTCTACTCTCTAATAACTTAGCACAGCATTTCTAAACGTCATAAAATTTAACAATAATACATTCTGCATTTTTGGTTTTAGACTATTGAGACCATTCCGCAAATCGAGGTTGTGTTTGTATATTTTTTATAGGCTGACTTTTCTGTGGAAGACTTTTTGTCACCAATTTGCTGATGGCCTCTCTACAGGGAGTCACGCACATTGCTTATTTAAAATGTATAAAAACTTATCTGGATTGCATACCTACAAAGAATAAGGTACTTGTCATAGTACGAGTTTCTTAGATGGATCAGTTGAATATAGGATGTTGTTCTGTAATTTTTGATATTCAATTTCAAAGTTTTTCTTGATCTATATACAGTGTGTCCCGCTTTTCATGAATACACCCTGATATCTCAGGTATTAATGATGCTATTCTCTTGAAATTCAACCTGTGATTGTATGTTAAAACAATGAAGTATTCAGCATAGTAAACAGTTTCATTCACCATTGGAGTGCAATGTTGAACCAATGTTTTCCCAAATAAAGGCCTTTTTTGTACCCCTCAACATCGCACGCCAATGGTGAATGAAACTGTTCATTCTGCTAAATACTTCCTAACATACAATCACTACACAAATTTCATGAGAATCGCACCAATAATAACTGATATATCGGGGTGTATTCATGAAAAGCCCACACTGTATATATATATTTATTTAGTAGAAGGAAGGGAAGTCGTTGCTGACACGATAGAGATACAACTAGCTTGCTGGTGGGAATTGCAGCAAAGTATAAAGAATGCGAATTCTCAATGTATTGCTTTATATCAATATATATCCTTTTTTGTATGTTCATAATTTATCTGAGAATATTCCTTTTCGAACTCATTAAAGTTTGTCCGAGTTTTCGGAAATTTATATTTCCATCTTCAGGGAGATCACAATAGAATTGCTATGGGTAACAACAATGAGGAATGTTCAAATGGTTCTTACACAATTTGAGGATGATTACTATGACGTTGAGAGAAATTTTGAAAGTCGATGTAACATTTTTGGACATAACAGTATCACGATTATGTAATAACCGTCTTTCGTCTTTTACAAGAATTTTAAATGTTTCGTGACACTGTTAATTATGTCCAAAAATGTTACATCGACTTTCAAAATATCTCTTAACATCATGGTAATCCTTCTCAAATAGTGTAAGTACCATTTGAACATTCCTCGATATTACTGTCATTGTACACATAGCAATTCTATTGGAGTCTCCCTGAAGATGGAAATATATACATTTTCGAAAGCTCGGACAAACTGTAATGAGTTCACCTTTACTTTGCTGCAATTCCCACTAGCAAGCTAGTTATATTTATATATATATATTAGGTAATGAATCAATTTAGCATTCTTTATCATCTTCGATATAGTGTATTCCTTGTTTTTGATGTTCATGCGCCGTCGTTGTAGAGGTATATTTGTCTATACTGTCAGATTATTCTGGTTTTTCAATGATATTTACCTACAACCGGTTATCATTATTGAATGAAATTTCATGTTTGAAAAAATGAATGATGTAGAAATGTAAATATCAATTCAAAGTCCTGAGATTTTGAAATCACTTATAGTAGGCATATGAGAACCGAAGTTGCATTGCAAATATTTAGATTTCCAAGTTACATAATTATATACATGGAATTTTCATAGCAAGGGATGTTGTTATTAACTCAATATTTCAAAAAAGGAACACCCTCATCGAATCATTTTCATATGAGTTGAAGAAAAAAAATTGTAAGTACTTATATAGGAGAAGTGCACGAAAAACGGCCAGTGCTGTACTTTCTAAATCATACGACATCGGATTATGAAGTATACCAAATTGCTAATTAATTCACAACACAATATGTGTTCTATCACTTCCGATTTCACCAGAAACGACCCCAACTTTTGATTTTTAAATTCCATAATCGGTTAGGGATTATCATAACGAATTAAAGGATACCGGGTTTGACAGGGCTATTTCAGACGATTACGAAGATATTCGCGTTCTTAGTTTCCATAAGCTCAATGGGTGTGACTTCGAAAACTTCGAAACTTCTTTCTCTCTCGTAAGCGTTTGAAATAACCCAATCAAACCCGGTATCGTTGAATTCGTTATGAAAATCAAAAGTTGGGGTCGTTTCTGGTGAAACCAGACGTGATTGAACAACAATTGTTTTTGTCAATTAATGAGCAATTTGGTATACTTGAAACCCACTTATTTTTAAAATCCGATCTTGAATGATTGTGAAGATACACATGAACGCCTATGGTTCACAATATTCTGGGAGTGTTTAACGATCTCCCCATTACTTCCTCACATTTTATTTGTATGTCGGAACTATACTAAATATTTTTTTATGAGACTGACGACATATTCATCCCAGAACAAAGCGATTTCAATTCTTGTATATATAACGATCAAAACGATCATTTTGAATTGAATCGGCTTCAACTTGATGAACATTTACGAAACTTCACAAAAATACGATAACATGTTTCGCTAACACAGTAGCTTGTTGAAATCAAATATTTGTACAATGAATAGATTTATTTCATGTTCAGAATAGTGTTTTCAAGTATTTTGTGGAAATCTCATCGTTTGTGGAGTTTTTACAATAACTATAGATTTCTATCAAGTAAGTGCCGATCCAATTCAAAAATAACATTCTTCTTTTCAATGAGAACGGGAGTTTCTTCCTAACCTGACAGTATAAGTGCCGTTCAATCCAAACTTTGCGCGTTTTGCTTCATGCGATTTGGCTAATAGTTATTAAAAACCGCAAAAAGCAAGACATTAAAGATTTTGGATCTAGAAGCCTCTGCAAACGACTCCGTAATGAAACAAATAGTGATTTGGGTAGCATGATTGAAATTTCAATAAGTTATTCGAAAAAATAGCTGCTGTTATTGGTGAAACAACGAATTGAGATGACTAATAATGATGATAATGATTCAGCTAATCCACCATTGTTTTAGACCGGGTTCCAGCCGGTGTGGAATACCCTTTGGCAGTGGTTGCTTCTGTCAAGACAGACTCCCTGAAAGCCGACGATAGAAACACTTTTTATGGGGGTCAGTTCACCCTTTAATGATCTCTTGTATACTGACGTAAGTTCCGGTGACGAACCCTAAGAGCCCGAAACCGATAAGGAACATATTTTTCCATAGCCTCCATTGGAACCTGCCCAATCCTGGGTCTTCGTAATTCGTAACTAAGTCAATGATCGCGGGAAATATCAATCCCAACATTGACAGACACACAGCACCGACTAGGGAGATGAAACCTCCGAGATTTGGAATCAAAATGGCTAAAAGTACCGTTATCACTACTAAGGAAACTCGGATGCCGTATTCTGCCAAAGTTTTCTTTTCAAAGTTATTTTTTACCGACTTCCAGATGATTTCCATGGGAACGTAGAATTGAAGGGCATACGTGAAGAATATCGCCACAGCAATCATCAGCTTCACTGACTGAGCTAGCCTGAAATAAGAAAGAGAATATTATATTCCATGGCAATAAACCATAGCATTTCGAAATAAGACAGGTTAATCAGTCTGTTTGGTACAAGTTTGACGGATAACTTGCCCTGGAGGTGATCTTCTCCAAGCATGGGTGATGTAAATAAAAAAAGATATCTTGAGAAACTGTCAGTCAATAGCATAACCGATATTTTGTCAGGAATGAGGGATCATCAACAATTTGAGAGGAATTTATAATCTAAAAATAGTGAAAATTTCCAATTTTCGACATGAAAGAACCATACAAGTGAGATTGTTTTACCTCATGTCAAACTTGCACCATATACTATATAATTCACGTTGAGAAACCTGATGGATTTTTTCTGTTGGTGTTATATTTTAGAAAATGTCTAGCATTACATATGTTTGTGATATTTTGAAATCGAATTAGATTATATTCTAGTGATTTTTTGGACCTATTTTGGACTTCTGACCTGAGAGAGATGTAAAGGTTGATTTTTGATCAGGGTTTTGATCAGCAATCATCAACCTAATAGTAGATGAAATCTCAAATAAATCTATTCATCTTGTTTAATAGTATTTGAAAACAATAAAGCCGCTATTTCATTCCATTCAAAATATCGTGGATTGATGATTTAATGTCCCGGAATATATGGATTTAGACATGAACAATTCAAATTGCAAACAAATAGGAAATTTTTGTTGTTTACTTTTATTCGGATTTACGATTCTAGCTAATAGATATCGAATCATATAACTCTCAGTATGTTCTTTGTTATGATCGACATTGCGTAAGCATCTGAGTATTCAAACGGTCAAAATTTGCCGTTATTATAAATGTAGAATCTTGTGTCATCGTTTGCTCATTTGGGAAATAGTCATTTCTCAATAATATCTAGGAAAATCACTCCCAATTTAATCATTCATCGACTGACTCATTTGCAGATGAGTAAAATATATTTTCTACGAACTTATGAACTGGAACCAACAAACGTTCCATTCACTAGGTACCTTATCTTATCGAGGAAAGATAAAAGTCCGATAATTAATAATTAGGTAAGACCGGGGTAAGTGGAACCGTGAATTTCAATAGTTCCGCTATGAACTAAAATAATAATAATAATAATGATGGGTCATTCTCGTTCCAATCACGTCAGCTTACTGATGGAGGAAAGGATCTGGTATTGTACAACGAGATGAGTGCTCAAATCTTTGATCTACATTTTTTCAATCATAGAGGTACGTGTTACACTTGCCCCTAGATATGTTAGTTACACACCATGCTGGAAGAAATTTATCGACTTTGCATTTGAAGATCCCGAATATTCAATGTACGATTCAACATGGGCAAGTGGAATCTAAAATATGTTACACGTGGTTACACTTTTCCCTATACGTTATTTTGAGTGTAGCCTATGTCTTTTCCTCCATGTGAACAATTAGGTCCTTCATACCTTCAAAATACGAAGTAGCATTTGAGTATTAGAGCTACCTACTTCAAAAACATTGAATATATTCACAAATTTTTGAAGCTCACGTACACTGAGCATTTAGGAGATATGGGTAGGTTCATTATGCGATAGGTAGAGCCACCTTACAGACAAAAATGTAATGATAATCAGCCTGGGTTCCACTTGCCCAAAATTTAAACTTATGTTTTGAAAATGTTGGCATGAAGATGATATTTTGAGACGTAATGTGCACTGACCAAAGAGGTCTTTGAAGGATATTGAAGTATTGTTTTTGTTCTTCTGTGGCATTTCTTTGTTTAGCTACTGAGAGGTATCTCTGGGATGTTTTGGGATGTTTTAGAAATGTAGGCATGAGGATGTTTTTTTGAGGCGTAATATGCACTTCCCAAAGAGGTCTTAGAAGGATATTGAAAGTATTGTTTTTGTTCTTTTGTGCCCTTTCTTTGTTTGCCCCACCACAACGTCTCATGCTTACGTCACAATACAATGAATTCTGATTTGTTTTCGATTTTGTTCTTCTTGTTCGCAATTGGCATTCGCGTTTGCAGCGTGTCACGCTTACATCACGCTGCTAACGAACAGAAAGGAATTTGGTGAAGTTTATTGTGTTAGAAGACTTATTTAGTCTGTAATAATGACCATCCAGATGCAAGATGTGTTGTTCGGTGCCTCAGTGTAATCAATATATTCGAATTCATCAATACACAGCTTCTCCGCAGTTGCAAAATTATACATTATTGTGGAGAACATTTCAAAAATTGGGAAACCTATTTCCAATTATATGTCTGTGTGTAGTAAGCACTACTCAGAAACCGATTAAGAAGGTAATTTCATACCAAGAAAATATTTTTATGTTCAATCTATTTTTAATGCATTTTTTCATTCAAGGGAAATGGAATCCTAATGCAAAAGTTCATTTTGACAAAAGGCTTCAGAAAAGTACCTCGAAAATGTTTTTTACAGCGATTTAATGTGCGCAAGACGCGTTGAAAATGTTCTGTTGTGTCCATGAAAAGGCTTTAAAAAGAACCAGGGAGAAGGTAGTTTTGTGACATATCAAGGACATCTCGATAATTGTCGCCTGCGGCGGACATTGGCTGTTCTATAATAAACTACTCAACACTAATTTCGTCGCACACCAAAATGTCGCCCCTGATATAATGTGAATAACTTTTTTCAGTTTAGAACAATTTAAATTTGGTTCACACTGTTCGATAGCCCAGTCCTTCAGCTATAATCTGGTACTTAATTGAAACATGAGGGTATTCACATAAAATCTCTACATGGTGTTTTCCGACACTGTGCAAAATTTCGGAATATTCAAAAGGCTCTCAAATGGTGAAAACATTTTTTTCTCAACTTCGATAACAGAGGCATGAAGATGATCTCATTACCTCGAGATATTTCGCGAATCAACTTCCTATCTCTCTTATTTACAGAGTGATCTCAAAAAATCAACTTTTTGGTTTTGCAGCCATAACTTTTTTCCACGTCAACCGATTTTGGAAATCTTGGGCTCATTTTGAAGATTAAACTTCAGATGAAGAGATCTGAATATCAGATTTGACTCAAGATGGCTATCAAAGATCTAGAGTTTTCTTGAAAGTGACCCAAATCTGGAACGCCCTCCGAATCTCGGTTGGGAGGAGAACTGAATGAAAATCAACTTGTTCTCGGAAAAACAATTCATTCTGGATGCGTCCATATTTTCCTCGCTCTCAGTACTCAAGAATGTGCGTGAGAAAACACAATTGAAACATGTTCTTGCAAAAACATCAGACCATTTCTCCTCTGTGATGCATGGCCCGTAACCAACGTTACAAGAATCACAGTAAGTGACTGACAAGTCAGGTTAGACGTCGTTTTCGAATCATAAACAGATTTTGATAGTTCCGATGCCGCATCTAACGACCGACCAGTTGGAACTGATTCCACAAATGAGGGAACAAGGGTTATCTTCCCTCCAAATCGCGGATCTGCTAAACACGACAGTCCGATCCATTCAAAGGGCTTATCTCCGACACGAATTTTTTGTTTATTACTGTCGATTCGTTCGACGCATTATTTTGACTGAAAACTTTACGTAATTGGCAAACTGTTTTCGTGAAACTTTCACCATTTTTGAAATGCGTTTTCACAATAAATAAACGTTGTTTGCTTGAATACTTCTCCATATTCTTAAATCGCATGTTATGTACGTGACAACTGTTAAAAAAATCACTTTATTGAAATAATCAAAATCTGTTGCTCTTGTTGGTACACCATTTATGATGAGTCTCAGCTGGTCGGGTTTGTCAGACTAGCGTCTGCGGACAGCCGCAAGTAATAACTCCGTGGTAGGGGAACGTTAGTTAACTTGTGTCGAGTCTAATATAAGGAAGGAATTTTTTTTTAACAATCAATCGACCTAGATGAACCTTTTTTCTTGAAGAAGGAGAATTTTTCTTGGGGAAGGTAAATATTGTTCCTGCATAAAAAATGAGAAAACCTAACCTATCTATTTTATGAGTATATCTGTACTTGTTTCGTTGACCTGTGTAAAACTTGATGTTTATTAACACCAAATAAAATATTCTAGAAGGAGAATTTTTCTCGAGGAAGGAAAATATTGTTCCTGCATAAAAAATGGGAAAACCTAACCTATCTATTTTATGAGTATATCTGTACTTGTTTCGTTGACCTGTGTAAAACTTAATGTTTATTAACACCAAATAAAATATTCTATTCTATTCTAACCTAACCTAACCGAACCTCACCTCTGGCCTAAACATAGAAAACCCCTAAATGAACCTATTTCCCATAGAGAATATTTTTTAGAAATCACTTGAGAACAAGAAGAAAATAAAAAAAAGATGAACCTCGCACGGATTCGAACCCCGGCCCGCCAGCGTGACATGCCGATGCTCTGCTTACTGAGCCAACCAGTTGCTTACGAGACGAAGTATGATGAAGTCATTCAGTCGGCGCCGCATACCGCCAGTTGCATCTACTGCCCACTATAACGTTCTCCCACCACGGAGTTATTACTTGCGGCTGTCCGCAGACGCTAATGTTTGTCAGTCACTCATTGTGATTCTTGTAACGTTGGTTACCGCGGGCAGGGGCCATGCATTACAGAGGAGAAATGATCTAATGTTTTTGCAAGAACATGTTTCAATTGTGTTTTCTCACGCACAATTCTTGACTACTGAGAGCGAGGAAAATATGGACGCATCCAGAATGAATTGTTTTTCCGAGAACAAGTTAATTTTCATTCAATTCTCCTCCCAACCAAGATTCGAAGGGCGTTCCAGATTTGGGTCACTTTCAAGAAAACTCTTGATCTTTGATAGCCATCTTGAGCCAATTCTGATATTCAGATCTCTTCATCTGAAGTTTTATCTTCAAAATGAGCCTAACAAAACCAAAAAGTTGATTTTTTGAGATCACCCTGTAAATAAGAGAGATAGGAAGTTGATACGCGAAATATCTCGAGGTAATGAGATCATCTTCATGCCTCTGTTGTCGAAGTTGAGAAAAAAATTTTTTTCACCATTTGAGAGCCTTTTGAATATTCCGAAATTTCGCACAGTGTCGGAAAACACCATGTAGAGATTTTATGTGAATACCTTTATGTTTCACTGAAGTACGAGATTATAGCTGAAGGACTGGGCTATCGAACAGTGTAAACCAAATTCAAATTGTTCTAAACTGAAAAAAGTTATTCACATTATAACAGAAGCGACATTTTGGTGTGCGACGAAATTAGTGTTGAGTAGTTTAGTTCTATTCATGTGTGAACGGAACATCGCAGTGGAGGTTCAATGTCTCGAAATCTCGTACTTTTAACATCTCTGAGATGTTTTTGTGCTCGCTGGGCTTTATGTAAATCAAGGATAGCTTTACATTCAGAATATAATCTAGGTGAACTACTTACGGTTCTTCTTCTGGCAGGTTCAAAGTGATGCTCCCGATCTCCGTAGCTTCTCCATACTTGAGATAACCAAAGAACCCAGTGATAGCATATAGGGAAACGACGAAGGCCATTCCAGTATTCAAAACACCAGGGCAACCGATGAAATGGCTAGGAGTCTTCATGTTATTCTCCAAAGGCATAACTACACCGATACCTTCCAAAGCGAAAATAGCAGTGCCGAAAAAGCCTGGCAAAGTAGAGAAACTCGCGAAGGCAGGCCTAGAGCTCACAGAAGGCAAGCCTGTGAAGACATAGTAGAAGGTAACGCCCAAACCGATGGCAACCAGCACATTGGCAACCATGGAGAGCGGCGACAGATACTTCAAGTTTCGGATGAGATTGATGCAGATCAACAACGGCAGCAAAGCCGCCATGTAAATCCGCAGGTCGTAATGGTATTCTGTTGCCGTGTAGAAGTCGACGACTTGTTTGAAGTTTTTGGCGACGAATACGATGTAGACGCAGCAACAACCCAACAGATCTATAACGAGGAAGAGATTGATCATGGCCTTCGCGAATTTGGCCCATTGGTGGAATGCTTTGGGACCGGCAAGGAAGGCAGCCTCGGCCACCTCGGCGAAACCTAAGCAAGGGACTTTCATGCGCCTGGATAGGGTGTGGGCGCTTTTGACGAGGATGTGAACGCAATACGTGCAGATGATGCCTATGGCGAAGGTGCAAATGAGGCCGACAAAGAGGCCCGCGTGGGAGAAGGCCAGCGGCATGGCGAGGATGCCGCTACCCAGGCTACCTTTGAGGAGATGGACGAGAGTGTCAAGGTCCCTGAAAATAAAACAAAATCTCAGTGTTAGTTAAATTCAGGGTTGGAATAAGTCACTTTTATAAGAAAGTCGATCATTGATATTTTTTCGCGAAAAAACATGAGTTCTTCACAAAAAAAATACTTAGTATATTGTGCGAAAAGTGTGGAAAGTTTAACTTTTCTCACGAGTGTGAAAGTTTGTGGCACGAGCCTGAAGGGCGAGTGCTGCAAACACAAGAGTGAGAAAAGTACTTTTCCCTACATGTTGCACACTATACTTTCTCTAGAACTGCACTTATCCAAAGGATCCAAGTAATGTAACTTATTGGTATTCATTTTATAATGTGGCACTATGCCACATTGAATATTGTGACCAAACAGTAGAACGCCTTTCCTAGTTCCTCCAAGTATTTCAAAAACGTACACTTTCCGAAAGAGATTCTATTTCTGTATTTTTTCTGTAATTTTTCGTACATGCCAATTCATACTTTTTGCTTGAAATTTCTGGAAACAAATCCAACTTTCGCAGCTGTTTCCATCACCTCTGTCTCTAGCGATGTATTTATCAAAATCGTCACATCTCGGTATATACATCATATTATTTATTATGACTTGTTGGAATAATATTTGATGGAAACAGCGATTTCTATCAGAAGCACTAATGAGAACTACCCTAAAGAATTTAAAAAACTTCTTCTGACAGTTGTGACAACTATTCAAAGCTGAACAGCAACCAAATAAGTTTTGGTCGATTTTTGTTGATTCTCCATGGAAATGAATGTGGTGTTGGAAAAGTGCCGCTGGAAATATTCCTCACAGTATGAGCAATACATGGTTTTGAAACAGTAAGTAATGAGAAATGCGCTACTTTTCATAGCAGTAGTAGAAAAAAGCACTTTACTAAACGACACTCACTTTTTCACATGGAATATCGTATTAAGTCCTATATAATATACTTTCGAAATTAGCCAAGGATAAACAGTAATATATCATTAACCTTGTCCGAGCAAAAGGGTATCAAATGGAGTTGATATTGTTTGAGGAACTCAACATGTGTGTACAAAATACAGTTTTTCCGAGCGAAAGAGTATGATGAAGTTGATATTGTTATAGAAAATTTGTATGTAAGGACATAATACAGTTTTCAGTGCCTGTATTATGTGGGACGAATCCATGGGCGTATTACGTCCATGGACGAATCCAAGTTAGGACGTGGGGCAAATCAAATAGCTCCTGGCATTCTCAAATGGGCAGAGACTTCAAGTGAGAGCATAAAAGAGACTAATATTTTTTGGTCAGATAACTCCCAATCCCAAAACAGAAACATGATCATGATGGTACTGACTTTTATTGCTGCTAATATAAAAGCACCCGATTTTGAAGATTTTAAATCTTTGTAAACTTCTTATAGCTTACGAACTCGCTTACGAAGTCTTCAACATTTACATGATATTTTGTTATGGAGTATAAGCAATATTTGCACATGCTGGTTGCTCGAAAAAGTCAAGAATGAACTAATTTATTATGGCCTCATCCAATTATGTTTTATCTCGTGTTTCATTCAACTACAGGACTCTAATATATTTTTGATAACTCGATAATAATTGGTGACTTGACAATAACCTCGCTTTATGAGTGGGAATGGAAGATTATCTGACCAATAACGAAAGCATAAAAACTGAAGTCATTTATTCGACTTAACGCCAAAATGGCGGCTATGACGGTACGTTTGAAATGAGCTCTGAAATTCACCTACTTTGAACAACGCATATAGTCATTATTTAGATAAAAAAGCGTGAAAAGTGTTGAAAAAATTAATTTAGGTCCCTAGCAACACAGTGGAGTAATTGAATGCCAATAATCCATCATCAGCCCACACGCCCATTGATTATTATTATTATTATTATTATTATCTCCACAGTAATCTCTAACATGCAATAAAATCAGATCAAAATTGGTCTGGGATTGCCTTCAAAGCCTGCTAACCCTGGCTAACCACAACAAGGTAACTTTTCAATGGGTGCCAGGGCATAAGGGAATTGAAGGCAATGAAGCAGTTGACGCTCTTGCCCGGCAAGGGTCTGCGACGTTGTTTATGGGGCCGGAACCTGTGTTCGGTATCCCCAAAACCTCAATACGCGGCTGGCTGGCAAGGTGGATGCAAGAAAGACATCAGGCGGCATACTGGAACAATGTCCCAGGACAAAGACACAGTAAACTGATGGTTGGAACACTGTCCAAAACAGTGACTAACGACATTCTGAGCCTAAACAGAAGTCAGATCAAACAAGTGACGGGACTAATAACCGGTCACTGCCCCTTGAGGAAACATATGCATCAAATGGGCATCTATACAGACGAACCCATATGCAGACTATGCAATGAGGAGGAGGAAACTGCCACCCATGTAATACTGGAGTGCGAAGCACTATAGCGCGTTGGAGATACAACCTTCTGGGAGCAGTAAACTCTCAAGAGGCATTTTCAAAGAATGATCTGGTGAAGAGGCTGCTAAACCTCATCAAGGTAGCGAACCTGTTCACCTAAGTCAACAGCATGATCAGGAATACAATAGGCCCAAAGGCTGCAGTGTTTTGGGCTTCAAACCCTGACTGATCATTTCGCTATTAATCAATCAATCAATCAATCTCCACAGTGATGAATGATATTAACTTCTAGAATCGAATTACCCACTGAAATATACTTGTGTATTAATAGAAAAATATACTCACGATGTTGGGTGATCCAGTTTACGGTGCTGGAACGGGTCATAAGCTCCGACTTCAGGGTCAACTCTCCGAGTATCCACCAATGGGACAGTCGACCCATTTGCTGACTGAGTAGGAACTTCATTTTGGTCGCACTTAAAACTATAAAAATGCATGGAATTAGATGCCGGACCTCACTTGTTCGAATGTGAGTAAAATTTGAGGAAATGTTAGACGAATGTTAATGAAAATGAATGAGATAATTTTTTGTGAAACATTGTGGGATGGGATATGAGGAGAATACGATTTCTAAAATAAGCACAGAGGGTATCTTCTAAGTAAATTACAATATTTCAGGACTTTGTTTCTCCGTCATTTGGTGAGCTGAACGATTTTTTATAAGCAATAAAATTATCATTTTCCACTACTAACCTGGAATATCATCATTACTCAAGGAATTTCTCTAATGAGTAGTAACGTGTTTTAAACCGTTACCACCGATGTTTTTAAACTCAATGATAATGATAAACGTATTTATTATAATATGCCAATATATGCAACCAAGAGAACTTTTATTAACGACCCGAATGTGAAGTAAAAAATGCAAAATTCACTACAGGTTGAAACTTCAATAAAAGAATGATTGGAGTCATGAATAATCAGTAACCAATTAAGTATAAAAATGTTACATAAACTGTCATCGACTGATTGAATGATGATAATGATAAAACGAAGTAGCATCTTCTATATCGAAATTACTTAATTCTCAATATTTTTTCAATCGTATTCACATTACTTACAAATTCATTTTACAGATACGTTGAGTTTCATATTAGGTCTTAGTTTGTTTTATGGTTTGTTTGAAAACTGTACATATTTGAAATAAAAATTACCACGATGAACAGTGTTACGCTTCCTTTAGTGGAATCGAAAATATGAATTAATAAAATATGTTGATAGGTATACCTACTTCAGAGTCAATAGTGGAAAGACTGGAAGTGCTCGCTTTATGAAAGCTTCCTTCTGACCCTAATATGTATATTTTTTTAGGAAATGCTGTATTTTAAGGTACCTGCTACTACGTGAAGTTGAGTCTTCAAATATATCTCATTTGATTAGAAAATACCCTGTATGCAGGGAATGTGAAGGATACGACGGGTCGTTTATTTATAGAGTTTCAACGACATTCCGGCGTCGTTGATGATGAATATCTGATTCATTTCAGGATTGCTCGGTTATTTCGAGAAGAGTTTTTGGAACATTAAGAGTTGTTTATGAAATAAATTAAAACGACGAAATATGTTTATAAACATAAATCTTTTTTTGTAAATATTATATTATACCCAGTCAGTGGTGACACCTATATATATCGCAAAATCATCAAAAGGTAGTTCTTCATTTAGAGGTAGGTATATCCCATTGTCTGCTGAATATGAAGACAAAATCTAGTGAGCTGTAACTTCTGGTCTGCTTTATAGCTCAGTTGAGTGTATGACCACCAGAGGATGTTACCGTATCGGACGAAATGATCTTCACTTTTTTCTAGAAACTTTTCGAAATTTGTGGTTATGTAAGTTGCCAGTGTCAAGAGCTGTCGTGCCATCGTAACTTGTATTGTATTTTTCTTAAAAAGGAACCTTTCTTTTTCAATTCTCATTGTTCTAATATTCCTTTCATTTATAAATATAGTTTTGTATTGTGCTCCCAGTACCTATTATAATTTATTCTGATTGCTAATTTGTTACAAACTCTGTCTCTCAATTGTGCCTACAAGAAAGTGTGAAACCGTCTCCATTCATAGATTCCCAAGTGATATTCTTTTGCGACATAAGTGAATATACATTCGATATCGAGTGTTACATGCTCATTACAAGTGAGATAATCAGAGCCCTGATCAAAAGCTAATAATCGATACTCTGATGCTCATTCTACCTCTTATTTAATTTAGGTGTTGAACGTTACGAAATTGGGGACTATTGTAGTGTCTGTAGCAACCATTTTGTGAAGGAATGATTTTTCGAATTTTTGAGTTACTGAGTGGCCGTGACCCGTGACTATATGTCGTGATACTGAACTCAAACTCACTGAACAAAAAACTACGCGGCAGGCCGAGAGTGCCGAGAGCACCGCTGAGGGAGCTGCTCGACTCGTTTACGATTTTTAAGGTTATAATATTGGTTTGACAGGAAAACGATTGAAATAAGTGTTTCCTAGAGTTGACCGTATGGCGGCACTACTGTATCGATCACAGGAACCTGTAGGCGATTTCCCTTGTTTGAGCAGACCAGATACTATACAGCTCACTAGATTTTTTCTCCATATTTGAGGACTATGAAACTTATTAAACACGAATTCGAGAACAGAGGTACTGTTGATAATTTGGATATGGCATCATTGAATTTGAAGACAGTCATTTCCAATATTTCGATGCCAGGCATCTTTGTGGCGAAGTGGCGTCATACTATCAGTCAAATATTTCATCTTTATAGATTATATCATTATGGCACCCATTATATAGTGCAACTGCCATCAGTGCCATTTTGTCAACAATGTGAAATGTTGAAAATCCATCAATAACACACAATGATATGAAATATGGCATTATAATATATGCCCCCATTTGCAGCAATGATTTCAAATGTGAAGGAAGAAATAGTGAATACATTAGAGACAATAGGAAAATGTTGGATTCTATTGCCTCAAAGTGTTGAAATAATATGATCACAAGTGATTCAAATTAATGTTATCTTCTCTTGTAGGTACCAACACTGCTTTGTTTGGGTAGAGAATAGAGATCTAATGACTGCCATGTATATGGCAGTCATGGCCAACTACATTTGACTTATTGACTATATGTATAATTGGAGATAAAATGAACTATCCTTCAATATAGCTATTGAAATGATTTTATGAGATGTCAACATTGACCAGGTGAATTGAAAGTAAGATACTTTTATAGACAACTCTATAGGATTAATGAATCAATGGTTTTGATGCTAGAGAGGATGGAATAAAGGAGCGTGGATGAATATTAAGAGAATATAAAAAAATAATTACGTTCAGCAACTGAAGGAAGGAACAAAACTTGAATATCAAAAGTCTATCATTCTCTATTCTGAACAAAAAGAGGTACTTTCGCTATTTTAATAAAATATAGTAATTGTAGTAATTGTACCGTTGACAGTCCTAGTCATCCGCAGCTTCTGATGGAGCAGACTCAACCACATCTCGTGCGGTATTCAGCATACTTCTATCATCTCCGGAATAAGTTGCCAATTATCTTACAAAACTAGCAAAATATAATCAACACAACACTATGCTAAACCATGTATAATTGCATGGCACCCCTAGATAAATTCGATTTTCAGGTGAATCGCGAGCAAACACGCTACTATGTGTAGAATTAGATTAGTATATAATACCGGCAAAGAGGAAAGTGGGTACCACCAAGTGTAAATCAACTTAGATGCCAAAGGTTTCGGACTTCTTTATAGTTCTGTAACTGATATCAAACAGCCATTTTTGATTGAATTTTTTATGCATCAATTCACTTAATCATTATACTGTTGCGAAAACAGATGAATGAGCATGCAGCATGAAAATACCTTATAAGGTGGATTTATGCACACCGCTTTTCATCATCTGTTGCTTTCATTAACTGTCATTAAAGCTTATTTTCATTCAAGGACTCTATGACTTTATGCACCGACTTTTTTAAATTTCAAACTCTTCTACTTGGCCTAATGGAAATATTTGTGTTATAACAAGTCTATGGTTATGACATTCAGTGATCAAATAATTACAATAAGAATCATTCATTCATATCGTTTTCAGAGTCTTATTTGAACATACGACTAGAATTCTGAGAATTTTCAACCACATTTTGGAAAAAAAAGGAGAATTTGTTTGTCTGACTTCTGATAGAGTCACGCCTGCGCATGTCACAGTTTGAATTGTATTTGTCGTTAAGAGATAAAAGTTGGTAATTTTTTAGCGAATAGTTAATGAAAGATAAAATTCAATTTAGGTGCATAAATGGATGAACGGGAATACAACCTACTATTCTGAATCTGAAATATTGGGAACTATGAAAGATTTGATTTTCAAAACTATACCGATCGATATTGATGAGCTGGGAAGAACCATAATCACCACTTTCAGGACTAAGATAAGAAGACGGGACATCTCGCGAGCAATTCAGAATCTGAGGAAACGCGTAGAATTTTGTTTAGACTTTGTTTTGTTTTGCGAAGAATAAACTTCTAGCTCATTTCGTCGTTACTAATTCAAAACCATAGTTTTCAAGTAGATGAGCTTGACGAAAATGTTAACATTCCAGATCCAAATTCAAATTAACTATCGAAATTCACAAAACTGTTGGCGTTCTTTCCAAAGCTCTCTTCGCAAAAATGGTTTATTCCCAATTTTCATCAAAAGGAAAGATTCGATCATATCGTGTGATACATCATTGTAAAAAGAGAAAATAAGGCTTTTAATTCAATATGGCGCCAATAAGAAAAAACAATGATGTGTGTTGTAACCTTGGTCATTTTTTAGCGAATAGTTAATGAAAGATAAAATTCAATTTAGGTGCATAAATGGATGAACGGGAATACAACCTACTATTCTTTGGTTTTAACTTATTAGTGAAACCGTTAATGATTGTGAAATTACAGATTAATGAAAAAGCGATGTGCATAAATCCGCCTACTTATAGTGAATGAGAATTCAGCTAAGCATAATGTGGAAACGATAGGAGCCGATTGATGATCAGTTCATTCTGAAGGTTTTCTTTATACTGTGTTTAATAATTGCGGGATTCAGAATTTTTTTTTTTTGAAAATAGTAGTGTAATATATGAACGAAAAGGTATAGATGCCTTATCTATATGATAACCATGAAACCATGACTATATGGTATTCGAATTATGCAAACTTTGTTGATAAGACCAAAATCAATATGAAACAGCGATAACGAAGCTAGTTAGATAATACTACCTATATCGTCAATGGGTAGGTATAAGCGCAGAAAAATGCATTCATTCAGCGGCCGTATCAATTTTATTAGTGTTGATAATATTGAATATTGTTGATTTATACTGGGTGAAGGAATAAATAGGAGGTTAAAAGCGCCCTATAAAGATTGCCCGCAAATATACATGGTTTTTAAAAATCATACAATAATTTAAGTAAATCCAATCACCAAAATAAGTAGTAAAGTGAGAATATCATGTTGATAGTAAATTAAATAATTTGAATACCTTCAAAAAGAAGCATTGTGATGTTCGATGAATGAAAGTATTTTTTGGAAATCTGGAGCTTTTAGTACTTACTTAGTCATTATAACAGTGTTTACACCGCCCTTTTTCTGGTCAACTTGGGCAATAATAGGCTGAAACAAAAACATAAATTATTAGTTTGATACACCAGAATGTGTATATATACCTTAAATGGTTCAACATAGGCATGACGTCTTGACTAGATGCTATTCTCTATAATTACGTTATCAAGTTTCGCGAATAACTGACTGGAATCTGAGACTGGTAAAAAAGGTATTCAAATGTTATTCTGGCAGCAGTTATTTTTTGTAGACGAAGTGAAGGTGTGTAAGTGAGTTTTAATTATAAGTATCTCAGATGAGCAAATCGATTTTTATGAAAAACAAGATCGATTAAAATGTATAAAAAAATAGCAATGAGCTAGGAAGCAGCCAATAAAGAATATGCAAATCAAGTTGCCATATTATTGATAGTATCAGAGGTACTATATTTCGACTAGAAATATTGAAATTTTTATATGATAGATATCCAGAAATGATGTTCACCTTGTAGAATAAAACAATTTCAGCAAAACTTCATAGTTCAGCAAATAATATTCTAAGTATGTCACTGTTATATAAGTGAAGATAGATTTCTCTACAGGAAATTTCATGATGAAGAGAAGTCATGCAGAAGTGCAAATGTTTCAAAACAATAATACCTACTCGTATTCCGTTAAAATAACTACTTATTTGGATTACTTATATGCGTAGTTCTGCTATGTATATCCAGGTAAATGACCTCTTGACACTCCTTTAGATTACCATTCATGTTATCGAGTAGGTACTTAGGTATGTATAATGTACGTTGTATATTATGATATAAAAAGAGCTAACTAACCAAGAGACCTAGACGTTTCTGACTAAGACATTCTTAAGGCACTTTTTCACAAGGAACCTGAATCTGTCATCGTATTTTCCATGACGTTTTTGATGCCAAAGCTATACAACACTCAACTTTGTTTTTTCTCATAGGCGTAGGCGCCATATCGGATTTTTGCATTTTTGAAAAGTCTTTTTTTTTATTACAATGATGTATCACACGATATGGTTGAATCTTTCCTGTTGATCAAAATTGACAAAAAAACATTTTTGCGCAGAGTGCTTTGGTAGGAACGCCAATAGTTTTGTTTAACAAACTGAATTTTGACAGTTTAATTGAATATGCGAACAGAGCTGTTGAATTCTTAAGCTTATCCAGATAACGCAAGAAGGGTTGCCGAGTGTCTGTCAGATATGTTCCCTTACAAGGTAATTTTCCAACAACGGAGACTTACGTTGGCCAGCGCGGTCAACTGATCTCTCTCCGCTGGATTATTTATTATTATTTATTGGGAACTATGTAAGATTTGATTTTCAAAACTGTACTGATCGATATTGATGAGCTGGGAAGAACCATAATCACCACTTTCAGGACTAAGATAATAAGACGGGACATCTCGCGAGCAATTCAGAATCTGAGGGAACGCGTAGAATTGTGTTGACTTTGTTTTTGTTTTGCGAAGAATAAACTTAGCTCATTACGTCGTTCCTAATTCAAAACCATATAGTTTATAAGTAGATGAACTTGACGAAAATGTGAACATTCCAGATCCAAATTCAAATTAACTATCGAAATTCAGCTTGCTATAAACAAAACTGTTGGCGTTCTTTCCAAAGCTCTCTTCGCAAAAATGGTTTATTCCCAATTTTCATCAAAAGGAAAGATTCGATCATATCGTGTGATACATCATTGTAATCAGAGAGAAGAAGACTTTTCAAAAATGTGAAAATCTAATATGGTGCCAATAAGAAAAAACAAAGTTGTGTTTTGTAACCTTGGTATCAAGAACGCCATGGAAAATACAATCACAGATTCAGATTCATTGTAAAAAAGTGCCTCAAGAATGTCCCAGTCAGAAACGTCTAGGTCTCTTGGTTTCCGCTTGAAAAAATAAAAACGAAAATAAATATTCATTTTCCTCGAATAATTCGAAAACTAAAAATGACACATCAAAATTTCTTGCAGATAAAAGTTCAGCATGAAAATGCGCAATAACTTTGCCCTAATTCAACCGACCCCGTATCTCTTATAATAACTGAGATCCTCATGGTGGAACTCGAAAAACGGACACCCTGTATAGTATACTATTGGGAGCAACAACAATATTTATCGTCAGGTGATTGTCTGTTGAATGTTAATATCGAAGAAAATACGACCTCTCAATAATTATGTTCTATTCGGAACCAATTGAAATGAAGTGGCTAGTGATTAGTCGTAGATTTATTAGTAGGTATATATACCTATGATAATTTACAAGGATAAGGCTGCCTGAGAAAAAAAAACTTCAGCGGAAAGACATGATGGATGTCGGATGATGGTTGCAAATTAACCGATTTTTTCATTATTATTGCACCAGGTTTGGAGAATCGTATTTTTTAGCGTCTAGCTATAGATATGTAAAACGATGCCCTCTTATTGAAATTCAAAAATTCTTATATTGTTCGACCGGTTCCTTCTTGTGCCAATTGTCCGTGTAAGGAATGAATAATATGCAGATATGAAAAGAGCAGATGTTCACTAAACAATTGCAGAGCTAAGTCTGTTTGTTCTCCATTCAAAATGGTCATCCAATTCACTGAATAAATAAATAAAAAAGACCAGAAGCTTTGAATCTTTGAAAACTCAACAAGAACTTCAGACATAATATGAGCCGTGAAAAGCTTGAGAAACTTGAGAGCATTTGAAAAAGAACAATGAGCCATATATAACAATATACACACTGTTCAAAGTGAGACTTATATTTCTTATTGATTGCCTACAACTCACATGATCTACTATACTACAAATCTTGATTTCAGAGCGATACCAACTACCTATAATCTTCAGAGAATTATGTGAATGAATCTTTTTAATTCAAAGCTCACTCTGTCACTATGAAACAATCGAAAAGTAAATGAATTAGGTATCAATGCAGAAAAAAAATAACAATAAGTGCAGAAATACCTTTTCTATGAATCTATAGTTAAGATTTCTTTAAGGAGTATATATATATACAGTATGATGCAAATGTATGGAATAAATTCATTATTTCAGAAATGGCCGACATTTGAAGAAATTCCAAAAACACGTGAGTTTTAATTTTTGAAACCTCATCTCATGACATTCATATGAGAGATGTTACGTCACCGGTGTTGGAGTAATGACGTAATGGACGGTTTTTTTAAATACAAACAGGGGTCATGTGACACCTCGTTTGAAAGGTCTACTGATCGTCTATCCAATAGTCAAAATTTTGCAAAAGAAGATTGAAATTAAAATGGATTATCATTTGGTTAACTGAATCTTGCAGAGATCTTCTACTGAGAATTGAACATCGATAAAAAAGTTCTGAACTCTACTTTTTGGATTTTTTTCGAAAGTCGTCTTGTTTTGAAATGAATTTGTTCCATACATTTGCGTCATACTGCATACTATATTATGAGATATCTTCATCGGTATTATTCATGTAGTGAACTATAGAAAACATCGAATATCATCAAGGATCATGATATTATATTCCATTGAATAGTTATCAGGCAACACAACCAGAATTGAAAGAAATATCATATGGTATATATACGTTTCTTGTGATGCTGACTAGTTTTTGTTTTCAATTGGTAGACATTGATTATCAAGTAATTGGGATTCATAATCATCAATGAAATAGTATAGTGACACAACTAAATATATCACGAGTGAATTTAGTTTGTAAATAATATTATAAGCTTCACAGATAGGTATCAATACAATGTTAGTTAAATCAACATTTCATTTCATTATAGAGGTATTATTATGATCCAGAACCTTTGTATGTAAGTAGGACTCGTTTGTATGTTTGCATAACCTGTTAAGCTTGATATATTTTTTATGCCCATCTATTATTTTTTGATATCATTTTCATGATTCTAATGCAGACTGAGGTATAAGTATATCGAATCAATGAAAATAGATCACTACTACAATTATTTCAGTAGCAATGAGGTAATCACTTATAAACATACTATATAAATTATGTGATCAGAATTCTGAATCTTGAACCACCTTGTATCTGTTACGATTGAATATCAGTAAATAGTGAATCAAAAGTTGAGATAGGAACATGTGAGCCGTTTTGACTGATAATAAATAGTTTCGATACAAAAAAATCATAAAGTTGCAAAATCTCGATTTTGAACAACCTAATATATCTCTGTGATCATTTTCGATAGACTCCCAAGTGTGATATATCGATGAAATCAGCTCTTCAGGAAAAATCTAAAAATGTGATACAATACAGGGTGTTCCATTTGAAATATCAATGTTCTAGCACTTCTAGTAGGAACAGCAACACTGCATTGTCGAAAATATTTTGAGTGAAGAGAGCGTATTCTAAAATATAAGCATGCACATCTTCATGGATTTCGCCCAAATGATTTTCGATATAAAGATAGTGTAAGCTCGTCGTATATATCTAGAAATCTTCAAGATGCGAAAATCACACTCAGGCCGGCCCTGAGAGTATAGATATAGACAAACACGAAGGAAAAAAATGTGTCTTAATATTCAGAAAATGAATATACGATGGAAATGTGTCCACTGACAGGATGAATGATTTGCAAGTTTTTAGACAGTAGTTGCGAAAATAGCAAGTCATAAATCCATAATGAGTCATATTTAGCAGTATGAAGAAAAATTGTATTAATATTCAGAAAAAAAATGAATATACGATGGGTATATATCCACTGACTGGATGAATGATTTGCGAGTTTTTAGACAGTAGTTGCGAAAATAGCAAGTCATCAATCCATATGAGTCATATTTAGCTAATCACAAGAGTCAACAAGTTGGTATGATTTCTAACACTAAAATAATTTCTTCTCATTATTATTCAAATGGTGTGGTGAAGCCTATTTGGTATTATTCCACTGTTGAATGGTCGTTAGATATCTATATCATCATCATCAAGAAACGATAATTCGAATGATTCGCAACTTCTTTATTCAGGAACGGACTAAGATAAATCATCAGGCATTCACCTAATTTGAACCAGTACCTACTGTTATTTTTTTAGTGAATGAATTTGTCTATCTATGAGGTATAGGTATGTGACTAATTAATGCATACATATACATCATCATGCATAAAAATAAAAAATAGTTAAGCCTTCAATGTCACGGTAGCTGTAATACATTCCAGTTAGGAATAAAGCGTGTTATAAGATAAGGCTCATTCGACCTCGCTTCTCATTGGTCTAGACCTAGACGTCAGGCGTGATTAATCTAGCGATCGTTATTGGTAATGATGAACAAGTGACGAAAGTATGGTTAGGTCGATTGTCTAATAACCGTCTCAAATAAAATTAAAATTGAAGAGTTTGGAAACATAATATGAGTGATAAGTGGCCAAATACAACCCTGAATAAATTACGACCATGAATGCGTTTCATTATAGATCGACATTTTATGATTTTATGATTTTTATGCAATAAGTCAAGACTATTGACTATTTCTCGTTTTTATGTTAATAGGCATCAACCATTGGAGAAAATATCCTCGCCGACATGAAATATATATAGAAGAAAGTTGAACGTTCGTGTAGGTAATATAAATTATTGATCTTTTTTCTTCTCTGCATCAATAGTTAGTACTACCTAGTACCTATAATGCTAGATTGCCAATTTTTAGATCGGTTTCTCGAAAACACCATACTATAGATACGAGATCGATGAAATAAAAAAAAATTATATGTACCAAAAGTTCACTACTTATATGCTTTATATGGTTCATTGCTCTCTCTCTCTCTCTCTCTCTCTCATAATATAGTCACATTTCTGCCTAATTCAATACCTACGTACCTATACATATCAACATTTTCAACTTGGATGTGTGTCTTTATTTTCATCATTGAAGTGGATGATAGAAGACGAAAAAACAAAACGGTATGAAGGAATACATTTTTGTCGAAAAACAAATATTTTGGAAGATATTGAGCTTCACAGTTTGCCTGAACCTTTTGTTAATAATTGATCAGAGGTTCATAGCCCAACCCAAGCGTTTGCTTTTGGCGAGACCACAAGCACCGGAAGTATGAATGACTTTTGCAATATTGTCGGATGTTCAATAATAGTTGAAAGATATAGTATGGTGGAAGCGCACATTTTTTGACAAATGTTCAAAACAGTTTTTTCTTGTGATTTATCTTGTCATTATGTCTCAAAGAACACCACATTTTATTTATCGCCCCAATTTGGGGAACACCCTTTATAAAAATATGTGTATGTCGGCGTCAATTAGTGAAATCCGTTATTCCCTGAAATGCCTAGTCATTTCACGTATTGTCGGCAAACAGAGTAACAGCGTATAACTTTCATTTTCAGTCGTTACTCTGTTTGCCGGAGGGTTTTGAGGGAGGAACATATCCTTTATGCATATATTATGCATAAGAAGGGAGAGTATTTTTCATCCTAAATTAACCTTCTTCCTAGAAAGTATCTGTTTCAGAAAATTAGTTGGGAGAACAGAAGAGACTATCCTTAAACTGTGCTATTAGGCAGAGATTAGGCAGTTCTGTGGTTGACTAATCTCTGCTATTAGGCAAACGGTGTAGGAATTCTAGAGTTACGCTGTTTGCCGGCAATACGTGAAATGACTAGGCATTCCAGAGATTGACGGATTTCACTGTTTGACGCCGACATATATATTATTATTCATAGTTGAATTCAACAATATGACATGCTACAAATGAATACTCGTTATCAGTGAACATGTCGTGGTTGGACGGTATACGTGCTATTATTGCAGCGGTGATTAAGAGAGCTGACACCGTCCATGTGCGACATGTTCTCTGAAGACGACTGTACATACTTAATATGGTGAATAAACTATCTATTCTATAGTATCTACCTATCTATCATATTAATTTTATTCAAAAATTTTGTGAAACCATTTTAGTGATTTGAATTTTAAATTTGGTGCTAGAGGATGATGTAATATTTTACATGATACGTCAATATCTACCAGAATATGATTATAATACATTACATACAGGGTAAGTCAGAAATTATTACCTATAGCCTTCTGGAGGCGATAGAACGTTAAAACATAAGTATGTATATCTCGATGTATATACTTTGATAGATGGTAATTTACTGAAAATATCTCTGTCCATTCCATAAATTCCGTTTCAGTGTCATGTATGAAGCGTCGTCGTCTAGCGTCGCCTAGCGTCCAAACTAAACAACTTTGTACTGCGGTATCGAATTGTTTTGGTCTAACGAATATAATGGTGAAAGCCACCAGATTGAAATCATCTGATGCATAAATGTATGTCCTCCAAATACATTTTTCTGATACCCTTCTACATTTATGATATCGTTATAAAGGTTGTCTTCAGAGGGTGGGTTATTATTTTTTGAAGACGATATATTCTTTCATTGTATTCGTTTTGCTGAAAAATAGTAGCATTTGATATAGCGTAGAAAATTACATTAAAACGTTACACTTACGAAAATACTTCGGAAAATACGAAAAATTTAACCGTTTTCGAGATATTTGAGTTGAGTTGAATTAGTTACGTCATAAGGGAGGGAGCTCTGCCATTTTTTATACGGTCGTTGTCTATAATATAGTGTATAATTTTCGATACGCCTATGTGACTACCAGTGGCGTAATTAAGATTCATTCCTGGGGGGGGGTCTAGGTCCAATATCGAATATTTAAGAAAAAGAAAAGCAAAACGTAACTTACGTAGGTTTCAATAAATGTGTGCATCATTTGGAACCAATACCAAAATGAAGAAAGAATATCGAAATATAATCAAATATTATCACATATCAATTAACAGGTACAAACATTGAAATAGAAAAAAAAAACAAAATAACAAAAAAAATCGAAGAATTTAGTTACTGAAGAATAGGAAAATTTGAACTGTATCATTTTTTTTGTTGGGATGAAGAGACTACTTTTGGGGAGATGGTGACAAGAGGTGATTCAAAATTCGATGTAAATATCTTGAGTATCTATTGTTGTTCATACAATGGTGTGGCCTGAAATGCTCCTCCTTCGAGCTATAGTCATTGTAAGTTGGGTAAAAAACAAAAGATTATCTGAAATTGTGATCATAATAACGAATCAAGTGCAAGTATTGTAGTACCGCACGCTCTGAAATAGCAGTCTCAAATGCGTTCCGACATACGATCACCTTCGTATGCAAGCGTTCGAAACCAATGCAAATTGCAAGATACCTACCGGATTCTTGAATTTTTTATGCCCCACAAGATCATGCAATTCAAAGTCAGATAGTTTCTCTTTTGTAACATAAAATTTGGGCCATCAAAAGGGTGGACCCCCTCCATACCTTCCTCAAAACTCGGTTTACATCATTTTTAAAGCGAAAGAAAATAGATGAGTATCCAAAAAGACAAGAGCATGCCAATTTTCAGAAGATGTTATCCGTTATATTAGATAATCTTTTTTTTTTTAATCTCACAGTGGAGAAAGCTAGGAGGAGGTGCATTTCTAGACACATGTTTATATGGAGAAAGTCATATTTTGAAGAATATTTACATCGAATTTTGAATGGGGGAGACCACCGATTTTTTGAAAAGACTATATCGTGCACTCCATACTGAAAAACTACCAGTGAATTAATTTTGAATTTTTTCATTCATGCTAAGACAATGAAAAAAATAAATTTGAATGTGTCCATTTCAAAACACACAATTCCTGCGCCATTTGAAATGGTGTCAATTGATTGGTGTGACTGGTGCGACGTATTAGTCCCAACACGCCTATTGTCCTTGAGCTGACCAATCACACTGCAACACTGCAGAATGGCAAGGCATCAGAGAGAGATAGCTACAGTTCGGGACTAATACGTCACGGCTCCACCATCATATTTGGCTCTTTGAAATATCGAATGAAATATGCTGATTTCAAAACGATATACATTCGATTCCCTTTAACTTAAACTCATAATATTGATTGTACATAACACGTAAATCATGAGTCGTCGATTGAAAGAGGTTTGCACGGATTTCTTCCCTCAGTGGTCTTCCCCATGGATGTTTCAATAAAAAACTTGTACACATGTTGCAGTCGTGAGGAATGGCCACAAAAAATTGATGGTTTTCTTCTAATTTTCTTCATCTATCCACAACTACAATCGTACGTTTCCAATGACAATAGGTACAACTAACCTACGATTTTCGTTCGGAAGGTTCTAATAAATTCCAAATGAAATTCTCGTGATATTTCCTATACTCATGTCTATTTTTTCATTGTTCACCGGATTTTATCGGTTTTTCAGACAGCTCTGGGAGGGGGGTCCAGACCCCATGGACCCTTCCCTTAATTACGCCACTGGTGACTACCTACAGAGTACCTACTTATACTCATTATACTTTCAAGGTCCTTTGGATATATATGAATCCATTGTCTGCAAAATTTTATGCCTAATTTGCAATGGAAATTCCTATTTTAATATATAGTTTTCGACAAAGCCGAGTATATTGAAATTTCGTCAAATAAAAACCGTGTATACAGTACGGTTCATAACTATAGCCACTAGCTCTTAAATTCATCAAAAATGGAACAAGTTAGGTGGTTTGAAATACTCTTTCCGCAGCATATCCCGAATTTCATGAATAATTCAAATAGTACCGGGTGACCAGTTATATTCTGACCCATTTCAACTGCTCATATCTCCGAAACTATTCAAATTATCGTTGTGCGGTTTGGACTCCTCTATTTTGATATTCTTCAAGTTTTTTGACTGGTTCACCTTCTCACCTGAACTTCCGGCTCTACCAGAAACAAACAAGCCTTTATTCAGGTATAGGGCAACTTTGATAACATTGCATAATCTCATTAAACCATTCCACAAGCAGTAGTTGTTTCAAAGAGTTATAACTCTAATAGTTATCTAGGAGAACATAACTTGTGATACATTGTTAGATAGAGAAAATACCACTCTTTCTGAATGTGCAAAAATATACAGGGTGATTCAATGAAATAAAAAAGTTGCACTATACCTGGATTATTGCTTGTTTGTTTCCGGTAGAACCGGAAGTTCAAGTGAGAAGATGAACACGCCAAAAAAAACTTAAAAAACATCAAAATAGACTAGTCCAAACCGCAGAACGATAACTTGAATGGTTTCAGAGTTATGAGCATTTGAAATGGGTCAAAATATAACTGGTCACCCGGTATTATTTCGTAAAAAGTGCGGTGAACCATGAAGAATAAGCATCGATAATGTTCACCCCGAGTTCACCCTGTATATAATGGAAAAGGTCTTTAAAAAAGTGCGATTCGAAAAATAAGTTGACGTGTTTCAGCGATTGTTTTTCAAAAATCTTGCCAACTTTGGTAATTCTCGTGAAAAGATAAAATCCAAAAATGTACTCATAAAAACAAAAAAATTAAATATAAAAATGTGTAGGTATCTTATTCTATTTTTGTTAAATACCCACACCCAAATACAAAGTTATTTATACAATGTGTTTGGATACTATTTAAAAATAATCCAGGATATACGTGTTCACGAGTATTTCACATTTTTCATGAGGAATATGTCACAATAACAAATGAATATTGATCAATAATATTTTTGA
The DNA here is from genome assembly GCA_918026855.4 of Phaedon cochleariae. Classification (NCBI taxonomy): domain Eukaryota; kingdom Metazoa; phylum Arthropoda; class Insecta; order Coleoptera; family Chrysomelidae; genus Phaedon; species Phaedon cochleariae. The sequence continues at coordinate 30,141,246 of OU896719.1, forward strand.
ATGTCAGTGACCTATTTAATGAAAACATCTTCTAATGATATTTTTTTCCTGATTTTTTCGAAAACTATCAAATTACTATTATTATCATCTCTATCTTGAATTTGATGATGGCGCCATTCCTGGTGCCTGTATTATTTGATATTAAAAAAATCAGTTGAATTCATGAACAATATTTCATTATTCTCATTATCTACATATTCTTATGAGAGCCCGAAGTTTCCTGTTACAGAATATAAACTACCAATCAATAATATTTTTCATTTCTTCAGTATTTATTGTGATGAACAATTCTAATGTGCTTTTTAGAAATTTCCAGTTTTTTCCTTCAGATTCTTGACATATATATGCATCTATAATCAATGAAGTATTGGATCACTCTCACCCTGTATATAAGGAAATATACAGGCTATTTAGGCAACGTGTCATGTGAAATCTAGTGTGAAAGAATCAACTGACTGAATGAACAGATAATTTGCTCTAAAGGTAATGGGGATACTGATTTGGTAAAATCGGTATATCACAGGGAGCAAAAGAAAACCGGAAGAAGAATGATGAAAGTGTAAAAGAACCAGAAGAAGCGTGATCACAGGATTGATAATGAATGTTGGATCAACAAAACCTATCAACAATATTGTATGTATTATTAACGTTTCAATAAGTAAAACTATGGGAATTGTTTGGGGTCAAAGCTAAGTAAGTACCTCGGTAAGTACCTACTCAAAAATAATTTGAACAAGTATCAAATAATAATATGTATAATACCTGTATCTACACAAGTCTAGACGAATTAATTGTTTGAATACCTAATCCAAAATCGAAATTATTCAAACTATGTTCTTTGTCATATGATATATGACTTAAAAACCCTGAAATACTATATATTTTGACAAAAGAGAGACATTTCGACTAGAATATAATTATTAGGTTGAAAACTTTGGAGTAAGAAAATATACAAAATTGAATAGAAGATATAAGGAAAATTATACATCAGAAGATTATTGAGACTAAAAACATGAGAAACAAATCACAAAACGATTCCAATATAATAAAATAACGTTAGAAGTGAAAAATGGCCACAACCGAGGCCACAACACCATCAACCCATCCTACCTATATTATGAAAGTAATAATCTAGAAAGATTTTCAACATTTCAAATAAGGACTAATTCATATCCGAGTTCATATGCTTATAGCTGATGGAAATGAAGAAGTACTTCACTCCTTTTCTTAATTTCCTGATGTGATCCTGATCCATCAGTTCCATCAAGTAGATATTGCTGGGTTTATAGATTCATTCAAACTAACAATTTAGAATTAACAATTAACAATCAACAATTAATAATCATGAGAGTGTTTATACATATCTGATATTAATTAAGAATTAAAAGTGAAATGTCTTCTAATTAAATATCAAAATGATGTTAAAAAGTGATTTTGGTCTCCACAATTCATGAATCTTTAAAAAATATTCCAATTTAATATCACCAAACTCCACTTAAACAATGACAAATCCAATCTTCATGTTCTGTTTCCAGAATTTCCTAATTCTTAGTTGTTAAGTTGAAAGTTGGCCAACTTTGTAATTCTTAATTCTTAATTTAAATGACAGATGTAAATGTATAAACCCTCATAGATGTTTCCTTGTATTCAACTTTTTAAGTTTATAGTTGTTAGTTATTTAATTCTTAGTTTAGTTGAATCTATAAACCCAGCATAAAACCTTTATCCTATCAAATTGTTGAATATAATATTGAGTAGGTACCTACGTTCTTATTTCTTCGCTTTAATAACTTTGGAAATTCTTATAAAAAGTAGGTATTTACTTGAGAATTTGCGAAGTAATGTAGGTAGTACTACCAATATAATCAGTCAACTTCAATGCCAATAAATTGATAAGTTTCATCAGAACAGGAAACGCACCGAAAAATTAACGAACCTTTAGATAAAGCTAATAATAAAGGTACCAGTGAAAAATGTTGATAAACATAAAGATGCCTGATAAAAAGGCACTCATAGAAACATAGATTAGCTAGCGCTATACAAAACTATAAACCGGAGTGCCACCAGCACGACTGGAAATTTTCCATTACGTCACACAATATACGGATCGACACCCATCGTCATACCATGACGCGAAATTACATTCTCCCTAATAAAGTCAAGTTTTTTCACAAAAATTCTGGACTTACAGCACCGAATTTTGGATGATTTTCTTCAAAGGTACTAATTTTATTAAAATCATTCATAACGATATGGATAACGGCTTTATCATAGTCGGAAATATGTGATATAGCCATGGCGTACCTCAAGGATGTGTTTCGTGGCAAATCATATTCGGTTTACCACGATTACAGATTTCACAATCAATTTTTCAGTCTTTCAATAAACAAAACTACTTCAACAATAGATAATGGATAGAAGCTTTTTAGGAATAAATCATTCTCAAATAAGAAGGACGACAACTTTCTTCCATGCAACGATTAGAAAGCGATTTATAAATAGATAGCGAAACATGAATCGATGATTTTAGAAGACATAACATTTTATTCAATGAAAATTTGAATAGTTGCGGGAGATGTCCAGGATGCCGGGCAAAATCTGTCAAGCGCGTTCGGATCTAATTTCAAATTGTTGGCGCTCTATCGAAGGGAATAATCAATTTACCTTGCAAGCCCCATGTAGGAGAGCGGCATTTCCGTTTTTCTTCGGCATTTTTGGTAAAAAAATCACAATCACTTCCCGTCACCAGTCTTGTATCGGCAAAAGCTACACTTAAAATGAATGTTTCACAACCGCCGCCGTTAAATGAAGCGGGAGCAGGCGAGCAGACACTGTACTAGTGGTGGGGCATGTGCTCCATAGGATCCAAGTTTTGGACAGAAATCGGCCAAAAGATTCGTGCCAGCTATTTTTGCGAGTGATTCTTTATAAATATCCCCATATTCCAAATATTTACTTATGGTGACTGATGACGCCGTGACGGTATTATAGTAATTTCCTACTCAATATGATCAATTGTGAGAAAGCGTTAATAGACGTGATGCGCAATACTTGATTTTAAACCTATAGTACCAAACGTGCTGGTCAACCCAGCTTATGATCTACGGACAACTTGCCAATTCACATTTGATCAACGGTTAACTCATCAACAACTATACCTTATTCATCAAGCACCCTGCACATCATAACCTTATACATCAACGATCCAAATCATCAACCCTTTCCTTCTCCTCAACATTTAATAACTCCCTACGACCCAAGTCATCAACTTATCGATTTCATCATCAAGATTCAACTCATCAACGACCTAATTCATTAACCACCCAATACATTAACGTAATCATTACATAAACATCACACAGATCATCCATGCGTCCATTTCAGCAACACCCCAATCACCAACGACCCAATATAACGGCCAAACTCATCAACGTCCCGATTCATCAACGTACCAACTTCATCAACAGCCAATTAACAATCTACATACTACAAATCTCGTCTACGACAAAGCTTTTACCCAACTGATCCTCTGAAATAAAAAGGAAAAGAGCGTGATCGAAAGATTGATAATGAATGTTGGATCAACAAGCTCCATCAACAATATTGAAGAGGTACTTATCTCTAATCAACCTTCAAGTAGTTGGATCTACTAACATTGTTTGGATTTAAAATAGGTATAAGTACTCAAAACTAATTCAAACGAGTCGAATAATAATTATATCCCTAACTCCTGTATCTATGCAAGTCTATTCCTTTTCAACTTCAAATTGAAACTATATAATCATTTTCAAGATGGGAATAATCATCTTTAAATTGGGACGAAATGATTCAGAATGGATTTCACACATTCAAATTGGAAATAAACAAATTCAAATTGAAACCAAATCAATTTGAAATCGAAACTATATATAAAAAAAATACCTATAAAATATTGAATTGATTGATTCGGTAGCGAATCTGACGAAATTCCGAAAAGGATTTCAATTACATTACATTACCATGGTACATATTCGTCCACTAAATGCCATTTTAGTTAGGTGAGTAGATAGATGATCGTTTTGCTCGAAAATTTATAATTATAGGTCGTATGATCGTAAATGTTTTTACAGTTGAGTAGATTTTGGGGATATGGTTTGTCGAGTTATAATTATGTATGATCTTCTCCCTTCGATATGGGTGATTCAAAATATTCTGTTCAGTAAAGTTACCACTGCGTCTCATTCAACCATACATATAGGTAAGTTTTTTTTTAATTAGCAAAAAACCGCTTCTATCTTTGGGTCATTAGCGGTGGAGTTGATATATTACACTTCGTTTACAATATTACTATAGTCTATCATTTCTTTTAAGTTGAAGGATATTTTGATCATGTTTCTATCGATCTGGAACTTCGGACATTGCACTATTCTATGTTTCACTGTTGATAGAACTTCACAGATATCACACATTGGTTCCATTTGCCTCGTTATCAATAAGTATTCGTGTGTAAGTTTAGTATGTCCCAAGCGGAGTCGAGTCATTATCACCAGTTTTCTTCTTTTAAATGAATGGTAGTTCCACGAAGGACTCCTCCACAAACTACCATCATACGGCTTACCACCTCAGCTATGCCATCTCTTATCGAATTTTTTTTCAGGCAGATCGCTTCACGTGGTGGTGGACGGTGTATCGTCTGATACCATTGGCATCAATTCCGGCGTTACACAAGGATCAATTTTGGCACCAACATTATTCCTGCTTCATATCAATGATCTGTTGGGAGTTACAACTTGCCCCATCCACAGCTTTGCAGATGATAGTACCCTCCATACTGCGTTCTCTTCCAGAATTCCCATTTCTTCCCAGGAAACTAAGAACTCACGGCGCAGGCAGGCCAATGCTGTCAATGAAGATCTTGCTGAAATCACAGCCTGGGGAACGAACAACCTAGTTGAATTCAACGCCACCAAAACTCGAGCCTGCATTTTCTCTAGAAAGGCGGAACTCAGTATGCCCGATATTGTAATGTCTGGCTCCACCATCCCCACCAAGCCCACCATATCTATGCTCGGTATTTCCATCAGCAACACTCTTTCATGGGATAATCATGTCAGATCCATCGCAAAAGCTGCTTCACAAAAACTCGGATTCTTGTTCCGTGCGAAAAGCTACTTTACACCTCAACAGCTTCTCATGATCTACAAAGCGCAGATACGGCCTGTTCTAGAATACTGTTCCCACATATGGGGTTCAGCCCCAAAACATACGCTGATGCTCTTAGATTCCATCCAGAGAAGAGCCATTCGCCTGGTGGGTGACGCCACACTCACTCACTCTTTGACATAATTGGAACACCGCAGAAAGGTCGGCGACCTTTCACTTTTCTATCGATACTTCCACGGGAAATGTTCTTCGGAAATCTCTGCAATCATCCCTTCACTAGCAATACCAATCAGACGAACTAGACAAGCCCAGTCAGCACATCCTTTCGTTGTCAACCTCGAAAGATGTCGAACAGCACTTTATCAAGACTCCTTCATCCATAGAACGGCTAGGCTCTGGAATTCATTGCCTGTGGAAGTATTCCCAACAACATATAATCTCCAAAAATTCAAAAAAAAATCCAATACCTACCTCCTGTCCCTATCCTCCCTAGGAACGCACGATGTTCTTTGAACATTATAGGGATTCCCTTTCGTGCGCTCCAATCGATAAAAAAAAAATGGTCCGATATTTGGTTCGATTTCTCCATAGATCTAATTCTCGAAGTTTTGATTCCGAAGTCTGCCACTTAGCATTCTGAATGTGCAGCATCATCTTCTTAATATAAGATTTCATATCAGTAGCAGGAGTGTATTGTAATGGTTGCTTGTTTGTATTACAGATTGCTTCTCGTGAACTGGTGTCAGCTTTTTATTCCTGTATGTGATGGGACCCAAGTGAAAACCATTTGTTTGTTGGAATTCTGAATGTTGTGGAGTTCCCGTTTTATCGATCTGCCTATCGAGTTTTCCATATATAATTGGCTCAGGTATCTTCGAACCCTCTCATAGGAAGGTGGGTCTGTTCTCGGTTGTTGGTATGCTGAATAGAAGCGTGCTGTTATTGTATCGCTGTATGTTGGAATATTTTTGAGCGAAGCTATTCTGGCTGCATAGGCTTAATTGTTTTCTTCGATGTGGTAGAGAAGGTTTTCCGACTCAGCATTCCAGGCTTTCGATGGGTGTAGTTCTGTATGCTCCTAATATGATTCGCATGGCTATATTGTGAAGAGTATCCAGTGTCTTCAGAGTTGATGGTTTGGTGGATGCGTATGCTGCACAACCATAATCAAATTTGGAACGCATGAGAGTTCTATACAGAGATAGTATAGGGTCGATCCTTCTGCTCCCCATTGCTTCTGTGTCAGATATTTCATTAGGTTGAGTCTTTTTCAACACTAAAGAGCGAGTTTCTTGATATGTAACTTCCAGTTAAGCTGTTGAACAAATATCATTCTCAAAAATCGGTGGTAAACTATAAATTTTCATTTTACAATGTTAGTTCTGGTGCAGTGCTGTTTTTTTTTTTGGAGAATATTATGCATTTTGTTTTTTCTGGACACAATTTGAATCCTGACATTTTGTTTCGAGGGAATGTATTTGATCACTACCTCTTTGACGTCATTGGAACACCGTAGAACTTTTCTATATCGGTACTTCCACGGGAAATGTTCTTCGGAAATCTCTGCTATCATCCCTTCACTAGCAATACCAGTCAGACGAACTAGACAAGCCCAGTCAGCACATCCTTTCGTTGTCAACCTCGAAAGATGTCGAGCAGCACTTTATCAAAACTCCTTCATCCATAGAACGGCTAGGCTCTGGAATTCATTGCCTGATTAAGTATTTCCAACAACATACAATCTCCAGAAATTCAAGAAAATTCCAATACCTATGTCCTGTCCCTATCCTCCCTAGGAACGCACGATGTTTTTTGAACATTATAGGAATTTCCTTTCGTGCGCTCCAAGCGATAAAAAAAATTATCAAATCGTCCGCATCAAGAAAAGTGTTAGGCTCAGTATTGAGCCTTGTGGTGTACCATTATACTGTGTTTCTGGTTGTAATAATTTTCCGGTTACTCGGACTTGAAACTTCAAATGATCAGAAAAGTTTCTGATGAATGCTATAGTACATTTCCCTGGAAACCCTACTCTTTATATAGGTAATATTGATTCTGATATCGAAGGTTACCCGATCCAAAATATATTTTTTTTGTTATAGAATGATTACGAATTTTTACTCAGCAATGAGATTGAAAAAAATCTGAAGAATTATAGCTTCACCCATCAGGTATGTTGAAGATTTCTCATATCATGAGATTTCGAGTGGATTTTCAGGTTAGATGGTCCAAGATTCAGAATTTTGATCACCCTGTATCTGTTCCAATTAAATGTTAGTAGATAGTAAATCAAAAGTTAAGATAGGGACATGTAAGCCGTTTTGATCGATTATGAATAGTTTCGACATGAAAAATTCCTGAAATTGAAAAATCTCGATTTTGAACACCCTATATCTCTGTAAAAATTCCTGCTAGACCCCAAGTGTGATGCATTGATTAAATCAGCTCTTCGGGAAGAATCTAAAAACGCAATAAAATACAGGGTGTTCCATTTGAAATAACAAAGATCATGCTACTTTTTGGTAAATCTATATCTCTCTGTAATAATTCCTGCTAGACCCCAAGTGTGATGCATTGATGAAATCAGCTCTTCGAGAAGAATCTAAAAACGCAATGAAATACAGGGTGTTCCATTTGAAATAACAAAGATGATGCTACTTTTTGGTAAAAGTGGTAACGCTGCATCGCTGAAAATATTTTGAATCGTTAGATCACAAACGCTTATTAGAGTAACCAAATTTTCAGGATAATCCCATGTACCGTTTTCCGTATACGTCTAAGGTACCATCTACCGTGGGCCACCCTGTACAGTCATCTTCAGATATCATGTCGCGGTAGGACGGTGTCAGCGCTCTTATTGCAGAGGAGTTATTAAGAATGCTATCATCGTCCATGTGTGACATGTTTTCTGAAGATGACTGTACACTGCTTTATGTTTTTTAGAGGAATATGATGGGTAGGTATATTAGCCAATACCTTTTAACACGCCACTGGTCATAGAAGTTCATTTCTTCAATTCATCACGATTCGAGCGACGAATCGTGTTTGCGTTTTTCCTGGCCATACTTTTTTGCTTTTGGGTTCTGCCTTCAGCCAAACCATTCTGCTGGTGCTGCTGAAAAGCCATCACATCAAAACAATGTTATTGATTAAATAATTTATCCAACTGCGATAAATAACAGCCTGGTGGTTGCTGAATCTGATAGAGCATAATATATTAAATATTGTTTTATTTGTAAAAGCGTCTGGTGTTATTTTAGCGGTTGTTTGAATTAACCTACCCATCTTGGTGTACAATTCGCTATTTTCTTGTCAAACCACGAACACCCTGAGCACGTTCTGTCTCAAGACTCAGACTCGAAAGAACTATTATCTGAGATGAGAAACAACTGGATGATATTGGGGGGAAAACAGACCTTCTGAGTTGAAAGATTTTATAGAAAATGATAATGGCCCGATGTTGGATGATGATGATGTGACACGACCTTGTGACCATTTTCTCAGCGTATTTCCAGAAATTTCATTTGAACATTTAGTTTTTTCCCAGTACATAGTTCGCAGTTGATATAATGTAAAATTTTTCTGTTTAAAAAGAATAAAAAATCGAATGAGCGTTCCTCGAATAGTCATGTCAAAGAGGAACCACAAGCACAAAACTATTGAATTCTCGAAAATAATTAATTAGCCTCTCAAAGGGTTAACATAATTTATTTCAATTCCAAAGATCTAATATTCTGGAACAATTGTTTTTTCTTCGTTTTCATCTTTGAAGGTGTTGCTAATTTGTAGAGTTCAAAGTCCCAATTCAGCGACACTCACAAATACAATGGTTTATTTATTCTTTAGTTAAATATTGAACACTTATATCTACTTACCTCAAGTAATCATTCTCAGCTCATCTGCGATGAAAAATTAACGTTACCGGTCAAATGACGAACATGTGATAATTAACACTATTGGTGAAAATCGCAAAGAACAATAGGTAAGCATAAAAGTATAAGTTAAGTTTGCTATAATACAGGGGAATGAAGTTTGTCATATGTGAGAGCTGAGTGCATACAAAGCAGATTCCCAAATGAATAATCCTTGTGTAGAATGCATGATACATCATAATAATAAGTACCTAATGCTGGTTATAATACGCCACTGGCATCTTAAATTGTTAATGATAACGAGGCAGACATAATAAAATGTTTTAATTGCTCCCTGATTAAACATCAAACATAGCACATTAAGTAATCATAATCAATCACATATAACTAATTGAAATTGTCTGAGCTTTTCCCATGCACTCTGATAAAAGGTAGGGTCACACGACAGCTGTATATTTTTACAAAATTGTTGTTGACAATTTCAAGAAGTCATAATGAATGAAATTTACAATAAAATATAACAAAATAATTTCATCAATGAAATATGCACATCGTAGAACTATAAATTCTACAATAAATTGGTGAGTACGGCACTGGTATCTTAGGGGTGGTCGTGAAAATAGTAGTTATTCTTGATTCTTGGAAATATTCAGGTAAAACTTCAAAACAGAGGGGCTTAGCACTCGCCCTTTGAATTTATGGGAAAATGGAACTGTACTTCCTATTTAAGTAGGTATTACCTACCATAAAACAGGAATATACGAAGTGATTCTTAGGGTTTATCATATAATTACTTTATATAAAATTCTCATTTAATGTCCATATTTTTTTTATGAAAATAGTCTCTGTTTGAAATAACTTGAAACGAAACATCACTCTAACTCATTGAAATCAAGACATTTCCATTTTTTGTCTTTTGTCCTGCATGGGTTGTAACTGGAGCAAATAAAAAAAAATATTAAAGCAGTGTGGGGTGACATAAATCAATTTTTATTTAGTTTTCAACCAGTTAATTTATGAATAATCGAATTTCAATACACATATTTTGTTGATTTCAATATGCCAGCTTATCTTCATTTTCAAAATTTCGATCCAAAGTTACGCACGAACTTATAGATGATAATTTGACTATTGTTTCAGTGAAATCATAATAATCGAGAGTTATCTTGATTCATAATAAAATTACAGTATAGGTATTTCAGCATACATTTATTCCCATTTCCCATGTTCATTCCCTTTTATCTATTATGTATTGCACATCGAAGTTTGTTTTTTTCGTAATATTCACATTAGTTCATGTTGTATACTCATATTAGCAATTATCGCGAAATTGTAGCGACATCGATAATATTGATATCATTGGTATCGTTTATATCTTCCAGAAAAATTCGTTTATGTGGCAAAAATATGAATTAACCCAATTGATGAAATCATGAGTAGATATCGTAATCATAATCCTTTCTATATAACCTGACACAAGCGAGAGTTTTGGGAAGGAGATTTTATGAAATGCTTCATAATCAGATAAATAGATACCGTATAGAAACTGTCATTTTTCTTGCTGCTTGCGCATGAAGGGTTTACTTTAGGCTTAGGCCTTCGTTATAGGCTTATAAATGTCAACTAATGAGAAACATGAAACAGCTTCCATCAGTTTTATCTGTCATGTCATTTATGAGTGGATATGTGTTTCCGATTGGTCTCGGTTTTTTCAGAAATAGTGTGAGGAAAATGGTTTTTTCTACAAGCGTGCGTGATTCACTCTATACCTGCACGCAATTTAGTTTGGGAAGTGTCATTTTCTCGCCTGGAAAAGTTTTCCCACACTAGTGCGGGGAAACATTCATATAATATTCTCGCAAAATTTGAGTGGTGGGTGACACGATATGAAAATTTTAGGTTTTTTTTTGCAGTATTTCGTAAGTTTGTACAAAATCATCCATCGAATTGCACTATTTATTGTGAAAATGAAGAATATAAATCCCCCTCTATAGCCTTTAATTGATCTGATGTGGGAAACAATTGTTGTCATGTCAATCAAAACACAAATTGAGTAGCACTAGTAGCACTACACGGGATTCATTGAATGGTGCAATAGTAAAATAGTGAAAACACCAAATAAAGAAGAAGTATTTTTGGCTCATTTCCTAGAAATGTCTGAAAACTAGAGGCCAAACATCATGGGCATGCTGGCATCCGCGCAATAAGCTTTCCTACATAATGCTTCAAACGGCACACACAATAGATATATCACTAATTATTAGAAAATAGATAATATGTCACTATTGTTAGTTGTCCTATTTGCAGGAATGATTGATTGAACAAATCAATCAAATTCCTACGCTTGTAGAAAAAATATTTTTCCTAACTCATGCGGAAAGTGTCTTTCCCGCACTCGACTGCTAGCCCGAACTCTGCTTCGCGTCGTTCGGGTCAACGGCATTTGCATGCGGGAAAGTATCACTTTCCGCACTTGTTAGGAAAATTACTATTTCCATACGCTTATACTTACTTATACCGTATACTTACAATAAGGCTGATATCAAGAGCATATAAGCATAACATGAGGCTTTATAAGCGAAAAAAACCCTATGGGGAAGCTCTCTAAAATCGTTCATCAATATTCACTTAATATATCTGAATTAGCAGAACGGCATGCCTACTAGATGAATATAAGTGCAATGATTAATTCTCGGATTAATGATTGTTGAGTTTAGTATGGACAAAGTTGTATGGACTAAAAGAGAAAATTCGAGTTCATATCTTGGGAAACACATACATTTTATGGCATCATTGACATCAGATGAAAAGACAATTCTCAATTAAATGACTTCATTAACCCGATAGTCGGAGTGACATCAAAGTTTATGAACAATTTTGGATAGAAATTTTGAAAACGAAGATCATCAGCAGGAGTATCATCATTTCAGAAACAATTCTAATCAACTTGGCAACTTCGCAGAATATTGTAATGATTTTGTATACGAGATAATGACAAATTGAAATATGTAAAAAAATACAGGTTGTTCCATTTCAAAAAAAATCGATCAATCGATCGATCAAAATGATTTCGATTTGTAGACTTCACGATATTGTACTATACTATACTACCGAAAATAATTCGTTTATCTTTTATTGCAATGGAGCTATGGAGCTATGGAGCTATGGAGCTATGGATCTTTTTCCTCGGCTTTTCCACACTATATACGTGCATGGACAACCGGTGAAGAAGAGAACATAAAACTCCAAAAATCTAGAGAATAGTTATTTATGCAACAAGTGCGCGAAGAGGTACTTTTTTTACGGCAATTCCTATAAGTAAAAAAAACTTCAGGCACGTGGAACATACAATATTTTTCCTACAACTGTTATGACACCTGGTTTCTAAAGCCTCCTTCGCCTTGTTTGAATAAATCGCCCTCGCATTCACCAATGCTGATCAAATCATATATATACATGAGATACGAGCATTTAATTATTTGATACGCGAAGATATCGTAGCGCCATCTTTCCGTCCCATCTCTATTTCACTGGCACTCCATACGGAATACGAAGTCAGTCGCCTTGATTTGTTCGCTTGCTGCCTTGCTGAATCCCGTTAAGGAGCCCCTAGCCTGCGTTTGAAGCTATTGAATATAAAGATCCACTTAGGTCCTAGCCGAAATTTCATACACTGTGCGATCGTGATGTGATCAGTTATTTCAACCAGTCCATTGGAATGGAATGCTGATTGAATATTATCAATTTTAGTTCAGGAAAAAATGATATTATTCATACAATCTTCAACTTTGCATTATGGATATGCGCCTACCTTGTATAAGTGTATAGGTATCTACAGATAAAGATAACATTATTGCCAAGCCAATCATCTCATTAGCCTGATAGCTGATTGCTGAAATGTTTGCAAAGCAAGAAAATATACGTCTGCGAAATATATTGATTTATTCAACAACCCTTGCTAGATTTTAAACTGGTTACCCTCTTCTTTATTTCAGTTTTCCCATATTCAACAACTGGATTTGAATGAAAGGATATCCCTTCAGCACGCAACTAAAGTTGACCAGGGGCGTTTTTCTATAGGAGGGTCAAGGTCCAAAAGAAACATTTTCATATATCAATGAAACATTATTTTGGTACGAGATAAAATTCTTTCAGATTGACAGTTTAAGGGAATCATTAACCTACAAATCCTTATTTCATGGTTTGCAAAAATTTATATATATTTGTTTTCGTACATCATTTGTATCTGACAATCTGCATGACAGATTGAAGAAAACATCTATAATCATGTAACAAACGGCCTTTTAGTAACGAGTATTAAATTGACAACCTGTACCTATATGGCCGTAACATGAAGTGAACATAGAGTAATGACGAATGTTCGTAAAACTTCTCGTTGTATTCCTTCGAAAAGAATTCAGACAATATCACTAGATGACATATTCAGGACTATGCCGTGATTAAATCGTCTAAATGAGTATATTGGCAACTTCTGTTATACTGTTATTTAGATCACTCTGTATCAATGATTATCATTTTCTTTTCTCCGATCAACGTTCATTCTGATTGATCGCCAATGATGAACTCAATAAATAAGGTTTCTCATATAGGCGATGGCATTCGGATTTTCTGAAAATTAGTTTACTATTGACCACCCTGTAAAAAGGCTACTACATCCTTTCTGTAACCTTGAAACATATCTATCTTTAATGAATTTTGGTAGGTCATTAAGCTTCGAAGACTCAAAAATACACAAAATTCATGATGTTTCACCCTCTAGCGCCGAATCTGGTCATACAATCGAGTTGGGCCAATGGAGTCTTTCACTTAGAATAACTACAGCTACAACATATCAAGAATCCATCCATTTTCACCGAAAGACATTTTCCCATATAATGTGTGCGTGGTCCTTTGAAAATATCAGTTGACAGTTAATACAATTGACAGACCATCAGACATGTCTCAGATTACTGAAGCTGTCTTTAATGAACTGTGTTGTCATGGTAATGTGTTTAAGGAATCGTGTTGCCATGGTAACGTGTTTAATATTTTGAATAAATCACAGACCGACAATCCGTGATTAATCGATCATTTAACGTGGTACATACGCTAAACGCCATTTTAGTTAGGTGAGTAGAAAAATATAATATCATTGAAAAATACGGTCTCTAGGTTGATAATGATAGCTTTTTTTTCTACCACTAGCAATAAACCTACCATCATACAGGGTGGCATTGAAATAAGTGCAAATGTTTCAAACACTGAGAAAGATCGACGTGTACTATCGAATGGCACTAGTAAAAAAAATTTAGAGATTGAAATAAAATTTGAGGTTATTCCCCTTTTTCCACTCATAAATGCGGTAGGTACAATCACGCGGCGTTCAATCATTTAAATTGTTTTGAAGTGGCGTACTTGACTTTTTTCTCGTATTTTGTTCAATTTTTGCGATGAAATTTCTCGTTAATTAGATGAATTAGGAAGAATCTGATATCATGGGAATATTCCTTAGACTTTATCATCTGATGTGCTGAATATGTGCACTTATTTCAAAAACACCTCGTATATTATTATGTGTCTAGCTTGTCAATAACGACTTGTCATATGTGGTCATGGTCATGGCTACTAGATTTTAATTAGAACTGAAAAGAAGTGCTTCTGAAGTGACATCTATAAGTTCATATTTCGCAGCTTCACAGAAATATAATGATTGAAATATATTGCTAGTTGTGAAAAAAAATTAATACACACCTTGGTAGTGAAGAATATGTATTACGATGGGACCTTATATTGCTCTGTATGAAGTGTGAATTCTCTTGATTCAATAAAAAGTACTTTTCTCATGCTCAGAGTATAGCATCATGGAAAATTCAGATATACCAAGTCTCTTACGGTGCTCTGAAGATGTTAATGATGAGTTTCTTCGTCCCTGTCTCCCCCAAATGACGCCACTGTAGGTGGCTTGTGGCTAGTATAACCCCATTGAAATGAATCGTTCAGCAGTGCAGAAAATCAAGAGCCTACCCCATGTGGACGAATATTTTGCACTAAAGGGATTCTTATGATAGGGCGACTTCCATTATTTCTATTGACAAAAGTTGGATTCGGACACGACATTTGGTGAGATTGTAGGTCCAGTTTGAACAGTTCTTCAAGGTCATTCAAATAATAATAAAATGTATATTGACTGGAAGTTTAACTCTGTTTCAGTTTCAGTAAAAAGAGTTTCGAATTTTTTTACGTGAAAGATTGCACTCAGATCAACTCAAATCAAATGAACTTTATTGTCCAAGATAAAATCTTATTGACAAAGCAGAGTAAAAATCTGTATATTGGAAAAGATTGGAAATACATTGTTGTTACAATACAACATGAAGTATTCATAAATGTCAATACAGATATACAAGGTGATTCTAAAATAGGTGGTCAAATTTTGGGAGCATATAGAGTGGGTGAAATAATTACGAAAACCTCTGTAACATTTTTTTCTGAAGTGACCCCCAAGAAAGATACAGCCCCTCAAAGGGGGGCCTCGGAGAATGATTTTGTATTATTATCTCCAACACCTTGTATAATGAAAATCTGAAATTTTGTCTATCCACTTACTATTCAGTGCCGGTTCGAATGGGGTTGAAATCACCTCAAAATAAAATACAGGGGTGTCTCAAAATAGGGAGGTAGGGGGTAAAAATAACCCCAACTTTTTTGTTCATCGCAATTTCAGTTTTTTGACATGAAATTATGAAATCTCAGGGCTATTTACATGAAAAAGGTGCCCTTGTTGCATCTCGATAAAATTAACTATTAGCGAATAAAATTTAAAAAATGCTTGTTTTTAACAATATTTTTCATTTTAGTATTTTCAATAGGATCAGACCATAATCACGAAACTCGTCGTCTATTGTTAATTCATCAAATTCCGACAATGAATTCAAAATTTCCAACCCCAAAAACCCTAACAAACCAATTCTGAATCGAATCGGACCATAATCACAAATCTGGTCAGCCACATTGGAGCCGCCCTATTTTTTTCTATCAAAAAATCCATAACGCGTTGTCAACTGTGATCTGCCAGATTCCAAGCTGATCAGACGATAAGAAGTAGGTGAAAATTCAGTTGCAAGATTTGAACTAGATAATTAAACTCAAGTGCATACCAAAATTTCAATTTAAATGAAATCTTGGAAAAATAAATTTTATTCGCTAATGGTTCAGTTTATCGAGATCCAACAAGAGCTCCTTTTCTATGTTGATAGCTCTGAGATTTCATAATTTCATGTAAAAAAACTGAAATTGCGATGAACAAAAAAGTTGGGGTTATTTTTACCCCCTAGCTCCCTGTTTTGACACACCCCTGTATTTAATTTTGAGGTGATTTTAACTCCATTCGAACCGGCACTGAATAGTTAGTGGATAAACAAAATTTTAGATTTTCATCATACAAGGTGTTGGCGATAATAGTACAAAATCATTCTCCGAGGCCCCTCTTTGAGGGGCTGTATCTTTCTTGGGGGGCACTTCAGAAAAAAATATTACCGAGGTTTTCGTAATTATTTCACTCACTCTATATACTCCCAAAGTTTGACCACCTATTTTAGAATCACCTTGTATAATATATCATGAACATATACACATTTTCAAAATCAAAAAATGAATGAATGAATAAATAGCTAGAACAAAAACATGAAGATCTATAAATCCACAGGAATATTCATTCATTCATTCTTCTGAGTTGTCTATCATCATATATATATATATATATATATATATTTGTAGAAGGGTAGTCGTTGCTGACTAGTTAGGAATAAAACTAGGGAATATTGGGGACTGCAGCAAAGTCAAAAAGAGTACTCTTTAAAGTTGGTCCAAGCTTTCGAAAATCTTTATTTTCATCATCAGGGAGTCTGTAAAGTGATTATTCATGAGTATCATGTAGTTAAAGTAATGAAATCTTTGTGTACTTACAACTTTGTTGAGGATGGCTGACATGATGTTCATGTATAATTTCTTTATGTGTCTTGGTACATAACATGAAAAAGCCGAAAAATCATCGATAAAAATACAATTACATTACATTGAATATATATATATATATATATATATATATATATCTTTGAGATCAGGCGGCAAGTGATTATATATTTTTTAATCTTCATATATAGAATTCTTCTGTTAATGTAGATCTTGAAATCGGAAGAAGAATATGGGAAAAAGTTCTTGTATTGTATCTGTTAGTACTAGATACTGCATTTTTATATTTTTTATGAACTAAACAAACAGTTTCCAGAATAAAGAGAGTAATCGTCAGTCCTCGATGATTTCACGAACAGTATCCTGCAGTGATCTCTAGATTTTACGCCACACATATATCGGAGAGCTCTTTTTTGCAGAACAAAGACCGAAGTAATCAACTGATGACTACAAAAGCCCCATCAAAATGCGATACCTAGTTCACGAAATACTGATCGAACAGAAAAACAGCCTGATGATAATTTCTTGTTCAGATTTGAAATGTGCTCCATGTATTTCAATTTATGGTCAATGTGTAGCCCGAGGCATTTGGTTTCCTAAAACCCGATCCGTGAAGTCAAATCTGATAGATACAATTTAGTTATAATGAAACACAAAGAATTTTCATCGCACCACTGCTTGACCTTGTCAATATCAGAAGTGATATTGTTTTTCAAAATCTCTTCCTCCTTTCCACTCCATAACAGTGCGGTGTCATCAGCGAAAATAGTAAAATGACATTGAGTTTTTACTTTGGATAGCTCATTGATTTAATAAAAACAGTAATGGTCCTAGAACTGAGCCTTGAGGAACACCGTGGAGTATTTTATTATTATCAGAGTATTCACCGTGACTGCGCACAAATTGGTTGCATCCTTTTTTATGTTCTGGTTCCCACAAAAAGGGATATCCTGTAGTGTTCAGAGAACATCGTGAGAACCAAGGGAAATAAGGTTGGAGTTGGTGTTCTTCTTAAATTTCTGGTGGTTATATGCCTCGGGGATTACCTCTCTTGGCAATGTGTTCGAGAGCCTCGCTGTTCGTTGGATGAACGAGTCTTTGGAAAGAGATGTTCTGCAGGTGTCCAAAGTGACCACGAAGGGGTGCGAAGCCTGAACTCGACGGGTTAATCTCGCGGGGACTGGCAAGGGAGGAACAATTGTTGATATTCCAGAAGAGCATCGTCCATGAAAATATCTATGAAATAGAGCCAGATCGCCGACTTTTCTACGGTGTTCCAGAGAAGTGAGTGAGTTTGTGAGCGAGGCATCACCCACGAGACGAATTGCCCTTTTTTGGACAGAATCCAACAGTTTCAGGGTTTATTTGGATGCTGTACTCCAAATATGGGAACAGTATTCCAGGACATCTCGGATCTGTGCCTTACAGATCATAAGTAGCTGACTCGAAGTGAAATAGCTCCTGGCCCGAAACAGAAAACCAAGTTTTCGGGATGCACTTTTAGCCATTGATCTCACGTGATTTTCCCAAGGAAGGTTATTGCTGATATTAATATCAAGCATCGAAATGGATGTCTTCAAAGGTATGGTTACTGACAATAATGATTCGATAAATTATAAATTGATAACTCCATAAATAATCTGCATTGATCACATACAACGTTTACGTTAACTCAACATAGTGAAATTATAGCGAGGAATACAGTTTCTTTCAATAACGATAATTTAAATCTAACGGCGCCGACATATATCCTATCAAATCTAGTATAAAAAAGTAATATTTTATACACATCACATCATTATGGGTGATCAAAGTTTCACTGGACTTATTAATTTAATAATTGATTAATTGGCATGTAGGAAATGTAGGAAATAAACATCTCGGAATCAGTATTCGTTTATTCGCTTCAGCTGGGGCATTGGGCCAGGGAAAATAGCTGTTTGTCTACAGTTATCTACCATAGTTGTTTATTTCATTAAATATTTCTGGAAATAACGCTGAGTTTTCCCTCACTGCTAACATTTCGCAGTTCGATTTCTAATGAAATTTATATTTTTATCAGTAACTGCAAGGGATTCTGTTTCGATGAAACAGAGATTATTGAAATGTCATTCCTTTGAAGAGCCTCGACTTGTTATATCATGGTGTAATGCCCTATAGAGATTTATGTAATAAATGTCAGATCGTGAAGAACTTTCGTCTTACCAATTTGTTGACAAGATATCTCAGAGCGCTGGTGACTAATAAGAAGGTCTGTTACAAGCTTCACTTTTTGGTACGATCCTAAAGCTTCTCTGTCTTTTCCTATGAGTATATACTATTTTTCAGCTTCTTGACCAGAAGTATTTTACAGAAGTTGTTCTTGTTCTGGTTCTTTCATATTCGATCACCCTGAAATACTAATTTCAGAAGTGTGATAAACTCATTGAAATATCACTTCTAAATCCATTAATTGCTTCAGCGGAATCCGTTCAACAATCATTTCCATTATTTCATTATGTTGAGCGATAGCCTCGTGGCACAAGAAAGGAAACAGCAATTGAAGCAGAATAACATGAAAATATCAGAATAATTGGCCAAGGTTGACCATAAAGCAGATATAATATCAGATTCCGGATGGAATTACTGTTTCGGAAGAGTCGTAAACAGGTATTTTACACTCAATCCGAGACAACCAGTGCGATTGATTTTATTTCGAAAATCATTATCTAACGCGTGATTTTTGGAAGACGTAAAACGACGAAATTCAAAATAAAGTACAATTCCATGAGTTTTAATAGAGTGTCCTGTTTTATGGAGTGAAGATACGAAGGCCTGGAAGGGACACATAAAATAAAAAAAATAAAAACTCTCCAAAATTCTGAGTTATAACTCGTGATTTTGAAATTCCGAGTTATCACTCGGAATTTTACATCAACATTCCTACTTATATCTCGGAATTTTAAAATTCCGTGTTATAACTCGGAATATTGGATGTAAAATTCCGAGTTTTCTCCTAAAAAATACTTGCGTTACATTGCGTTACGTTGCGTTATTGAATCTATATATAAATCAAGGGTTACACATCATAGTTATTTTTGTATCTAGTGCGCGAAATGCTACTTTGGTGATCAGCAGAGTTAAAAATATTCGAGATGACCAAAGTATTTTGCGCACGAGTTGCAAACAAACATTTTTCTACAAACGTCAAAAAATATAGTTCTGAAGTAGTAATATGCTTAGCTCAATATAAAAAATAGTGTTAACTAGCTGAAGAGGCCTCTCCCTATCCTCCCTAGGTCACACTATGTTCCACGAACATTATAGGAATTTCCATTCGTGCGGTCCAACAGATAAAAAAAAATTCGCAAATTGAGAGGCATTTAGTC
This sequence comes from Phaedon cochleariae, assembly GCA_918026855.4. Classification (NCBI taxonomy): domain Eukaryota; kingdom Metazoa; phylum Arthropoda; class Insecta; order Coleoptera; family Chrysomelidae; genus Phaedon; species Phaedon cochleariae. The sequence goes on from OU896719.1 coordinate 30,161,599, forward strand.
ATTACCACAATAGTTCATAAAATAAACGAAAATCGTGGATAACGAGAGAAAAACAACTACTTTCCTGGCTATATACCACGCAGAACATTACATCGTGCTTACATCCTGCCGAAATCTATACAATAATTCGTATAGACGAATATAATCGCAAGTGTTTCCTTCCTAAAAGCCGAGCTGCACTAAGTGGTTTCAGGAACGAGTGAGTACCTGCAGACCGGTTTCGAACTGTTGACTCTCATCAGTACAGGGCTGTCCCAGATAGCTTCTTGTCCGCTATCTGGTGTGAACCTGGCCCAACGTCAACGCATCTCAGCATTTATACCCCACGAGGCGTTCAACGTCCGCGAAATGAAACGCGAATGCCGAACGCCACCTGGCAAGGAAAGAAACACTCCAAAACAAAATCCCATTTCAGGTGAAATCGGAGTGGCTGGTTGCCCGACTGGCATACTTTCAACTAGGAAAAAGCCAAATACTCCAAGTGGAATGCAATGGTCACAAATAGAGAGAAACTCAAAGTCTGTTTTGGTAATGACTCTTACTTTTATTTGTGAAATTTATGCGTTGCGAAGTAATTATTTTCGAATGCTAATACCTACTTTATCTTTTTTTGAAAAATTCTGTGAAAGTGTGAGGGGGATTTTGAATATTTTATTCTTGATGATCGATTGCTTTGAAAATTCCTTGTCGCAGTTTCCAAAAACCATATACATGATGAACTTTTTGATAAAATTTAATCTATCGAAATTTTTCAAGAACGGTCCTGGATTTTCCCGATTCTGAATAGGTCAATCGATTAGGGTTTAGTAGAGAAATATGCCATGAAAAAATCAGACGAATCGAAGGATAATTGGTACCTACATAATAACAATTGAAGATAGCTAACTGATCTTCATTTTCCCTAATAAATTCACTAAACTTCATATCGCTATTCAATGTTGCTGGAATATGTGAGTTGTTAGTCATTATACTTTCTTAATGTCGTATTCAGATAAAATGATTCCATAGGACGTAATTATTGGAGGAAAGAATGTGTCCTGGACATTGAATTTTGCAACGTCGTGTTATGATATACATCAATGATTTATTGTATTTTGATTTATATTAGTCGACTTCAGCAAAATTTATAGATATTTATGTTACTACAAATTATAAATATTTACTTTTGCATCATTTATCTACCTGGTACGAAAACTGCTACAAGCTACTTTGCAATAAATAATAATCGCGGAAAGTTTCCATATGGCACATGCGTATAAGTTTGTGTGTACATCTTATACTGCTCAAAATGAGGAATGAGCCCAAAGTGCCACTACATACCGAGTATCAACGAATTCATTAGACATGCCATGGTTCTAAGAGTACCAAACGTATATGATTCAAATTTGGCAGGGATGTAGGTTTCGAGAATTGGAAGATTTTGCAATATTTCATGCTCTCCCATCACTTCCGATTTCACTGGAAAAGACTTCAACTTTTGATTCACAAACAACTTGTATTTCAAGTCATGGAAACCATCCGTTCTCGAAGTTGTCCAGTATTTTACAGAAGGAGAAAAAGAATCAAACTCAAAGTCGGTCGTCCACAAAATTCAATATAATACACTAATTTCTGTAAGGAAGAAGTACCTGGAAATTATAAAGATCCTAAACCTAAGACAATATATGTCAGCTTTTCTTGAAGTAATAACTGAATAACAAAAAACAGCCCGGTTTGGGACTAAATGACTTTGTCAAAACGACTGAAAAGCAAAAAGAACTCAACTAAGTGCAACATCGGTAAGTGAATTGAACGAGAATTAATTAATTAATTAATATTTTGGCATTCTAGCTCAGATGATACAATACAGATGAGAAAGAGGTTATGGCATTTAACGCCCTGTGTTGAATAATGCCCAAAACTATACAGAAACACATAGTGTTATTCGAGTATTGTTGGACCATGGTTCAGGTGTATGGGTTTGTAGCCGTCGAGAATAAACCGCAATTATTATTTAAAAAAATCTGAACATTTTTTTATTGATTGCCGTGAGATATTTTAAGCATGTACTGAAAGTTTTTTGGCAGAAGACCTTTTGAAAACAACCTCACGATTGGCACTTGTCTCGTCTAGTGAGTGATATATTTAAAAATGATATCTTCATCAGAATTAACATCCAGAAAAAAATATTCATAGAATCGGTCCATTTTCTAACAGGCTCAGCACTCAATAATTTCCATAGTTTTGATAAAAATAATACTATTTATCCGATCTGAAAGAGAATGTCAATTCTCAATTTCAGAAATTTTTTCTTGGGTGTTCAACAGATGTTCAATGTTCGACGAGGCAAACAGCCAGGAAAGAAATTGTTTTCTGTTGAATATTCCGAATGAGATTGAAAATATAAACAGGGGGAGTCAAAAATGTATACCGAGCTTTCATAAAGTCGGCATCATATCGGAGAAACTTTCAATAATGGTATATTTGTTCGAATTTCAAAAAAGTGCACTGAAAAAAGTTGTTTTTATTCCAATTTTACAACTTCTAGTTTTTTTTATAGTTTTTCCATATCTACGAAATTTTTTTAATATTAGTAAAAATTACCACCGACAATACAATTTTTTGCTAGTAGCTTTATCATGCTACCCACTAATTTTCAATCACTAATTATCGACGAAAATATGATTTTCTTGAAATTTTGATGTATCGTCTATCATTCAGAAGCAACATTTATTTTAATTGATTTTTTCAATACTAAAATGATGTCAAAGTCATCTATCAAAATATCATCAAACACCTTTACGTATCTAACTAAAGTTTAGGGCAGTTTTGTGGAAGTTACTATTAGAAGAAATAAAAAAATATCAAGAACTAAAAGTTGCAATAGAACGTTCAAATTCGTGAAAAGTATGTAAAATTGGAATATGAACAACTTTTTTCAGTAACATTTTTTGAAATTCGAACAAATGTGCCATTATTAAAAGTTTATCCCATATAATGCCGACATTATGAATGACACTGTAGATACAGAGTGATACATTCGAATCCGAATCACATATTTATTCATCATTCAATATAACTAGTAACAATATCGTTATACTAAGCTATTTGAAGTGTGACAAAAAAATCTTATGTCCAGATATATATACAGTGTGTGCAATTTCAACCCGCAACACCCTTCTAATTCGGAATCCGTCGACCGATTCACAAAAACAAAAATTCCATAATATAGTACTGGAATAATATTCAGAGGTTTTCAAGGCATAATTTTGTTTGTTGAAGGGGTCGAAATTTCAAAAACGACTAGTACGACAATTATTTTGAATACTGTGACTAGCCGATTCGATTCTGGCATAGCAGAAATACGCCGATACGGAATTTGAAGTTATTCAATGCTAAAATTTGATATTTTTGATTCTTCGATTCACCCTGTATTAAAATCTATAAGGAGTTGATATAACCGGTGAAGTATAGTCATTCAATGGAGGAACACATCGAATACTCACATACGAAGTTTCATCGTTGTAACTTCTATAGGAAGATCTCTCTAGGTCAACCGAATTTTTGATTATATGAATAACATATTTCTAGCTCGTGCAGAATTTCGAATTACATAAAGAGGTCAATTTTTGTAACCTGGTTAGTTCAAGATTCGAAAAGCAATTTATAAATAACTAAATTGATGCATTTTTTCAAGAAACGCTAATAGCAATCAAGGTCCAAGAAATTATACTAACATGCAACTCAATTGAACTAAAAGTAATCAGTAAAAAAGTCGAGACGCGATCTAAAGTTCATCTTGCTCCAAACGTGTTAAGTCCATGATAATGTAGGTAACTGCGCAAATGATCCGAAATTGGCCAATTTACATCAGTGATTTTGCCGGACACACCACGTCAATGCATACTAGATGAATATTATGTGATGACAATTTGCCAACTTATTTTTAGATCATTAATACATCCTAATAAATTCTCATCCTATTGTGATAGCTGATAACCATCATGTTATATTCGGGATGATCTAGATTTTGTGATAAGTAGTTCCAATTTAGTATAATGTTAGATATCAAGACTATGTGGTCATCTGTGGTCGTTGATACTCAAATGCAAAAATGTATATTGAAAAAAAAAAACACAATAGCGTTAGATTGGTATATAAAGTCTTCTCAGTCAGTTGAAGGCCTCGAGCAAGGAATGTTCGTTAACTATGGTTAACTGTAGGCAGTCCGTTTAAATTTCAAACGGTGTATGATTTAGGCTAGAGCTGCTCCCAGCAAACTCAATTGGGTCTCAACACCAACAAAGCTAGTGGCTCCGACGGAATCCCACCGATTGTTCTCAAGAAATGTGCTCACGAACTAACACCTGTTCTCTGCAAGTTGTTCAACTACCCTTACAAATTGGGGATATTCCCGTCCAACTGCAAAATTGTGAGAGTACAACCAGTTCCTAAAAAATGCGAAAAGACCCTACCTAGCAACTAGGGACCAATCGCACTGCTATCGAATATTCCAAAGATAATGGAGAAAGCTATCAACATCGAGCTCATGAAATACCTGGAACATTCAGGTATTATCAACGATAGGCAATATGGCTTCCGTCATCAGAGATCAACTGGTGACCTGCTCGCTTACGTCTCACCTATATGGCAGCAATCTATCGAAAAATATGGTCAAAGGCATTCGATAGAGTCTGGCACCACGGACTCCTCGCCAAGCTTCCATCTTATGGCTTGCCTCCCCAGCTATGTTCTCTGCCAACTAGTTTTCTCTCAAACAGGTATCTCCATGTAGTGGTCATCCACGATTCGTTGGAAGCAACTTCATGTCCAGTACACAGCTTCGCGGATGATAGTACCTTCCATACCGCCTTCTCTTCCAGGGCTCCAATACCAGCCAGGCAAATCAGAAACGAACGAGGGAGAAATGTTGACAACATAGATATGGACTTGGCAACAATTCTTGAATGGGGATTCAATAACTTGGTAGAATTCAATGAGAACAAAATAAAAGCATGCCATTTCTCTAGAAAAGCTGATCTCACTGTGCCTGACATAAGCTTTTCAGGAATAACCATACCTTTGAATACATCCATTTAGATGCTTGGTATCACTATCAGCAATAACCTTTCTTGGGAAAATCACGTGAGATCAATTGCTAAAAGTGCATCCCAAGAACTTGGTTTTCTGTTTCGGGTCAGGAGCTATTCCACTTTCAGTCAGCTGCTTATGATTTATATGGCACAGATCCGACCTGTCCTGGAATACTGTTCCCATATTTGGAGTGCAGCACCCAAACATACCCTGACACTGTTGGATTCTGTCCAAAAAAGGGCAATTCGTCTCGTGAGTGATGCCTTGCTCACAAACTCACTCACTTCTCTGGAACATCGTAGAAAAGTTGGCGATCTGGCTTTATTTTATAGATATTTTCATGGACAATGCTGTTCTGAAATATCAACAATTGTTCCTCCCTTGGCAGTCCCCGCGAGATTAACCCGTCGAGTTGAGGCTTCGCACCCCTTCGTGGTCACTTTGGAGACCTGCAGGACATCTCTTTTCAAAGACTCGTTCATCCAACGAACAGCGAGGCTCTGGAACACTTTGTCAAGGGAGGTGTTCCCCGAGGCATATAACCTCCAGAAATTTAAGAAGAACACCAATTCCTACCTTATTTCCCTTGGTTCTCATGATCTCTCAAAATCACAAAAATTGGCCAACTAAACGCCAATATTGCCTAAGCAATACTCTCTTCCAACCCAACCCCAAATGTTACCTCGGATGGCTAGCTATACCACAGATTATAAGGTTTGTTAATCTGTGGCTATACTCAGAGCTGCTCAGAGTCACTTAGTTAGATTTATAAGAGTTCGGACACAGGAAAGACAACTGTTAGTATTTTTGAATTTCTATATTGATCAAGTTACACACCTTGCATTGTGACAAGAGCACCATAGTCGTTTTTCATTCAGAATTGTTTGAATCTGACAATAAATTTTATGAACGTCAGAATTGAAATATTATTTCATAAACTATTGAGAAATAATCATTGAATGGAAATGTCCTGTGTAATGGATAGTGGTAATTCTGAAGAGCATGGATTTTATTTCTTTAATTTTCCAAAGGGAATATCAATCATTCTCTTATAGAAAGAATAAGAAATGTATGAAACGGCCTGTATGGAAAATTAATTAATTAATTAATCCCCAAAAGTTCAAAAAAATTCCAATACCTACCTCCTGTCCCTATCCCCCCTAGGAACGCACGATGTTCATTGAACATTATAGGGATTCCCTTTCGTGCGCCCCAAGCGATAAAAAAAAATAAAAAAAAAAGTTACATATATTAAAATTCACTTCTTATAACAGCAGATTAGAATGCTACTATATTGTAGGACCATTTTCAAACAGAAGATTTTAAGATTCGTTTGAAACAATCTGCTGTTCCATTTCCATTTACAAAACAGACAATATAGGTACCTATTAACAAATTCCAATATTATCATCACACGATATGAAAAACAAAATTATCATCGAGCAAGAGGAATTGATTGCAGAACTCCCTAATGAAATTGAAAATTTGAGAACGAAACTGTACTCTACCGGATGTCCATCCACTTGTAAATGCATATTATCTATAGCCCTTTGACGATCTTGGATTCAAATTGAAGCAATGATTTTTCGAGATTTCAACCAATCAGAATTGAGCTCGGTATCTTTGGTCATAGCATGATCCACTATAGCAGAGTAATAGAGATTAGTGTCGTCAGCAATGATGAAAAGTAAAGGAGCAAGAATCGAACCATTTGAGATTTCAACCAGTCAGAATTGAGCTCGGTTTCTTTGGTTAGAGCATGATCCACTATAGCAGAGTAATAGAGATTAGTGTCGTCAGCAATGATGAAAAGTAAAAGAGCAAGAATGGAACCATGGGGGGCTTTTTACTTTCTATTTCTACACATTTACCATTTTTCCTCGAAGTTAACCACACAAACCGGGTCAACCATAAGTTAACCAGTCAATTTTCCTCGAAGTGTATTCCAAACTATGACGTAATAGTTAACCAACCACACAAACCAGCTCACTGAGGTAGTTCATGGAGTATAGTTACGGCTTCTGCTTTTTGAATTGGCATCTCACTCTTGTTGTTGTTGTTTTTTCAATATGAGGATATAATTGATAGAATATAAAATAATTACCATTTTCAATGAGATAATTATTTGTATTTGTGAACGAAAATTCTTGATGAGAAATAAATAATTATTGATTATTTCACAAGGTAATTGAAAAATTGAAAAATTGCATTGAATGGCATTGAAGTACCTTCCTAATGACATAATTATAACAAATCGATTACATTTGACAGTTCTCTGGTAACTATCCTTCACTTTTTATTTTAAAATGGCATCCCCTGTATATTGTCATTAAGGATTACGTGTCATCCCATAAGGAATACAAGGATAGGATATACTTGTTATTTTTTCATCATTATAACAACAAAAATACCCACATTTATGTATGAATCTCAACTAAAGTATTTTTTATGCAAATCAAAAAATGAACAAGAAATCACAGCAAGTGTTAAAATTAGTTCGACAAGAGGAGCATCGGCTTTTTGAAACAAAAAACAGAAAATATAATCGAGGCATAAGAATGATTAAATAACATGAAGACAGTCACAAAATGTTGATATTTTTGTTGTTATCAATAAAAAATAGCAAATATATGCTATCATCGTATTCCAAATTGAATGACAAGTAATTTCCAATGACAAAATACAGGGAGTGCCATTTGAAAATAAAAAGTGGGAGGTAGCTGCCAGAGCGCTGTCAAATGTAATAGATTTTTATAAATTTCATTAGGAAGGTACTTCATTGCCATTCAATGGAGTTTTTCAATTGTTAGATTAACTTTTCAAATAAGCGAGATATTGCCTGTACACGATAACTTATTGGGACACCCGGTATATTCTATAGTATCCATTTGTTACAAATGATGAACTTCTAATTCAATATATTATGGTTACTAAAACCAAACAGGGGAATTACCAATAAATAAATAACAACAGCTGATAAACTGACATCTGTCAAGCTCCACAAGTTAAACGTGACGTCATAATGAAGGTACCGTGACGTCATGATAAAGTAAACCTGGTTTGCCTGGTTGGGTTCGAGTAAAAATGACTATTGTGACCTGTTATGGCTGATGTATATGATGTTCGCTAGGTAGGTATGACGGTATGTCAATATAGATCATCAAATCCCACGCAAAAGAGTATCTCGATCGCGTGACTGAAACACCCACAGAACTCACGAGGGAGAACGAGATGGACCAATCCAAGTCAGCCATGAGCCACGACCCAAGTAGCACACATATATTGGGACAATATCGGTGCAATATTACGAAAATATCGGCAAAATATTGTGAAAGTAATATTGGCGAGAAAAAAAATGTGAACATTCGGCGATATTGGTACAATATCAGTTTCCAAATGTGGGTATAATATTATCATATTAATATTGGTTGGATATTCGTAGAGTAATATCGGACACACAATGTAATATCAATATTGGCGAGAAATTAATAGTGAACATTCGGCAATATTGGTGTAATATATGGAAATATCGGTGAATCATTGGAAATCATCATAAAGGTATGTAGTCTCAGAAATATTGGTAGAATATTCTCATACCAATATTGCTGGTATATTCGTGAAGTTATATTGGTCACGAAATGTGATATCAATATACTGGTGCAATATTGGTTGGAAATATTGGTACATTATTGAAAATCATTATGTAGCTATGTTGTCTTCAAAATATTGGTGGAATATTTTCATACCAATATTTGCGAGTTATTCGCATCAGGCATAATCACAAAGGTCAGCCCATCCGGAGTGCACTGGGAGGGCCTTGCCCTAGGGAAGCCGCCTTGTTATAATACTCCAGGTTATAATACTTTACAATCGTCTAGAGCCAATATTCAAATTCTCTCGTCGGATCGGCCATGAGAGTACGTTACCAATCATTTATAGCGCCATCTATCGACATCGGTTTGGGAGTGCGTAATATGGAATAAATATCGAAATTTCGATATCGATATGTATTCTCAAAACAATATGTGAACAATATTGCTTACATGATATAGTGAATCACATATCAGCCAATATAAGATGATATTATTTTCTGAATATGGCTAGAAAACTATTCACCCGATATGCAATTGAACTTGAAAATACAATATTGTTTTTCTCTTCTATGCCCGATATAAGATACATATTGAATTGCCTTTATTGATATTCATATTTGAATCATTGAAAACCCCTTCAGAATCGACATGTGGAGAATGTTCAAATTGCTATATTGGTTATAATTGTTGGAAACAATATGTATACGATATCTTCCGCATGATATGGATAGAATGATATTAATCAAGATAGGTGAATATGATATTCCGAATATTGTTGAAACAATATTCAACCAATATGCCGTCGAACTCAAATATACAATATTGCACAACCGCTTCAGAATCAACATGGGGACAATATTCAAATCGCGATATTGGTTATAAATGTAAGAAGCAAATTGTATACGATATCTTCCGCATGATATAGATAAAATGATATCAATCAAGATGGGTGAATATAATGTTTCAAATATTGTTAAAACAATATCCAACCGATATGCCGTTCAACTTGAATATACAATATTGCATAACCGCTTCAGAATCGACATGGGGAGAATGTTCAAATTGCAATATTGGTTGTAAATGTCGGGAACAATATGTATACGATGTTGTTGTATCGACATTCGTAAAACAATATTATATAACATTCATAGATATGTTTTTCAACACATTGTTAACGAATTTTACAACCAATATTGCTCCAATATTGTAGCTGACAATCCATATTCAGCTCAGGTTGAACCAATATTCCACCAATATCATCATTCCAATATTTTTTGACCAATATACTCTCATATTCGACCTATATTATTTTTCACATGTACGATATATCTATATCGGCCCAATATGAAATCGGGTTCCAGCCAATATGATGTGCTACCTGGGGAGAGATGGGTGCAAACGATGACGCAAGACGTAACGTTTCAAGTTTGATCGTGCAATTGTTTCAGAAATGCCCGACTGGTCTGGATGTCGGCCAGAAATCTCGTTTACGTCCTTTCTTCCCATTCATTGATTCATTCACAAAGTGAATTGTCAAGGGTCAAAATGAAAGTATTATGTCGAATCGTATATTTGGATTCAAATACCTATATCTATACCTCTTCAATCGCCCGGCCCGACTTGTCAAATGACTAACTAGCACAAGGTCGGAACTCTTATGTGATAAATGTATAAAAATAGTGGGTGCATTATTTATTATACTCGTATAATAACACACTAGGTATATATGTTGTCGCATCCACGCGTTGTTTCTGTGGTACTAAGATATGAGCGTAAATGCTGCAAAAGAAAACCATTTTTTCTATACAACCATTCACAAAGTAGCCTTTAGGGTTTCAAATCTCAACACAAAATTGACGTTTTCCATGAGATGTCATTATTTGACAGCAAAGAATGATCGCATTGCTGCCACGAGCCTATTCTTGCAAGATGAGAAATACCACGAAATACTCTGTCAGTCTGCCTCCTAAAAGATGACCGGCCCAAAGAATGAGAGTGAGCACATAGCACAATATAAATGTTGCTGTTAATTAAAAAAATAAATCACTGGAATTTATTTTGGTACTGCATGATAGGTGGATACTAGACAATTCTTGTTCTCATCGCATTTAACACTGTCACAATTTTCTAACTGAAAACAAAATATCAAATCTGTAAAATACTTACTTTTGATTTTATCATCCTAAAAACCGCAAAATCAAATCCTTGCACTAGTTTCTCGGTTTCTAGGGTTGCTGCCATGTTCATTCTATGATGTTCACACATTCGAATAATGAATTATATTTCATACAGGAGATGAAATCAATGTAAATTAGTATTATATAATGGACATTACCACAATAATAATGTTAACTACAGAACTCCACTCCATGAGGTCAATCAACTGAATAAAATATGAATAACAAAAGATAATGATATTGCGAGTATAATTCCAAGAGTAGCATCGGTACTTGGTGGAAGAAATGGATTAACAGTGAATTCAGTGATCCTTATTAGCTGCAATGTGTAGGAAGGTAAAAACGAAATGGTGAATCTGATGAGTTGTTCTTTCAAAATTCATCATGGAAATGAGTGGTCGAAAACCTATGACTTTTCGATGTGGCCTATACTAATTTTGGTTGAAAGGTACTTTGTTGTAGAATTATCTTCTTAATAGTCTTGAGTTAAATCCAGATAATGTTAATTCAAAACGCAAGTTCCATTCAATAAGTAATCTTTCTGATGAATGAATACAATATACCAGGCTTATTTAATCAAAACTTGAGTTGTGTTAGGCCTAGTCAAGCTTGATTCGTGAATGCTTGTGACTAAAGTAATGTTTTTCAACTTGTGTGCCGTTGTTTAGTGATGTAACCATGAGTGACTCACCCCAAAGCTTCGATTGGAAGTTGTAAAAAGAAGAGTTTTAAATCACTATTCCCTTGTAGTTCTTTGTTCACCTACATTGAATACGTTGAATCAGAAATCACTGACATCAATAATAGATAATAGAGATAAATCTCAACCGACAGGGGTTTTATAGATTGCGAAGAATGCTAGAGATGATATTTGATTGTTGATTAATTATTGTTTTTCACATATCTCTCGATGGCCTCATCCTGATCCTGATATGATTACAAATCACAAGTTGCATGATAAAAGAATGAAGTCATTGTTATGATAGTGATAGCACGAAAATCGTTATTCAGGGTGATTTGGGATGTCATTTACATATTCCTTGGCTCTTTGTATGATTTTAATTTCTAAACATGTACCTATTAGGTTTCGTGATAAATGTGTAGAAGTTGGAATACAAGTGAAATCTCGATCAATAGTAGGGATGTCCAATATTGCTCCCGCGAGTTGGCTCAGGGCCTACTCTATATGGTTGGCTCCAGTCACAGTCAGGGCACAGGTCAGGGCCTACTGATGTATATCTCACCGGGTCGTAGTCTATTTGTTGTATGTACAATAGAATGTAGAAACGATCAAGATATCTAATTACTCAAACTCATCTGCTTGACAATACAACATAAAAATCCAATCTGACAATCCGTCACATTTACCACCTCGAGTGTGTTTATTCAGAAAGACACGATGGGGTTTCGAAACTTGACTCTGTGAGTTCCCGGAAGATCTGATCTAGCTTATTTCTTGCATCTGGGAGTACTAGTCGCAGCTCAGATACCCGAAGCATTCGAATGCTGGCTTCACACGGTCGATGGAAACATGCTTCTCCACACCATTCATTCATTTGACATTGAAAATTTTATCGGAATGGCTAATAACTTGATGAGGTCCAGAATAAGGTTGCTGCAGAGGTTTTCTGTTGGAGTCGTCTCTCAAAAAACACGTGGGAGCAAGTTTTCATTCGATGTCGCAGCAGGTCGCAGAATACGAATCTGATTCTTCAACTCTTCAGCACATTCAGGTGCGGAATAAGAATTTGGAGTGTCTTTATGCACGAAAAATTCGCCAGGCAGTTTGATTGTAGCACCATACATCATGTTAGCTGCTGAACATTGCAGATCCTCTTTGAAACTGGTTCGCAAACCTAAAAGCACTGTTGGCAGGACGTCCACCCAGTTTTGCGTTTGATGACACATAATGGCGGCTTTTAGTGATCGGTGCCATCGTGGGGATGATAAGATGTGTTATACCCGAAAAATTCAACAATGAACTCAGTAGTGCCGATTCAAATTGACGCCCTTGGTCTGTTTTTATAACACGTGGCGAACCAAATCTGAAACTCCAATGGCGATAAAATGTTCCTGCAACAGTTTCAGCTGTTCAGATTGGATCAGATTGGAATGGGGCCTTCGGGCTATCTGCCTCCACACTGCGACCTTTTCAGATCTATTGTGTCTGCCCTCAAAATCGATTAGAGTTCTTCGGCTAGCCCCGCCTTCTCCATGAGACTCCATAGGCTAGCTTTCAGATCTCCTGTGTATCTCTGGGCTCCTGGTTTTTCCTCACCCAGCGTAAGGAACCTTAGTCTTGACAAGCCCTCACAGTGGCAAAGTATGTGTACTGCTGTTTCTTCCTCTTCTTGACAGAACCTGCACAGCAGTTCTTCAGTCACACCTATCGTACTCATGTGTTTGTTGAGCCTACAATGCCCTGTAAGAAGTCCCACTAGTATTCTAGTTGAACTTCGTTTCTGGCTTAGTAGATATTCTGTGAATGTTGGCGTTGGTTTTTAATAAACTCTTTTGCCTGTCTCATTCCTGGCGAGTTGTTCCACCATTCTTGAGATTTAGTTTGCATCCATGATTTGATACTAGTCTTTTGTATAGCTTTCGCAATACCAAAGAATGGTTCTGGGATTAAGAGCTTTGTTTGCTCCTGCTCGGGCAAGTGAGTCTGCCTCTTCATTGCCCTCGTACCCTGTATGTGCTGGTACAGTTTCAGCTGTTATGTCCGATATTGGAACAGTTTCCGGCCATCTTGAAAATCTGTCAATCATGGTCATCCCTTTTATCTCGATGCTAATGTCACACTAGTAGGTTGAGGTTTCACATCATTTCATATCGGTGCGTTCGTAATTGTAAGGTTATAGCTCATTTACTATAAAAATTAGAAGCACAATCAATCGAGACGAATGGGGAAGACCACTGAGGGAAGAAATCCGTGCAAACCTCTATCAATCGACGAATCATGATTTACATTTTATGTACAATCAATATTATGAGTTGAAGTTGAAGGGAATCGAATCTATATCGTTTTGAAATCAGCATATTTCATTCGATATTCCAAACAGCCAAATATGATGGTGGAGTCGTGACGTATTAGTCCCGAACTGTAGCTATCTCTCTCTGATACCTCGTCATTCTGCAGTGTTGCAGTGTGATTGGTCAGTTCAAGGACAATAGGCGTGTTGGGACTAAGACGTCGCACCAGTCACACCAATGAATTGATGAAATTTCAAATGGCGCAAGAATTGTGTGTTTTGAAACGGACATATACTAATTTATTTTTTTCATCGTCTTAGCATGAATGAAAAAATTCAAAATTAATTCACTGGTAGTTTTTCAGTATAGAGTTCACGATAATGTCGTTTTAAAAAATCAGTGGTCTTCCTCATTGATCCCTAATAAATTACCTAACTTTTGGTGAAAAAATAAATTCAATAGGATGAGCCAGTACCGTATTATGATGTGAAAATGTTAAATTTTAATGAAAATCAGGACGTTGTACTACGGAACACTATTTTTTGCCAATTTGGAATCGGTATGAACTGAAACTGAATGAGTATGGGAAACTAGGATAATGCATCGATTGAATAGTTAGAAAATTGTTGAGCTACCTATAATGAGTCCAAACAAAAAATAGAAATAAGGAGTGCGTAAGAATTTTTCTAGTATTTTATTCACCTAATTTCCCCGTATTGATGATTTCGCGGTAATTTCCTATAGGTAAAGGGCAAGGCACAATTTTTACTCATGTTCCAGTGGTGAGTCTTTTGAGATTTTGAATACTATATAGAATATTATCGAAAATAAAATATAGCGCAATTCTGTGGAAGGTATACATGAAATTTATTTATTTATTCTAACTTTCAAGGTCAATAACTCCGCGACGAAGCGCGATATACCTTTTTTAATATGAAGTGCTAACATTATTTTGAATCACTCTATCATTCACGACATGACCATTTCGGACTTCACACACAGATTTTCAAATCCCCTCTGCCAAATTTGCATTTGCAGTTTTTTTTTCCTGTTATATGCCAATGGCGGGAAGTTTGAATCACCCTGTACATTTATCCTAATCCTAGTTTTCACTTCTCCAATTGATCGATCAATCTTGGCGAATTTCACCAAAATATCTGGAGTCGCTCTGTCTAGCCGTCAGGGTAGTCGCCAACGCGCCGCGGCGGCGTCACGTCCTGCGACGTCATCAATCCCACCCCCTCTCCACTCACCCCCTCTTCTGTTATAGTCAGGAATTCGCATGTTCAAGGCCACCGAGAAAGGATGTCCAGAAATATAGCCTTGAGGGTCGCAGGAATATGAATCGATGAGCAAACTATAACAGTTTTTTTGCTCATGGAATCGCTCTGTGTAGTGAGGATATTTGATCCATCAGGTTTCTTATCGACGATGATTGGAAAACTAACAGTTTTTCGCTCATAAAATCGCTCTGTGTAGTGAGGATATTTGATCTATCAGCCTTACGTTGGAATTTCAATAAAGTTTACGAAGAAAAAGTGTTTCTATCCCGATCCTACATATTATTTATATAAATGTGTCTCAAATTCGAACGTTCCATGACAACTTTCAGTTTTTGATATTGTTTTCCTCATTTCCGAAATCTCTATTTCATTCTAGTAGCTTTCAATCACTAACTATCGACAAAAATATGTTTTCTTCAGAAAATACTAATTCCCGCTCCAAAGGCATGTTATGTTTGATGCAAAGTTGATCTATCGTCTAGCATACAGGAGCGAAATACATGGATTTTTCCAGTACTAAAATGATGCCAAGGTCACCTATCGAAACATCATCAAGCTACTTTACGTATCTCACCAAAGTTTAGGACAGTTTTGTCGAAGTTACAATTATTAGAAGAAATCAAAAAATATCAAGAGCTACAGTTGCAATAGATTATAGAACGTTCAAATTCGAGACACATGTGTAAAATTTGAACAGAAACAAATTTTCCTTGTAAACTTTTTTGAAATTCGAACAAATAACACTAATTTCAGCAATAAATTGGAAAAAATTTAACTCTTGACATGTAGCGAAAGTCACGTGACTCTGACCGAGTAGGCTATTTTCATCTTTTTTGGAGCAAAACTTAACGCCCAAGTCGAATTTCAAAACAAATTATTATTAAAAGATTTTTGCATACGATGCTGACTTTATGAATGACACTGTATATAGTTATCGATTCAGTCTGCTATTCATCATGTGCAATAATAATTAATTATGATTATGCGATGAAACTATACACACCCACAAAATCTTTCCATAATGCCCAGTCGTCAAAAATTCATGAGCATTAAGCTTTACTACCCACAAAACAAAAAGCAATGTGTGTAATATATAGAACATAAAATTGTGTGCTCGATTATTTCTTTATATGATTGATATGAAAAATTATGGTATCATATAAATCTGTGTGATCAAATTAACCTTGCCCTTGAAAAGATTGCAACGTGGCCATTCTTTGGTATTCTCATTTCATGATTTGATAACATCGGAAAAATATTGAATTACACGAGACGAGATAAATGAACCTATATACATACCCATATTATTATGATTCTGGTCATAGTTGTTGAAATTCAAGAAGTCTTATACAAGGTTACTTAAAAAAATGTCAGTTTTATAATGGGAAACATCGCAGGCACGGATAACAACGGTTACCCTTAGATAGTTGGCGTTGGGCGCATAATGAATGATGCATGAATGATATCCAGTGTTGCCAGGTATTATAAAATCTCATGCGCCTGATTTGACAATAAAATGCGCCACAGAAGTGGTACCTTCCACTCCTTCCAGAAAAGGAAGAAAATGAGAAAATATAATGATATAGAAACTATTAAACTTCAACCAAACTTTCGACTACAAAAAGAAAGAGCCAAATCTGTAGAACATTAAAAATAAGCGTAACTTTTGGTTATAATAAAAATTATTAAACCCTTCAATAAGATTAAGATCATCCAGGAGTATTAAATATAAAATACAGACGATTATGCAATAGTACTAATTGAACACAACATAAAAATATATCGTGTATTCCGGATCTTCGTATGTAAATCTACAGAAAGATCGTTTCATACTTACCTATATGAACCAATCGTCAGTCTAAATCGCATACGAAATGACAATATCGTAAGCATTTGAGAGGATTCATGAGGAACCCCTGGAGTACCTCCTATTATTCTTTTCTAAATAAGATATATTACACAAATTTTTGAAACAAAACATACTTGAGATTAAATACTGTGTAGGTTAATCGAGGTGGAACATTAATTATTCCAGATTATTTGGGATTTTATCTCCTCGTTTTTATGAATAATATGATTATTATTTCAATGTTCGTGTAGTAGGTCAGATATTTCGTCCCAAAATGTCACTGCATTTGAAAAATAGGATAGCCAAAAAGAAACAAGGAGAAAAAATCCCGAAAAATCTGAAGAAATTGATAGGGTCCTATTATTATTGTTTTTTATTTAGCAATTATTAATGATTTTCAAGACAAGAATTATTCGGCAAACAAGCTTGTTCTCTGGTAGAAGTCCATGTTTGCTTGAAGTGGAGTGGAATTTTTCAAAAGGAAGAAGGAACACTCGAAGTCATCTCCACAACTTCAATAATGATGTAGTCACGATATTATGATGACCAGACATCGGCATCCATTTTTGAAAACATATAATGTTCACCTCCATTAAATTCTAAAATACGGCTGAAGATGGACTTTATCAAAGTTGTGGAGATGACTTTGAGCTTTCCTTCTTCCTTTTGAAACAACCTTGTGTTTTCTCTCGAAAAGCGGAACTCAGCGTACCTGACATAACAATGTCTGATACCACCATATTTCTAGCGTGGCCTGGCTAAATCGAAATCAATAGGCATTTAGGAAAGAATCACTTGTATCAGTATTCGTTTACACGAGTCGATGATTAGATTTGTTCTGCGTGGAATTAGCCAGGAAAGTAGTTGTTTTTCTCCCGAAATCTACCATTGTTGTTCATTTTATGAACATTGTGTGGATATGACTTCGAGCTTTTTGCATTTATTTAACATTTCCTTCCACTTCGAGAATTGTGGCTATTTCGAAGTAGTCAGTTAATTGTTGATTCTAAAATCGAGCCCAAGTTTAACCTTATACAAATTGTATATCTGGAACAGTGACCGGTTTAATCTGGAAGCAATTTCTAGATTGTTTTAGGCGGAGATTCAATTGACGTTTATCGATAAGTGTGGTACTGCGAGATGATGAATTGGTCAATGAAAACAATTTTATTGACATTATTTGCCCTAATGAAGATATTAAGTGCTATAAAAAACTAGTTAATTATTATTAAAAACATTTCCCATGTGATGCCGACTTTATGAATGACACTGTAGAGTGTGCCGAAAAATCACTGCCGCACCTTTTGCGTAGGAAATCGTTGACAACAGGTATACGTAGGTATAGGTTGGTATACTAGGTTGGTACAAAATGGAGAGAAAATCCGCTATAAGTGAATTCATACTGCAATAATTATTGCAATGCGGGACAGTCGTGGTAGACTTCCTAAAATTTTCGCTCAGATTCGTGTGATTATAACTTCCAAGTAAGGTCAATGCGGGTAATAAGGCCTAGCTAAGGGATATTTGAAATAAAATGGGAAATATTCATCCGAATCAACAAATTTGAGTATCAATTGAAGCTATAGATTATAGATCAAGTACTATGAAAAAATGCAACTTCTGCCGTTAACAGAAATGGAATCAAACATTTTAAAACAGCTTTTCATTAGGCCTTATTATACTATAGTAAGATAATAAGGCCTGAGACTTTGTGACATTCATAAAAATAAACTTTGAATTTTTCTATATGATTTAAGGAACGAGGTGAAAAACTAGAAATACGCAGGTAATCAGTTTTCCAATCTTTCAGGATAGATACCTATATGACTTCTAGTTGATGTGAAAGAATATTTAACAGTTTTTCCTTTAGCTGACCTTCAAAAATATTGAAGACAATAATAGATCGTCGAATAAAATACTTCGAAATATCCATATATGACATATACTCATATACTTTACTATCACCTAGGGTAATCAATTCAGCGCTCGAAATCAACAGCTGGTTTGTTGAAAATCACAAAGTAAGATTTACTAGCTGCTCATAGTATCAAATACTGCCTCTGTGGTGTTTCTCTGAATATATTCGTGGTGAATTTTACAACGATGCTGTGTTGATTGTTTTCAACTTTTCGTATTTAGTTTCCCCACGATGCCTCATAACAGATGATTAGGTTGTTTCAACGTATCCATAGAGTATGTGTAGGATATACAACGAATTTAGTCATTTTTACCATTTTTTTTTCTGCATGTGGTATAACAATGTCTGGTACCCCCGCATTCTCACCAAGACTACTATATCTACGCTCGATATCACCATCTGCAATATACTCTCTCTGCTGCTTCACAAAAACTCCGTGCGTAAATCTATACTCTACACATCAACAGCTTCTGATGACATACAAAGCACAGATACGGCCAGTTTTAGATTACTGTTCTCATGTATGGGGTTCAGCACGGAAACATACGCTGATGCTCTTAGATTCCATCCAGAAAAGAGCCATTCGCCTGGTGCGTGATGCCACACTCACTAATTCTTTGACGCCATTAGAACACCGTAGAAAATTCGGCGACCTTTCACTTTTCTACAAATACTTCCACGGGAACTGTTCCTCAGGAATCTCTGCTATAATTCTATCACTAGCAATACCAGTCAGACGAATTCGGCAGGCCCAGTCAGCACATCCCTTCGTCGTCAACCTTGAAAATACTTTACCAAAACTCGTTCGTCTATAGTAACTAATAACCTCCAAAAAAGTAAAAAAAAAAAAAATCCAACAGCTACCTTTCGTGCGCTCCAAGAGATAAGAAAAAAAGTTTGATTCTAGTAATACCCCTTTTGAAGGCTTATTTTGATTAAATGAGATGCTTTTGCTCAGTGAGTTCAGTTATGAGCCTATAAGAAAATAAATGTTGCATACGGATCATATTAATATTTCTTTCATTTCAATTCTTCTGTGAGTAATATGTTTTTATTTTTGCATGCCGACTTCTTTGAACTTAATTGATACGAAGGCGTAGAACGAGTTTTAACTCGAAATAAGTAGGTGCTAATTGCGTGTTAAAGCTCGAAATAAGTGCTAATTCCAAGTTATAATAATTAACATGATTATCATGTAACAGTGAATGAGTCTTGTCAACCATCTCAATATGCATATATAAGATAGCCACAGATTACTCAACATCACTAATGTATGATCACTATGATATTGAAAAACACGGAATACATAATGTAGTAGTAATAGGTTGGGAGGCTGTAGCCAAGCAAGTAGGCCCCGATGAGCCCTTTTTGCTAACCCCTGCTCTCCACATATCTACGCTTCCTTCACCTAGATTTCCTTTACGAATCTCCCTGACCTTCTGATGAAGGCCAGTACGTCCGTCCACTCTGATATGATCAACTCCTCCTGTTGGAATTTGTGGACTCCAAAGATTTCAAATCTCAGCCTCCCGTACGCCTCGCCAGAGATCAGTCACCCTGACTGATCTCTGGCCTCGCACTCGCCGAGAAAATGAAGTGACGTTTCTTCGTCTTATTCCCCACATCTGCGGCAAGTGGGGTTGTCCTCTATTCCCATAAGTGTTAGGTGTCTGCCTAGCCTGTTATGTCCTGTGAGTACTCCTATGAGGAGCAGCCAGTCCCTCCTTGATTTGCTCGGACCGGCCACGAACTCCTTGGCCTGCCTGCAACCTGTGATATTCCTCCAGTATTCTCCTAGTGCCTTGTCTGCCCATTCGTCAAGAGCAGACGTAGTTTGGCTCCTTGCTATACCTAGTACAGGCTCCGGTCCCAGAAACGGCTCCGCGGATCCGGCCCTGGCTAGTTCGTCTGCTGTTTTGTTTCCGGGCATCCCACTGATGTGACCCGGGACCCATACCAGTTCAGCTTCCTTTGATTCGGCTAATATCTCAAGGGCATTTCCACATTCCTGTACCAATGCCGAGCTTGGTCTGGGATGACAGATAGCCTGACTATCCGAACAGATGTAGATCTTCTGCTCTGATCCCTCTTTCACCTCTTGCCTCTCTGCCACGACCGGTTGGCGAACACCTCGGCTTGAAAAACTGTGGTGTATTTTCCTAGAGCGTAGCTTTCTCGTATGTTTCTTCCTTCGAGATAGATCCCAGCGCTCGAGGTCTGTTCGTTAGTCAGACGGGATCCAAAACTCCACTTTATTGCTTCTCCATTCTTCTCTGCTTGGAATAGTGAGTTTGAACTTCCTATTCCATCTCAGCCTGTCTTGCACTCTATTCACTCTGAGAGTGGAGATAGGAATATCCTGATCCACCCCCTTTGCTATTTTTACGGGATACATAATAAAACCCATCAGCAAACCCCAACAGAAATGTATTTGGATAGTATCAATCTACGAAAGCGTATAGAAAAAACATCTCGACGGATATGCAATATTTCTTTATCTAATTTTGGCATGTTATTTGAAATTTTTCGAAATCAACGGAAGGTTTCACTTTACGCCCAGAAGATTGAACAAAAAACAGTTGCGTGAAGTAGAATATTTCAAAAATGGTTCATTTCCACACCAGTTACGAAATGAAATTGGATGGACGAAGAGAAAAAGTGTTGTGCTGATTTCTCGATATCAATATCACTTGGGAAAATCTGAACTTGAAACAGCCATTTTCCACTAATGAAAAGATCAAACGAGAATTTTTGTCTCTGATTTGTGATCATATTATTACCTATATTGTTTGACGGATACTTTAAAGTGACGGGCGAAGTCGGCTTGCCTGCTAAAATTTTTAAATAATCATGCACAACTGCCAACTGGTCATTATATTCCTGTTCAAGCAAAATTTTTCATCAGAATATGATAAAATATTGTACACAGTAAAAAACGCTTCGGGTTAAATTCGCAGAGTATGTTTTTAGACTTAAAATACTCTGACAAACTCACTCTGATACTGCAATCAACTCTATAATATGTAAACCGAGATGTAAACTTCTCGCAGATAATCTCTTTTGAAACTAATTCTAGATTGAATTTCCACTAATCCCGTATTGAATTAACTCTATATTCCTGAAATTTCAATAGAATATCAATTCAGATAACTTAATCCACAAAAAATCGGAATTGAACTCATAGTGAATTTGAAAGTCCAACTCTTATAGATTAAACTCTATCGATTCAATCTATATACGATGGGATATCAATCTAGACTGTTTCAGATCGTTTTGTCTACTGGGTAGTGAAATGAGTAATACCCTTGATTATATACACTATACTCAAAGGTTATACTGATTATAGTGTCGATAATACTATGATCAATATATAAATTTCAAGTACCTATACCTACCAAGGTAGCTTTGTTACTATACCCGCAAAGTGATAGATTTTTTCAACATAGAGTTATTAACGTATTTTCGTATTTCTTAGTTTTTTCCGTTTTTTTTTTCGTTTCGAATCAATATTTCGTATCTATGATATATAGGAACACCCTTCACTATCTTCGAATTGTAACACGAAATTTCTGAAAAGATTTCAGTTGGGCAGCGGCAAATACTTCGTTATCTAAATCGTATAGTTTCCATGTTTATTTTTCCTCTCTACCTAATACATATCGGTGCTGCTCAGTGATAAAACACTAGTTATATATACTTCGATCAAACTATAAACAGCCTGAAGTTCATGTTTTCATTGTAGGTATATACAGTTTGAGTAACATAATGTTTATATGTATTAAGTTGGCTGACGAGACTCACCGTTACGTAATAAACACGTTGATTGAACGCCGTGATAATCACGTTATTATTAAGTATAAAATTAAAGATTTATGTGAGTGATTGACGTGACACACAAGTGACGTCACCTGGCTGTGACTTACACTCGCGATTCCTCACGTCATCTTATGTTGTCAACTTGGTCATCAATAATTGACATTGAAAATACCTTAATAAAGCCACAAATAGTTGACAGAGGAGTGTATTGTCACGGTTAAAACAGGTTTAATCGGACGTCACCCAAGTGGGGTCTCAAATGGCCAGACAAATGTTAAATCACTGGCATTTCAATTTGAATGCACGCATGTTTCATTGGTTGCCTTAGGCAACCGTTGCCTATAGCTTCCAAAAAGAATTAAACACTTCATTCTGTGATATTCTGGTAAGAATTCAGTCTTTAGTTAGCTACCAAGATAGTGACAGTGCAGTAAACAGCTTTGAGGTCTGAGAAGCCCTACCTGTATAACAAATATATACCTTTCATTCTAAGAGATTAATGAAATGGATCATTTTTTGTTTTTTTCATATACTACATGCTACTTTTCTAGCTGATAACTTGAACATTTCAATATTTAGTCCTGCATGAAATCTTGTAATCTTACAGAAATGAGTGTTGTATATTTTTTAAACACTTCGCAAAGATATCATGTTTATTTCCCGTGAGAATTTCGCCATTTATATGTCTTTGATATCTCATGAATTGAAATTATTATAAAAATATGTCCTGTTTATAATTATGGAGTAAATACATTGAAAAACTCATTTCAAATACAACTCTGAAAACATGTTTTTTTCCTCGTGTTTCCAATCACTCCCCCCCCCCCCCCGGGTGATAATGTACAGATTTTCCACCTGGGAACGCCGGGTTAAGTAGGTACTTTTGAGTTATCTGCGTCACTTAACTGTTATATGAATCTAGTTGATACAGTAATGTAAAATTTGAAGTTTTTAGTGGTCATGAGGTAATATGTAAACATAAAAAAATCAAAAACGCACTTCATTAGGTTAGAAACTCACTCAATTTACCTTTTTCAACATTTCTCGCAACTCCATCTTTTTCTGATAAGTAAGTGGTACCGTATTCATTGACTAGATTCAAATTGCCATTGATTATCGTATACGATTGAGGTTATATAACCATGTTTTTCGCGAACGAAGGTACGCTGTTAAAAAATCGCTCACAAATCGGCAACCAACTGTTTGCACTCGTGTCTATATACTAAGGATGTAGATGTAGACAATAATTTATTTTGAAGCTGTTACATTGGCTACGACTAAATATAAATGGACGAGTGTAAAACGACGTCACGAAGTCTATTTTGATTTTCTGTTTGAGCTGATTCTGTATAGTGATCTTGCATTGTGTCTGTTGTCATATTTTTGAAGTCCTCTCACCACTCTATTATTTGTTTTTGATTAGAAAAATTTATATTAATCAAATTTCTAGATACAGTTCTGAAGGAAGTTCGAAGTATTTGATTTTCACAATTTTTTCGTCATGTATGATTCATGTTGATTTGATACCTACTGATTTTGAAGAAATGAAACATAATAAAGATACAGATTTTTGGTTATCTGCTGTGGAGAGAGAGTTAGATTCAATTCGTAGGAATGAACCATGGGAAATTGTTGGGGATTAGTGATATTCTTATTGATACAAAATGTGTAATTTCAAAGAAACCATAGGAAGAATAAGAAAGTGATAAATTGAAAGCTCGAATAGTAATAAGAGGATTTTCCATCCTGCTGGAAGACAGCTACAGTCCAACCAATCCCCAAAAAAGGGAACAAGAACCTGCCCAACAACTACAGGCCCATTGCCCTGTTATCAGTAATCTCCAAAGTGATGGAGAAAGCCATCAATATTGAGCTTATCAAATATCTGGAGAGCTCATCAGGAATCATCAATGATAGACAATACGGCTTTCGCCACCGAAGATCTACTGGAGATCTACTTGCCTACGTCACCCATTTATGGCAAACTGCATTAGAAAAACACGGGGAATCTCTAGCTGTCGCATTGGACATATCGAAAGCATTCGACCGTGTTTGGCACGAAGGATCGCTTCACGTGGTGGTGGACGGTGTATCGTCTGAAACCATTGGCATCAATTCCGGCGTTCCACAAGGATCAATTTTGGCAACATTATTCCTTCTTCATATCAATGATCTGTTGGGAGTAACAACTTGCCCCATCCACAGCTTTGCAGATGATAGTACCCTCCATACTGCGATCTCTTTCAGAATTCCCATTTCTTCCCAGCCTGGGGAACCAACAACCTAGTTGTATTCAACGCCACCAAAACTCACGCATGTACTTTTTCTAGAAAGGCGGAACTCAGTATGCCCGATATTGTAATGTCTGGCACCACCATCCCCACCAAGCCCACCATATCTATGCTCGGTATTTCCATCAGCAACACTCTTTCATGGGATAATCATGTCAGATCCATCGCAAAAGCTGCTTCACAAAAACTCGGATTCTTGTTCCGTGCGAAAAGCTACTTTACACCTCAACAGCTTCTCATGATCTTCTACATCATTGGAACACCGTAGAAAGGTCGGCGACCTTTCAGTTTTCTATCTTCTATCTAACGGGAAATGTTCTTCGGAAATCTCTGCTATCATCCCTTCACTAGCAATACCAGTCAGACGAACTAGACAAGCCCAGTCAGCACATCCTTTCGTTGTCAACCTCGAAAGATGTCGAACAGCACTTTATCAAAACTCCTTCATCCATAGAACGGCTATATAGGCTCTGGAATTCATTGCCTGAGGAAGTATTCCCAACAACATATAATCCCCAGAAGTTCAAGAAATACCAATACCTACCTCCTGTCCCTATCCTCCCTAGGAACGCACGATGTTCGTTGAACATTATAGGGATTTCCTTTCGTCCGCTCCAAGCAAAAAAAAAATGCTCAGAGATATGTGGAATACGATAACATTTATTCACCAGTAGCAAATAATAGATGTCTACTAGAATTATAGTCTATCACATTGATTGCCAAGCCCATATCTGGAGTTTATCCCACGGGGCCAAAGGTACATTTTAGTTCCATTCATGAATTTTCACTTCCAAAAATCAAGTTTGACCCTCAAAAGTCATAATTGATTTTTTTTTCATCCATTTTGTTTGTTTTTCGATGTCATTCATATATGAATGACGTGGCCTCCCATGTTAGCCTAAAGAGTTATTTCACCACGCTGGGCCACGTCATTCAAATATGTATGACGAATATGATGATTGTTTTTTTCTACTAGCGTGCGGAAAAGAAAAACACTTTTCCGCACCCATTTCAGTGTTGAAAGAGTCTTTTTTCCGCACTAGTGCGGAAAAAACTCTCCACAGTGAAATGAGTGCGGAAAAGAGGAATTTATTTTTCCGCACGCTAGTAGAAAAAATAGTGTACCTAACACATGCGGAATAGTATCACTTTCCGCACTTGTTAGGTAAACAACTATTTTTCATTATTATGTAATATTAGTTTTACTGTTTTTACGATGAATAAACCTTTTCATATATGATTTTTGTATTTTATTGTCTTGCATCACGATCTATCAAAATTTGCTCTGGCCAAATATGCCTGTGACTTCCTTGGAGGCCACACATTCATATCCCCATCTGAATTGCATTGGCTATCATTCATATTCGTATGACACGGCCTCACAACAAAAATATGTCGTCATACACATATGTATGACGCGGCCTAAACGGAAGTGGTAGTGTCATTCACATATGTATGACGTGGCAATCAATGTGCTTAGAATACTATTAAGTTTAGGTAACCATCAGTTATCATACTAGTCACCCGTTTATATAAATTTCCTAAAAGGAATATAATCATATCCAGGAAAAATATTGAAATTTAAAAAATTTCATTCTGGTTTGAAAGATCATCTAGGTGTTGGAATGATGAGATAAATATATTTTTGTTGAACATAGGATTTGAAAGATTTGAAAATGATTTTTGTTTGTATTATGTGGATTCAAAAGTAGGTAGAGTATATTATCTCTTACTTCATGTGGATGATATAATATTGTCCGGACCAAATATGGATTATTTGATCGCAAATTTTGCTTTCGCTCGGTTTCGCCAGACGCTCCGCCTGGCAAATGCAAAATTCGGTTGTCAAACAAAGTGTCACTTTTGATCCTAATAAAACAATCTACTATAATTCCTTTTAACCACGCCACTGTTGAAATACTAAAATTCGAAACCCATTCATCGGTTTGCTGATTGCTGGAGGTATAGGTAGTTCTTTTGTGTCGATTGCTATCGCCGCTGACATGTCTGAACTTGTCGGAGCTTGAATGATCCTTTATTTTGCATCATAATCATCAGTTAGGTAGGTATATTTTTAATAAGTATATTACAGAGAATATTGATGTTATGATTATGATTTTAAATGATATCAAATTAACTAATATGATGTCTAACATGGGTATAATATAGGTAAATACGCATAAAAATGAAAACTTTCATAATTTTAAAACAAGAAAAACTCGAAGCCAAATGATGAGAATGATTCTATTGTGAATTTTCCAAGAACGTTTATCATCACCTAATAGGAACCTGGTAAATAAGCTTTAGTTTTGAAGGCTACATAACGGACATTATGATGCAGAGCTCTATAGGTACCCATCAATAAAACACCGATAACTTCTGTTCAAAATGAGAAAAGCCATCTACAGTCTCTCTCTACACCCACTCCAAACCCATAGATTAACGACTCCCCGTTAATCTATGCTAAACCCATAGATTAACGACTGCTTAATCTATGCTAAACCTATTCAAGATTAAAATGAATACATCCTGTATCACATTTGTTTACCAACGTCACCATTTGGCACTGAGAAGTGTCAAAACAAAACTATAAAACCTGAAAAATTTTGGGAGAAAAATATTTTCCATTTTTATGTTGTAAAACGGAAGCAGATTCGTTCCGAAACGTCCAAAGCTATCTGAGAATTTGAAACAAGTAGAGAAAATTCCAAAAAATCTGGAATAATGACTATCAATTAGGGCAATTGAGTAATGTTGGCAGTAAATTCAATCAGTCATTGAATGCATGAAACAAATAATTGATCTTGAAATAGAATTCATAGGAAGTAAGTGTGTAGGTATACATGATATATGTTATTGTTACTTTAATGACTGTTATTCTACTTCCTGCTGATGTAGGTAGGTAGTTTCAAATGAGATCTATGCGAATTATCATATATAGGTACCATACTAGAAAACAGTTCCGTACAAAAAGAAATAGTTAAAATAGTTTAGAACCTCGTTTCTTTGATATTGATATACATAAATAGTGTACTTTCTTGGTGTGAGAGGGTGTGTGTGTGTGTTTTGTAGAGTAGAGATTGGTTACTGACTTCATACACTACAATTAATCGTCAGTTTGGTGCAAAATGAAAAAACCGAAAGATCATAACCAACTCGAAAACTGTCAAGGAATCAATCAGTGATCAAAATTAATATAAAAGATGGAATAAAAATAATCTATCGACTTAGATACGAATCCCAAGTTTCATTAACGTAACTAATTACGAGTATACGAGTATACATTCCAATTTTCATTCATTCAAGTTATATTTCTATTTCATTATACATCATATTATTCATCCGATTTGAAAAAGAATGTCAATTCTCAATTTCGGAGGATTTTATTTTTTATTTTCCATGTTCTCCTTTTGGATGTTCATAAGATATTATTCAATGTTCGACGTGGCAAATAGCCAGGAAAGTAGTTGTTTTCTGTTGAATATTCAGAATGATGTATGCATATACATATTTTTGTCTGAAGGAGAATGCAAATTCTCAATTTCAGAAGATTTTATATTTTATTTTCATGCTCTTATCGTGTGTGTTCAATAGATATAATTTAATGTTCGTTGTGGCATATAGCCAGGAAAGTAGTTGTTTTCTATTGTATGAACTGAAAAAGAGTTCATTACATAAAGAATGCAAATTCTCAATGTATTGCTTTATATAAATTTATATCCATTTTTGTGTGTTCATAATTTATCTGAGAATATTCCTTTTCAGTACCTAGGTATATTGAAATGTGTGTGTTTATATGGCAAAGAACTAGAAGAAGTTATAATAATCTGAGGTACAAAATAAAGAAAGAGGAACAAAAACATTCGCAGTGTTTGTGTAAATTGTTTAGCAGTTTTATCGTGTGAATGAACCATGGCTATATGGACGCCACTGGGGAAGAAGTGAATGGAATTTTCCGTTCCCAAAGACTGTGTTTTACATCCACAGCGACGGAACAAAATAAGCTTTTTATGTTGGACCTACCTAGGTAAATGATTATGGAAAAACAAAATACCTAGATACTAATGAGAAACATCTATTCTAAGAAAAACTCAACAGAACACATAATTATCCAATAAGCTACCTTTGAACCATGACAATTGTAGACGAATATTTGTGGTCATTGTAACTGATAGGTTCAACAAGGTGTCCGAGAAAACCTGATCATGAGAGGTCGTAGACCAATCATTATATGCTCGAACAGCGAAGCCAGCAATACTGGCTTCGTAATCCAATAGGATCACAACCAATTTGGTGTCCGAGTGGGGAAAGGCCTTGAAAAACCTGGCAAAATCAAGAAAAGTCAGCCTCATGTGGGTCCCGGGACACTCGGGTAAACCCGGAAACGAGGAGGCAGACAGACTGGCCAAGATCGGTTCAAGACGGACCCCGGTCGGACCGGAACCAATCTTGGGATACCAAACAGTCTGGCAATATCCTCCATAGAGGGACAGCTGCAGAAGCAATTCCTCAAAATATGGCAGGACACACCAGGAATGAGACAATCGAAGCTCCACATAAAGGAACCTCCGAAGGGACTCACAAAAGAGGGTCTATCCCTCAACATCCCCTTTGCAGATGGTGCCTGGAAGATGACGGAACGTTATCGCATGTTGGTCGGTATGATACGTACCTACTTGATTAGGTTCGATTTCTTAGATCATTTTCGATCTCACATCCATTACAAAACGATGTTTTTGTTCAATGTTTGACATTATACTTTATTATTTATAGACACTTAGGTTTTCATAGAGTGATGGAAGATGGGAGCAAAGAATAGAAACTCATGATGTAATTCAATTGCATACGAAGTGGCAAAGCAGTGGATTTGTACCTACCTACATCATGAATATGGTACTGGTGTCGATAATGGTGTAACTCTATATCTATATATGTATAATTACATGAAATGGGATAACATTTGGGGACGAAATCGTTCTGAAAACCATGGTGAGTTTCATTCTGGACATCGAACAATGAGAGATTTGGCTTCAAGGCTTCTAGCAAGTTAATCGCCCAAATGAGAGGATGAAAATTTCTCCCAGGCCCCCATATTTATTTTCTGTAATTTGCTCTATTATGTTTCGCAAATAACATATGATGTTGCCACATTTTTTTCGAAAGCATTCAGTAAAATAAATACATTATCCAAATGAGAACTGGCATTTGGGTCTCACCACCTTGGATTTAGCCGTGTGACTCGTTTTCAGAAGCAACATATTTTAGATAAGGTGTTGTCTAAAACTCGCCGTAGATGTGTCATTTGCTTCGAGGAAATATGTATCAATAAAGGAAGGAAAAAGGCCTAGTTACAGACACCAAAATCTATAGATTTCATTTCATCAATGTGCAAAGTCTTATTGTGTATCGTTAATCTTCGATATTCATAACTGTAACAAATAATTTGAATCTTTTCCAACTTAGCAGGTACTACGTGCTACGTTATTTTTGAATTGATATTTGACTTTTTGAGGTTTAGAGAGCATATAGTGAAAGCAAATGGTGAAGCGCGAATGTCATGTCACAGGGCCTCAGGGGTTCTTTGAGTTGAGAACAAAATGCAAGTTCACATGGCGACTAACGTGCTAGACATTTGGTTATTTCAGCAAGTTCATTTAAGTCACGCTTTAACAAGAAACTGAAAACTCGAAGTTAATAACCAATATCTTCTCTTGGAAAAAATGGAAACATTTTTCAGCATCAATTCGAAAATTTGTGAAACTATAATGCAATGGTTTATAGAACAAAACAGAAGCGATTAGGAGTTTTGTGTACTTCTAAGCGATTATTTAATCCTGCTTTAGCTTCAATCTGCTAAACCTTCTAACCATTATATACGATTGAATATTCCCATTATATTTCTGTGATGCAAAAGAAAATCCGTCATTACTTTAACAGAATAAGTCATGAAAATTGTCTCTTTTCTATCTAAGACCAACGACTAATATATAGCTATTTTTGAGACCATTCATCACATTATTTTTTCCCTTAAATATTTCGGGGCACGACACTGGCGGAATTCTACTACCTACCAGCAGTCGGCAAGAGAGTTGTGGAAATTTCCATTCCTTTTCTGCTGGCCAAGCAGTGTTATAAAAAAAATTACTTGCTTTAGGCTACGATAATGGTAATGGAGTGGTGATACCGCGAGAATAAATAATAGGTGGGCATCGGCCCATGTGCTTTCGTGGCACAGGACCGTACCTAGTTGAAAAATAAAGGTACCGTAAAACGTGGTTACTTTGCCAGAAATATCGGGTTTTTCGCTAATAATTATTGAACGGTGAATGATATTTCTTCGCCTGAGAAGTATTTTCAATTTTGACTCTTTCTTAATCAATAATAATTCAATTTCATTGATTTTTGGTTGACCTAGAGAGATCTTCCTGTAGAAGTTACAACGATGAAATTTCGTATCCAAGTATTCAATGTGTTTCTCCATTGAATGACAACTTCACCACTTATATCGATTCCTTAGATTTTGTTACAGGGTGAATCGAAAAATCAAAAATATCAACATTTCCCTTTGAATAACTAACACCCTATATGAGATTTTGCATTCAAATTTCGTATGAGGAAATTTAAGCTATGCTTGAATCGATTGAGCTAGTCACTTTTTTGACAAAAAATTGCCTAATAGTCGTTTTTGAAATTTTGACCCATTCAGCAATCGAAAGTAGGCCTTGAAAATCTGAATATTTCAGATTTGTCCACATTTTCGAGTAGTGCTCGTTGAGTATTATAATATGAATTTTTTTTTTTGAAAATCGGTCGACGGGTTCCAAATTAGGAGGGTGTTGCGGGTTGAAATCGCACACACTGTATAATACACCTACATCCTATATCTATAAACAAAGACTAGAACCAGTGGCATAATGATCACGAATCATTGTTTCACCATCAGACAGTAAAGTTATATTTCTATTTCGATAATTTAACGTTAGTAGCATCCCTCTATATTATGATAGTGACGTCTTAGTTTGATAGATTGACGGTGACTCAATGATATCACAGAAAATGGTAAAGGTAAAGTCAAATTGCCCTGTTGAATTTGACTGTGACGCCAATGAAAATATTTTTTCGAATGTATATAATCACATCAAAAAAAGCTCCATGTTACATTCAACAAAACCACCAAGTATCATCAAAATTGGTGAAAAGACATTTGAGTAATGATTAAAAAAACGATTTTTCATGGAAATATTAACACCCTGTATCTCGAAAACGAAGCAAGTTAGGACACATGTTCATATGAACTTCATCTCCTAGAATATCACAAGGCATCACCTCTTGGATTTTTCCGGTATTATTTAGATACACACCCTGTATATTATATGTGGTATATGTCCGGGAAAAATTCCCCACTTTTTTTTCGTGGAAATTAAGTAATTTATGAAAAGTGAAATATTATGACATGTCAACAAAGATGAAATGCAAACTTATTTTCCCGTCACAGAAAAAAATATATGTGTTAGAAAAAAAAAACACATCGAGTGAGATTGTTTCTCGAATTTGACCATGTTTATTTTGATACTGAAACTTTGAATCTGCGTATGGTCTAATAGTTATTCATCAACTGATGATGATTTCGTTTTTTGATATCATAGTCACTAACAAATTCCACAAATTCATCCAGTCATTTCAACATCCAAGAAATTAGTGCGTCATATAATATTCACGTATACCAAGTAGATATTGATATCATAGCTGCTATCATTGTTATCATCGTTAGATTAGATCTTATCAATGAATCAACAAATTTGAATCAGTCCTAATTATGTTTCTATACGTTTCAAATAAGCATATTACTAACAATGGAGATTCAAATTCTCAGTGACGCCAAACATTTAGGTGAGAGCCAGAATATGACGCAACAATGTGCAAAAATTGGCTTATTGGACTTTGTTATCTGATGTAATTTTCCAAGATGTGTCTACAAAATTGGAATAAAATATCGGAAACTGAAAATTGAGAATAAATAGATACGAAGCTCAGTCATTTCCACTGTGTCTTTCCTGAATACCTTTAGATTTCGATCTAGCCAGGTTACGCTCGACACCTACAGACCAGTTTCGAGCTCTTTGGCTCTCATCAGTGTAGGGTAGTCTCCAGCATGCAGTCCGAAGACCGACAGCTAAGCATAGTTGAAAATTGAGATTCACAATAAGTTCACAGAAAAGCACATGGTCCAGACAAAAAACTTAGGTGGCATAGGAATGACGTTATCTTGGTAATCGAACCGGTGGAATAACAATAATAACAGCTCATTTTCGTTTTGAATACTAACGAAATTATAACAAATTATAATTTTTAACGACAAAATAACGACAGAGAATTCGAAGACATGAACCTAACATTAATCAAGTGATGGAGGCGTGTTCTTAGTTGAAACCACTTCTGAACTCAGAACAATCACACATCATGCAATACATGTTTCTCATCATTCCCTAACAAAACGTCATGGAATTCCACTCAGTGGAAACAACTTCATACTTTCTCAAATTGTTACATTCCAAATCGAAGTAATCAAATCATACCACATAATTTCCAAACAAATTATCCTGACCAGGTATTGTTTAAGATTTAAATCTACACTTGTATGATGTAGTTACATTCTACAAGTCATTCGATAATGAATTGTAAATGAAGATATTCCATTGTGGAAAGTTGTTGATTTCTGTCTTGATATTTCAACAATGATTTTATTATTATCACAACACAACACCAGTGATTAGAGATCTTATATAAAAGATTCACAATTGATCGCAGAATATCGCGCAATCCCACTTCAAGGATGGTGTACAAAGGAGTTGAAAATTTTATTTCTTTTCTTGCTCATATCGAAGTAATGTAGGAGCGCGCTTCAAAAAATCATATATTTTATTATAATGTGATGATATCTCCCTTAGAGGGGCTCTAGAAACATCATCAGGGAGGCAGGAGTACAACGACCATCCTGTAACACGGATCCCAGATTGTTTTCTAACATCCCAATGATTCCTACATGTACCAGCCTATTTCCGAACACTCAATATATGTGGCGGTGATAAAAAACGTAACAGAAGAATCTGGAATGTTCTGAAAACAATTGATTGAACAATTCGAGAGAGATGTATCGTTCTAAAAGAAGCTTCTAGAACAAAAGAAAGGTATGGAAGATCATTCGAGAACGTTCGAGAAGCAAAGCCTACCAAGGGATCTCATATATAAGGACGGCCGAACAACTGCCGTCAGTCAGTCAAGCAGCGAGTGTCAGAGAGACAGTCATATACCGCGTGATATGAATCGTTTTACACAAATGGTAGTTATAATTTCGATATGAATTAGTGTTCCTCTAGTTAAAATGAATCAGTTAGAAAGTAAATAGTGTCGTGTTCGCTTCTGCACCCGAATAACGTAACAAAATGTATATGATAAAGTGTATCAAATCGGGCATGTAGCGACTCAAGAAATAATACTCTTATAGCAAACAAATATCTCAGAATTGTTTACCATTACTACCCCTCAACTTTGGCGCGCCGTAGTGCGAAAATAATTAGTTGTAGCCAAAAAATGCGAATATCAAAGTTGAGCACAACTTTGTTCTTCACATATTCTAGTTGAACATTTTTTCGATAGCACCTAGCCCAATTGTGCTATTCTCCACCAAACCAGAACCAAACTCAGGTAGACTATTAGGGAACCCATCTCTAACATCCCCACAACATGCCTACTACATGGAAGATCCATATAAAATACTCGATAAAATAGGTAGGTATTTTTATGTTGCGTAAATCTGACTAGGGTGTGAATCTAATAATTGTGGTGAATGTCCATATAGTCTATGAAAAAGTCCATTACGGTTACCAATAATTTGGACCACTACCGATATTTTAGGAGTCACTCCCTGTTCTCCAACGGCATGCATCTGAAAAAGCAGACCAAGTAAGAGTTGTTGAGTTGTAGTTGACTGAAGATTGCCGATTCGATATTGCATTATTCTTTCATGCGATATGTTTTGTGGTCTCTTGCTATGGGAAGCAAAGTCTGCTCGTTCAAGGTCAAAGCAAGACGTAGAATAAATCAGAGATTATTGGCCCATCCCAGCCTGTCCCACATACGTAACATAACTGGGTATGCTCTCTAATATATTAAGTGTCTATCCTCCATTTTTCACTTTTTGAGTTATTGGTATCTATGATGGTTTCGAAAAGCGAGGGTACCTACCACGTATATGTACCTACCACGTACCTACCTCTATTACAGATAATATTCCACTACGTTGTGGACAGCCCAGCTAAGAATGCGACCCGAATATCTCTGTGATATTAGGAACGTCAATTTAACATATGCTAATGATGTTATACATACGTGTAATCAGTGACATGATCCTAAAACACATGATTTCCACATCTATATATTACGTTGCATCTTCACACATTCTGAAATCAGACTGTTCTGATATTTTGTGGATCCTGTTTGTTCCATAACCTATAAAAATAATAACTTCTACGCCGAGCCAAGTAAAAGATAATGTTTGTGAATATTCAAATAAGTAAGGATATATGTCGATAATGTCTCTGTTTGGGTAGGTGATATAGCTCTTCTGAATCACGCGCCGTTCTGAGTGGAGTTCCGCAAGACTCTGTTTTAGGGCCCATTTTGTTCTTGGTGTATGTATCAGACCTTACGCAAGAGCGTTGATTGATATATTACGCTTACGCTGATATATCAATCAACGCGTAATATATCAATCAACGGCAAGAGTTTCATCTGGGTGTCATAGGTTCATGTGTGGGAAATAATTTTCCGTCACCAAGGCAATAGTATATTGTTTAACAAGCATGGAATGATTGCCTACGGCTCATGCTGCAAACTTCATTCTCGTGGAAAATCAGCATCCCGAGCGAGTTATACACTATAATTTCTCTACGGTAGTAACAGATAACAGCGACATTTTGAATTTCTTCGTCTTGTAGCCATTTGATTTCCTTTCAGGTAATGCTCATATATTAGACAGTCGCTTGAAATTTGACAACCCATGGGCGATGAGATTTTTTTGAAATTATAACCACAATGGAGTCATTGTGATATCAGATACGGAAATGCAATTGATGACATACAAAGTACCTCATTGATGTATCTAACACAGTGAAACAAGATCAATTTTTTGTTTTAGCCGTAGGAAAAATCAGTTGTCTTCGAAAATCTACAATGTAATTAACGAAATAACTACAACCCACCCTTCCCTTAATTAAATCATATTATTGGATATTTATATTCCATCTATGATTGAATCAACCAATCTTTCACAAGATTTTGCAATTAAAAACGGAATGAAGATATTGACTACCTATATACATATGGAGATTATCCAGCTGAGAAGAACACGGAATGGGACGACAAACGTGGAACTACAATGTAATTATACCGGAATTAGGTCAAAATTTCAAGAGTAAGTCGAAACTTGGAGATTGAAGATGAAATTTTGAGACTAAAGAGAAAAATTAGAGATTAGTCGAAATTTCGTCTTTCAAGTTGGAATGACGTAAACAAATTGTTTGAGGTAATTTAGCGTCTTCGTAACTGTGCGCCTTTGCTACTTTTGCTAGAGACCAAGAGACCCAAATATTGGTTGTCTCTGTCTTTCTTCATTCACTCCTCGTGGCTACATTGAAAAGCAGTTTCCGTGTTTTAATAATCATGTTCTACCACTTCTACCTACTGAGACAGAAAATAGTATTTTTAGATTATGAAACCGAACTGGTTATATCCAGTTTGTGTGCCGTTGGCGTAGATCTTATCTGATTTCCTACCAGCCGTCGCAGATTTAGTTAATTGTAGCAGGCTTTTTTTGTTTCGATTAAAGGTAGCCCCACACGTTATTGTGTTTTCCAAGATTTAGTGTGAACATGTGTGAACGAACCCCATTTTCTCATTAATGCCAAATGGGCCATCAACGACTAAACTCATTTTGACACGCTTTTATTAGCTTGGCATGGATGTTTGTATGTAATGGAATTTCGAACGTGATTTTTGCCCACTTCAAAACGTCGAATTTGTGTTTTCCCGTTTGAAATGGTGAATAATGTTCCTTCACCAAAAATTCGAATAGTTCCGTCACCAAAATTTTAAATGAACGTTTTTATTCCTTATTCGAATATCTTTTTACAATGCTCTTCATATCCATAGACATGGCAGTGTTTTTTTTATGCTCTGGTTCCCACGAAAAGGGATATCCTGTAATGTTAGGGAAGGGAAGGGAAGGGAAAGAAGGTAGGAATTGGTGTTCTTCTTAAATTTTTGGAGGTTATATGCCTCGGGGAACACCTCCCTTGGCGATGTGTTCCAGTGCTTCGCTGTTCGTTGGATGAACGAGTCTTTGGAAAGAGGTGTTCTGCAGGTCTCCAAAGTGACCACGAAGGGGTGCGAAGCCTCAACTCGACGGGTTAATCTCGCAGGGACTGCCAAGGGAGGAACAATTGTTGATATTTCAGAAGAGCATCATCCATGAAAATATCCATAAAATAGAGCCAAATCGTCAACTTTTCTACGGTGTTCCAGAGAAGTGAGTGAGTTTGTGAGCGAGGCATCACTCACGAGACGAATTGCCCTTTTTTGGACAGAATCCAACAGTATCAGGGTATGTTTGGGTGCTGTACTCCAAATATGGGAACAGTATTCCAGGACAGGTCGGATCTGTGCCTTATAGATCATAATAAGCAGCTATGACTGGAAGTGAAATCGCTCCTGGCTCGAAACAAAAAACCAGGTTTTTGGGATGCACTTTTAGCAATTGATCTCACGTGATTTTCCCAAGAAAAGTTATTGCTGATAGTAATACCAAGCATCGAAATGGATGTCTTCAAAGGTATGGTTACTAATGATTGAAACCTCGCACACTTATCAAGGACCGACGACGATGATAGCATGAGTGTCTTGCACCACGAATAGTATAAAAAAAGGCACATACAGAGAAGACGTGTCTTGCATCAAGTACTCGTGAGAAATAAAGTTTCCGAGAAGAGAGCGCAAATTTTATCTATATTTTCACTAAAAAACACGCTTTTGTAGTTAATAGAACTGAAAAATAGAAAATAAATAGAAGTTTAGAAAACTGAAGGAATAAATTTTTCGAGAAAAGAGAAAATACAGGCTTCAGTTTTGGTGGCGTTAAATTCAACTGGGTTGTTGGTTCACCAGGCTGTGATTTCCGCGAGATCTTCATTGTGAGTGTTGACCTGCCGTCGTCGTGAGTTCTTAGTTTCGTGGCAAGAAATAGGAATTCTAGAAAATATCTCAGTATGGAGAGTACTATCGTCTCCAAAGTTGTGGATAATAATATCATAACATGGAATACAGTAGATAGACATATATATTAGCTATTAACATGATCAATTCAATTTTTGGATCAACCGGTAAGTATAATATTATATATATGTTATATTATGTTTTATGTTACAGAATCTTAGTATATGTTGAGCTTTAGGCGGCGTCTAAATGATGACAGTAAATATTTACTACGCAGTTTCTTTATAGTTTTTGTAGCTTTCAATCAAAGGTGAAACCTCGATCGATACATTTTGGAGTTCATGTTTAATTTAGTAGTGATTTGTATAGTTGATTGATGGATGCCCTTTAACCTCAGTCCTATGATACATACCTATACTTATAGGCATTGGTATATAGGTATTGCCAATAAAAAAGCGGAAAAAGAATCTACCCCAGCAGTAGAAAATTATATCATATCCATATCCTTATCATATCCTTGATTATACCATTGAGTATTCACTACTAGTGTAAATAATCAAGGATTATACATATACCCTAGTTGAATACTCAACGATAATATGGTGCTCCAATTAAAAAATCAAAATTGTTCGATATCAAGAATATTAGGAATCAAATTGTGATTGTCCAACCAGCTGTTTCATTATCATTATTCCTCATGTGTTTCATCTTCATCTATGCCCCCCAGAAACACTCGAGGACCGAGTACCTTTTCATCAAAAAGCCCACTCTTATATGAAATTGTTATTTACAGATTTCTGTACGCACGCCATCTATGGGTAAACGTACAGCACCATTTGCCAAAGTGAATATCATGTAGACAGTTAACTGTATGGTTCGACGTTTGTCTGCTGATGTAGATTTCTTTACTTGTGATCTGAATAATAGAAGAATAGAGAATATTCAGTTCGACTGCTCGCTACTAGGTGGCACAGTATGTCACACCCATCAAGGCTGGTAGAACTGCTGATGATAATTTTATTTGCCTTGCAACAATTAGATGAATTAGAACCATATACGTATTAATAATCAATACGGATAATCTCTATCTGTTTCCATAGCGAAACATGAAGCCGATTTTCGAAGACAAATGACTATCCATAAGGAAAAGTTTTGAAACGATCAGACACATACTGCTTTGATTGAAAGGCTAGTAAACGTCATTGTCCACCGAAACGCATGTCTTTGATGACTACTATAATAGCGCATGGCGCATGCGTATCATGCCACCAAATCCTTATGAATATTCATTTGTTTCATATTTTTGGCTCCATCCTGGCACCCGTTATGATCCGTATTGTTTATTAATACGTATATGATTAGAACACGCTGTTAGGGGAAGGGGGAAGTGGTCATAGATCGAAAACATTCCGTCACTAACATTTCTTCGTGAAATATTCCAATGAATTACAGTCGTCAGAGATTATACACTCCCCCTCTGCAGTCGTGCATAAAAATGACTAGATAATTTTGCATTCAAGCGTGATATCTTATACGAATTGCAATCGGTTATTTTCATATTTTTCAAAAGAGCCCTCCTTCTTCGGTTGCGCGGGTTCGCCGGGTTCTTTTGCCAAAATATGGAAATACACTCTTGCAATTTTTATATATCATGCTTTCTTGCAAATTCATCAGTGATATTCATGGACTTCTGCAATTATAGCCTACAATTCTACATCAGC
Organism: Phaedon cochleariae; assembly: GCA_918026855.4. NCBI lineage: Eukaryota > Metazoa > Arthropoda > Insecta > Coleoptera > Chrysomelidae > Phaedon > Phaedon cochleariae. The sequence continues at coordinate 30,201,562 of OU896719.1, forward strand.
AATTTTTAATCAATCAAATTGGTGTTTTTTGTCCAATCACCATAAAAACGTGTGTATTTTAGTAGGATTTTTTTCACTTGGGTACACAACAGCCCACAATGAATTGAATCGAAAAACTTTTGACGTTTCAATGACAGAATAACATTATAATTTTCTACCACTTGTAAAGTAAGCCGAAGGTGATATGAAATGAAATAATATAATATGTTACATTCTAAACTGAAGTGAAACTGCAACGCATTCTAAATTTGTTCATTTCAAAACACAATCTGGTGTGAAATTTCCTCACCGCAAATACCACACGAGTTTATATTTTTTTCCGGAAATTCTTTTGGAGCTCACGACTATTTTGAAAATCATTCCGGATTTAACCTTTATTGGTATTACAAGTGAAAATTTCATTTCGGAGTTGTGATCTGATTAAACATAGATTTCTATGAACGCCACAGGGCGATGAGGTTGAAAAAATATCCTGAACTGATTGAGTCAAATTTAAATAGCTTGAGACAAAAAAAGGTGACATGTTTTTTAGATACTAAGAAAGAATAGCTATTTCTGTATTTAGAACGCAAAGTGATAAATTGCCGCTATAGACAAAGTTTGACACTGTTTTTCTGATGATAACAAAGAACAGATATTCTTCATCGGGAGCTTCTTATGTAGCAATTTGTTGATATCTGCAGCGGTGAATGTTTTGGATTTTTTCGCTTTATATCCAACAGCTTGTTTTTTGAGAAATGCGATAAGTTTAGGATACTTATTGATTTCGATATCATTTTCAACATTCAAGCATGTACGTATCATCGAATATATAAACCAAAGAGTTGATGACTTCAAAGTCTTTGATTTTTCACCAAAATAAGCCAGTAAAACGTTTTCTGAATACTTAGTCACCTTCTTGGAGTGGCACCAATTTATGAATGTATCATATTGTAATTCATATTTCTTCCTTGATTTCTCCGGTGAGAGATTCAAAGTTACAACTTTTGCACTTTCTGCTATATCAGGAGGTGTGTTTGATAGTTCACTGTTACTTTTTTCCATCATGAAAGAATTGGGGGTTTTCAAGTATAGGTTTTTTCAATATTTCCGGCTCATGAGCGCAAATGCTGTCAAAGAATGACATTTCTGGGGAAACGTCAACTTTGTGTTGGAATTTGAATGCGTCAAAGGCTACTTTGTTGAGCGTTTGTAGAAAAACACTTTTTTTCCGTGTTCATAATATGCAAGAGAGTGGCTTCAATTTTCTTCTCGAAAACGATGCTAGATTTGCTTCGTGTGTCTGATAATGCGCATGCGTAATCAAGTTCATCAACTGTTGTAATGGCGGATTTGTCATTGTGGTTCATGAAAAACAAAGATACTATGGAGAAGTGATGTTAGACTATCACATGATATATTTCAGCAGCTGCTCTTGGGAGTAGAGGATTGAAGTATATGGATTATTAAGGTATTCTGCGTCAAACGGCGTCCCCTCCAAATAAATATCAACGTATTTCATTATTTTTTTGTGGAATCAAGTTATCCATGGGCATGTGCCATGTGTCAAGGAGCTCTCGATCTTATGATGAATCTCAGAACATAATTTCGTTTTTCGTTGGTGTATTAGGAACCTCAATACAATATGCTGAGGAATCTGAGAACAAAGTTATTCATCGGAGTTATCACTCTGACTCGCCCTGTATAGGTTTCTTTTCACTTTGAACAAGACCTTGGATATACCAGAAATATAAATCATCACGTATAGGTGCCATGATACAAAAATATTTTGGAACAGTAATCTGCGAATAAGTGCGAAAGACAATGGCAAGACCTGAATATTAACTATATATTTAATTGAAACATCAACCTACATTTTTATTCGTTTTTTTATTGTTATCGGTGTTCTGTGTTAATTCCTTGACATCAAAGAATTATACAGTATTCATCTTGTTCATTTTATACGTGAATCATAAAATAGGAATGACGCATTCTGAAAATATTTTAATTTTTGTGTTCATCAGCGCAGCGGATTCCGAAATAGTACTACAGATAGGTGAAATAATTGCACTAATAATGATGAAAGCATACAACGTGTCGAAGATAATGATGACGAATTGATATTCATCATACAGGACGTGTAAAGGTCTACCTATATAAAACAAAAAAAATGTCCATCGTTCAAGTTTGAACTCCTTGATTGGGTGAAAGTATTGAAAAGGAATATACTCAGATAAATCATGAACATGAAAAAATGTATATATACAGTGTGTCCACCTTAAGGACTTACCACCCTTGCAAAATCGTTATTATCCGACCAATTTCAAAAAACCTTTTTGACCTAATTCTTGGACTGTTATCGTGGCCAACTGCGACAAAAAAGTACTATTAGGGATTTTTTTCAACGAAACTTGATGATGGATTCTGAATCAGTACCACTTGAAATATACCTGTACCGATTTTCATCATCATAAAACACAGGGTGTCCGAAAAAACGGATCATCATTTTCTTCAAATAGGTGATCAGCAAGTGTAGTTCTGTGGTTTTTCTAGAAAGAAATAATCACAAATTATCATTGAGGATTATTTCAAATATACCTGTACCAATTTTCGTCATTTGAATATACAATGTGTCTGAGAAACAAATTAAAAAGGATAGGTAAGCAATATTTTTCATCCTGATAATTCTTCACTCAAAATAAAAAGATGAATCAGGATCACTTGAAACATACCTGTACCGATTTTCATCATCATTAAACACAGGGTGTTCGAAAAATCAAATTAATATTTTTTTTGAGTTGATGAAAAAGTATTGCCTACTTTTGCTTTTTAATTGTTTTCTCATACACATCGTATTTTTGAATGATGAAAATCGGTACAGATATGTTCAAAGTGATTCTCAATAATAATGTGTCATCAATTCTTCTCAAAAATACCACAATACTACATTTTCTGATCACCTATTGAAAAAAATACTCTGAAATTGAGAATTTACATTTTTTCTCTCAAATCTGATGAATAATATAATATATTATGATATAAAAACTTCCGGTGAAGGACTGGTTTTTGGCCAAATGACCACGGCACTTTAATTCAATTCTCATTTTATTGATTGATTTCCCCATGGCCTTATAGGCACTGTGTACTGATGTGTCTGAAGATGGCTGTTTGAGCCGAAACTAGTCACAATACATTTTGTGTAATATATTTTTGTGGTCGACCGACTTGGTGTTATTTCGTTTCTTCCTTGAATGTCTTATTTATTTCAGATGGGTACACAACCAGTGCGAAGCTGGCTGGACATGAGATAGTATCTTTAATAAGTAAACTAGTTGATTCATCAGAAACTTATAGTTCATTCAAGATCAAAATCAAACTCTTCTCTGGAATATGCAGATGCTATATCAGTTCTTGAATGACTTAATTATACTATAATTAATGTACAGTTAATAGCAATTAGAAGATAGAGATGCAGAGAAAATAGTATAAAACTTGGTAAAGTATAATAGGTATGCACTTATTCGTAAATATTATTCAGTTTCAGATAACTCACCTCTTATTACCTACAGCAAGAAATCACAGGTCACAAGCGTAAACTCCGAAAGGATAGGAAGGTATTAGCTTCAAGAAACAATCGACAACTGAAACAACCACATTCGATAACGTTGACTTTGATGGCTGTTTTGATGCTACCCGCTCTCGCGAAAAACCAACCGCCAATTTTTGGAGGTCAGTGAGCCAGTGAAATCTGCACTCTTTGATCGATGAAGGATCGAGATCGTTTGACAGTGTTTTTCTTCAACGCGATTGTTCTAATACAGCAGGTATATATCTCATCTTGTTAATGTTATGTCGACTTGTTTTGTATGACCATGCGGATAAAACTGGCGTGGGGTTTGACGAGGATTGGAAAAGGTCACGATTTTGAATTTTGAATAATTCATTTTTAATAGTGGAATATACAGAGCTCAACCATAACGAATACGTAATGGTAGTTATATCTATTTTTCCGCTTATAGAAGCAAGAAACAACGACACAGCCAAGCCAGATTGTTGTGGCATGAATGTAGTAATAGGTAGGTAGTTAGATATTACATTATTATCTAACAAATGAGCGCGTAGATATTGTTGATTGAAATCATCCACGGTTGAAGTGATCACTTGATCCAGGTCGACTACGCGTGGCATATTGGAGGCCGCAGAGTCGTGATTGAGCATAATCTGAACTCAAATAATGATAATAATACATAGGTTTCATTCATAGATATCGACATAGTATATACAGGATTTATAACATGAAGAATTCCAACTACGAAATAGCGACAATGCACAAAGTGGAATGAAATGTTAAATAAATACAGAAAGCTCATATCCACAGAATGTTCATAATTCTACCATTGTTGTTCATTTTAGGAACATTGTGAGGATATGACTATGGCTTTTTGTATTTATTTAACATGAAGAATTGATGAAAAGGAGAAGTTTAGATCGAGCTGTTTCACAACTAAATGGTGGTGGTTCACGCAGTATCGTTTGAAACCTTTGCCAATAATTCTGGAGGCCCGCATAAGGATGCATATTTTGGCACCAACATTGTTCCTTTGCCATTACTATGATCTGTTCATAGTAACCACGTGCCTTATTCACAGATTAACAGATAGTACTCCCCATACTGCGTGGAAGTATGAGAACGAAGAAAGCAGGTCACCATCGATGGAGATCTTGCTAATATTCCAGCCTTTCTGGTATTACTACTTCCATCATATCTATGCTCGGTATATCTTCATCAGTAAAAATCACATGCCATATCCATTGCAGAAGCCGCTTTAAACTTGGCATTTCATTCTGCACAGAAAGCTAAATCACAACAGCTTCTTATCATGTACAAAGCATATATCCGACTCATTTCAAAATATTGTTACTGCATCCAAACATGCGCTGATGCTATATTGGATAATGCCACATAATCACTAATTGCTTGACATACCTGGAACACAGCAGCAAAATCGGCGACCTTCCACTGTTTCGAAGATACCTCCACGAAAAATGTATATACTTCCGAAATTCTATCACTAGATGTTCATCAGTCAGACGAACTCGACAAGCCCCGTCAGCACATACTTCTGTTCATTTGTTTGTCTAACCAGTGAATATAGACACTGAAGCAGCACCTTGAAATCCTATGATAGATTACGACTTTGCTGAAAGTGAATTTCCTGCCTCAGGAAGGTATACTGCTGTCGCTATCAGGCAGCCACTCTGGGACAGCATGATTTTTTTATAATTGTCTAGCTGAACTACTACTAGTGAGTTATATGCTTGTGGCTGCGAGGATCATCGCATAGAAGTGCACTCACTACCAATAATACAATCGTATTACTTGGGGTTACTTAGCGCCTACTTATCGTTATTAGATATTTTGCTGATTTGCCCCCCTAAGCATTTCTCAGACATCTTGCTTGATCAATCATTCACAGTTGGGTTCTTGATGCAAACCCATGTACAGGACGACAATCTCGACGACACGACAGTTACGAATACTTTACATCTTGAATTCAAATCATTATTCAAAATCTGAATCTGAATTCAATTATAAATTGAAAACATTTTCCAACAAATAAAAAAATCTTCTGTGTCCCCTTCAGTTATTACCAGGGTTGATGGAATGATGAAGGTGAGTTTTTTCGAGGTATTTCGACTGAAATTCAAATTTTTTACATTCTATAGTTCCTTCTTTTTGGTACCATGAAATTTTGAAATTGCCAAATATGTTCCTAATGTGGCCTGAAAACATTTTGTTTTCCTGTACGCATCTGTAATAACTTGCCTAGTTATCGAGATACAATAGTTTCAGAAAGTATATGAAACTTGGTAAAGTTGCAGAAAGTTTCACAATTTTTTTTTTCCATAATAAATTACTCAAAACCCTTTTGTTTTTCCTGAGGGTGCATGAATCAATTGATCTATTGAAGTTCAAAGATCATTGGTCCGAAATTTCCTTTAGGAATCACTAAATTGCTATTCATACCAAACATCAGAGTGGAAACCATGGGAAGTGAAATTGGATATCAGTAAAAATTTCACCCCCACGAAAAATTTATACTTCCGAATTTCCATCACTAGCAGTCCATCAGTCAAAGGATATAGGTTTCCACACTGTTTTATCAACTATATTATTATAAATAGATACGAAAAAGCTGAGTCAAATGTTCAAAAAATGAACAACAATGGTAGATGACGGGAGAAAAAGAACTACTTTCCTCAATCGTTTATACATATCGATGCGTAGATTTCGGGAGGATGTAATTCAATGTTCTGCGTGGAATTAGCCAGGAAAGTACTTATAGTTGTTTTTCTGCCGTCATCTACTATTGTTGTTCATTTTATGAACATTTGTGCGAATGAGTTCGAGCTTTTTTGTATTTATTCAACATTTCATTCCACTTTGAGACTTCTGAATATTTCGTAGTTTTACATGATCTCGAATACTTTGTGTGAGAATAAACCACTCAATTTCAATTGGGAATGCATTGAAAATACGTCACTTGTGTCGACTATCGGGTAACTTTTGTGATCACATTGCTCAAAAAGTGATAGTCCAGATATTATTGTTTGATTTATCATTCAAGGATATAAGGGAAACAATAAACGAAGAAAGCTCATATTTCGCAATAATTCTATAAAAGGTCATTCGAAAAGGCTGAGTCAGTGGGCTTACTTTTCGAGTTTCTCCAAATTGTACACAAGAGCACAATTACACAGGTGTCGAAACAATAGTAGACTGGCGATTATACATTCCTAATCAAATAATATTTTGAATTCTCACGTCGATGTTCATGTTGCTTATCAATGCAAATATCGTTGAATATTATCATATGGGATTTTTCGTTTTTAATGCCAATACCAATATCACAAAAAATGCGCAATGAAATAAATTTGTAGCGATACACATTCCTATTCCGCATTTTCGACTACCTTTACTGGATATTCTTTACTGCGTTGAGGAAAATAAATACATTGACTCTGGAAGGTAACTGGATGGAATGACGTCATTATTGAGGAGGTTCAAGGTAAGAACAATTCTAAACTGCTCAACATTGATAACGTCGTGCTCCAAAATATATCCTGAATTCAAAGTAGGATAACTCACGAGTTTCCGCACCAATTTGAAATCGGTTTTCACCAATGATTAGCCTAATCTCTTGACAGTTTGTTGTGGCAATATGAAACTTCTGTAATTCCAGATAACATTTCTAAAGAGTGATAATTGAATGAGTGTGAAATTGCATCGTGGTAGTCACCTTACCGTTTGAAGAAATATTTTTTTAATTTTTTTTCACTTGTATCCTCTTGATTGATGCTTTCTCTCGAAACATTTTCGGAATTTTCGAATTCAACGCTTTGATAATCGTGTTATGAATATTCATTCAAAATGATGCATTTTTGCGAAGATTAATTGAATGAAATTGAAAGTTGGAATTCTTCTCCGAAGAATCAACGTTGCATGTATATTCGTCGGATATGTGATCGTGTCGTTCGAACATAGAAAATTCTGAAAAAGTCTATACAAAGTGATACAAGAAATACTGAATGATGGAATGGAGAATAACGTAGTCTCCAGTAGATGAAACATAATTTTATCTGTGTAACTAGTGGAATAATGGAGTATTACTTTGTCATGAGGATGTCCGGTGTCTGACCTCGAAATGGTTTTGTTATTTCCTGGATTGAAGGTCATATAGTGAAAGTACGCATTTTTAATCAAAATGATGCATTTTCGTTAAGATAATTTATAAAATTCAAGGTGCGATAAAAAATATGTCCAGATTGTCCTGGGATGAAGAAGAATATGTTTGATCGTGATGAAAATCGCTATGTTCCGAAAAATTACTTTTTTCAGTCATGTATCTGGAAAATACGACTTGACAGTAACAAGTGAGCTTGAAAAATAGATCATGATTGTGTTTGTATTTTTTGTTCCATGTCGAGGTTGAAATCATAGCAGGAAATTCGAGATACCCTGTCGATCCAAATTCCCGCATCTGACCAAATGATTTAATTTCTAATCTGTATTTTCTTCTCTACTAGGTACTTTTAGGATTTTCAGATGATCACTTATGGAATAGCTCTTTTTAAGTTGAAACCAATTGAAAACTTTGTTGGTCAACTCTGTTTGAACAACTTCATTCTTCAATGAATCATTATGATAATAAAGTCATCATACAATCATTGGTTCCGTGCCCATGCACATTATTTCATCGCATTTGGTACCTATTTATACCTATTGTTCGCTCAATAATTGTGCAACTTATTTGTGTCATAATATGATTGTGTTGCCTGCATCTAATGAAAATCATTGACATAACCTGTAACTAATTCACCAATACAACGATACTTGTTACATTCAATTGAAATCGAATTGATATTGATATAGTGTAAAAAATGTAAAATATCGTAATTTGAACAAATCGGAATCTTACCAAAGGAGCATGATGACTGTAGATTGTAGATTGTAGATGGGTCGTACAGTCTGGGACACCTCTCGATCACTGCGACCTAGAAGGTCAATTGTGCATGATTACCCTTATCTAGTTTTGGTCCTCTAACCCTAGACTTTTGATGAAGCCTTGAATCTTCCTAAAGGTTGAATTTTCCACCTCAGCAGGTGTGAGACCTGTTCTAGGTGATTCAGCCTCTGGCGGACTGATACTTTACATGAGCAAAGTATGTGTTCCGCGGTTTCGGTCGCATTGTTGCAAAAGCGGCAAGTGTCAGTCTTCGCCAGGCCTATCTTCTTGAGGTGGTTCCTCAGAGGACAGTATCCTGTAAGAAAGCCTGTGATGAGCTTTAGCTCTGGTTTGCTGAGGCTGAGTAGCTCTTTGGCTCGGTTCTGCGAATGGTTGATGAACCTCTTCGCTTGTCGTTGACCTGGAATTGCTCTCCAGTAGGAGGACTTTTCAATTTTTTCCTATTTCCTGAGTTCTTCTTTTAGGTGACATTTGCTTATCCCACAAAAAGGCTCAGGACCAAAGAGTGCAGATACTGCACCTTTCTTTGCAAGGCAATCAGCCTCATTTTCTTTGATTCCTTCATACCCTGGAACCGACATAAGTGTGACTTCGTTGACCATTCCCAGTTGCATGAGTGTTTCAAAGCAGTCCCTTGTAATCTTTGATGTGGAAACATATGATTTTAGGGCTTTTAGTGCGGCTTGGCTGTCTGAGCAGCATATATATGTTGGCACCCCTCAGACCTTTGCTCATGCACCTTCGGACGCATAGGTGGATGACATGTATTTCAGCTTGGAAGATAGTGGAGGAGTCACAATAGGCTTCAAATAGCCTACTTCCAGGTCCATATACACCCACGCCTACCCCTTCCTCCATTTTGGAACCTACCAAACAAGGGACCCTCTGTCTAGCTGAGGCTCAGCGGAACCGTACCTAGGGCGACTTTTTATAACTACTTCAAAGGCAGGATCGAAACTGAGCCTGCCTGGCATTAAGTCCGATGGTTTGGTTGCAGATTCCATTTCTACTTCTTGTAGAATTACCATGTCACCAGTGACATCACCTGGTCTGGCCATTTCAGTGGAATTCAGTCTGTATGCACTGAGAGTTGCAGGCCCCTTGATAAAAATATGCAAGGGTAGTAGATCAAGCCTCGAATCAAGCATAGCTTTCATTGCTGCAGTAGAGCACTTTCGCATAGCTGTGATCCCAAGACACGTGAGTCTCTAGATTATCTGCAGCTTAAGTTGTGCTGTTTTTTTCCTTACTTTTGGTCCGCCAGACTAGAGAAGAGTATGTGACCATTGGTCTGAATATCGTGAGGTAAAAATAGTAGATCATATTTGGTTTGAGACCCCACGTATGACCAAACATCTTTCGGCATATCCAGAGAGCTGAAATTGTCCTATTGAAGATTTTGGTCAAAAGTGTTGGTTCTACGTGAGTTTCTTGTCTAGGATCACTCCTAGATATTTGACCTCTTCGGATAAGTTGATTGGCGTCCCATCCATAATGGGTTCTTTTAAATTGATCTTCCTTCTTTTGGTGAATCGAACAATGACTGTTTTGCTTGGGTTGACAGTCAACCCCTCCTGAAAGCAGCAGTCTTTGAGCATGATGATAGATTCACTGGGTTATCACGATGCAGTTCTTTCTCGACTAGAGGTAGTATACTAGACTGGATAATAGAACATGATGCAGATGAATGTAAACTAGGCTGTAATCACCGAGGGTGCTGGAACCTCTAGCTGTACTCTCCATATTCTCTATATCCTCCATATTCCCTGATAGCTGCAATCCTTAATCAAATACATCGTCATTGTAAGGCATTATATTAAGGTTCTATTCTTCGACGACTAGCTAGTGTCAACCCGAAATGAGCAGAGGATTCCCCCGTCTCAACATATCCCGTCAGATATGGAGACGCAATGACAGTTTCTGTCATGTCATCGGCTCGCTTATACTGACCCACTAAAGTATAAGAACGTGTTCCGAGGCGTAGGGGTCGATAGTATATACAACTGTTATTATTCTGATTAACAATCAGAATACGAGCTACAAAGGCTACTCTGACCAACACTCATTATAATACGTGCTAACGAGATACATAGGATCTCCTCTGACACACACAACATAATAAGAAATAAACCAGATCATCCGATTTGAACGTGCACATAAATATTAAACACAACATATCGCTATGAGTACTTATTTCTAACAGCCTCTTGGCCTCGATGCCCTCGATATTAATATTCCCCAAGCTCATCCCGTTTCGTCAGTGTATCCCTGCTATTTTGAGTATACGGAAAGACAGTACAGGATGTATTGATGAAAATAATAAAACAGTAATGGTGAAATAAAATAGCGGGACAATGGCCACCTACATACAATTTCATAATTTCTATTGATGAACTTACTCTCTAAAAACATAACCAAGTTTAGTTTACTTCTGATTGAACAGGAAATTGGGGATCCTTAATGGATATAACAGAAAATCACAATTCAACTCCATACATTTTCTTCCTACTTATTGTAAAATTCTCCAGATATATAAAGCAGAGGATGAATCCAAAACTTTCACACGACAAAGTTGTATTGCTGTTTCAGTTTCTCTGAAGACTATATACACTGCTATGACCTTGTATTATCTCCTGTAGACTAATGGTTTTCCGGACCATATAATCCTGGATAATTTTGATATAAACGTCAACAGAGCTGAAGGATTTCTTCGAGTGGTTTCTATTGAATATTCGATTTAACCGTTTGATTAGTTTCATTTCGATAAACATAGTTTATATTTCGAATTGAATTTTTGAATTTGTATTTGCTGATGAGATCCACATATTCGTTTTTATGTGAAGCTGAGTAATGTGCAGCTGCCTCATTCGACTGAATAATGCTGAAATTTGCATCTGACCTCTCTGCGAGTATTATATAGGGTGACCACAAATACTATAAGTAGGTACTGTTCTCAACACTATTCTTATTCATTTTGGGGAAAAATACTCTTGTTACGTAGTCTGATTCGTTTGAGAGATTCGAAAGTTTTTAATGATGGATCTGATTGAAAACAATAATGTCTATTGTATTCTTAATCTCCATTTCTAACAATACAACTTTCTTCAGCTAGTTCGCCAATATACAGGGCGATTCATTTTCAAGTGACTGGATTTGCACATTTTTCAAAATTTTCGGGATTTTCTTTCGTCCTCTCCATGAATAATAATGATATCAGTATAATTTCAATAAACTTGTAGTGAGGACAAATCGGACGATCTGTCCAAACATGTCAATGTGCTTGAGATTCTATAATAAAACCTGAGAGAGAAATTCAATCGAGAGTCGTTGTCATTTTATTAGAAGAAGGAAAATATGTTTATATTGAAACAAATCGAATTCTACTTACTTTTGATCGTGTCTCAGTGAGAATGGAAGAACAGCAATATGAATAAGATAAGAAATACTGATAGATCTGCCAAAAGGTGAATAATATTTGGGGCGTTCCTTTAAAAAATATGCCATGGTGGAAAATTATGACTGAAAATCGGCATGTTTCAGGAGATTCCTCAGAAATGGATGGTTCGGCTAAAAATTTACCTATTCGGTACCTTAGGAAAGGTCTGTATAATTATCTTCCTTATTTCTCAATTCATGAGCTTCCAAAACTCACAGAGTTTGACTGATTTTTGATCGATTTTCAAGAGGAGGTCATGACAATGTCATTCAATTCTCATTGACGGTGATAATGAAAATCAATTTAGTAATCATGGTCATTGTCTTCTCATGAAAATCGAAAATCATACCAAATCGATCGAATTCCATTAGTTTTGAGAGTCCATATTTTGAGAAATACAGAAGGAGATCATATTGAATGGAGTAGGTATTTCAAAAAAGCTCTCAAAAATATCATTCCAATGCTGGAGAAATATACAAGGTGTCCCATAAGTCATGAATCACCTATCCCCAGAAATGATTTTATGACATGTGGTCCTCCTTATCAATTACCTGAGAAAAATGTAGTTTTCCTTGAGTCATGTCATTTAATGAAATATTTATGTTGATCTTCAAATGCCGCTGGCAGATTTGAAACTACTTCACAAAGATAACCAATTATAAAAAAAAATTGCTCATTTAATACAGATTCCGAAATGGTATATCATATGGAGTTATTCGAAACAGCATTTTCGTTACCAATCTTTATCAAATGGGTCGCGTTTTTTCAGAAAAATTGGATAACTTCTTTTGATCCATGATGACTTATGGGACACGCTGTATATTGGATACTGTATACTTTTCAAGTTATGATATCAATAATTCTTTTTCTTTTTAAAAAAATGCAAGAGTGATAGGGGTTGGTACCTACTTTATAACGTGCCACCCGGTATATACCAAGCAAAACTTGGCACAAAATTCATTTTTACTGGATACGATATAGTTGAAACGAGACAATTAATTAAGAAAGAGTAGAAACTAAGGAATGAAAATGCAACATTCGACAGTATGTGTAATAAATATAGGTACCTGTATTAAATTATGCTAAATTGTAATTGGTCAACAAACATGTATTCATTATGTAATTCAAGAAAGGTTATACATTCACATATTCTGTCACATTTTGCACTAATTAGAACCCTATATTATTTCGTATTATCAAAACGAATTCGTTTAGTTTGCCTACCAGAAACAACAGAAGAGAGGTCCCTTGTCACCATGCAACCCCTGTGTCAGAAACTAAATAGTTTGACAAAAAAAAACTAAAAACAATCATCGTTCATATGGTCGATCTTTCAATATTGTTGTCCGTTAGAATAGAAATCACAATAATTAGCAATGTTTTATACCCACTTATTACGTCCATAATTGATTGAAAATAGCGAAAACAAAAAGAAATGAGTATTGGTGAATGGTCAGTAGTATCAGAGGTGTAACATTGGGGATATTTTATGGAACCTGATTACTTTCTATAAATCGAATGATGTCACTACTTAATAAGTACTTTCCCTTTTTTTCTTGACAACCTTTATCTCCAAATAGTATATTGTGTTTCAAGTGCTATTAACGTCCTTTTAGTGACGAGTATTCGGAACACGAGCGCAGCGTAGCGGACCGAGTTTACAATAAACGAGTGTCTAGAGGAGTTTATACACCTGGTTATATACCATACTTTTTCTACGAACTCGATCGGTCTCAAAATAGACAGATCAATTCCTAGTCTTTCAGGTGGGTTTTCATGCGTCATCAAACCATTGAAATCAAACAGTAACCCACAAAACTTGAACCATCACAGATATCCAGATAGCATGATACAGTCGTCTTCAGAGAACATGTCGCACATGGACGGTGTCAGCTCTCTTAATCATACCTGCAATAAGAGCGTTTGCTAAATATACCACTTTACTTATGTGAGTAGAAAAAAACGATTTCGTCTCACTCTCCTTGGATTCATCTCCGTATCATCCATAATTATTGAGACTTGGTATAAGATCTCTCTTCCTGCAATACTCAGAATCCTGTATAGGTTATTAGGAAATATACCCAAAAGAATAAGGCAAATTGTATACCTATCTTGCATCCAATCATCAATGATTACGGAATATTTACGATCGAGGATGCTTCTATAAGAGGTGTACATGACATAATTCAAAACATTGTGATTTGATGATCCAAGAATCATATTGAATATCGTGGATTTCCCTATTTCTTCTTATCGAAGAGTTTGATGGAAGGATCCTGTCAAAAATGTCTGAAATTCAATATACCTAACTGTGGATCGAGGAATCTTCAATATGCTTAGGAAGCTACTATGATTCACTGCCATCAACTTATTAATTTAAATATACTTTACTCGACTATTTCTGATGAAGAAACATTTTCTGAATTTATTGAATCAAAAAATTCACTGAGAGCCAATAAATCTGTGGAAAAAATGAACCGGCCTGCAAAACATCCACAAATATGATCTAAAAACAGTGAGATTGAGATACATACTGCAACACAACAATTCAAAAACATTTATTATGTTCCATGAAAAAATTCACTGTCGAAATTAGAAGAAACATGGAATTCGGAAGTACCTCCTTTAGCACTTCATCAAGTTTATTGAAATCGCATAATAACGAATAATGATTATTCAAATAATTATAGGTATACAGGGTGATTCATTGATAATGGGAAATTTCTGAACTACACTGAAATATTGAGATTAAACCCAACATGCCTATCATATAAGAATGTTGATGTTTCGGGAGTTACAGGGTGTTCTTGGGGAATATTTTCCAAATTGTCTAGCTCTAACCGTTTTCACATGATTCGCTCTAAATAATATTTATGTTCCACTCATAACATTTTAATAATTCAAAATTATGAAGTCAGCCAAGCAATAGTGAATAAAAATACAGTAACTAATGATCACAATCACTAATAACAAACAAAATTTTGAAGTAAATGTTTGCCTTAAGTTAAGGAGAAATTTTGAATAAAATTTGTCATTGAACACATGCAACATTTATACGAGGCATGTTTGGTTGAATTTTCATATTTTTAATGTTTACTATCTGTAGTTCTGATGAGATTTCTCATTCCTAATGTATCACCCTGTATACAGGGTATGTAACGACAAGCTTACACTATCTTTATATCAAGAATCAGTCGGGAGAAATCCATGAAAATGTACGTTTCAGAATACGCTCTCCTCATTCAAAATATTTTCGACAATGCCGTATTGATGCTTCTACTAGAAAGTAGTAGCAACATTGATATTTCAAATGGAACACCCTGTATTCTATTGTATTTTCAGATTCTCCCTGAAGAGCTGATTTCATCGATAAATCACACTTATAGGGTCTACCCAAAAAGATTCCAGAGATATAGGGTGTTCAAAATCGAGATTTTTCAACTTTAGGATTTTTTTTGTGTCGAAACTATTCATTATCGATCAAACCAGCTCACATATCCCTATCCCAACTTTTGATTCACTATTTACTGATATTTAATCGGAACAGATACAGGGTAATTCAAGATTCAGATTTCTGATCACCCTGTATCTGTTCCGATTAAATATCAGCAAATAGTAAATCGAGAGTTGAGATTGGGACATGTGAGCTGTTTTGGAAGTTGAAAAATCATGATTTTGAACACCCTATATCTCCGTTATCATTTTCGATAGACCCCAAGTATGATACATCGATGAAATCAGCTCTTCAGGGAGAATCTAAAAATGCAATAAAACATAGGGTATTTTATTCGAAATAACAAAGTTGTTGCTACTTTTTGATAGAAGCGGCAACACTGCATTGCTGAAAATATTTTGAATGAAAAGAGCGTATTCTAAAATATCAACACGCATATTCTCATGTTTTTCTCCCGAAAGATTCTCGATATAGAGATAATGTGAGCTCGTCGTGACATATACCATGTTTATTATGAATGATGATAGATGTTGCCAGAATACGAAATAAAGTGAATGCATTAATTGTGCATATTGTTACTTATCTTCAAACCAGAACCATTGAATGAATAAATAAATAAATTTGAAATTTGTTCAAATTGAACTGCTGAATCAACAAGACTAGTCATATTGTTACTTTTTCAGATTAATTTACTTTATCTTTTTCATTTATCATCAATGCCTATATAACACACATTTTCAGATTGATGTATTTTATTTTTCCTCATATACCATATTGAAACATGAATGAATCTTTTAATTTTTTTTATTCTGTAAACTAAAAAGGTTTAGAGTTCAAGAGTAGCTATTTAACTAATATTCGCCATCATTTGTCAAATAAAGTCAATGTATATACCTATTATTAATATTATTATTATTATAACTTTCATTTCCTTCTTCGCCACTGGTTTCTGCATTGGTGCATAATTCACTTCAAATTAATCGAAATGCACTCGAAGTGAAGTCTAACAGATATCTTGAAAATGTGCCAAAGTCGACTTGGTCTCGCGAAATGTCTGCTGATTGTCCAGATAGTGAGAGTGTCCAGTGAAAATTCATTTTGGCAAAAACGATGGGATGAAGTTTTTCCAGAATGGGATCAATTTTTAGGTAAGATTCTCAAGCCAAAAGGAGAGTTTTATTTCGAATCTGCCATTTGGGGTCTTCTTTGGACACGTGAGAGTTGAAGTTGTTTGGCTAGGTATAAAACCATGAGAGTATGAAAAACCATAGTTCTATGTCTATTAATAGTACTGTACCAATATTGAAATATGGGTTACTGAAGGCAACAATATTCTGCAACTAGTCCGTAGTCCCAAGTGTTTGAATGGTCTTCTGCTACTTCAGATGATATCAAGTCAATTTCAGGAAGCTCCAATCATATTCCTGAAAAACGTAGTTGAATTTCCAAGAACCTGATAGATAATTTAGTAACAGAAACTGCCAACAGTACCTCGAACTAATTGTCATTTAAGGAAACATTAATTTATGTATTTCAGAATAGTCTCAAAGTGTGGTTGAACACTAAAATTCAAAAATATTCCCAAAATACCAGAATAATATTTAGATGAGTCTGAATTCATATTTCGACAAATAAGTTGCCATCATCCTCAGACGAACTGAAGAGAGATTAAAGATAAGCTAACTCTATAGTATTCTCCATTTGAACCCAATTGAGCCACGGTTCAGAGAACAGTTTTATTTCAATAAACATTGTGTCAAAGTAATAAGAAAACATTTTGGATGAGTTGAAATTGATTTAAACACATTCCAAATCATTTGTGCGCAACATGTCCAAGGAGTCTTGAATTATCTGAAGTGATAGAATCACTAGTATCGAATAATATGTTCTGCACCACTTGATTAATCTATCCAATTACATTCACCCGGAGTGATATATATATTCTTTGAATCTCGTTTATATGCTTCGACGTGTTTGGCCAATATATTTCATGCAAGAGTCATTTCAACTCCTAACCTGGCCAAAAACTCGTTATTATTAGTTCCATATTTAAGGATACCCATCAGAAGAACATGAATGGTATTTTTTTCAGAGAAGGCTACGGTCAGTCTTTGCGATTTTGTAATACAATGGTAATATCATTTAGCATTTGAAATCCCTAGCACTCAGACATAATAATATATCTTATTTACAGTTATATTCGTGAAACCACCAGTACCACTACTTTTGAAGTAACTACATCTGATGATTCATTTGACGCTTTCTGAAATACAATTGGAGAGATATAGTATTAGAGTAATATTGATAGTATATAGTTACTATATAGAAGTACTTACTTTTTTCCCTATTTCACCATCCATCTAGAATATCAATTCATTGTAAATTAGTAATCAGTGATAAGCTCGATCCACCTTTATTCTTCTCCTTTGAAAATATGTATTTCAAACAAGATGTCACTATCTATTGAATTTCTCTTGGTTGTGCATTGCAGTGACATTTTGGGTCAAATCATCTGATTTGCCCTTTGTACAGACCTACATTGGAACAATACTATTTTTT
The DNA here is from genome assembly GCA_918026855.4 of Phaedon cochleariae. Taxonomy (NCBI): domain Eukaryota; kingdom Metazoa; phylum Arthropoda; class Insecta; order Coleoptera; family Chrysomelidae; genus Phaedon; species Phaedon cochleariae. Next base: position 30,219,518 of record OU896719.1, read on the forward strand.
TTGTGACGGGAAAAAAGTTTGACATTTCATCTCTGTTGACAGGTTTTGAAATGTCACTTTTCATTAATTGCTTTTTTCTCATGGAAATCAATTTGTTCCTTTTTTGCCGGATATATACATATATAATACACTGTTGATGGCTCTTGCTGTGCTACAGTTCCAAATAAGCCAATAATACTGTCTCCGAGAAAGAACTGCCAGTCTTTTTATCTTCCATTCCACTTCGCGGATACGTGAATTACTATACTAAGTAAAATCACATAATTAGACTGACATATTTGATTACTTCTGAAAAATTATAAAGATCCCTGCAACGCAAGTGCAATTCCTGTTAAAAACTCATTTCTGAAAAACATTTCCCGTGGGAGTATCTATAGAAAAGGAATTACTGATGAGTGTGGCATCAATAACCTGATGAATGGCTCGTCTCTGAGTGGAATCTAGAATCATCAATTTATGTTTTGGGTGCTGAACTCCATATGTCGGAACAGTATTCTGAAACAGGCCGAATCTGATGTGGTTTGTAAATCATAAGAAGCTGTTGAGGTGTAAAGTAGTGGAAAAAGGCTCCTTGCACATTCCAAATGTGTTGAATTAGTTGAATAAGAAGAATCGGTTTGGTTATAGTAGGAAGAAGGTTTAGTGTGATTTTGTTTCTATCTCTTGGAGCGACTGAAATGAATCCCTATAACGTTCGAGGTATATCATGCGTACCTAATTATGTCAGTCTGTACACACTGTGTACAACTACATAATATCAATTAGGAGAAGTATTTGTTCCCGAGCGATTAGAAACCATTGAGAAAGTATGAATAATGTTTAAATCATTTCCTTTTCAACATTTTTTACTGCTACGATATTAAATCGAGCAAAGAGAAAAATAGGAGGGAATTCGAATATTCGATCAGTTTTTGTTCCACGTTGGCGATAATCCGTGATTAGGAATTTTCTACCTTCTCGATTATCCTATACAGAGTGTCCCCTTCGGAGATAGGGAGGTACTGTTTTCACAATACTTTGTCGTGAATCAAACGATTATTTTCCACGGGTAACAACTGAGAAATAATATACAACTGTTTATTCAGAAGAACCCTGCGTTCGAAATTCTAAATGAATAATAAGTAAATAAGAAACTGAACATTTGTAAATAGAGAATAATATTTGTTTCAACCAAAAATTTAGATTCCTTTGATATCAGAAATTCAAGTTTGATGGTGAGTGTATAATCTCAGAACGTCTCCTTCTTTTGACGGCTCTGAACTTATATGCTAAAACAGCTTTCCATTTCACAAATCTTTGCGCCTAATTTTCAGTTGCAACAGTAAAAACTGAAAATGTTTTATCTGCATGTCTAATTTATAGCTGCAAAATTTGTTTTAGGATACCAGTTTCAAGCCGTCGTATATTCTCGACCTGAAATATCTATATTATTTCGTTTGGCTTGAAATATGTCTCTGAAATTAATTGAGAATGTCAATATCCTAATATTTTCCATCGATATTATGAATCGGTTTGGAATTTATTCGTGAAGATTTGAACAGAAAATTTATAATAATCGGTCATCCCGATTACTATGAAGAAGTTACAATTTCATTCATAATTTGTTTGATTGTTATTTTTATGTCGCATTCATAACAGATGGAAAATTGGTATGTTTCAATTAATTTGTTCCATAGATCAGTTGGGTCATTCAGAATCTAAATAATCCGATGTAATATAGACTGAAAGTGCAATTACGATTACAACCAGATAGTATTTCAGAGGAGAAAATGACGCATGGGATAGTTATGTCATTAGTTTTCTTTTATATTGAGAAATGAAGAATGATTCAAAATACCCTTGCAATATTTCTCCAAAATTATGTATTAAACATCACATCTAATACCCTCAAGATACATTTACGGCGTTTTTTACTGGAAAACAATAACTTGCGTAAACTTTTTATAAAAATCTTCTCACAACTAACCGTTGTGACAGTTTTCTTCCAGTTAAATAGTGCCAATGGATACGAATTCATCAAGCGGCCAAATATCACACTAAAATTGTGGCATTATTTTACCATATAGTCATATAGATTCAGCTTTTCTCTATCTTCTGGTGGGTATAACTCATTTTCCAAAAATGTTGCAGTTACGTCATTATTATTCTGGAACGGCGATATTAAAATACGAGATGAAATTGTTGTTTCATCCATGAAATAATGAGTGGAAAAATCTTAACAAATACAACTCGTTTTATTGATGATTATCGAAAATCCCTTCTCTTCTTCGAAACCTCTCGCGCTATGTGCTCGTTTCTAAACAACATAATTTGTTCCTGAATAACTTAGGAATTTTCCATTGCTCTTACCATCAATACACTTTTGTTGTATTACATACGGAAACATTTTCAACTTCACAAGTGGGAATAAATATGCACATACGTTTACCTACGGAAAATTAAAAACAAAACGTTTCTGTAAAACCCACAAAAGCTGATAAGTATTCCGTGATGGTTTCCCCATAATGAAGAATTAATAAATATATAATCGATGGCATTATATAAGTGATATCAATTTATTCGCAGATACAACAAATTTCAATTCTCCGAAATGGACTGGACAGGATAACAGGTAAATCCCATATTTAATACGAAGAAAAACAAGTTGAAGTTGAAGGAAATTTATTTTCTTACGACATCATAGTTGTGAAAAATATCGTATATACCTCGGTATATACCTAATAGGTGAGTAAATGTAATTGTAATTGTAGCAAGCTCACTATCATGAAATATATGGTACTTCTATATACATACTTTTTGAATTGAAGGCTGAAAATTATGACAATTCTATTTTTTATGTCATACTTCTATTGACATTTTCAAAAATGGTAATGATATGAAGCTTTCGCATTATCCTCGTATTTATATTTTTACGTTGTTTACCAATCCATTAGAAGTTACCATCAGTAGTTCATCCATCCATCAGAAATTACCTTCAGCGTAAAAGTGATTGTCGATCTTGGGTTTAATTGTGAAATGATTGAATAATAGGATTATTGAATGCTTACGCAAAACACTTTTTCGATGAAAGTATTGTGGTAATGGTCACTACCCCATATAAGTTTTCAAAAGAATAACTTGAAGATTATAATATTCATTTTTGATCTACTTATCTATACTCGTTTTTCTGTCCCGTGGTCTAGATGTTTTGAATGAAATAACTGAGTTGAACTTTTGAAGTGTAACAAAACCGTTCAGATACGACCGTGTTACTAAGTTTCTCCAATGCATTTCCAGATTTGGTACTCAATATAGTGAAGATGTACGATTCCTTACCAATGTTATCACTAACGTCCGGGACCAAGGACAATGGTACCAGTTACCAACGAGTGCAGAAGAATATCGGCCATATTATGGTTATAAAAAAAACATCAAAAGTGAGTACATATACCCAAAACCAAAGGCTACAGATGATTATAATCTATCAAAATTGCGTATACTTCAACGAACGTATGTATCTGTGTAAGCACCTCGAGGAAGTTTTGAAGTATACCTTTTCCTAAAGTGCGTATAGGTATGAACTATGAAGTCAGATGTAAATAACATGTCGCAGTTGGGCGATGATAAGACATCTGGTCACTTCTGCACATTCAGAAAGAAATGAGCAAAAACTTTTGTTTGTGGTAAAAAAAGGTTAGAGGTTAAAACTACTTATTAAATTGAGATTGTATTTTTTTTTTCATACAACGAAACAAACTCATTTTTCCTGTTTTGGAACTAGGGTACACAAAGATCTTCTTTATTTCCCCCTACCCTTTCCTACACATTGATTCTGGTACTAATTTGTGTCTTTTTTATCCCTTGGAGCATCCGGAAGGTAATCCCTGCTATTATATCGAAAAACATCGTGTTAACCTCAGAGAGGATAAAGAGGGAAGGTATGTATTCGATCCTTTTCGAACTTTTCGGAGATTATGAGTTATTGATTGGAATATTTCCTTCTGCAAAACTATGCCGTTCTATGGACAAACGAGATTTGGTAAAGAGTAGTTCGACATATTTCGAGATTGACAACGACAAGATGTGCTGACTGGGCTTGTCGAGTACGTCTGACTGGTGTTGCTAGTATTGGAATGATAGCAGAGACTTCTGAAGAAAACATCCCGTGGAAGTATCTATCTACCCCATTACAGACGATGTCTGTCGCTATCGCTTGAATGAGAAGCCGCTTTTGACTCAAACAAATATTTCATCAAAGGTGCATTGTACGCTAAATGTCCATTTTTCCACATTAGGAACGATGAAAAATTCTAACCATTGACCGCTGTTCACGCTTTGGAACATTGGGGAATATTTGGTTTACAAAGTAAAAAAAGTTGTTTATTCAGTAAATTTCGCTCGTAACTGTTGTTATATAACTTGCCAACATACCTGCATTCTTGTTATTGTTCAATATTCTTGCTAACTCTCAAAAAACGCTTGTAGAAACACCTCAGTCGCTGATTTACCAATTATGATGAAGCTGCTGTTTCTATCTCTAATATAAGAGTACATATTATAATATGGTGCCTTATGTTAGTTTTGAGCATAGACCTCATTGTTCCATTTAAGGAATAGTGGTCGAAAAATAATTAGATTCATCTCCGAAAAAGAAAAAAAAATCATCCGGAAACAAGTTAATTTAGACTATTTTCTCAATCTCAATAATCTCAGTTATACGTCATATATTTTATCATGCTTATATTATACACCCTGTATATCAGTGTTCACTTGTTCAGTATTATCTACTCGAGAGCATGAAAAATAGTATGGAGCAACAAATGAATGAAAGCTCATAGAGGTGACCAAAGTTGCTTATTGATTCAGTGATCAACTGAGAACAAGCCGTATACAGGGTGTTTAAAAAAAACCTGACCCCCTAGTAGGGTAGGTAGAACAATGCAAAATAAGTTGGGTTCGTTCAGTGAAAAAATGTCGTAACGGCATCCATTGAAAATTGTTTTTTACGAATATGTCGAAACTACTGACAATATTGTGATGATTCACCTCTATAGTATATGCTTAAGATACAAAGAAACTGTGAAATCCATTTTTTTAGTCAAATTTGTTTCAAGGTTATTCTTGTGATTCATTGTTTGATCGATAAGTTCAGCATTAGTAATAGCTTTATGCCAGCAACAGTTATTACTTCATCATTTTCAAATCGAAATATTCCAAAAATGGAACAAACAGTATCGAGTTCTACCCAGAGTACCTTTTTGGTGTGAATTAGAATGGTGTTCAACTTCACGTTGAATCCGGATTGAAAAAAATAAACTCAAAAAAGTTATGTTTGGAAGTACTCGGTATGAACCGTGTAACTGTCGCCCTCTATGAGAGTCGAAACAAATTCATGCGATGAGTCAGCTTCCAAAACACATCCATACAAACTTTCATTACAATGGTGCCCCCTAGCAAGGGGGTCTGGTTTTTTTGGAACACCCTGTATTGACCTCTGCACAATATGCACATGAAGAAACAAAAATCGCTTCATTGTCCATTGCAAACTGCTCAAATTATCCATTGAAAGCTCCTGATATTGATTTTTTAATAGATTTTGGAACCTTCGATTTCATCATTGTTGGAGCTGGACCTGGAGGAAGCGTCGTAGCCAATAGACTTTCAGAAGTCCCGGAATGGAACATACTCTTGATAGAAGCTGGCGATTATGGAGACAACGTTACCGATATTCCCAATATGTATTACGAAGTCGAATTCACTCAGTACAATTGGGGCTTCAATAGTGTTCCTCAAACAACAGCATGTCTAGGTAAGAACAAACAAAGGACACCGCACGTTTTATAGTGAAAATTAACCCCCTGTCGAATTAGCTGAATTTTTGATATTTTATAGTTCAGGACATTCTGAACAAAATGTCCGAATACCAAACTGAATACTTCAAGTAGTGACTCATCCTATCAAAATAAAATATAATAATGGCTCAAAGAGCATTATTCATCAGGAGAAAATAAATCAAGATTGAGACTTCAGCGGTCTCTAGCGCCAAAACTAGCCATTAAAACAGTTTGGTATTCGGACATTTTGTCAGAATGTCTTGGACTATGAAATATCAAAAATTCAGCCAATTCGACAGTATAGGCCAATTTTCCCTATATCACGTGCGGTGTCCTTTAATCTTCGAATACGAAATGAAAATCGAAAACAAATTTCTCTATATTAATTTTTCAAGGTATGGTGAACCAAACATGTCCCATGGCAAGAGGTAGAGGAGTAGGAGGTACTTCCCTCATCAACGGTCTATTGTACGCCAGAGGTTCCAGCATAGACTTCGACAGGTGGGCAGACCAAGTCGAAGACTCAAGATGGTCATACTCTAACGTCTTACCAATTCTAAAACAGCTAGAACGCTTCGTTTATACAGACCCGCAAGCTCCAGTTGACGAATCCATCCATGGTACAAGAGGAATGCAGAATGTCGAGTACCATTTGCCTAGGAGTCCTCAGCTGAATGCCTGGCTCGATGCACATGAAGAATTAGGTTTTCCCATAGCTGACTATAACTCTGGCACTGGCCTTGGAGCTTCTCCAGCGCAAGTCAATACTATGAATGGGAGGAGAGCAGACGCTGGTTCTTCATTCATCCTTCCCATCTTGAACAGACCTAATTTGAAAGTCCTCACCTACAGCTATGCAACCAAGATCATCATGGATAAGGAGAAGAGAGCCAGAGGAATTAGGTTCACGCACAATAATAGATGGTACGAAGCCAAAGCTTCCAAAGAAGTCATCATCAGTGCTGGAGCTTTCCAAACACCTCAGCTACTTATGCTTTCTGGTATTGGACCCAGAGACCATCTGGAGTCGTTGGATATAGAAGTTGTGCAAGATTTGGGGGTTGGTAGTACTCTCATGGATCATGCTTGCTACTATGGGTTGAATTTCGGGACGAATTATACGGAACCGATATTGCCATTGGAAGAGTATGTGCAGCAATTTGTGGCAGGTCGTGGGCCTTTGGCAGCACCAGGAAATAATCAGGGAGTGGCGTTTTATGAATCGCAGTTCACCAGAGGTAGGATTATAAAAAATATTTTATTTCTGACAGTGACATTATAAGCTTATATCGTCATAGTTATGATATCTATTATGAGGGTCATAACTCCCTTGGGATGTTATAGATGCTATAATTCCCTCTAGCTAAAATTAAATAAGAAATGCATAGCAACAACCACGCAATAACGTAGTAATAAGGAATCTCCTATTCGCGGTAGTCAAGATCATCATCTGACGTTCTGATGACATTGAAACTATATGGAAAAACATGTCTAACTTCCAATCGGGAAGGTATCTAATGAATGAAATCAGTCAGAAATAAAACTATCTATGTATCACGGGAATTATAGAGCCTCAATAACCTCTGGCAATTGCTGTCCCTCGGGCCAGAGGCCCTCGGGACACAAACTTTGCCATTGGTAATTAAGGCCCTCATAATTCCCTTAATACATAAATAACTATAATGTAGTTTTTACCCCAGATGATAACTGATGAGGTTTCGCAACTTTGAATAATTTTTTTTCGTAATGCTTACCTTCTCAAGAAAGCTCCACTGTAGTAATTTCTTTACGGTTACTACCAAGGTTTCTACGACATGTCGCTACTTTCATTAGTCACATATAAGTTAAGTACAGTTTTGGTCATACTTTTGGCGTGAGATATTTTATCATATTATTTCGTAAGTTCCTGATACGTCGGCAAATCGTGATAGATTCGATTGTGATTTGTTCACCATTTCGTTCATGATCGTAACTATGTATTAATAACGTGATAATAACTATAGGGTATATCGGGCGACCCTTGTAATCTCTGCATTCGTAAATGGATTTTTCTGGGATTGAGGAAAGATATATGAGCAACCATTTCGGATTTCATACCATCATAATCCAATATGACGGACTTCCAGTTTTTCTGGAAATGCCAGCAACTTTGTTTTTTCAAACGGAACACCCTGTATTTAAAAGTTTCACATGCTCAAGTTGAACAGGTCAAAACAAGTGCAATCTTTATGTCAGATGGCACTTTTTACGAAAAAATTGAACTTGATATTTGTTTTTCTACAAGCATGCGTGATTCACCCTCTACCCGCACGCAATTTAGTTTGGGAAGTGTCATTTTCTCGCGGTAGTTCGGGAAAAGTTTCCTCACACTGAGGCGGGAAAAACATTCATATAGTTCGCGAGATTCACGAAGTGGGCGACATATAGGTTACATAATACGAACTTCAAACTGGGGAAAAACAAACTGTTGTCTATGGATAAAGTGCATAGACTACATTGCATACAGCTTGCTGTAGCTGTAGTTGTCAAACATGTCAATGACACGCAGTGTTGGCACTGTTGGTAGTGGTGATGGATGAGTTGTTAATTTTTTCACAATATTACATTTTTATTAGTTTAGTGGACATTGAACGGGTGAAGAATTGGAGATAGTTCAAACAATTCAAACTAATTATGACGAGCAAATCAGAAAAGTACTGCTCAGTGCAATAATTATATTTCGGAAAGTGTGTCTATGCATTTTTTTTTCAAAAGATCCTAAGCTAGCTCAACAATACCCAGATTGTCCTGCTTTGCAGGAACAAATCCAAATCCATTGTTCTACAAGAGTTCCTCTGGACCCCAAGTTCAATTTTACTTTATGTGGGGAAGATTTTATTGCCGAAGTTTGTAGACAAAGTGCAAAAATTTGCCTTTTGTTAAAGTCTGCCTCACACAAAATCTCATGATTAGCACGGAGAACTGCTTCTCCTTCCACTACTGGTCGGCTTTATCTAAATAGAGCAAAATATCTGCCGAAAGAACATCTACAACAGGCATTATTAGCGATTTCGTTCGAATATTGACAATGAATGTCAAGAAATTTGAAAACTTATCACTCTTATCAGTACACAGAAACAAGCTAAGGGCACTAATGGGATTGAGTGAGGATTGAGTTTGTTTTCCCCCAGTTTTGACGTGGCTTTGAATTGGAACGATGCAAACCGAGCGCCACCTGGTAACATTGATTACCACGAATATTCTCGCAAATATGAGTGGTGGCACTAATGGGATTGAGTGAGGATTGAGTTTCTTTTCCCCCAGTTTTGACGTGGCTTTGAATTGGAACGATGCAAACCGAGCGCCACCTGGTAACATTGATTACCACGAATATTCTCGCAAATATGAGTGGTGGGTGACACAATATGAGAATTTCAGTATTTAGTAAGTTTTTACAAAATCATCCATCAAATTGCACTATTTATTGTGAAAATGAAGAAATATTGAAAAATAATAATTGATTATTATATGAATCCACCTATAGCCTGTAATTGATGTGATGTGGAAAACATCTATTGTTGTCATGTCAATTAAAACACAAATTAGTTAGTGTAATTCTCATAGTGACAGACAGAGCGTCACTGTCATTTTCGATTCAATGGAATTGCGATGAAAAACTTCCAGCTACAGATGCTATACAGATGAGCCAACGAAGTCTTAAGAAAGGTATGGGAAGCACTACACGGGATTTATTAAACACCAAATGAACAAGAAGTATTTTTGGCTCATTTCCCAGAAATATCTGAAACCTATATAGAGGCCAAACACCATGATGGGCATTCTGGCTTCCGCAATAAGCCTACCTACATAATGCTCCAAACGCTACACACAATATAGATATATTAGAAGATAGAGAATGTTAGTTGTTTCTATTTGCAGAAATGATTGATTGAACAAATCAATCAATTTCCTACGCTCCTAGAAAAAATATTGCTCCTAACTCATTCGGAAAGTGTCTTTCCCGCACTCGACTGCTTGCCCGACCTCCGCTTCGCGTCGTTTGGGTCAACGGCATTCGCGTGCGGAGAAGTATCCGCACTCGTAAGGAAAATTACTATTCTTATTTCACTTCGTGGATGAATGAGATGAGATATGCTTTCAGGTACTGGATATCCAGACATCGAAATAATGTTCATTCCATCCAATGCCACCACCGATCTGTCACAGAGAGCATTCTTGCTAACCGACCAAACCTACGCGGACGTATGGGAATTCATCAGCAGACCTCAGTCGTTCATTTTGTACATCATCTCCCTACATTCAGAATCAAGTGGCACAGTGAGACTCAATAGCAGTGACCCTTTCGCGTATCCACTCATCGATAACAGATTTCTTTCTGATCCTGCCGGCAGAGACATCGAGAGGATTTACGAGGGAGTGCAGATCATGTTGAAATTGGCTGGGACTGAAGCTATGCAAAAAATTGGAACAACCCTACAAGGTAGGTATACATACAGTCACTTAAAATATTGTTACAACTACTTGTACTACTTGAAAGTGGAGGATTCATCTGTGAATAATGGAGTGTTCTCCAGATAAACATGTCATAATTCCACAGGGTAAATGGTGGATAGATTGATCGATAAATAGATAATTTATTCGTCTTTTAGATGCATTCATAAGAATACAAATAAGATACGTCACAATATACATATAGCTCACAAATATTACAGAAACCAAGTGGCTAAAAACTAGAGATTCACAGATGAAGTGAAAATTTAAACCTAAAAAAAGTTTGTACATACAAACATACAAAGATAATATGAAAAGGCTACGATGAAACTGTATAGAAAGTAATATATAAAAATGATATATGAGAAATGATGGTTATCTATTTTGTTAGGGCAGCTATAAATTTCCCAGTAGCATAATATACATTGAAGGTCAAATATGCATGCATATGTGTTCTTTGAAACTATTGTAACTCAATGATTTGACGTGGGTAGTAAATATTCACATTGGGAGAGTTTTGACAGCCTCTAGTGTTTTAAGTATATGGAAATCAGCATTCTGAGAGACTGAAGCAAGTATATCTAGGAAACGCTTACTCGATAACTAATGACTTTATCAGAACTTACTGACAACCAGTGATCTCCTTCAATATTGTACCTCTCTTCGTTTATTTCTGTATATTTCTCCTCTCCCTATATTTTATTCTCTTCCTCTTTCCTCCTTCACTCTATCCCGTCTCTTTTAATTCTCTGTATCTGCCATTTATACCATTATATATATAATATTTTCGTGCTTTTCACACTGTAATCCTTCTTCTGCCACATGTTCAAACGGTAAAACTACGGTGAGACTAATGACATGTTGTCTATTCGAATTGATTACCTGATGTTGCTTCTTGGCAGACCTATAATATTTATCATTATTCTTTTTTGTTGGTTTAGATGTAATATGAGCTACTTCAGTGAGACTGAAGCACATAATATCTGGAAAACGCTTACTCGCAAACTCATCACTTTAGCAGAATTTATTGACATCCAGGAATCTCCTTCTGTGCCTCTCTTCGTCTGTTTCTGTCTTCTTTTCTTCTCTCCATATTTTTTTTCCTTCTCTTTTCTCTTCACTCTATCCTCTCTCTTCCACTCCTCTTCTGGATCTGCCATTTCAACTTTATCCATATGTTTCCCAGCCTCTTTAATTCTGCAATTCTTCCTCAGTCACAGGTTTACTCTATACCTTTTCAACTTCAATTTCGGAATCGGTGAGTTATATTTCGGAAAAAGTGAAGAATTGGTTAGTTCGATTTCAGAAAAGGTAAACTCAATTTCAGAATTGGTGAGATGAATTCCAGAAAAAGTCCATTCAATTTCAGAAATGGTAAGTTGTATTTCAGAATTATTATTGGTAGGTTCAATTTCAGAAGATGAAATCCCTTTATATGTTAGAAATGTTTTTAATTGCAAAAGAGAAGATTGTTTACAGTGGATGAACGGTGTTTGAGAGCCCTATGTTGAATCAGATTAAACATAAATATGGGGTGCCTTCAAGTCAGAAGTGAAGAGCTTCTTGCAAGAGCATCGCCAAAGGGTCATAGCTGGGGATCCGAACAGCTTGCTCAACCAGATAGAATTCAGACTGCGATGTCTTGAGGAATGTGCAGATCATTCAATGAAAATGATAACACCTCAAATGTGTTTTCATTCTCATAATCATGTGCAACGCTATTATCTACCAGCGATTCGGATGGAAGGCATCAGTGGATTGAATTGAGATTATAATTATGTTATTGAATTGTTTTTGACAAGTTGAATATTGTAAATATGGTTTGTTAATCTCACATACAATTGGAAACATTTCGAACAAATAAAAGGATTTTTTTTCTGAAATTGAACCTACCAATTCTGAAATACAACTTACCATTTCTGAAATTGAATGGACTTTTTCTGAAATTCATCTCACCGATTCTGAAATTGAGTTTACTATTTCTGAAATCTAACTAACCAATTCTGAAATCGAGATTACTTTTTCCGAAATTGAAGTTGAAAAGGTATAGAACTACGGTGAGACTTATGACCAATGAAATTATGACTGTCTATTCGTATTGATTTGCTGATTTTGTGTCCTAGTAGACATGAAAAACGGCGAGAGAGGTTGACATAATAATATTTTAATGGCGGATGCATGCAACATTAACATAGTCCTAGTCTTAGCTCTAAGCATTGGCTTAGTATTAATTTTTGTCTTAAAGATTTGAGGTATTTATCCAGAAACATTAAAACTTGATTTAAGCATAAGAGTCATGTGAGAATTTGTGGTTCTTTTTGTATCGGAGATGAGAAAAATTATCTATCAAACTTATCAACATCTGAGCTTCCTCATAATATTATTTTCGGAACATGTAATCAACAATTCTATCAAAGGAGCATACGCCGATTCCACATAACATAAGCATAAGCCATAAAAGTTCAAATTAATCAACCTTCAAGGTCGTTTCTTAGGCTTGTGCTTATGCTTAAGACTAAAATTGGTGTGTGAACGTCCTCAAGCGAGTACATTGTTTCAACTTCTAGTTATGCTTGAAATTATGACTAAGACTATGATTAGGACTATGAAAATGTTGCATAACTCATTATCCATTATCCATTATCCACCATAAATCATTCTAGGAGGCCCATTGACAGCTTGTAGCCAGTACGAGTCCATGTCGAGAGAATACTGGTATTGCTCGATCCGACAAATGACCATGAACATCTACCATCCGGTGTCTACTTGCCCCATGGGTCCTTATCCCGATAAAGGTCATGTGGTGGACTCGGAGGGTCGGGTGCATGGAACGAAGAGGTTGAGAGTCGCTGATGCGAGCGTCATCCCGTTTCCTCAGTCTGGACATCCGGTGGCGCCTATAGAGCTAATTGGAGATATGATTTCTCAATTTATCAAAGAAGAGTATCTGTACAGTAGATGAGGTTTAGAACGTATTGAGTCCCTGAACTTCACTCCAACATTAGTGATTTGAACCTATGCCCTGTTCCTAGGATGGCATATTTTCAAATTTTCTCATACAAAGGACCCCGTACTGAACTATAGGGAAAATGGCTCTCGATGAAAATCGCTGAATTTTTGGTATGTTGCAGACTTTGATATACTGAACAGATATTCCATTGAACTAACTAAAAAAAATGGACAGTTTTTCCGATATTGTCCTCCAAATTTCATTTTTTCAGGAAAACAAATCTCTGAAAATGGCTGAATTTCTGGTATGTTGTAGATAGGAATGAACTGATGAAGAAACCCTATTGACCTAAACTCAAAAATTTTTTATAATAGATGGAATGATCAAAATAAAATAGATATATGGCATAAATTCGACTAGTCGTGTGTATACCTACAACCCCATTGACTTCGGAAAGACTATAACCGAGACTATCACCATCTTTTGAATAATATATATTTCATTACATCCTCTCTTCGGCTTTCGTCACCTGTGGATGTACCTATCATATGAAGAAGATTTGTTTTTAGAAGAATGAAATGCCAAATACTGATTCGAAAACAGTAACTTTGTTTATTCATTATTGTTCCATTCATCTTATTTCCATACGTACATTTGGAGGTCAATATCGAAAAACTGTCGATTTTTTGAGGTTAGGTCAATTGAATTTTTCCATTAGTTCATTTCTATCTACAACACACCAGGAATTCAGCCATTTTCAGAGATTTTTCTCTTCTTGAAAAAATCACATTTGGAGGTCAATATCGAGAAAACTGTACATTTTTGGAGGTTAGGTCAATTGGATTTTTTCATCAGCTCATTCCTATCTACAACTTGCAAAAACTTCAACCATTTTCAGATACTTTTTTTTCTCGGAAAAATGACATTTGGAGGTCAATATCGGAAAAACTGTCAATTTTTTGGTTACTTCAATGGAATATCTGTTTAGTTTATTAAAGTCTGCAAAATACCAAAAATTCAGCGATTTTCATCGAGGGCCATTTTTCCTATAGTTTAGTGCGGGGTCCTTTACACACTATATTTTGAGATCGAATCGCAAAATTTATATGGCACTCTACAAAGCTCAATTTCCACCATATCCTCAGTTCTATTCTCATTTTTTCCACGAAAATTCTGCAAAATATTGAAAATATGATCCCTTAGCTCTGTAAAACGAATATAATTCTCTCAGCATAGGTATCACTCAGTCAATCAATAGGTAGATGATATGCTATCGAATATTTTTTGTTATCACAGTTAAATATGAGTCTGAGCAGAAACTACGCCTGTTATTTCATCGGATTTTGAAAACATAAAAAACATTCTATGATCAGAAATATTTTATGAATGAAGAGAACCTTATTTTTGGTGGAATAAAAATGTCTTGCTTCCTTGAGTTCAACTACTAGTTTCATTGAGATAGAGACTGTACTTATCACGAGTTTATATTTCAGTTATTATGAAACTCCCATCATAATTAGATTGAACTAGGTGGTAACCAAAATCATCCAGTCAGTCATGAAATAAGAATAATTCATTTCGTAATCCATTTTCAATCGATGAGTTCTTTCTCATTCTTCAAAAGCGTTTCAAATGCTGCCTCTGTTCCATTTTATTTGAAACTATTGTTCACACATTCAGTCCACGATCTCAAATATCAACCATGATTGAGTTCGGAAACAATCTGAATTCGATGAAGTGAAACATAATGTGATTTCATTCAAAACAATCATTTGAAAACAAAATGCACTAGTTCGTTCCTTATTATATTTCTGAAATCTGACAATAAATGGCAGAGTTACTGCTTGCGTTGCTGCAATATGTTTAAAGACAACCAGTGTATATAAACCATCTGAGTTATTCACTTTCTTGTTATTTCAATCATTTCACTAGTGTTATAAACCATTTCTCATATTTCTATGTTGAAATTCAGAACTTTGTACATTTTGAAGTTGAATTAATAAAAAAAATCAATATAGAATATTTCCTAACTAGTTTCAAAATATGATGGTTTACTCTCCTCTCGTTACTGAAAGAAACTAAAAAAAAAAATCGAAATATTAGAAGGTTGAAAACATACTTAGGGGTTATATACCTACTGATATCACTACCTGATATATTCCTAAAATTATTATCCAGAGCCGAAAAAAAAAATTAATGTGACAAGAACATTATTTGGGTAAAAATTTGGAAATCAAAAATCAAGGCCTTCGATTTCATTCTGTGATGCTCAAAATTATTGTAGATACCAATAATAATCATAAATAAAAAACCGCTCTGAATAAAGAAGAATCCCCTCTGGGTACGGCACTGTGAGATGAAGAAATGAACCATAATGATTATGAATCATTCATTATCTCACAGTATTTATGACAATGTCACAAAATAGCTTGAAAGTTGAACTCCCAACTTCTTTATTCTTTCATCTCTTAGTTAAATTAGCAGATGTGTCAGTTACAGTAAACTCGGAGGATAGTGTAACTGGAAGTGGAGCCTTAGTTTCACTGTCAATTTAACGATTGATAAACCGTTCCTTTAGTGGGTCATCATTACTGTTATATAAACTGGTCAACAGTAGTCACGGAATCACCAAAAATGAATGATATCAGGTGAAATTGAACTTCATACCTACATGGGTTGAAATTTTCCAGCCCCTATGCGAGCCCCTATGGTACATTTTTCATTACAGACCGGTAAAACGTAAGTTTCTTGGGTGAACTGCATGGTTTTGCCGTAAAAAAATATCGGTCAAGGTCTATCTTTGCTCTTTATCATGAATCTACATTGACAGTATTTGTTGTTTGAAGTCTTGAATGAAAAGGTAAGTGCGAAACATATTTGCGAAATAAAAATAGTGGATGATAGGTATTATACGAGAACAATAGCAACGTTTTCCTTAGAGCATTCATCATCATGCAAGGACTTCTGCATATCTCTCACTTCGAAATGTACTCAGTGTAATTTCAACCAGTGAGAAGAGATTCATGAAGGATCCTCGTGATGCCCAAGTAACGAAGAATTCGAATATTTTCAAATCCCAAAACTGAACCTAGCTTCCACTAAAAATATCATTCATAGTCTCGCGGGTAGCGATTTTACCACAGTTAAAAGAATATACAATATATTGTATATTCTTTTAACTGTGATTTTACTAAATATAAACTATTGCAGCACAAACCACGCCCACCATAATACGTCATATCTCATACTGTGCTCCAACGCAAGAACTGAAGCTTTCTCGTTGTCAATCTCTTGTACGCAGTAAATTCATACACCCAAATGGTCTACTGGTTAGCGCTGTCGACTCTCAGTCTGAAGGTTCATGGTTCGAATCGCTGTGAACTCGAACTTTTTTTTGCAACTTTTTTTTTTCACCAATGTTTTTTTACTTCATTCTGGTTTTCCTTTTTCATAAAATATTTGAAGTCAAATAGGTTAGTGCGTTTAGGATAAACAGTCTCATTTTATTCAATTTTGTTGAAGAACTCAACTTTTGAAATATATTATTAATCAATGTGTTTCTACACTCCATTCGGTTTTCCTTCCTCAAAAATATTGCAATCAGGGATAGGTTAGTTCGTTGAGGATAAATAGTCTCTGAGTTTAGCCTAAGTAAAGTACTTTGAAGATGAGATATAACGTGGTATGTGCTACTTTTTCAATCGATTTATTTATATGAATCAGCTACGTTGTGCTGTCAAAGATTAGATTTTGCAGGATTGTGCTGGGCTCGATTATATTTTGCAATGCCGTAGTAGGGGGCGTGTCTTGTGCTGCAATAGTTTATATTTAGTAAAATCGCATCCGGGTAACCCTGAAGGTGGGATGAATACTAATGATAAGAAGTATATGAAATGAATTGAATTTTTATTCTAGGAAATCATGTTTATAAATTTTTTTGTTTTCGAATATTGAGTTTCGAACGAAAGAGCTTCTATTGAAGTTCCTCCCAAATAGTTTGATAACTAGATCAGTTTTTAATAATTACAGAGTAAACAGACTTAATTTGGATATCCCTGTAAAAACTGCGAGACAATTTCGAGCCAAAAACAATAATATGTTATGCCACTGAAACTGTCACACTTTTTATTTACTAATTTGAATAATATTTTTTACAATTAATTACCTACCATATACGAAAAACTCAAGATAAAAGCGTTAAAAGTGACAACCAGCTATAATCAGTTGATTGTTATGTTTAGATATATAGAAAAACAGGTCTACAAAAATATCAGAAATAAATTTGAAATGGGTTGTGTTTGGAAGCTGTTTTCTATCTCTTCCTTATTATGCATAATTCAATCGCAGCTCAACAATGGTAAAGGACTTCGAATTTCATTATTATTAGATGTGCTTTAATTGAATTGTTTGATTATATTACCAATAACTGTTGACAGGTGAGATCTCTTTATTATTGAGTACTTTTTGAAGGCATATGTTCCGTTAATTCGAAAATATTCTTATATTACTTACCTATAAGAACTCATTAATTCATTCTTATAAAATTGGGATATTCTCTCCTCGAATAATTGTAGAAAGGACAATTATTTTTTTAAACAAGGTGTCAAATCTTTAGGGACGGTGAAGGAAGAATCCAACTAAAATATTTTCGTTATTGTGAAGTTTCCGGTTTTTTCGGAGGTGAAATCATATTCGTTATAGTCAATTTTAGATATACTATATACATTAAATTCATGAAGCAACAAGTATTAATTCCACACGAGTCAAAAGTTATTGGAGTTTCGATTTGTTTTTAGAGTAAGCATATAATGGAGGCTAGTAGTAGTTGTAGTGTAGTATTGTGGGGAGGCTGTAGCCAGGCAAGTAGGCCCCCATGGGCCCTTTTTGCCAACCCCTGATCTCCACATAGCTGCACATCCCTCTTTTAGTTGTCCTTTTCAAACCTTCCCGTCCTTCTAATGGAGGTCAGGATGCCCGTCCACTCTAATTCGGCCAAATCTTCCTGTTGTAGTTTATCTACTCCAAAGATTTCGAATCTCATCCTTCCATACGCCTCACACTCTCCGAGGAAGTGAAGTGATGTCTCCTCATCTTCTCCGCATTCACGGCAAGTGAGACTATCTTCCACACCTATGAGTGGTGTCTGCGTAACCTGTTGTGCCCTGTCAGTACCCCTATAAGAAGGCGCAGGACTTGGCGATCCCTACCCAGTAACCAAGCCGTCTTTGGCTTGCTTGGACCGGCCACCAGGTCTCTCGATTGCCTGCAGCCGCCTATACGCCTGAACGCCTCCAATATCCTTCTAGTGCCTCGTCCGCCCATTTCTTAAGGGCAGACGGAGTTTGGCTTCTTGTTATGCCTAGTGCAGGCTCCGGTCCCCAGAACGGTGTCGCGGATCCGATTCTAGCCAGCTCGTCGGCCACCTCATTCCTGGGCACCCCCCCCCCCCCCTAAGACCCGGAATGAATGATTGCTATAACTTTTGTTATTTCAAAATGTACTACTCAAAATAATCTCACAGGTGGTCTGTGCATATGTTTGTTCGATCATTTCCTGGCCTCCTGTGTGCAAAATTACGATTATATGTTTGGCATCATTTTATTTCGATAACTGAGAGTTATTAGTTTTTATTGTCAAACTAGAGAGATGATAACTGATGTCGTTGTATCATGCAGGGACAATTTCTATGGCTATTTATCATCGACTCAGACTTCAAAAATGTTTTTCTGGAATCTGCATTTTTGTGAAACGGTGAAACTTTTTGTCCCATGACAATCGCCCAATATTCTGGAGATGTCTTCAAGAAAACAGATAACACTTGTGGAAATAAATTACAATGTCTGCTTCTTCATTAATATTTCATACCACTTTAAGCATTTTGATTATTTTGTAGTTGAAAACGAAGACGATGTCACAAAAAATGAATCTCATTTACTTTTGAAAATTTAATATTTGCAAAAAATACCCCGTAACACTGAAACAATAATATGGATATCAATTTAGGGTTCTTACAATTGAGTACATCATGAATATTGAAAGTTTCTGATTTGGCCTATCCTGATGTACGACATTTTGATAGATATATCAACAGGACATGCTCTTCAGAAATCTCTACTATCATTCCATCACTAGCCAGATGAACACAACAGGCCCAGTCAGCACATTTTTTTGTTGTCAACCACGAAATATGACAAAAGGCATGTTTATCAAAACTCGTTTGTCTATGTATAGAACGGCAAAGATCTGGAATTCATTGCCTAACGAAGTAGTCCCAAAAACTAACAATCCTCAAAAGTTTAAAAAAATTCCAATACCTAACTCCTATCCCTATCCTCCCTATGTACGCACGATGTTCCTCGAACATTATAGGGATTATCTTTCGTGCGCTCCAAGCGATCAGAATAAATAGAATATGTGATCAGTTATCAAATTGAAATAATGCAAACATAATTTCCTATCTTTGTGATATAATTTTCATCACAGACGGTCCCATATGGGATGAATCAGACTCAAGGCATATAGATCATCTGAAGTTTTTTGAGAAGTGAACCTTGAAATATAAATTTTCAATTTACATTCTATTACTTTCAAATTTCCTTGGCGAAACTTGTATTTTCTTTCGTACCCCAATTTTGAACTGAAGCGATCTTCCATGATTTTGGAAACATCTTGTATACAATATTCTGATGGCCTAAGCCAGATAACTAGTTTCTATGAAATGCAACAAAAATATCATCGTCGTGAATTTGTCACATGAGTGTGATCCAAAAATATGATATAATCATGAAAATCATAATAATATATGATACCTAATGATGACAATATCTTTTCAGTGACAGAACAATTTTTTCATCTCTTCGGAGGACACACGTAAGTCATATCAAAACATGTCATTATATCTAGAAATATTTTCATAAAACCGTTGCAACAAACAGTGATCCTATGTTCACATTAAAATAGTGGTGAATGATAAAAAAATCATAACAATCTCGCCAGACAATATTTGAATTGATTTTAACATCTTTTACTTCCTTTGAAATTCTCAATATTCTCATGTCTGAAGGAGTTTTAACTTCGAAATCACTCAATATAGATGATAATACAGTGTATCATCGGTGTAAAGAATTTCGTTCTTTTTTTCTGATAATACAATTCGATAATTCGAATTCTACATTTTGATTTTTAGATATAATCAGAGCGAGGTTGACTACATAGCCAACCTTGTGAAGAATGCAGAAAAGAATGGGCACACTTATCAAGTGCATGAGAACACCTACGAATATAAGCCGACGAATATATCTAACATTGAAGGTGAGCTGAACGGAAAGTGAGGAATTCGGAAAAAATCATGCGACCCAATAAAACAAAATTTTATCATCACTGGGCCTTGAACTGTGGAATTTCTCAATCGTAGGTGATTATTCGTACAGAGGAATAGAAAATATTGTCGAATTTGTATAGACTACCATCTAAAGGAGCATTGCTGATCAGATTACATTCAAAATTTAGTACTTTTCCTGCCTCAATTCAAACCCAGGGTTTGTGATTAAATTCTACATTTTCTTGGCCCATTATCTTAGTCTGATCTATAACACTGACCTCTGGTTTACTGTATGCACCTGTTATGGCATTCTTCATTGTTGCTACCTAGGCATCCTGATAAACTCAGTTTGTGAGAGTAGGTGAAGTAAAAATCATCTTCATGAAAAATCTGGTGCCAGAGATATCCGAAATAGGTACCAAATCCCAAAGTGAAGATTGTAATTGAGTGTGATCAAGTTTCAACAATTTTTTTGTGCTATTGAAATGGGCAGTCTATTATGGGAAACCCTGTACAACACACCATAAGCGGTGTATCGTTACCTGATGCAGAACATGAGGCAGAAAAAAAGAGCAAGTGCGATTCGTATTTGTATTATATTTATTTGTGACCATTTGGTTTCAAAGGAGAATTCAGTTCCTAGTTACGGAAAAGTTGGTGTAGTAATGGTATAGGCTATTCGAACTCAATTGGAGCATCTCCAGGAAAAAACATACGTAAGGCGGTGTAGATTTCTTTGAAGTTCCTGCACGTGGCAAACATTCCTTGCTCGAGAGGCTCCAACTGACTTTGGATAAACTATACTTACCAATTATATTACATAAACATCACTTGAATAGTTCAGTAGGTAGATGTTTAATTTCACATGTGTCCTCAACATTATCTGCGAAAGTTTGGTGAAACTGATGTATTTCATTATACATATATTGATATATATATACCTTCTTCACTCCATTATTTTGTGTTCCTCTGTGAATTATCGCGGAAGCATTGATTGCTTCATTTATTTCAGTCTCGACACTCTCGACAGAGGAATTATTCTGGCATTGAAAATGATGATTCCAAAGGTATAGGGTAGCTTCAGAAATACTAAACATATTTGTTTCATTCAGATTTTGGTACTTTCGACTTCATCGTAGTAGGCGGTGGATCTGGAGGTTCGGTAATAGCCAGCAGATTAACGGAAATCAGAAACTGGACAGTGCTCTTGATAGAAGCAGGCGGCTTTGGAAATGATGAGACAGACATTCCTTTCCTCTCTACAGCAATAAAGTTCTCTCGATATAACTGGGGGTTTTTCTCCACACCCCAAAGAACATGTTGCCAAGGTAATTAGTATCATCATTATCAAGTATATCTAAGCAGGAATACATATCAGGTGGAAACGGATTTAGATACACGTCTTTATCGACTTCTTTGTTCAATTGGAAGTTATCTTAGGTGAGGCTTCGTGAGACCAAGTCTTAATAAATCTAACCAAGACCAAGACCAAGACTTGACTTTCGAGACCAATACCAAGACCAAGACTCTCTTGGTCTCAAATGAAGAAAAAAAAGAACTTGAATTCACTCAATATTAAGAAAAATCTGATGGAAAATGTAATGGCATTTTATTTCAGTTATTCATTTGTCATATGGTAGGTTTTTCACTCAAAATCCGAAATACATTTTTCAAATTCAGTATCTCAGTTTTGGAGTACACAACAAATAGGTGTATGTTGTAAGGTCACAGTGGTCCATACCTCCTCCTATTGAAGATAGAAACAAATTCAATACAAAAGTTATTTGGTTTGAATTTGAAATATTTTGAAGTATTTTGATAATGCGTTGTTGTCAGTTCCGACCCTTTTGAACCTTTTTTCTGACCTGTCGGGCATCGGCCTGTTTGCTGTTTGGGTCTCATTTAATGTTTATTTAAGGTTGTCTTTCGGTATTTTTGAGATTGCGGAGCTCAATGAATAATATGAAATTTTCGTGATATGGATTCACGCCAATGAAGATTGATAATATGCGGTAGGGAGTTATTGAGATTGGTTGAAGGTAGAGTTGAAGGTACGTATGTTTCAAGGACACAGAAAAGATGCAATAGCCTTTTTACAGGGTGGTTTTCAGAGAATGAGAATGCATTCGCCTACGAGTCTTGGCTGATCTATTGAGTTCACCAATGACAATTGATCAGAATGAACGTTGTCCGAAAAAACAGAAAATATAATCATTAATACAGAGTGATCCAAATATCAGAAGATACCAATATGTCCTATGTTATTCTCTGAACCTTTTTTACGAAATACAAGACGATTCACGAACACAAGTCATCACTCTCTGTCTACTTTGCCGTTATATCCGTATGCAAAATATCCATGTTTTTTCGAGAGGAATTCGAAAGAATAATGGAATGTTATAATATATTAAGCCAGTGTATATATTGTAGATACCATCAATATGGAAGGAAACTCTTTAAAGCGCTATGTTCAAGAACCATCGTGAATACCTATAGGAAGTATATAGGGGGAAAAGGTAGGTCGATATTGAAATGTTCTTTTTCTTTTGGAGAAAATACTTCCTCAAAAATACACAAGATTCATGATGTTTCACCCTCTAGCGCCGAATCTGATCATACGATCGAGTTGGGCCTTTTACTCAGAATGACTTCAGCTACAACATATCAGAAATCCAGCCATTTTCACCGAAATACTACTTTTATTTTTCGAGACCACGAGTGATCAGTCTTGGTCTTGGTCTTGGTCTCACGAAGCCCTAATCTTAGGACAACAACAAGAGATTGAAATCAAGATAATTCGAATTGATTCCTTTGTTACAGGAATGATAGATCAAAAATGCTCCATAGCCCAAGGAAGAGGTATTGGCGGTACCAGCTTGATCGATGATCTAGTTTACTCAAGGGGTTCTAGCATCGACTTCGATAAATGGGCAAAATATGTTAAGGATGAAAGGTGGTCCTACAAACAGGTTCTGCCATACTTCAAAAAATCGGAAAAGTATACTCATCGTGATCGAAGGTCTCCTGTAGTCAATTCGATGCATGGTAAAAAAGGTCTGCTCAGCGTGAGTAATTTT
Organism: Phaedon cochleariae; assembly: GCA_918026855.4. Lineage (NCBI taxonomy): Eukaryota > Metazoa > Arthropoda > Insecta > Coleoptera > Chrysomelidae > Phaedon > Phaedon cochleariae. The sequence continues at coordinate 30,243,170 of OU896719.1, forward strand.
TTACCAGAGAGTCCACAGCTGCAAGCTTGGCTGAGGGCGAATAAAGAATTAGGATACCGAATCGCAGATTATAATGCTGGGACAGGTTTGGGATCATCTCCTGCACAACTATGCACGAAAGATGGTAGAAGGTTAGTACTTATGTTGTACCTGCTAGATCTCATAACTAAGATATCCAGGATAAACAGAGTTGCCCCAATTGTCAGCAGGAGCGAGACAGTACTGTTTCGACCCACCAGGTCTCATCAGCCGCTCTTGGTCTGCTGACAACTGGGACAACTCTACGCTTAGGGTATATCACCCATTTCGAAGACGCAGGGTATAACATGATGTTATAGTCATGTTGTAGCCATCAAGTGCTAAACTCTAAGGTAGGATCCAGAGATCGCCACACACACTGTATGGCGCTGCCACGTTCAGACCCCTACGTCTATACGCTACAGAGTAGAAAGAGATGATGATGTGGTTGTGAACATCAGAGAAGAAGTAGAACGGTGTATGTAGGTGGATGTGGAAAACTACCAGCTAAGCGTGAAAGCCGACCAATGCTGCTTAGTGGACCTTGGTCTCTAACAAGGGTTAACGAGGTAGCTGGCAGGCCTGCCACTGCAGCATATGGTAGTGAGTACAATTCTAGCCTACAAAACACAGCCAAAAAACTCTGAAAGAGAACTGATGGACGGTACCTGAAAAGGATGTTAGCCAGCTCGCGAACCACATCACCCATTAAAAACACATTGGGTCTTGCAAGAAAGGTTCCATTGGGGACTAGTTACTGATGTGTAAACGTACCAGTACCAGTACCAGTCACGTCAGTCGTTATAACATCGCAGACAGTTCGGTGGTGCAGATTAGATGTTAGACGAATAAAACTTCATCAGACCTATCTATACGCCAATGCTGCCACGTTGGTAGCATTGAAGTGGGAGCTTGAAGAGGAGAGAGCTTTTCTGTCTCTCTCGTTCAAGGTCGAGAGCAGCTCACTTGAAATTAATCGCCATTAGGGAAACACTTGCATTAGTATTCGTTTATACGTATCGATGCATAGATTTCGGTAGGATGTAATTCAATGTTCTGCATGGCATTAGCCAGGAAAGTAGTTGTTTTTCTCCTGTCATCTACCATTGTTGTTCATTTTATAAACATTGTTCATTCTATTGACATCTGTGGAAATGACTCCGAGCTTTTTTGTATTCATTTCGATAATTCATTTCAGGTTCGACGATGGAAAAGCATTCATACGACCGTTCATAAACAGACACAATCTCAATGTCTCCATCAACAGCTACGTTACCAAAATCCTTATAGATCCGATGACCAAAACTGCTGAGGGAGTTATTTTCTCCACGTTAGATAAGAAACAGTACAGAGCTCTAGCATCCAAAGAAGTTATCTTGTGCGCTGGCGCTATGAATTCCCCACTTCTTCTGATGCTCTCTGGGATTGGTCCAAAGAATCATTTGAGGTCCTTGAGAATACCGGTGATCGAGAATCTTGAAGTAGGGAGTTATTTGAAAGATCATCCTGCATTCGAGGGACTAATTTTCGATTCTAACTATACGGAACCAGTTAAACCAGTCACTGAATATGTTGAGGAATATTTGAGAGGAGTTGGTCCATACACTATCGCAGCAAGTAATCAAGGAGTTGGGTTTTATGAATCTTCACGTACTAAAGGTAAATCAAAGATATGATTGAAATAATGAATGAATGAAAATGAATTGGTGTGGTTCACCAGGAATTATTTGACGTTTTATGTGAATCTCAGATGATTTTAATGTTCAATCTATAGTTCTAACTCATAATTATCCTTATGTAATCTCTGGTTCAGCTTATTGATAGAAATGAGATGATTTATGTTACTCAGCAGAGGTTTAGGATCTAGAGATAACCTAACATCTTGATCTGCTATGTGATATTTTAGAATGACAACTCAATCTCTGCATAAAAATAATGATGGATTGAGATATAACGGATAATGAAGATGCAATTGTGTATCTTTCAATGCATATTATTAGGTTATAATCCTTTGGAAAAAAAAGTAAGGAAGAATAGTAGATATTGAGGTTTGAAATACTTGAAGATATTTTGCAGATGCAGACCTAATTGCTCATAAAATTGCCAAGGAAACTAATTGGTAAGGCGGTGTAAATTATTGCAGAAAAAATGCGATATTTTAGAACCCAATTGATTGTCATGATTAGATTTTTTTAGATGGTTTCAATCGTTTTTAGCAAATTGCTTTCCTTTCAAGATATTTCTATGTCAATGTGCATACAGTCATTCTTTTTCTATCAACTTGACCTGTTTTTCTGTGGAAAAACCATCGTTAAGAATTGATTGGTTTGAAAGCTTGAATTTTTGAGGTATTTTCAATAGATTTTCCCAAATAGCTTTCCTACCAAGATACCTATGTTATTCAATGTTGATAGAGCCATTCTTCTACCTATAGGCCAGGCAATGAAGTAGTCCGTGGGAAGTGAAGTGCCACTTTGATCCCAAAGAACTGGGGTAAAGTGCTACTTTATTCATATTTTATATTAGATTACTGATTTACACTTATTTTGTTCAATGTTTTGTATAATAGGTACGCCCAATTATCTGTACCACACTTTTGACTTGCTACAAATGTATTTATGCATAACGTGGTTAAATAAATTCTATTCTATTCTATTCTATATATGTCCGGTCGTGCATAATTGCATTATTGTGCCCAAATGATAATATTGAATTGAATTATATGGACATTACTTCGCAGCTAGAATGAGCAAGGTCAATCTATTTTTCAGGAACAGGATATCCTGATATCGAGATATTGATGGTACCAGCTAATGCAACAAATCCTTTTTCCCAGAGAAAATCCTCTTTCACCGAACAAACCTACGCAGACCTCTGGGAAGGCTCCAACCAGATTCAAGCTTACAGGATGGTCGTCATACATCTTCATGCCCAGTCGACAGGAACACTGAGGCTAAAAAGCGCCGATCCCTATGATTACCCTCTCATCGACTTGAATTTGTTATCTGATTGGTGGTGGCAGAGAGATATTGGGACGTTGTACGAGGGAGTGCAGATCGCTCTCAACTTAGCCAGTACTGAAGCTCTGCGAGGTATTGGTTCACAACTCAGAAGTGGGCCATTGAAGGCTTGCCAGAACCACGAATACTTGTCGAAGAGGTACTGGTATTGTGCTTTGAGACAGCTGACTACGAATATCCATCGCCCTGTTTCGACGTGTCCCATGGGTCCGAATACTCGTAGAGGCGATGTGGTGGATGCTGTAGGAAAGGTCCACGGATTGAAGAAGCTGAGAGTTGCTGATGCTAGCGTGTTTCCCTTCTCCTTAGCTGGGCATCCCAATGCCGCTGTAGTATTGGTGGCTGAAGTCATATCAGATTTTATAAAAATGGAATACAATGGGATTAAATAACTCGATGATAACTATAGGAATCATTTTATTACAGACTGCCATTTTGTTTCCGTATATTTCGGTCTGATTATGAACAGAATACCGGGTGACACAGGGTATCGGGCCACCCCTGTAACTTCTGCATTCGTCAACGGATTTTTCTGAAATTTGGTACAGTTATATAAGCAATTATTTCGGATTTGATCACATTACAATCCAATATGGCGGACTTCCGGTATTTCTGGAAATGCCAGCAACTTTGTTTTTTCAAATGAAACACCCTGTATATTTTTACATATTCAAGTTCAACAGGTCGAAACAAGTGCAATCTTTATTTCAAATGTCAATTTTTCGAAAAAATTTAAATTAAAATTGTTTTTTCATTTTACCTCGTGGATAAATGAGATGTGGTCAAGACTATTCACAATGAGTCACACATAACAGAAGAACATATTTTTTTCTGAAAAATGTTTTTTTGTGTCACTTATCCAGGAATCAATTCAGCCACATCACTTTTTGATCAAAAATTATTTTTTTTCAAATGGAACCCCTATGGGCCACCTACCCGTCTCTCTAGAACATACATTAAGGAACAAAATGACATATCATTTTTGTTTTTCGGTGCAGTAACAAATTGTATAGATTCAAAAATCAACGACTAGTTTATGAATTTCCTTGCAGTTAGAATAATTTTTCAACTAGGTAGGCTGTGGAATAAATGACATTTGACATCAAGATTGCGCTTGTTTCGACCTGTTGAACTTGAATATGTAAAAATATACAGGGTGCTCCATTTGAAAAAACAGAATTGCTGGCATTTCCAGAAAAACCGGAAGTCCGCCATATTGGATTTTAATGTGATCAAATCCGAAATAGTTGCTTATATAACTGTACCGAATTTCAGAAAAATCCGTTGACGAATGCAGAAGTTACAGGGGTGGCCCGATTACCTGTGTCACCCGTATACAGGAACTCTGAGATAATAAAAAAAAAATTGGATTCAGATAGAACCTGAGGAGATAGAGAATGCTTTTTTTTTCTAGTAGCTCTCCTGTAACTTCTGATGTAATTGATATAATTCAATGTGAATTCAACATGCGGTGCAATATCAAGGGCCCCTTGGAATACTAAAAGAATATGAAGCTTCCTTTGGAGTGGACGAAGTTCTATCACTATTACTCAAATTATCACCACCTTGTATGATGAAAGCCTGAAAAAAAATAGCTTGAACTACTAAATAAAAAGAGGTACTCCTGTTTAATGATCATTCCAGAATTACGCCATTTGACAGGTCACTAGAGGGCAAACATTTCATTATGTTAAGATTTATCATATCAAACCAGAATTAGTGGGATCGTTTTCCGTTGGAACCAGTAAGAATTTCATAATTTTGTTTGGTGAAACTGATCATTATATTGTGAATGGGGGCAGTGATGGTCAGTGCAATGCAAAACAAAGGTAATCTGACAAATAATTAAATAATTAAAATGGTCAATTACCGATCAGATACTATCCTACAACCAATAAATAGAGTAGCATTTGACGCTGTCCAATTTTGACACAAAATGTCGTTCGCTATGAAATGTCAATATTTGAAAGCAAAAATGCAAAACCTATTTCGGTATGATGAAAATTACTGTCAGTGAAGTAACAAACACTAGCTCCCCTGTTGTTTCCTGGAGCAACATTATTTGTTTCGATTATCATCAAAAAAACAGGTTGTGTTTTTTGAGATTGATTCACTTGTTATTTCATGAATAAAACAATAATTTCATGTCGTAATTTCATTTGCAGCTGTTGCGTTATGCAACTGACGATACATTAAAGACATCAATGCACTCTGCTGCTGGTGATTCATTTTTTTTTTTGGCAACCATCCCTTTCTTTGAGAGAGTAGTATTCTTCCGGCCTAGTCCAGGAAGTACGTATACTTCCCGGAAGACCGGGAAGGATCACGTCGTTGTTGTTATTGTTAATATGGAAATCTTCTGAATGGTATGGTTTGGATAAAAATGCAGTTGATCATTACCATAGGAGCGAAATAACAACTGACAACTTTTTGACAGTTTGCATGGTTTGAGGTCGTAATTATTGATGACCTATGGAAGACAGTAGCAATAGTGAGTTTGAAAATGTACCATAAAAAATTCAAAATGCAGTAGCTGCTGCTACAGCACAGCGAGGCTCTGGAAAACATTGCCAAGGGAAGTGTTCCCCGAGGCATATAACCTCCAGAAATTTAAGAAGAACACCAATTCCTACCTTATTTCCCTTGGTTCTCACGATGTTCTCTGAACATTAAAGGATATCCCTTTTCGTGGGAAGCAGAACATAAAAAAAATCAAAATTATAGATTACAATTGATCAGAGTATTGTTCAGTTTTGGAATCAATGGGAAATCTTACTTCACTTGAATCATAAAACTTCAATGACCTGGGTCATTTTCTCGATTGAACATCTATTCCGAATGACGCAATGTAAGTGTTTTCGTAATAGCAGAGTGTTATTTCATATTGGTGATGATCATTCTATTCATGAATTCCAAAGTGAACTCTTCGATTTTCCTGATATTGGCAAATGTCATCAAGAAATCACTAAAATATTGATGATAATTGGATAGTGTTTGTAGAGATCGGTCAACATCGCTAGGACAACGACTGCACGATCATCGTTGCGCATATCTCTGAAACAATAAAGAAAAAGAATATATCAGTATCAGCAAGCAGTTGAAGAGGTCGAAACCAATCCAAAACTTGTGAAAAGATGTCGAATTATAAAATGGCCCAGTCCATCTACGACTTCAGCGTGAACGACATCGACGGCAATCGAGTTCCTCTAGAAAAGTACAGAGGCCACGTTTGCATCATTCTGAACGTTGCCTCTCAATGCGGCCTCGCCAAATCCAACTACTCCGAGCTCGTGGATCTCTACGAGGCTTACTCGGACTCCAAGGGGCTCAGGATCCTGGCGTTTCCCTGCAACCAGTTCGCAGGAGCGGAGCCTGGCTCGGGAGCAGAAATCTGTGAGTTTGCGAAGCGACACAAGGCCAGGTTCGATTTCTTCGAGAAGATCAATGTGAACGGGGCAGACACGCATCCCCTGTGGAAGTATTTGAAGCACGAGCAGGGGGGTATTTTGGGGGACTTCGTCAAGTGGAACTACACCAAGTTTATCGTCGACAAGAAGGGTAAGCCTGTGGAGAGACATGGGCCGAATGTCAGCCCGAAAGATCTCGTTACTTCGTTGGAGAAATATTGGTAGTGCGTTGCTCCAAGAGAAGGGTATTTTCTAATTATTCTTGACTCACGTATCTTGTATGGGAAATAAAAATCCGATAGACGTTGGAAATGTGACAATATATATTCATTCATTTGCATACTTACATTGAATCCTTGATTATTGAACAAATCAAAGATTGAATGTAGAAAAAATGGTAGGTATATGAAAGAGTCGTATACCGTCCCAATGACCCTTGTTGAAACTTTTGCTGCATATGGAGTTCGACATTGCTCCAATATAGCAAAACATGAGGAAATTAAATGCTGCAGAATCTCATCTCCTGTGGAAGTATTTGAAGCACGAGCAGGGGGGTATTTTGGGGGACTTCGTCAAGTGGAACTACACCAAGTTTATCGTCGACAAGAAGGGTAAGCCCGTGGAGAGACATGGGCCGAATGTCAGCCCAAAAGATCTCGTTACTTCGTTGGAGAAGTATTGGTAGTGCGTTGCTTCAAGAGAAGGATATTTTTTAATTATTCTTGACTCACGTATCTTGTATGGAAAATAAAAATCCGATAGACGTTGGAAATGTGACAATATATATTCATTTATTTGCATACTAACATTGAATCCTTGATTATTGAACAATCAAAGATTGAATGTAGAAAAAATGGTAGGTATATGAAAGAGTCGTATACCGTCCCAATGACCCTTGTTGAAACTTTTGCTGCATATGAAGTTTCACATTGCTCCAATATAGCAAAACAAGAGGAAATTAAATGCCGCAGAAGCTCATCTCCTGTGGAAGTATTTGAAACACGAGCAAGGGGGTATTTTGGGAGACTTCGTCGAGTGGAACTACACCAAGTTTATCGTCGACAAGAAGGGTAAGCCCGTGGAGAGACATGGGCCGAATGTCAGCCCAAAAGATCTCGTTACTTCGTTGGAGAAGTATTGGTAGTGCGTTGCTTCAAGAAAAGGGTATTTTTCAATTATTCTTGTCTCACGTATCTTGTATGGAAAATAAAAATCCGATAGTAGTTGGAAATGTGACAATATATATTCATTTATTTGCATACTTACATTGCATCCTTGATTATTGAACAATCAAAGATTGAATGTAGAAAAAATGGTAGGTATATGAAAGAGTCGTATACCGTCCCAATGACCCTTGTTGAAACTTTTGCTGCATATTGAGTTTCACATTGCTCCAATATAGCAAAGCAAGAGGAAATTAAATGCTGCAGAAGCTCATCTCCTGTGGAAGTATTTGAAGCACGAGCAGGGGGGTATTTTGGGGGACTTCGTCAAATGCAACTGCACCAAGTCTATCGTCGACAAGAAGGGTGAGCCTATGGAGAGACATGGGCCGAATGTCAGCCCAAAAGATCTCGTTACTTCGTTGGAGAAGTATTGGTAGTACGTTGCTCCAAGAGAAGGGTATTTTTTAATTATTCTTGACTCACGTATCTTGTATGGGAAATAAAAATACAATAGACGTTGAAAATGTGACAATATATATTCATTCATTTGCATACTTACATTGAATCCTTGATTATTGAACAATCAAAGATTGAATGTAGAAAAAATGGTAGGTATATGAAAGAGTCGTATACCGTCCCAATGACCCTTGTTGAAACTTTTGCTGCATATGGAGTTCGACATTGCTCCAATATAGCAAAACAAGAGGAAATTAAATGCTGCAGAATCTCATCTCCTGTGAAAGTATTTGAAACACGAGCAGGGAGGTATTTTGGGGGACTTCGTCAAGTGGAATTACACCAAGTTTATCGTCGACAAGAAGGGTAAGCCTGTGGAGAGACATGGGCCGAATGTCAGCCCGAAAGATCTCGTTACTTCGTTGGAGAAGTATTGGTAGTGCGTTGCTTCAAGAGAAGGGTATTTTTTAATTATTCTTGACTCACGTATCTTGTATGGGAAATAAAAATACGATAGACGTTGAAAATGTGACAATATATATTCATTCATTTGCATGCTTACATTGAATCCTTGATTATTGAACAAATCAAAGATTGAATGTAGAAAAAATGGTAGGTATATGAAAGAGTCGTATACCGTCCCAATGACCCTTGTTGAAACTTTTGCTGCATATGGAGTTCGACATTGCTCCAATATAGCAAAACAAGAGGAAATTAAATGCTGCAGAATCTCATCTCCTGTGGAAGTATTTGAAACACGAGCAAGGGGGTATTTTGGGAGACTTCGTCGAGTGGAACTACACCAAGTTCATCGTCGACAAGAAGGGTAAGCCTGTGGAGAGACAGGGGGCCGAATGTCAGCCCAAAAGATCTCGTTACTTCGTTGGAGAAGTATTGGTAGTGCGTTGCTTCAAGAGAAGGAACGGTTTTTAATTCTGCAGTCATCATGGGATTGGTATTTTTAAATTATCCTTGACTCACGTATCTTGTATGGGAAATGAAAGTTTTATCGACAGTGAAAATGTGACAATATAAATTTATTCATTTGCACACTTATACATTGAATGTAGAATATATGGAATCGATGAATCCATTTGGACCAGGTGTCAGGCCTAATAGCAAATATCTCGAAAGTGCCAGGGATACGAGAAAAAGTGGAAAATGTTATGTTGATGAGAATATATTATTAATTTCTCTATATATTCCACTCTGTTTGGCTCGGTGATCAAATGACCGTGAACAATATCGTTGTGTGAGACAAAAAAGTATTGCTGGCCGTGTTATTCAAAAACAAGTTATCCAATCAATCAGATTCCAAGAATAACGATTGATAAAGAGATCAAGCAAGTGTGTGCATCTTGAAGACTTCTCTGATCAAAATGAAAATACTTAACTATATGGTGTATTCACATCTCCAGCATGGGTATGAAATGCCAAAATCTGAAACAAATCAGGTATGCGTACCAACCCCATCAACCAATCGTAACAATGTTGTTAATTCTTGATGACCTAGTACATCCCTTTCAGTTCCTAGGAGCTAAAGTTCAACTCTAGCTCCTACCTAGAACTACAGTGAGCAAAAATTAATAGGTATATATGACTAAACGGTGGAAGATTTACACATTAATGTGATTATTCGAGACAACGTAGAACATTGCCTTTTTGAAATTGTTTTCGTTTCAAGAATTCCTCAGGAACCTGCATGTCTATATCAAGCACAGTTGCGACCATTCAATGTACATACAAGTTTTGAATCGCCCTATATACATTGCAGAATGATTGCAATTCGATTATCGATTAAATACAATTGAACTCATCAACCTTCAATTTAGAAAGCTTATTCACCTGACTGTGGAGACATGCACCTAATCACTATTGCAATTCCAAGATTAGCTAAATAATGAATGCAAGACTGGTAGATTAGTCAAGATCAATGGTCACTTGTGAACTAGTTACATCATTCTACGAGAATTTCAGATTTTCAACGGTTCATGCGGAATTTGACTGTTTGTCAGCATATAGATGAGGAAATAGTATCATGGTTATTGAAGGTTCAATGAATGAATGAATCCGGATATTATTACATTCGCAGAAGTGCTGAAGGATATAGAATTCTTATCAGAATCTTCTCAATCTTTACCATTATAATAACACAAATCTTATTTTTTTAATTGACTTGGTCGTTACTGGATGGATATCCATGGCAAATGTTAAAACTTCACAAACGATAAGATTTACTAAACTCTCAATCACACGACCTGTTTCTCTAACACAGTAGCTTCATTAGGTCAAATACTGGTACAATGAACACTGAACTCTGAACTCAGAACCTATTTTATGGATCATGTGACCATATGGTCACATTATATCCAGAAGCGTTTATTCTTACTTTCCCGTAGTTCTTCGATTCACAGGCAACGAAACCATTTGGTAACGAACAAACTTAGGAGGGGGTACCAACAAACAAATCGATTTCGCGCCATCTTCGGCTGGCAGTACAACTAATTATAATTTGTGTTTGTGGTTACTGCGTCCATTATTTCGCATTTCGTTTAGGTGATTCTTTGGGAAATTCATAATATATGGTTGATTCATATGGATGGAGGGTTCATTCAAGAGCAGCTCTGGAAAACTCATGCACTTTACTCCCTCGATATATAACCTACTATCATTAGATATAAAACATGGAAATAAAAAAACGAAATGAATCAAATTGACATGCACATTCTGTTTACAGCCAAAATTACAATGAACAATTACAAGTGATCATAATCATAATCTATCTTGTTCAAACTGAAATTGCATTCTTCTAGAGTCTTCCAAAAATTTATCAATCAATTCGGTGATAAAATCAACTCTATCTCTATTTATAAGATGTCGATGAATACTCGTTAAACAAATTCTCTGAAAGCCACTATAATAAACGAATCAGAATAGGAATTGAATGATGAAAATGATATATCTTATTGTTGAGAAAGTATTTGAGTAAGGACCAGGCGCTAGGGGGGGGGGGAGTCAAGCACCCCCCTTGCGGACGGCCCTGCTAGCCGCAGCGTTTTTTTTTGTACATTCATATAGATCAACAGGTTTATTGATAGGTTGTCAATATATTCTTCAAATCTGTAACATTTCCATTCATAATTTCAAGGGTATTTAACTGCTTTTTCTGTTAAGGTGAATGACGATAGTAATACTATAGTAGTTGATATACCGCGTCATGTTTTTTTTATCGCTTGGAGCGCACGAAAGGAAATCCCTATAATGTTCGAAGAACATCGTGCGTTCCTAGGGAGGATAGGGACAGAAGGTAGGTATTGGAATTCTTTTTGAACTTCTGGAGATTATAATATGATGTTGGGAACACTCCCTCAGGCAATGAATTCCAGAGCCTAGCCGTTCTATGGATGAAGGAGTTTTGATAAAGTGCTGTTCGACATCTTTCGAGGCTGACAACACAAGGATGTGCTGACTGGGCTTGTCTAGTTCGTCTGACTGGTATTGCTAGTGAAGGGATGATAGCAGAGATTCCCGAAGAACATTTCTCGTGGAAGTATCGATAGAAAAGTGGAAGGTCGCCGACCTTTCTACGGTGTTCCAAAGATGTCAAAGAGTGAGTGAGTGTGGCGAATGGCTCTTCTCTGGATGGAATCTAAGAGCATCAGCGTATGTATTGGTGCTGAACCCCATATGTGGAAACGGTATTCTAGAACAGGCCGTATCTGCACTTTGTAGATCATGAGAAGCTGTTGAGGTGTAAAGTAGCTTTTCGCACGGAACAAAAATCCGAGTTTTTGTAAAGCAGCTTCTGCGATGGATCTGACATGATTATCCCATGAAAGAGTGTTGCTGATCGAAATACCGAGCATAGATATGGTGGGCTTGGTGGGGATGGTGGTGCCAGACATTACAACATCGGGCATACCGAATTCCACCTTTCTAGAGAAAATACAGGCATGAGTTTTGGTGGCGTTGAATTCAACTAGGTTGTTGGTTACCCGGGCTGAGATTTCAGCAAGGTCTTCATTGACAGCAGTCACCTGCCTGCGCCTTGAGTTCTCAATTTCCTGGGAAGAAATGGGAATTCTGGAAGATAACGCAGTATGGAGGGTACTATCATCTGCAAAGCTGTGGATGGGGCAAGTTGTTACTCCCAACAGATCATTGATATAAAGAAGGAATAATGTTGGTGTCAAAATTGATCCTTGTGGAACGCTGAAATTGATGCCAATGGTATCAGACGATACACCGTCCACCACCACGTGAAGTGATCTGTCTGAAAGAAAACTCGATAAGAGATGGCATAGCTGAGGTGATAAGCCGTATGAGTATGATAGTAGTTTGTGGAGGAGTCCTTCGTGCCAAACACGGTCGAATGCTTTCGATATGTCCAACACGATTGCTAGAGATTCCCCGTGTTTTTCTAATGAAGCTTGCCATAAATGGGTGACGTAGGCAAGTAGATCTCCAGTAGATCTTTGGTGGCGAAAGCCGTATTGTCTATCATTGATGATTCCTGAGCTCACCAGATATTTGATAAGCTCAATATTGATGGCTTTCTCCATCACTTTGAGGATTACTGATAACAGGGCAATGGGCCTGTAGTTGTTGGGCAGGTTCTTGTTCCCTTTTTTGGGGATTGGTTGGACTCTAGCTGTCTTCCAGCCTGATGGAAAACTACCCAACACCAAGAATACACCAAACCATTTTCTCCAACTTAATTTGGTGGTGAATCAAAAAAATTTGACATTTTTTACAGGGGTAAATTTTTTTAGCATCACACATGTCGATATGATGGGTACATCAGACTCGATAAGAATTGTCATAGCACACTCAAATGGAAAATCAAAAATAAAATCAATATTGAACTTTGAAATGTTACTCATAAGGTATCATTTGATTCAGACAATATTGCAGGATTCGAAAATGCAATGATATACAGGGTGTTGCATTTGAAAAACGAAAGCTATTATCATTTTCGGTGAAACTGATGGAAGTGGCAAATGAAACTTATTTATGTAAAAACATGACGTTTATCAAGTTAATTGGTCATTCCAAATTCCAATCACTGATCTCTCCAAAACTAGAAAAGAAAGAGGGTGTGCACTATGATCCTGTTTCATCCGGTATAGTTCATTAGGAAAACGATTATCATTTACTCAAATATTTATGATGAAGAACGCGAACGTGATGTCTGAAAAAATTCCATATCGATTACACGCTCGAATGACAGCACCAAACAAACAATATTATTTACCCAATTATTAATAACATTTCGACATTTTTGCAAAATTAGCGTATTGAAACAAACTTCCTAAATGATGCGAAATATTCACAAGAGATGATGGAAAGTAAACAATACAAACATTTATTACTTATGTATTGAGTGCAAATAAATATGTTATGAATATGAATAGAAATGAATAACAGTTTTATTTCAATTAATATCCAATGCAGTCGATGTCGAAAACATCTCCTAATTGAAAAATACAATTCGACGACATTTATTATTGATATTTTGGTTTTGTACTTATGATGTACCCATTATATATATCTACTGGGAAATGTCCGAAATTCTGTATATTGAACATCGGATATTATGAACTTCTTTGCCTAAATGTATATTATGACTATGACAGTTTGTTTGAATGATATACAATTTTAATCATCAGGCTTCTGAGTTTTATTTCAATTAATATCCAATGCATTCGATGTCGAAAACATCTCCTAATTGAAAAATACAATTCGACGACATTTATTATTGATATTGTGGTTTTGTACTTATGATGTACTCATTATATATCTATCGAGAAATGTCCGAAATTCTGTATATTAAACATCGGATATCATGAACTTCTTTGCCCAAATGTATATTATGACAATGACAGTTTGTTTGAATGATACACAATTTCAATCATCAGGCTTCTAAGAAACCCATACACTTCTGAAGATAATGGGATGATTTAAATGATATTTATGCAAGACCGGGCTAAAGTGACACTTTTGCGCCCTATGGCGATAGAAGAGTACAGCGAGCAGTGAAGTAGTCCGGCGTTCCAGTGATTTCTGTTGAATGTTGAATGATCAATATCATGAATGAATTTCATATTGGCAGTGAACGAATGAGTGTAAAAACGTTAGTCAAGTGAATGTAACGTCAATGCTATGTGTAAGGAGGTATCATAGACCTATTGGTATACCCAAATAATCTCCAAAAGTTTCAATAACATCCAATAGGTACATACCTACTTATATACCTTCTCCACTCTCTCTAACCTGTCTGTGAGAGATAATATTTCCCATATCACTGATATGAATGATTATTTCTGGAAGTTTTCAAGCTCATCAAGATCAGAGTTTATGCCAGTATACTTCTCCTATACATTCCAATTTTCATTTCAATGTTGAATATATTGGTAATTTATACTTCTATATTGTATTATACATCATATTATTCATTCGATTTGAGAAAGAATGTCAATTTTCAATTTCGGAGAATTTTATTTTTTATTTTTCATGTTCTCCTCTTGGATGTTCATCAGATATAATTCAATGTTCGACGTGGCAAATATCCAGGAAAGTAGTTGTTTTCTGTTGAATATTCAGAATGATGTGTGCATATACATATTTTTGTCTGAAGGAGAATGCAAATTCTCAATTCCAGAAGATTTTATATTTTATTTTCAAACTATTATCGTGTGTTCAATAGATATAATTCAATATTCGTCGTGGCATGTAGCCAGGAAAGTAGTTGTTTTCTATCGAATAAACTGAAAAAGAGTTGATATTCTCATCACATAGAGAATGCGAATTCTCAATGTATTGCTTTATATAAATATATTTCCATTTTTGTATGTTCATAATTCATCTGAGGATATTCAATAGATATAATTCAATGTTCGTCGTGGCATGTAGCCAGGAAAGTAGTTGTTTTCTATCGAATAAACTGAAAAAGAGTTGATATTCTCATCACATAGAGAATGCGAATTCTCAATGTATTGCTTTATATAAATATATTTCCATTTTTGTATGTTCATAATTCATCTGAGGATATTCCTTTTCAACACGATATAATTTTAACCCATTTTTTGACTGAGCAGTTTATTTTTAATATTGACATTCCTGAGATTGATATTTGGCAACAATATTAGAATTTTTCCATAATGCTGTATGAAAACTAAACATAGAAGATGCATCATCTTGATCAGTGGCGTGATTAAGATTCATCCCTGGGGGGTCTGGGTCCCATATCCAATATCCAGAAAAAAAAAACAGCAATATGTAACTCACGTTGGTTTCAATAAATGTTTGCATAATTTCTTATACATGACCATGTTTATACTGTGTCTTGGTTAGCTGACTAATAACTATATTTCAACTAAATACGCAATAAGCATACCAAATATCCATCGGTATAAGCATGGCCCATAACAAAATGAATAAAAAAAATATTGCAAACTAAATCACCACCGTCAGAATTACCTAATACCTAAAATATTACATTCTTATCGCATCGAAGGACAGTCAGGAAGAATATTCATATTTACTTTGGATCCCAACCTCCGATATCAGTTAGGAGGTTCGAACAAATCACAAATTAAATTCCTCTTTATTAGAATTGTTTACAAAATTATTTCAGTTATTCAGACAGCTATGGGGAGAGGAGGGGGGGGGGGGTGTCCAGACCCCATGGACCCCTCCTCAATTACGCCGATGATCTTGATTAGTTTTCATCAAGATCAAGGGTATCCAGAACATCGCACGTTTCAATTGAAAAAACAACTAATTATATTCAAACGTAGATTTCTAGTAAGAAGTGCCAAATTTTCTGTTCATGCATGAACATACTTCAACGAAAATATTCAAGCTACTACCTATTAATGATCACGAGGGAATTCCGGAGAAGTTAACTCTATAATCCATATAGAAAACATAAAAATGAACGTAATAACCTCCGAGTAGACAACTAAAAAATATTCGATTCTTCATCAAAGTCCAGAACAAAAGTTGAGAGATAGATTAACGACTCTCCACGCAAGACCGATAAACTTAGTTTCCCCTTAGTTAACCTACCTAAGAGATGTCCATTTCTGACCAGAAAGAACCCCCATAAGAAAATACATGGGATTTCGTCCCCGTAGGTCTATAGCTCATCTACTACATTCGAAAATGTCTAGAATCATTGACAAGTTATTCGATGAACAATTTTAAGACAAAAGTGTCTTATTCACTTTCGACTAAAATTTAATAGTTGGGGAGTAATGATCAATTGGAAAACAGTTTTGTTCACAGATGGATCGCAACAGTTGGTCTAGTACTTTGGTCTCTGAGGTCACCTGAACTAACGCCTCTTGACTATTATCGTTGAGGACACATGAAAAGTCTAGTGTGTATTCAAATGAACTACAAACCAAAGATAAGCTGATCCTTCACTGAGAGAAAACTTGAGTTATCATAATTGGAAATCTGATAACCGTTATTACGATATCTGCAATAAATAGGGGACAGATGTGTTCATTTGCTACCATAGATGAAGTGAATTTTCAGGTGACTTGTAGTTATGGCAGCCATAGATTGGCAGCTTATTCAATTTGCAAACTTGTATAAAAACACCGCTGCTGAATAACTACTACTTGTTCTAGTTTCTATGATAACACAAAATGTCGAATAGGAATTATTTCCATAATATGTTGCAGTAACTCTCCACTCTACAGTGGTTATTAGACTATCGACATAAAACAGCATGTTTTTATTACTGGCACAACCATCTTGAGGTAACGCAGTAATACGTCTCATTTTATTATAGTTATCTGATATCTGCATGAAACCTGACATTTTGACATGCTATTGTAATATAGCTCATTTTCAACAGTTATCCTAATATTTTTCTACTCTAGGTAGTATATTCATCAAACAGTGGGGGGGTTATCTAATCAACATTATTATGAAACCGTGCTTTGAATTACTGCAATGAAATTAAATATCCTATCCACACTATCACTTTTCATGATCCAAAGTTATTGTTTTCGAAAAAACAAAAAAATACGTTTAGTCTCTGAATTGAAATATTTGGGTATCTGTCGAAGTTTTTTGACATTACTCATTGATTTTTTCGGAGAAGTATCATCTATATGCATTACTGACGAATTTATCAAGAAATGAGAAGTTGAACACTTATATTTACCCTTCCTTCGGAGTTATGATGAGAATTGTCAATAAAACTTCCCTAACAGAAACCCAGATATTTTGATTCAGAATCTGATCGATCATTTTGTTTTTGAAATAAACCAATTTTAGGCCGTGAAAAGTGGGTATGGAGAATACTTTTTTCATTGCAATAATGCATCAATGCACGGTGTATTCCACAGATCGGTTCACAGCCAGCACTAAAACAAAACTTTGCTACATCACACAAATTCACCTACAAGACACGGCTCTATCGATTCGGACGATCGAAACCATTGAACAATAATTGAACACGGGCACCCATGACCGAGAACCTAATAATATTATGCGCGCGAATTTCATGGATATACTGAATAGTACTTTGGGTTCCTTGCAGGAAAATATATTTCTACCAAGTTTAATGAACTGAATTTGTGAAAAATTTCAAAAGTCAACTACTATCGATTCATTTCTCATTATTTTGTGTAACTAAAGTAGATTAATTGGGTTTTATTTAGCCTAACAATGTTATGAATGTGCATTTTATCAAGAATACTAATACATTTTCATATAAACACTATGATATTATACCTACTCTTCAGTTTTGACATGAAAAATGACATGCGCAAAAAAAATATATTATTTTTTTGAGTTAACATACAAAGCCTACTATTCAAATGTCAAAACCATCAAAAATCGTCATTATCCAAGTTATTTTTTAATAATATTTCAGTGTGGAATTTTCTTACCGAATACCACTTTAGCTTCAATTAATATCCGGGAATTTTTTCTCAAACACGAATATTTAGAAAATTGTGCCTCGTCTTCGACTCGAGAGAATTTTCAAAATATTCGTGTTCTCGAAAAAATTTCCGGAAATAATTGAAGCTCTCGTGATATTATGAGTGAGAATTTGATGATTAACATCAATTTTAACTAGTTATTCCAATGGAATATCTTCGTCCATTCACTTTCAATCAAAGCATTTGATTCATTCAATAGGTAATAGCTCCACGCTTCTATAATTGTCTTGATGAATTTCATTGATGCCCTTCAGAAAATTGCATAATGTCTTCACTTGCGAGTGTAAAAGGTCTACAGGCAAATTTTCATAATGACCGGAAAAATCACTTTACCAGAGTCCAGAGTAGATTGTTACTCCTCTTGTCTCTCGGATTAATGAACGCGAAAATGGTGAAATTATTCGCTCAGACGCCAACCAAGCGATAATTTGAGGAAATGCGTCTATAAGTATTTATGTGAAACACACGAGCTCTGACGTCACTTCATTCGCGAATATTCATGATACGCTCTCGTTGTATTTCTTTCGAATAAGTTCTCAATACTCCTACAAGTCATACAATCGGAGAGTTTATTTTAACCTTTTTTGTGTGAAAAATATTTGGCGATCTAAATGGGTGGCTCAAAACTGTATTTTAACTCCTTCAAACTTTTCAGCAATTATGACTCGAAATTGAATATAAATTCTGCATAAACATAGCTTATTATGAGTAGAAAATTCTTACAAAAACTGTTTTCTGTGAGAGGAACGGTTCCAGAGAATTTCGACACCCTGTATCTCGAAAACGGTTAATTAAGTGAAATTTCTTTATATTTTTGGACGAGCTATCGCACCCTGAAGACCTGCGCATATATTATGAAACACCCTGTATAGATCAATGACCGACTCAACGCCGATATTGGTGAAGCAGCGCTTTCATTCATTGTTTTCTCAATGTTGGCTGATCAATGATGACCGACTGATGTATTATCAATATTTTTTCCATCAGAATAGAGTATTTCGATCCCACACAAAGAATTTGAGGTGTAACAGTGACATAGTCTTGCAACACCCTGTATTTTGTGAAATTTTTGAATTCTTCATAAAATTCTAGACGTATTTCATGTCCATCCTACAGGATGTGTCATGTAACAGTGGCCAATAGGAACTTTTTCCATTTCAAAGCCACACCCTAAATTTCATTCAATTTTTAGGTTATCTAGAAAATGAAATATGATTCATGAAATAAGCGAATACCTCTGATCAATCATCTGTCGAATCGTTATTTTGAACATTTATGTTAAATGAACCATTTTTCTGAAATTCATAATACCTCATCATTATTTTATAAAAACGAGGAGAGAAAATTCCAAAAAATCTGAAGGAATGATCCAAGTTGAATCAATCATTTTGTGATCTATATTCAAAAAAAAACCAGATCATTGATCTCAGATATTTTGATCATGCATGAGTGATCATCATTTATATAAAGCAAGAAACGTATTCTGCTCTTTACCACTCTTTTCCACTGCCCCAGTCGAAAAGTATTTAAAATACTAGGGGTAGATACACGCATCTGGAACATCAAACTTGATAATAATTCAAATTCATTGAGGTAAAAATTATATATATATAATATATATAATTATATAAATTAATTTGGTAATTGAGTGTATTTGCTGTTTTCATAATTCTATTCATGGATTCATTTTGACCATAATTTGTCCTACAGAATGGTATCTTAAAAATGTCATTATTTTTGTTTCTTCCAGTATTTGCGGAAAGCGTAGTCAGAGCAACAATTTCAGGAGAATCAATATAGCCATTTATAATTTTATGGAGGAATAATAAATCAATTTCCATTTCCATTCAAATTCAGTTTTAATAAATTGATATGGCACCATCTGGAAAAGTTATTTAGATCGAGCTGCAAACTATCAGCATCAGAAATGCATTGAACCGTTCTAAACATCTTCAGGTCATCAGCAAACATCAAGAAGGAAATTAAATTGTACTTCCTGCTGGATTTGAATTTCACTGCACTGATCATTTGATAAATGTTTTGATAAAACAATCACCTAGGACCAAGGCTATTAACACAAAAAACTGGAAAAAACTATCGATAAGGACAATGTTGCATTGTTCTGTTGATCACATTCGAAAAGGTCCGTACACTTTTGTCATTTTCGAAGTCATGTCATGCTAGCTGGTTTTCTCTCAAATAGGTCTCTCCATGTAGTGGTCGACGGATTTTCATCTGACTCTCTTATCATAAATGCCGATATTCCGCATGGATCAATTATAGCACCAACACTATTTCTACTCCATATCAACGATTTGTTGAAAGCAACTTCATGTCCAGTACACTGCTTCGTGGATAATAGTACCGCCTTCTCTTCCAGGGCTCCAATACCAGCCAGGCAAATCAGAAAAGAATTAACGAGGGAGAAATGATGACAACATAAATATGGACTTGGCAACAATTCTATACCTTTTCAACTTCAATTTCGGAATCGGTAAGTTATATTTCGGAAAAAGTAATCTCGATTTCAGAATTGGTTAGTTCGATTTCAGAAATGGTAAACTCAATTTCAGAATCGGTGAGATGAATTTCAGAAAAAATCCATTCAATTTCAGAAATGGTAAGTTGTATTTCAGAATTGATAGGTTCAATATCATAAAAAAAATCCTTATATTTGTTCGAAATGTTCCCAATTGCATGTGAGATTAACAAACCATATTTAAAATATTCAACTTCTCAAAAACAATTTAATCCACAGATGCCTTCCATCTGAATCGCTGGAAGATAGTGGCGTTGCACATGATTATAAGAATACAAACACATTTGAGGTGTTATCATGTTCATTGAATGATCTGCACATTCTTCAAGACATCGCAGTCTGAATTCTATCTGGTTGAGCAATCTGTTCGGATCTCCAGCTATGACCCTTTGGCGATGCTCTTGCAAGAAGCTCTTCACTTACTTGAAGGCACCCCATATATTATGTACATAGCGCTCTCGAACACCGTTCCATCCACTGTAAACAGTCTTCTCTTTTGCAATTAAAAACATTTCAAACATATAAAAGGATTTCATCTTCTGGAATTGAACCTACCAATAATAATTCTGAAATACAACTTACCATTTCTGAAATTGAATGGACTTTTTCTGAAATTCATCTCACCGATTCTTAAATTGAGTTTACCATTTCTGAAATCGAACTAACCAATTCTGAAATCGAGATTACTTTTTCCGAAATATAACTCACCGATTCCGAAATTGAAGTTGAAAAGGTAAAGAACAAAACACAAGCATGTCTTTTGTCTAGAAAAGCCGATCTCACTGTGCCAAACATAAGCATGTCAGGAGTAACCATACCTTTGAAGACATCCATTTCGATGCTTGGTAATACTATCAGCAATAACCTTTTCTGGGAAAATCACGTGAGATCAATTGCTAAAAGTGCATCTCAAAAACTTGGTTTTTTGTTTCGGGCCAGGAGCTATTTCACTTCCAGTCAGCTGCTTATGATCTATAAGGCACAGATCCGAGCTGTCCTGGAATACTGTTCCCATATTTCGTGGGAACCAGAACATAAAAAAAATATCGAATTTTAGATAAATATCAATTTTTACATGAACATGATATCATGATAATGCCTGCTAGTACTTGAAAATCACCCTGTTTACAGTAGTGGTTTTCTTACACTGGCTTATTATTCTATTGTGCGTTGAATTAGTACATGCATGTTCCAACTGCCAAGGTCCACAAGAATGTCAAGAATTCAAATTATAGAGGTAGTAATACGACAATTTGGTTAATGCATAAATGCAACAAAAATATTTAGTAGGTACTCGGAAAAATATATCGTCAACAATTTAATTATTTATGATGAGAACAAGGTGAACAATGTTTCATATTTCAGTGTGGGTAACAAGGAAGTTACATTGTCAGTCTTGAACCATATTCGAATCATGGTTACTCATTTAGTATTGCCAAGAAAAGGTTCATGATATTCAAATTATATGACGAACTGACGAAGACTATATATACCGCAAATGTAACATTCGTTAGAATCAAATTTCGAACGTTATCGGCATCATCAGGAGAGATTCTTGAGAATGAAATAACCTGAAGAAAACGTATTCGTGAGGTGAGAATTTGAAAAAAAAATGAAAATAACAAACTTG
Source organism: Phaedon cochleariae (assembly GCA_918026855.4). NCBI lineage: Eukaryota > Metazoa > Arthropoda > Insecta > Coleoptera > Chrysomelidae > Phaedon > Phaedon cochleariae. The sequence goes on from OU896719.1 coordinate 30,265,371, forward strand.
TCTATTACTACAGAATAGGTAATCATATTCATGAAGATGACCGTCATTCATGACATCGACTTAAATTACTTGGCGTTCAGAAACAAGAGCAAGGGTGAGTTAGATATATGACAGGTCACATTGTTTTTCGGTGAATACAAATCTTCATTAAAGATATCTTCATCAATCCAAATCATATTTATTCCAGGAAATGATAAAAAAATAACTATTTCCCACAAAATGCAGTAGAGAGTATATCGTCTCAGAATAAGATATATTAGGTAATTTCGATACACAAAACATATATTGGTGTTGGTATTGTTAGGTGTGGGTGGTGGTGAATGCACTGCGACCAGATTAGATCTATTTTCCTCCATCTTCTTCTGATATCTCAAGGTTATCTTCTCCATTTTTGAGCAGATCTGTTCGTGGTATTCCTCTCTGTTCATTAGCTATCAAAAACAAACTATCTCTTCGTACAACGTTCAAAATCGTTCATATTTTTCGAATCTGTATTTGAATAATAACAAGATCAACAGAAAAAGCAAACACCCTTGGGATAGTACCTTCATTTCGAATCACCTCGATATCGTCTATCTATTCTTGACATATTTTGTTACCCAATGAAACACCCTGTACACTACTTTCAAAAATACGTGAATTCTGACAGACGCTTGAAAAATTGGGAACAAACTAAAATATCTCACAAAATTTTCACAATTCTTTACATATACCTATAAATACCAAAATTCTAAAATAAGGCCGATCCATCGCATTGGTTTAGTAGGTATAGTCATTTTTTCCCATATATCAATAATTGAATCTAGTTTATTTTCTGTTCCTGCTCATAAGCTATCACAAACAATCAATAGCCTCATAGAACGTCCAAAACCAGTAATATGTCCCAAATCTGTATTTGAATAAAAACAAAAAACAATATCATCAGAAAAAGTGAAAACACTTGAGATCTCAAAAATACGTGAATTCTGACAAACGCTCAAAAATTTAGGATCTCGAAACAAAATTCCTCGCAAAATTTTTACAATTCTTTGGATCAACATACGTAGGTAACCTACGTACACTGCGGCCCAAATAATTCGTAACGACTCATGATTTCCTCGAAATATCTGTTCATGTCTTCGAACTATTATATCTATCTTAATAACACAGCACACAGCATCATAATCAATATCAATAAGAATTGATAATCTTGAAACCAATACCATAATTCAGCTCAAGTTCTCGCTAATTGAATGCACCCAAAACACTTGAATCAGGTCATAAAATGCTTCTCTTTCAGGGCTCCAATACCAGCTAGGCAAATCAGAAACGATCGAGGGAGGAATGTTAACAACATAAATATGGACTTGGCAACAATTCTAGAATGGGGATCCAATAACTTGGTAGATTTCAATGCATGTCTTTTCTCTAGAAAAGCCAATCTCACTGGTGCCCAACATAAGCTTGTCAGGAGTAACCATACCTTGAAGACATCCTTTTCGATGCTTCGTATTCCTATCAGCAATAACCTTTCTTGGGAAAATCACGTGAGATCAATTGCTAAAAGTGCATTCCCAAAAACTTGGTTTTCTGTTTCGGACCAGGAGCTATTTCGCTCCCAGTCAGCTGCTTATGATCTATAAGGCACAGATCCGATTTATCCTGGAATACTGTTACCATATTTAGAGTGCAGAACAAAAACATACCCTGAAACTGTTGGATTCTGTCCAAAAACGGGCAACTCGTCTCGTGGGTGATGCCTCGCTCACAAACTCACTCACTTCTATGGAACACCATAGAAAAGTTGTCGATTTGGCTCTTTTTTATAGATAATTTCATAGATCATACTCTTCTGAAATATCAACAATTGGTCCTCCCTTGGCAGTCTCCGCGAGATTAACCCGTCGAGTTGAGGCTTCGCACCCCTTCGTGGTCACTTTGGAGACCTGCAGGACATCTCTTTTCAAAGACTCGTTCATCCAACGAACAGCGAGGCCCTGGAACATATTGCCAAGGAAGGTGATCCCCGAGGCCTCAACCTCCAGAAATTTAAGAAGAACACATTTCCCTTGGTTCTCATGATGTTCTCTGAACATTACAGGATATCCCTTTTCGTGGGAACCAGAACATAGAAGAAAAAAATGAATGCCCACGGACTATTATATCTATTTTCTTTTATTACACAGTACACAGCATCATAATCTATATCAAAAAGGATTGATCATCTTGAAACCAATACCTAATTGAGTGCACCCAAAATACTTGAATCAAGTCATAAAATGTACCCTTGCGTAGATCGATATCGTACCTAAAGGATGAAACAATATATACCAACATAGCTCAAGAGCCGTTACGATTTATTTGGGCAGCAGTGTACCTACAAATACGAAAATTCTGAAATAAGGCCGATTCATCGCATTGGTTTAGTAGGTAGTCATTTTTTATCTGACTCTTGTTTTTCTTCGTTCCTGTTCATTAGCTATCAAACCAATCAATCGCCTCGTACAACGTTCAAAATCGTTAATATATCCCAAATCTGTTTTTGAATAAAAACAAGATCATCTGAAAAAGTGAACACACTTGAAACCAGCAAAAAGCGCCGATACAATCGTATCTACATCGTCTGCGAGTGGGGGACCCTGTGTATAAAATAAACTGATTGCTTTTCGTGCAATACCTAGCACCTACACCGGCTGTAGGACTAAGGACGACGGAAAAAATCTAATAATACATCTTTGCGAATTGTGGACACTGCGTTTCGTAACTGTTCAGTTCCGTCAGTCGACTTGATCTAGATCAAAGTGTCGGTATCTCCTTCCGCGGTGTTGACGTGATAGCAGGATCTCAGGAGGTTTTCAGGAGTGAATGTGGACACAATTTTAGAACAAATTATGAGTGGACACAAAAATCATGGATTTACTGAAGATGGCAGGTCGGATAGCTACAACAGGTGAGCTTTCGATCCGTTTTTCCCGCTTCTGAAACGTGGACTTACGTGACGCAATCATTGGTCATATTGAAAAGTTCATAGATTTATTTTCAACCAATTAGGAGGGTCCTGTCTCTTTGCGTTGCTTATAGCTACCGGAGATGATCATAAGTGATATCACGATGTTCTGAATATTCGAGATGATTCTGTCGCTTCATATTTTACGACAATTTAGTTAACAAATTGAGACAGAATTATGATTCAGAACAAAGTGGTATTTAGATAGACTCTTTCACGCTCACGAAGCATACAAATGATGGGTAAAACTTCATTTATCATATCATATCAAAAGTTCGAAATTTCGCCTTCTTTCTCTCCTTGTGTTGGGGGCATGAAGCATTTACAGCTTCTTCTTATTTTGTCATTGGACACTTTTTACATTGTCATTCATAAAGTCGGCATCATATGGGAAAAACTTTTATTATTGACTTATTTTGGAATTCGAGTTGGACGTTAAGTTTTGCTTCAAAAATGGCCTACTCAATCGGGGTCACGTGACTCGCTACATTTCAAAAGTGACATTTTTTCAAATCAATCGCTGAAAGTAGGCTTATTTGTTCGAATATCGAAAAAGTTTACTTGAAAAGGTTGTTTCTATTTCAATTTTACACATGTTTCCCGAATTTGATCTTCCTATTGCAATTTTTAGATTTTGATTTTTTTTTAAATTTTTCGAAATTTATGTAATATTTTTTGAAGAATTGTTTATTCTACGAAACTACTTCATACCAGTAGCTTTTTCATGCTACTTACTTTCAATTACTTATTATCACTGATTATGGACAGAAATATGATTTTCTTCAGAAAATGATAATACCCGCTTCCAAATTCTGTTATGTTTGATGTAAAGTTGATATATCGTCAAGCATTTAGAAACGGAATTCATTTAAACTGATCTTTTCAGTACTGAAAAAATAAATTTGAATGAATTTCGTTTCTGAATGCTTGACTCAAACATAACAGAATTTTGAAGAGGAGATTATCATTTTCTGAAGAAAATCATATATTCGTCGATAATTAGTGATAATTAGTAATTGAAAATTAGTAACATGATGAAGCGACTGGTATGAAGTAGTTTTATCGAATTTACAATTTTTTTAATGAATAATAAAATTTTTAAAAAATATCTAAATCTAAAAAATGTAATAGGAAGATGAAATCCGAGTCAATATGTAAAATTCAAATAGAAACAACTTTGTCAAGAAAACTTTTTTGATATTCGAACAAATAAGCCTACTTTCAGCGATTAATTTGAAAAAATGTCACTTCTGACATGTAGCGAAACTCACGTGACCCCGATTGAGTAGGCCATTTTTCTTATTTTTTGAAGCAAAACTTGACGTCCAACTCGAATTTCAAAATAAGTCATTAATAAAAGTTTTTCCCATATGATGCCGACTTTATGAATGACACTGTATATTCATGATGTACTTCAATGACACATTTTCATGTAGAATATTCAATAGGAAATATGATTTTTATGGCGAGTTTTTCATATTAACTGAACAAGCTTACCAAATGACGGCCATTTAACAATAGTCAATCCAAATACGAGATGTCAAATGTCAACAGATTGCTTTTGAATGACATTACACACGCCATTATTTTAAATGATATTCTTCATTCTTTTCACTAAATATGGATAAATCACGAGAAAATCATATTTCTAGTTGACTCATATAATAGAAAAAAATGTGTCATACATTGTGATATCTATAAATTGTCCAATGATGAAAAAAGAAGGGTAAATTGTTCTAAATGTGATCCAGAAGACAGGCGGAAAGGAAGGTGAAATTCGTAACTTTATATTGAAATATCTTGATAAATAATGGTTTGTTCACATTTTGATCATCGAATTCGTGATTTCCAGACAAAAATACGTAAGTACTAAAAAAATTTTTCGAACAAAAATCCATTGCATGATAAATGCAGTTTTGCCTTATTTTTCGCCAAACTGACAGACTTTACTTCGCTGTTTCCAATGTTACATCGTTGAAAACACCAACGCTGATAGACCAATCGAAATTGAAAGACAGCTAGTGTTTTCACGATATCATGTCTCTGGCTTGTGATTGGTCAGTTATGTGATGAGTGAGATACTCGCAATTATTTTGCCAGTACCTATTAACTTAATAGAATTATTGAGTGATAATTTCTCTCTCAAAAATGGAGCTCCTTATATCTATTGGCAAATGTCACTCAGTTTCATTTGAAACTATCAGACATGTAATATCAGATGTAATGGATGGAAACGAATCAATGTTTTTTTTCTCCAAATGACATTGAAAGTGACTTTTCAATGACACTCAACAGGCAGAAAATGTGTACCGGGTGATTCATCATAAATGTCCCCCCTCTACTTACTTATTTTTTAACAAATTTTAAAATTTGAAAAATCATCTAGAATGATTTTTCAGATATTTTTTTCCCGTTGCATCAGAAAATACGGGGTTCTCGGAACAAACAATCTACAGCTACTTGATTTTTTCGAATGGAACATTCTGTATTTCATTGTATTTTCAGATTGTCCATGAAGAGCTGATTTCATCAATGTTTCACCATTGGAGTCTAGCGGAAACGATTACAGAGATATAAGGTGTTCAAAATCGAGATTTTCCAACTATAGGATTCTTTTGTGTCGAAACTATTCATTATCGGTCAAAATGGCTTCTATGTCTCTATCTCAACTTTTGATTCACTATCTACTGATATTTAAATGGGACATTTACAGGGTGGTTCTAGATTCAGAATTCTGATCACCCTGTATCTGTTCCGATTATTGAATGTCAGTAGATAGTAAATCAGAAGTTAGGATACGGACATGAGAGCCGTTTTGACCGATAATGAATATTTTCGTCACAAAAAAATCTAAAAGTTGAAAAATCTCGATTTTCAACACCCTGTATCTCTGCAATTATTTCCGCTAGACCCCAAGTGTGTTGCATTGATTGAATCAGCTCTTCAAGGAGAATTTGAAAATACAATGAAAAATAGGGTGTTCCATCTGAAAAAATGAAATAGTACCCTGTAGATCGTTTGTTCCGAGCACCCTGTATTTTCTGATGTAGCGGAAATAAACTTTATCGAAGATCATTCAAGATGATATTTGAAATTTTGGAATTGGTTAAGAAATAACTGAGCTAGAGGGGGGGACATTTATGGTGGATCACCCTATACTTTTATTGCCTAGGCAGAAGAAGTTCCTAGTAGTTTGGATCAAATTGGTAATCAAAATTGACAATGACTTTGGGTGAACAAAAAATGATGGATTATTTGTACTTTGCGTGAAATTGAAAAAAAAAAATTGAAAATAAAATTACAAGTTTCACATGGCAGAAAAGAAGATGTAATGCCGTGGCTGGTTTCCTAGCCTCGGATACGCCTAGGCTATGGAACGCTAGCTGCGGCATCAAATATTGTACTCTTCTGCCTAGTTAAACAACTATTTTTTGTGACGGAAAAAAAGTTGGAAATCTCATCTCGATCTGTCGACAAGTTATAAAATGTCACTTTATATAAGTTACTGCTTTCCACGGGGAGTTATTTTTTACCGGATATATATCACATATGAAACCAGTCGAGGGGTAAATCACGGGCCAATTTCCGGTACACTAGACTTCCTTTGGTGAAAGAATTCCCGGAATTCCTGGGACTACACAAAGAATGCCCGGACTTCCTAAAGAATACCCAGAATTCCCAAAGACTACCTGGACTACCCAAGGAATTCCCGGACTTCCCAAGGAATTTCTGGACTTACCAAGGAATTCCTGGACTCCGTGTACAAGGAATTCCCGGACTGCCCAAGGAATTCCCAGACTTTCCAAGGAATTCCCAGACTTCCCAAAGAATTCCCAGATTCCTCTGAGAATTCTCTGACTTCCCATTTTCATTTGGACTCCTATGTTTGATATACAGGTCAAGAAGGAAGTTTCATATAAACGTATGACCTAAACGCGAGCCTAAACGTCCTAACTTTTGAGGTACAGGGTGGCAAAGTTCCCAAAAATCAATATAGCCTTCTACAATGAAAAGTTATAATTCCAAAATACCAAATACGAACACGAAGTTCATACACTATGAATTGTATACCTGAAATTTGATCTAAAGAATAAAATCTATTTCTCTGCATTGTGATATTGTCATATTAACGATATTGCTATAATCACAAAAACATGTGACATCCATTTTTCTACATGAGGTATTCACGGTACGTTTACCAATACTTATACCTATCTGTCATTATATATTGTTTTCACAGAATGGCGAAAATTATGTTTGCATGCATAAGTTGATAAGAGTAGATCAGTATTATTAGTCTGCGTTATTATCTAGGATTCACCATTCATTCATCTATTTATAAAATGACCTTCAGGAGGAAAAAATATTATTAATTTCTTTCCTGAACTATCTGGTGTTATAATAAAAGAGATTATTTTCATTGAATAATCGATGTTCATCAACCCTATATATTAATCTATTATTGAAATCTCCATTTCGATGCTTGTTATTACTATCAGCAATAACCTTTCTTGGGAAAATCACGTGAGATCAATTGCTAGAAGTGCATCCAAAAAACTTGGTTTCCTGTTTCGGGCCAGGAGCTATTTCACTTCCAGCCAGCTGCTTATGATCTATGAGGCACAGATCAGACCTGTCCTGGAGTACTGTTCCCATCTTTGGAGTACAGCTCCCAAACATACCCTGAAACTGTTGGATTCTATCCAAAAAAGGGCAATTCGTCTCGTGGGTGATGCCTCGCTCACAAACTCACTCACTTTTCTGGAACACCGTAGAAAAGTTGTCGATCTGGCTCTATTTTATAGATATTTTCATGGACGATGCTCTCCTGGAGTATCAACAATTGTTCCTCCCTTGGCAGTCCCCGTGAGATTAACCCGTCGAGTCGAGGCATCGCACTCCTTCGTGGTCACTTTGGAGACCTGCAAAACATCTCTTTCCAAAGACTCGTTCATCCAACGAACAGCGAGGCTCTGGAACACATTGCCAAGGGAGGTGTTCCCTGAGGCATATAACCTCCAGAAATTTAAGAAGAACACCAATTCCTACCTAATTCCCCTTGGTTCACTTGATGTTCTCTGAACATTACAGGATATCCCTTTTCGTCGGAACCAGAACATGAAAAAATCGAAAGCTCAATTCAATATTATATCACAGATAAGGTTTGTACGTTACCTTTGTAATGTACAGCGTTTGTTGAATTGAAGTGCTCTCTTGAATCAGTGGATCAATTTATTTTCAAATCGCCAAAATATCCATTGTAGAGGAATTTCCTGGAGAACGCAGTGACATTTTGGGGCGAAACATTTGATTTGTCCTTACTACACGTATATTGAAATAATATTCATATTTTTATTTTATAGAAACGAGGAGAGAAAATTCCAAAAAATCTGGAATAATGAATATTTTATGATGTTTGTAGAGAAATCGCGCACTAGATATAAAAATAACTTTTTTATTCACCTATCTGTAGCTTTCTCGACGACATTATCACAAATGTCCTAAAATTAGCGATGTACATACATCTATATAAAAAAATACCTATTCCTAGTATTGCAGGATTCTTTCACTCGAATAAAACCGTTTCAATAACGAACTCAATTTTTAAAAATAAACTATGTTATTCTCCGTATAGAAATCGGCGCCTCCAATAATAAAAATATTCATTTCGTAGGAATCTGATCATCTGCCAAGTATATTCAGAATTAAACTTATGGAGTTGTGCAATTCAGTATTGCAAATATTTACCAATAAAATAATTGTTTTCATTCACATAAGTATCTAGAAAATTAAATAAAATCACAATGGAATTTCATATTAAATATTTGAATACTTACGGCAGGCAACGATGATGAAATCTGTTAAATATCTCTGATTCATTAATTTTAATCTCACTATGGCATGGTTTATGTGATTTGATATAAGTGACTTTGACTATTTCAGTGATTTCATGATCTGACCAATCACAAGCCAGAGACAACGTTTGCTTATCACGAAAACATCAGCTGTCTTTCAATCTGATTGGTCTATCAGCGTTGATGATTTCAACGATGTAATCATGGATGGCGAAGCAAAGTCTGGATGTAACTAGAGATAGCGAAGCAATGTCTGTCAGTTTGGCATAAAATAATTATGCACAGTTAGAAAAAAATAGCACCAGTTCACACCAGCTAACACCCTTGAGTGTTAAAACACCATCGTAGGGTGTCATTCGTTCTTATATACATTCAAAAACTACTCTAGAGTAGCTAGTCCCAATTCGATCGGTTCGTATTATTCAACACCAAAGTGGTGTACTATACAATCCTTTGGTGATTATTTTGACACTGTATCAGTTGCGTTTTTGCTTTTAGTGATGATATTATATGATATGCGAATAATTTTCGGATATTTCTCTGTTGTGAAAACACACTTATTGAGTGTTATCACGCTGAGAAGCGGTGCTTTCTTGTCTGTATCTGACTGTTGAATAACACGACTCTGATACACTAACATTAGTATTCAGTGTATGAAATGATCCATTGTAGTGAGAGTTGAGACTAAACATAACATCTCTGAGCTGATACTATGTGAAGGCTGTCGAGAGACGAGCGACGAAGGAACGATAGTGTCGCCATCTATATCTGAAAAGGTCGCGGTGCGGAGGCAGATAGATAGATAGATAGATAGATAGTTTATTGGCTATGTGACACATACAGAATATGGTTTATAGCAAGTCAGTAGAACATAACAAATAATATACAGTATATAAATATAAATAAATGTATAAAAAATACAGATCAGACATACTAATTATAGACATGTATAGTACAAACAATATGTATAGTAGGTAACTGAAATCAAAGCAAGAATAAATCGAAGAAAGCGAATGACAAGGTGGGGTCAAAAAAGAGATGTTTGAATATATTCATCAACAGAATAGAAACAATGATTGAGAAGTATTTTTTTCACATTCATTTTGAAACATTTCTCGTTCATAGATTTAATTTGGCTAGGTAATTTATTATAAATTCTGAAGTTCAAGGAGTTTTTTTCAGATTTTACCAATCTGTAACGTGGCACAAGTAAACCGTGAGCAGTAGCGGAACGTGTGTTGTGATGATGTTGGCTAGATATTTTTGGGATGCTCATTCTTTTGGAATGAATTTCTATTGTATTATGTAGGATATAGATACAAGGAAGAGGTAAAGTCCCTAACTTTCTGAAGAGTGGTTGACAATGTTCCTTATATCCAGCTCCAGTCAATATTCTTATTGCTCGTTTCTGTTGTTTGAATATTTTTACAGAGTTAACTGAGTTAATCCATAAAACCGTACCATAGCTAATCAAAGAATGGAAAAGACCGAAATATATATTTCTCAACATATTCGGGTTCAGGCATCGACTAAGTTGTCTGAGTAAGAATAATATACTGGACAGCCTAGTACTAAGTCTGTCTATGTGGTGTGTCCAATTCAGACAATCATCTATTACAACCCCGAGCAATTTACAGTGATTACCTACCGTAATTTGGTTATTACTTGAAATAACTAGGTTTTGAGATTTTCCCCTGTTCAATTGAAGATTATTTGCAGAAAACCATTCTTCTGCTTCGGACATTATTAATTCTGCATGTTCAAGAAGGAGTGAAATGTCGTTATTGGAAGTAATAAAAGACGTATCATCCGCGAAGAGGACAATATCACACTTTGTCATCATATGGAAGCATAGGTCATTTATGTATATTATAAAAAGCAGTGGCCCCAAAACAGATCCTTGGGGAACACCATGTATAATATTTTTCATCTCAGATTCAGAGCCCGAAGGCTCCATTCTAAATCTAATCTAAAGTGACGAATCAACATCGGAATCAACTTGAAATATATAATTATCACGAAATCATCCGTTCTTATTGTCACCTATCGATCTGCATACCAGAATTCGTGGATGATGATATACCTATACATTATACATGTTTTATCCATTCTTCAATGACTTTAGGTTTTTCAGGGGGGTAATTATTCATCCACATGGGAGAATGCTAGACGATGAGTGAATTATATTAGCCCCAAATCTCATGATTCATACACGGTTTTGATTTATTCGCGATTGTTCAGGGTGTATCTAGGTGTTAATTTCATAAAATAAGTGTAGTTTCAGCGTTAACTTGAATAATACCAGTAACGAAAGTAATCACTTTTCATCTTTTCGGTGTTTCTATTGAATAGATATTTCAGAACTCCTCTGAATTACCATATACGTGTGATTTTTCACTAAAATACATGTCGAATTAAACTGAAATCGTATTCTTCTTTGATCAGCTTCTCACAGGGCTGGCTAGTGTATCATATATAACGATAAGAAAGAATTTCTAAAGATCTTTGATTACGTCACGAAATGCTCAAGTTTTCTGTTCTTTTTGTGTTTTCATTCATGATAATTTTGATGTATCTATGGTTTGAATGACAATAAGAAAATAAAGTATTAGTACTGTAGCCATGGCGATTCATATTTTGTTGTCTCATTATCAAGGTTTATCTATACATTTGACAATATTGTACGGGCTATTAAACTTATTGTTTTTTTTGTGTCGTTAAAAGTTATAATGTCTATATATTATAAATTCCTCTGTGGTGAATACATTATCGGTTTATTCAATGATATTAAAAAAACAATATTTTTGATGACGCCTGCAATAAGAAGAACATGAGTTGTCTCCGTTTCCGTCTTGGTCAATTTTACCTGTGAATGCAAGATTTCGTTAATTTTCATCGAATACCAAGCAAGCAAATTGATAAAAACAGGATTTTCACTTTTTACAAAATTTATTTTGAGAACAGCTGGATGGTTTTCAGTTTAGTTTGGAGAACTCTATGGGATAGATAAATTAGTTGATAACCAGACAAAAAGAGGAATGTGAACTGACATTAACAACTTTGTTTCAGTTTTTCAGCCGCTATCAATTCGAGGGAAATCCTCACCACCAAGGAAAAAGACAACACCTACACAGTGGAACTCAGAGATTTGCGCAAATCTCTCGAAGCTGGTGACTATGACCCATTCAATTACAGAGAAATTGAGCACCCCACGACGTAAGTATTTTTCACAACATTTTCATTTCCGCCTATCTTTCTATTCAAGTTTTCACCCACTTCCCGTTTACCAATAATTGAGATGCAATGTGGCAGACGGAGAGCTAACAACGTATTTCATTTTCCGATTACTACTTAGATCGATATCTCCTACCTGATTGCACTGCTGTAACATCATTGAAAATGTAGTATGGCCGTAAAGGGTTGAAAAAAAATAAATGCAACGTACGATTGCATTGAATTTATTGGAACTTCTCATTCCCCACCCTCAGGCAAATACAAGCTAACAAGCCTGATGTAGTCCTCCTTGACCATCAAACCAAAGCGATGTTTGTGATCGAGCTTTCGGTGCCAGCCGAACCGAACATCGTTTTAGAGGAAGAGAAACGGACTCCTCTTCGAACTCCGCAGGCTCTATCCAGACCATTTTGTGGAATTGGTCATCCTGATAATCGGCTTCCTAGGAGGCACACGACATTCGCTGCTCTCGGAAATCCAGAAAATCCTAGCGTGCAGTGATAAGGCACACATTTTGGCTGGTGGAATGCAGAAGGCCGTCATACTTGGATCATTGCGTTTACTCAGGGCACACGGTTCTTGGTCCCAGTGATTATTCACCCCACAGGCTGTGGGGAGTAGTCACTGGATTTTATCCAGCACGACTCTGCGTGGCGTCGGAGGCCGCAGAGTCGTGAATGGAATGATATGAATTCAAATAATAATGAACGCTTTTATTGATAGATCATGGAAGAAAAAATGAGAATATCTATCAAATGGCAGAGTTAGCTCCTAAACGTTTGCACAAAGAACGGAACGTGGAAGTGCTTTCTTTCCCTCAATCTTGTCAAACAAAAAGTAGAGTGTACAATGCATACATTTTCTGAATATTTCAATGGCAAATTTGGTACTAGCCCTACGCTACCCATCGTGCACCAAACTTCACACGCGGGAGGAAATGGATTACATTTCTTAATAATAAATATTATATTGAATCTGAGTGTGTGTAATCAATTATTGCAAGATACGTCATAAATGAGGTAGATGTTGATGTAATACTATCAATCACTTCCTATACTGTGATTCTCAATGAGTGAATGAAGAGTAATCTGTATATTTGTATGCAGGACAGAATGTGTTATCAACGTCTATATCAGTATAATGATCCGTGGAAGAAGTTTATTTCATTGACGCGCTGGAGTTAACATAATTTATAACGATTTATATTCTGGTAACGATTTTCATTAAGGCGGTGGACAGAGCACGGAAATATACAAACAATATCATCCAGGGACGAAAAATATTGCACCTTTGATCAATCAGTTCCTGATTTATTTTTTTTACGATCAGATCAATAAGAGAATTCTAACGATTATTCTCTTCGTATGATTTCTAAAGATTTTAAACAAATCAGAACGTTCAATTGAGCTACGCTTAAGCTACCTTGTATTATTTATAATATACGTTGATATACATATAGAGTAGTTCCATCAATCAGAAATTCAAAATTATTTCTATTTCCTCAGCAACGAATTCATATTGTTACAAACAAAATAACAAACGAAGCGCATCGTCATACGCGTCTACTCAAAAAATACTCACATCGCTTAATGGTTGAGCTAGCAGAACCTATGATTAAAAAAAACAATGTGCGAAAAAAATAGCAGTAGGCTAGGATAAGAGCATTCAATTGGCCTTAAATTATATGGTATAACGCGTTTGGTGATCGAACGTTTTTGATTTGCTATTGTATTGTCCTGTTCATGTTGGATTTGGGCAAATTTTTGTTGTTTGTTTAAAAAATAAACTAGCCTTAAATGGGCGTGTGCACCTTAGTAAAACTTTTAACTCAAACCATGTTTATAACGATCCTTTCATACATAAATGATGATTGACGACATAATACTATCGAAAAATTAACTGGAATGTTTTATTTTTGAACATAAATGATAGTACCTTCTGAAAACGGACCCTCTTATGACGTAGAAACCTCAGCTCGCCATAGTTGAAAGAAAATACCAAACGCCCGACGGAGACTGAGGCAACTGATATATTAATTCTTTCAACTGTGATCTCGCACTAATTCACTCTGTCAGAAATCATGTATCATTCATCTCTGTCTGGAATAGTCTTGTTTCAGTATTAGGGTTTTGACGTCACATCATCGCCTCGTTTTCAGAGGTCCGAAAAATCGGGGATTTCAATATTTTTTAATGAAACCTAGGGAGCTCACAGCAAGAAACGGTTTGCGGTGGTGAGCTAATTTGGGTGAGTTCTATCGAATTATGAAATAATTTTTTTTTGTGATATCAGCCCATTGTGCGTACTCAATATTCTTATATTCCTTCTTTTGAGATTTGGTTCTGCTATAGCTTAACGGTTAATCTAGTAAAACTCATGAATTAAAAACAATATGCGAAAAAATCGGCAGTAGGCTAGGATAAGAGCCTCAAATTTTCCTGAAATTATGGTATAATTATTAGTTTTGTGATTGAACTTTTATTCACGAAGTGGTTCTGCTAGCTTAACGTTAAGCTAGCAGAACCCACGTTTTTTGCATAAATCGAAGAGCAATAAATTCGGAAATAGGGTAATAAATCAGCCTGAAAATATGGCCGAACAGAAAATTTCAAAATTCAAAGTGATTCTGCTAGCTTAATGGAGGTCTCATGAAAGAAGAAGATGTCAATTTCTGAAAAATGCATGTAGATATAATGATTTTTCCTCGAATATAATATATGGCGTTTGATTTGAAACTCCTGATGGTATAATATTGATTATCGACTAGGGGAAGAGAGATAGAAAGATAATAATGTTTCCAATAGATTATTATTTCATATTGAGATCCTGGAAGTTGAATAATAAGAAAGTTACTGATAAAATCGTGAATTATTTACCAATGTGGTAATTATAGTGATATAATGTGAATCACAAATAGAATATCTTGATATCTTGATAATATGCATGGGATTCCTTATATATATGATAAACAAGTTAGTATAATTTTTCCATTCTGGTAAAATGGGAATTATAAATAATTTGTATTCGAATGAGTAGATGTTCAGAAAACAAATATGTTTACGCTTCATGTAGGTATACTCCATCACCGTCTTAACAATCATAATATATAACTGAGTAAATCACCCATTTCACCAATACATTGTTAAACCGAAAACACACTAACAATTTCATCAATAATTTATAAATTATCAACGACCCAATTAATCAAAGCAGCTGTTGTATCGACACTATCATAACACCGCTGAATTATCTACGATCTAACTCATCGAAAAACCAACTATTGGACAAAACAACTATCCAATATATCAAAGCATCCGTTTCATTCATCAGCAGCCAAAATTTACCAAATTCTTCAATCAAAACATTTCATCAACCCAAATATAACTCACGCATTCATTTCATCAATATCATATAGATGCACCAAGATATCGACGAGAGAACTCAATATTTTCATCATAGCCGAACGCATTCAACTTATTACTTTAGACCTTTTCGATTTCATCAACACCCAAACATTCCAGGAGTTTGCTGGGGTAAGACCCATCTGGCTTATAAATGACCCACTGCAAGATCACTGCAAACCTCAGAATACTCAAGAAACATTGCAGTTCCTGTCACATAAGTTATGACTTGAGGAGCATCCTCTGAAAATCTGCCAGATTGATGCTGTTATTGAATATCATATTGTATCCACCAAAGATCTACTGGAGATCTACTTGCCTACGTCACCCATTTATGGCAAGCTTTGATTGAAAAATACGAGGAATCTCTAGCTGTCGCGTTGGACATATCGAAAGCATTCGACCGTGTTTGGCACGAAGGACTCCTCCACAAACTACCATCATACGGCTTACCACCTCAGCTATGCCATCTCTTATCGAGTTTTCTTTCAGGCAGATCGCTTCACGTGGTGGTGGACGGTGTATCGTCTGATACCATCGGCATCAATTCCGGCGTTTCACAAGGATCAATTTTGGCACCAACATTATTCCTTCTTCATATCAATGATCTGTTGGGAGTAACAACTTGCCCCATCCACAGCTTTGCAGATGATAGTACCCTCCATACTGCGTTCTCTTCCAGAATTCCCATTTCTTCCCAGGAAACTGAGAACTAACGGTGCAGGCAGGTCAATGCTGTCAATGAAGACCTTGTTGAAATCACAGCCTGGGGAACCAACAACCTAGTTGAATTCAACGCAACCAAAACTCAAGCCTGTATTTTCTCTAGAAAGGCGGACTTCAGTATGCCCGATATTGTAATGTCTGGCACCACCATCCCCACCAAGCCCACCATATCTATGCTCGGTATTTCCATCAGTAACACTCTTTCATGGGATAATCATGTCAGATCCATCGCAAAAGCTGCTTCACAAAAACTCGGATTCTTGTTTCGTGCAAAAAACTACTTTACACCTCAATAGCTTCTCATGATCTACAAAGCGCAGATACGGCCTGTTCTAGAACACTGTTCCCACATATGAGGTTCAGCACCAAGACATACGCTGATGCTCTTAGATTCCATCCAGAGAAGAGCCATTCGCCTGGTGGGTGACGCCACACTCACTCACTCTTTGACATCATTCCACGGGAAATGTTCTTCGGACATCTCTGCTATCATCCCTTCACTAGCAATACCAGTCAGACGAACTAGACAAGCCCACAGCATATCCTTTCGTTGTCAACCTCGAAAGATGCCGAACAGCACTTTATCAAAACTCCTCCATCCATAGAACGGCTAGGCTCTGGAATTCATTGCCTGAGGAGGTATTCCCAACAACATAATATAATCTCCAGAAGTTCAAAAAAAATTTCAATACCTACCTCCTGTCCCTATCCTCCCTAGGAACGCACGATGTTCTTCGAACATTATAGGGATATCCTTTCGTGCGCTCCAAGCGATAAAAAAATATATTTTGGAAATAATTATAAAAAAAGGGTAATAAAATCACATTCAAACGAAAGTCAACTACAGACAAATTCAGATGCATAACATTGATATTCAATAAACGATCCTCAATATTCAACAATATTGAATTACCAAGTTCAGTGAAGTTGTTCCAACGAAAGATGGGAGTTCGTAACTCATGGGGTGTAAACAGCACCACACAGTCTTCTGCTGTTTTTCTTCATGAATATTGCTATAGCAATGTGAATATATTATATTTCCATTCTATCTTTCTACCAGATGGAAGCAGTGATAATGAAATGAATTTTTCTCAAACATTGATCACAAAAATGCTTTGATCTCTTTGCTTTATGGATAAACCAAGCATCTTGTTCAAGTACATCGTACGTGTTCTTTGAATTCGTTGTATATAAATAAAAATTATACTTGCCAAATTGAAGCGAATCAAAGAAACACAATCAAAACATTGTTTATGTTTGCATTGAATAACACACTTTAGAATACTTATATACAGTGCTTTCGTACAGTACTAAATAATTGAATTTTCAGCCAAATAATCCATTTCTAAGGAATCTCCGAGGGAATCTCCTAAAACAAGAGAATTTTTAATTCCAATAATACAGAGGAGTGCACGAAAAAAGGTTAAGATTGTAACTTTTGAATAATTCTAGATTGGGTTTTGAAAATTGGTGGGTAGCAAGTATACCAAATTGTTCATCAATTGATGAAACAATTTTTCCTCTATCACTTTCAGTTTCACCAAAAACGACCCAAAATTTTGATTTTCAAATGGGACACCGTGTATTGTATTCCATAATCGGTTAGGAATTATCATGACGAATTCAGCGATACCGAGTTTGATAGGGTTATTTCAAATGATTACAAAGATATTTGCTTTCGAAGTTTCCATCGGCCCAATGGGTGTGACTTCGCAATATCATAACTTCAATCTCTGTCACACTGATTGAGCATATGGAAACTAAGAACGCGAATATCTGCGTAATCGTTTGAAATAACCCTACCAAACCCGGTATCGATGAATTCGTTATGACAATCCTTAACTGATGCTGGAACACAATACAGGGTGTTCCTTTTAAAAATCGAAAGTCGTGGTAGTTTCCAGTAAAACCGGAGGTGAATTGGTTCGTCAATTAATGAGCGATTTGGTATACTAGCTGCCCACCAATTTTCAAAACCCTATTTCGAATAACTCAAAAGTTACAGTACTGGCCGTTTTTGTGCACTTCTCTGTATATCACACATAGGGTTGTCATAGAGAACGTCTGTTAAATATTTTACCTACTACCAATATGTAATGTTAAACATTACGACACTGATTCTAGTATCGTAATGAGATACTTCACCGCACTAGTGCTGTAAAGTGTTACTTTACCGCACTAGTGCGGTAAAATGAAAACACAATTTCAATTTCCATTGTTTCAGTCAAAGAAAACAGAAATAAGAACTAATTGATCCTAAATATAGCAGATACTGAAGTATGAATTGCTTGATTTTCCGCAATTTCTATATATGGATCAATAA
This sequence comes from Phaedon cochleariae, assembly GCA_918026855.4. Taxonomy (NCBI): domain Eukaryota; kingdom Metazoa; phylum Arthropoda; class Insecta; order Coleoptera; family Chrysomelidae; genus Phaedon; species Phaedon cochleariae. The sequence continues at coordinate 30,283,896 of OU896719.1, forward strand.
ATACGTGATTGGAATTTTTTCGATAAATTTTTCTCAAATTGAAATAAACGCGTCAAAGTTGACAGTTTGAAGAATGAGTGACAACCGAGAACACAATAGATTCATGACAAGTATGTATACGCCCAACCCTTATTTTTGATTGGATAATTAGCGTTTTTGGTAGTAGGTGTAAAATATTGTACTATATTCGTATCGTAAATTCATATTACGATAATCGATGAGTTATCAAACTCGGCCTTTAGCCTCGTTCGACAACTTTCCCATCTCATATCGTAATATGAGTCTTTACGATACTCGTATCAGTCGTATCGTAAATACGGTGCTTGCCCTATCTCTATCACCACCTCTGCCTGGGCCCGAACCATTTATACGTCCATGGCCCGAACACATTTGATAATAATTATTGAATTGAAAGTCCTGGGGTTGATCCTGCAAATTCTAGAAAAAAAGTATATTACGATGAAAATTGGTACTAGAATTGAATATTGAATAGGAGTTAACGTGTCTACTTTCTATACCTAGCAATGGAATCGACAACTTCTAATCCGACAGATTCTGACCAAATTTGATTATTCACTCGTGATCAATGGAATGGACTTGACCCCTAAAGTAGGGCAGCAATTAGAGGATATGTATACCTCTGATTCTGAAGTGCCTTGAATTACTTACTATATTGATATAATCCAATTCAAAGTGCTCTTCGCATCATTGGACCGGTAATAACTCAGAAGGGTCATCAAAATTGGCTGGTCACAATGGGAGAATGAAAAAATTGCGGTGACATACTTATCATGGATTAAATAGCAATGACAAGTGTCAACCTTGGTAGTTTTGTTAATTGATATGATGATGTATGATATTGTTTATATCAATATTAAATTATTTAGTTGATTATTTTCTTCGTATGATTTTGAACCAATCAGAACATCCAATATTCAATTGAGCTAAGCTACCTTGTATAAATTCGAATATACGTGGATGGACATAGAGTAGCTCCATCAATCAGATATTATTAGTATACAGGGTGAGTCATGACTAGCCAGCCATAGCATAATGGCGGGTAGAGTTCAAGTCAAGGTGAGTTGATATATATGTGAAAAAATATATTCTGCCTATTCCTAACAGAAATACAGGGCATCAATTGAGTTCGGAACGAAACTTTTCGCCTGAAATTTACCAGCAATTTACCTCTACTGACACACCACACGATGTTCTATATCTATACTATGAAAGACAAATTCCAGAGCTGGACTTGGAAAACTCATTTTCTTTTTGAACCGCTTGCAAGCTAATAGTCTTGATTCAACTGAGAAAGTTAATCTCTAATTTCCCTCAGTTTTGAAATAATTCAGTAATTGGAAAATTATACAATATTATTCAACGAAAGTGTTTGTCAATCTGAATATAATTTTGTTAATCGAATGAAAATCGTCATTCAGTGGATGGGAACAATATTTCCTTATATTCAGGATATATATTGTTATTTCAACATATTCAATCTCTGAAAAACTACAAATTTTGTCACTTGAATGAAATAACATGATCCTTAAATCATCAGAATGAGTTCATCAGAGCGGACCTATTGTATTATAGGAACAAAATTGTCTTTATTCATTCAACCAAATGTTGCCGTTGATTTGAATCTATAATTAATTACATCAAATGAATTTCGTGTTGAAAACTGACAAGACAAATTTGTTGAAGTAACAAACTATTTTGTCGTGGATATATGGCACTCAGATTTTGTTGAATTTTCAGAATTCTAGTTGATTCAAACAATTTTTTCCGTGCGTCTACTCAACGAGATATTGCGGGAGGGATGTTTTCAAATGAACACCCAGTATAAGTTGGGATACGAGTCGTTATATAAAATTTGGGCATCGATGAGAATATTTTTACCAGAAGTGACCTCAATAACTTCTTTATTTTCCATTCATTAGCAACATGTTTGATTGGAATTTTTCGAAATATCATGCCTTATTCAATTATCATCATGTTTATCTAGGTGAATTTGTGGTTTGTTTCTCTTCACATTACAAAATATTCCGACCGAAAGTTAGAAAATAGTCCTATGCAAACAGACATGGCCCTTATTATTGAAATAAAAAAGATTATACAAGGTATAATCTCTCGTAGAAGTCCATGTTTGCTCCAAGTGGAATGGAATTTTTCAAAAGGAAGAAGGAAAGCTCAAAGTCATCTCCACTATTGAAAAGGAATATTCTCAGATATACTTATACCGGGTGACACAGGAGACATGTAGCAGCCTGTAGTTTTTTTATTTGGAGAGATAAAATTTCGAAATTCACAGGGGGTATATAATAAATGGTAGCGCACTTTAAGAACTTGACGACAATTTCTTTCAACCACCTGTTTGACCAGAAGTGACCCCAACTTTTTTTTTTATATGTCACCCTGTACATTTCTTTAGTCTGTCTTTTTCGCCTTGAAATTCCCTATCCAACCATGTATCACAAAGTGGCATTTATTTCTTAATTCGCTGTTGAATTGCTTTTTATACAAAAAGAATAAGTTGGCTGTGACATGCATTCGATGATATATCAACACTTGGTATATAGGCTTTGAAATTTAAAGATCATTAGTAAACCGATATTATTCAAAATGTTTTGATATTCTGATCAATGTCTGCAGGTTGTCAATAGCTTGTTTGAGTCAAGATGAAAACCTTCGAAAATAACTCATGATATTGAGGAATCTCGAATTCAACTACTCGCCGTACAGAAACTATCTGTCTTTTATTTTCGCCATGTACATACCTATCACATGATCTTCCCATTTGGAATAATAGAACTAAAATTGTTCCTCTTATACGATGATCCACAGGGCTATCAGTCTATTTTTTCATAATTATTTGACTTAGTAGGCGGTATACCTACACAAAATGTTTTATGTGTTGGACAGTTAATCGATTGCATCAATAATTTTTTTCTCCATTTGTATGTTGATTAAAATTGCATATTAACAACATATCGACTTTTTCGTTTCTTGAATACATTTTCCGTCTCTATTGATAATATGCAATTTTAATCAACACACAAATGGAGAAGAAAAATTATTGATGCAATCGTATAAGAGGGACAATTTTAGTTTTATTATTCCAAATGGAAAGATCATGTGATAGGTACATGGAGAAAATAAAAGACAGATAGTTTCTGTACGAGTAGCTGAGTTCGGAAAAATATGTTCCTATCTTAGATTCCTCAATATCATGAGTTATTTTCGAAGGTTTTCATATTGACTCAAACAAACTATTGACCACCTGCAGACATTTGTTAGTTGGGGTTACTTCTGGTCAAACAGGTGGTTGAAAAAAATTGTCGTTAAGTTCGTAAATTGCGCTACCATTTATTATATACCCCCTGTGAATTTCAGAATTGAGCCAATTTCAAATATGAAAAATATACAAGGCGTTTGAAAATATATGTTGTAGACATTTGAGTGCGGACCTGTAAAAACATAGCGGAGTGTTTTGAAGTTATCAGAATGCAGCCAATAACTATTCGATGCAAAAAAAAACAAATTCATGGAATTTTTTTAGTCATACTTCTAGTTTTTTGTCTTTAATAATATTATAGAATATTCTCATAATTCAATACAGCAATCCTTTTCACTCTAATAAACTCACCAAATAACAAAAACTCCAAGTTCAAAATTGTGCATGATACTGAAATTAAATGAGCTTAAATTTGAAGAACACTCTTTGATTCTATGTTTCGTGATCTTTCAAAATACGAAAGCAAAATATGATCATTCGATAATGCAGGCGGCTGTTTTGATCACATAAAAATTTACAAACAAATTGAGAGCATCAATCACACCGCAGATTTATCTTGGGATCAATCACTCAGCCCAAGTACCTACATACTCATTTATTCTGTATCATGTATTTCAATCATAAATAAATATAATCATATATTATCGTTCAATGACTAGCTTCGTTTGAAACAATGATTGATTGCACGTGCTTATTTCACAAGTTTGTGAATTTCCCATACTTCAATCAACCGTTTGATTCAACGCAATCATTTAATCAATACTAATATTATCAATGCGGTCGTTTCAAGAAGCATAGAAGTTACGATAATATACAGGGTGAGTCAGAATAAGACCGAAAAACTTCATTCACGGATTTATCACCTCATTTTGAGGTGAAAAGTTCCTATCAACGTATATATGTCGCAAAATGCATCCTCACTGAGATACAGGGTGTCGAAGGTACATAAAAAGTTAAGATATCTCTATCAACTTTATATCTTACCATTTATGAAATAGCATTACTGTCCCTATGAAATCGAAAGAACCCTGTATGTATCGTATACAAGTTGAATATCTTCCGAAATATACTCAGGTACTTATCGTGAGTTAAGTTTAGGGACTTTAGATGAACAACCATATGATATAAATTCATGATATTGAAATGGATATTCGTTAAAATATATTCTACGGATGACCATGAAATATCCGAAGTGACTTCAAATTGATGAGACGTCATTGAAGTTCTTTTCAAATAACTGGAGTGCATTGTATTTTATTCCATAGTTTTTTCCTAAGATAAATTTATTTCAGTATACTTCCAAATTCAATAGGAATATTTACCTCGCGATTTATCTTTTATATGATTTCATCATTTTTGTATGTGTTCATTCATGAAAGTATGTTTAATCCTATTGTTTTTATTCCTCTGATATAATAAAACTTCGCACAATATGATGATTTCTCATGAATAATTCTAAATGATAACTCGTGGTCATAAGTAACCAATGCCTAATGAACACCCCAGAGGATATCTTGTTAATGGCCTTGAAAAACATCTGGATATCCGTGGAAGAATTCCAGCTTGTATTTTATCTAGATAGGCGGAACCCAACATTACCGTGCAGATGCATCAAATTCGTATCAAATTCATTTATTCATCCTCGAAGTTTTTCACAATACAACACATATTTCTAACATATTTGAGTGTGGTGGATTTGGCATAGCTGAGAGTATGCCTGAACGTCCCTCCACTGACGCAGATGTGGCTGGTGTTAGCCAAGGAATATGAGAGGATATGTGAGGTGTTCGACACAGTGACCTATCTCCTAGGGCTAGGCCCTTTATACAGGTAATCTCGCTGATCAGAGTGGGAAGGGTTTCTCAGAGGGTGGAGGAAAAATAAAATGGTGAAAAAATAAAAAACCTCCTCATTACTCTACAGAAGACTTAAGTATATGTCAGTATACAACAAAACATTATAAGCGAATGTTGATTGATCCTTCTCCACATCGATACTTGCATAGAATTAGATGATCATGGCAGAGAATACCTAAATAGATGTTTTTTGATCAGGTACGGCCAGTAAAGAACAATTGTGAGAAATGTATTATGTTCATGTTTGCAAGGATGGGGATTACCTAGTCTCTTTAAAGGTGGTGATCCCTCCGACCCATCAAATTTCCGCCCAATTTCACTCGCTCCAACTCTTGGGAAAATTATAGAAAAATTGGTTAAAATTCGATTGTTAGACTTTTTAACCCTTCACAAAATTCTGCATCCCAATCAGTTCGGGTTTCAATCAAAGAAAAGTACAATGGATGCAATTTTCAACTTCCTCAGGGATCTTTCCTCCAAACTAAACCTGAAAGAAGCAAGCGCTGCAGTATTTTGTGATCTGTCAAAAGCGTTCGACTGTGTTAATCATGAAATACTGCTGCGCAAGCTCCAACACTACGGCTCTAGAGATCAAACTGTAAATTGGTTTAAATCGTATTTAAATCACAGATCTCAAATTGTGAAAATTGACAGTCTCTCAGGTATTGGGCACATTAAGCACGGTGTACCACAGGGTTCTATTCTTGGACCTATCCTATTCTTGCTATATTTTAACGATCTCGTAAATATCAATATTGAGGGATCTTTCACTATTTTCGCAGATGACACCACTATCTTATGGCATGATAAGAATGTAAATAATCTTCATGATAAAATGTCTAGGGATATTTCCATAGTACGAGATTGGTGTAACTCGAACTTGCTCTCATTCAATATAAAAAAATCTTTTCTCTCATCTTTTCAGTGCAATATACCCGATATACCTTTAGGAAACAATTTTATCTCATCTCGCAATGTCAACAAATTTTTAGGAATTCAAGTAGACACTAAATTAAACTTTCAAAATCATGTTTTTGAACTTAGCAAAAAGTTATCTCCTAGTTGCTTTGCCTTGCGTATGGTCTCGAATGAATTGGACATGACAACTGCCAAAATTGTTTACTATGCATTATTCGAGTCACATGCCAGGTATGGCATATCTTTCTGGGGAACATGCAACAAACAGCACTTCAACATGATTTTCACCCTTCAGAAGCGAGCTGTTCGTTATCTTTGCAAAGGGTTATTCAAGAAGCATAAGATCTTCACTCTCCCATCCTTGTACATTTTTGAAACAGTATGTTTGATACATTAAAATAAATCAACATATGATACCATTGTTGGATCCACCCGTCAAAATAGCAATTTGATGCTTCCTATTGCTTCTTCAAATTTGATAAAAAACTCAATAATATATAATGCTGCGTTAAGCTTTATAACCATCTTCCGTCCAGTGTTAAGGACATAGGATCAGTTGATTTTTTCAGACATTCGGTGAAGTTGATTCTTGTAGAAGACGCATTTTATGATATTCAGGAATATCTATATCAAACTAGTAGATAGTAGTACTTCTCGTTCTTGATGACATATGTAATGTGTCTCGTCTATGTATAGTTCGTTTTAGCTTGTTAGTTTATTCATATGTATATATTTGATTTTATGTGTAACTACTTTATATTTTATAAATGTAAAAATTTTTACGACTTTGTCAATGAGATATAAGTCTTCGGACAATAAAGCATATTTTGATTGATTGATTGATTGATTGAGAACACTTTTCTTTTTTTTCAGTAATGCTGAAACGATGCTGCACCTCCTCAAAGGCAGCCTCGGAACGGGCATCCTGGCCATGCCGTTGGCCTTCTACCACTCAGGGTACCTGCTGGGCGTGCTGGGCACGGCCTTCATAGGCTTCCTGTGCACCTATTCGGTCCACCTGCTGCTTGACTGCGAGTACGTGATGTGCAAACGTAGGAAAGTGCCCAGCATGACGTATCCGAAGACGGCAGAGTGTGCGTTGGAAGATGGGCCTCCGTTGCTCCAAAAAGTAGCACCCTTTGCACCGTAAGTGAAAATTAGTATACCTATTATAATCAGGGCCTATTTTTGATTCAGTTGAGCCCAAGGCCCGAGCAAAATTACTGGCCCCCAATATCCTATATGACTTTCTAATAGGTTAGGTTAGGTTCCATGTGAGTGGGGCGAACACCTCCCCTCCACTGCGACCCCAGATGGGTCTATTGTGGCTCACCCCTAGAGGTTACAGTTCACCGTACAATCCACATCTTTTTACAAAGTTCATGGTTGAATTGGGTGAGATTTGTCTGAAATCGATAGGTTCTAGGTTGGTAAAGCCAAATGTGTCGAACCTTAGTCTTTCTAAGCTAGAGCATGAACATAATATGTGTTCAGCCGTTTCGTCTTCCACACAACAGAACCGACAGTCCGTTTGTTGGTTCAGACCCATCCTTCTCAGGTGGTATCTTAGCAGGTTACCCCTGCTCCATTCTAGGATCTGCCTGGTTATTTTTTCCGATGGTTTAGGCAGGAACGCCTTCGAATGGGTTAATCCTGGTAATTCGGACCAGTACGTGAGTGTTTTTCCCTCCGCCTAGTCCGAGATAGTTGTTTATGCCGCACTTGAGGTGACCCCAAAATATGGTTCTAGTCCTATGAACACAGATTCGGTTCGCTGTTTGGCGAAGATGTCGGCTTTCTCGTTACCCTCCACCCCCTGGTGTCCAGGCACCCACAGCAAAGTGACTCTGTTGTTAGCACCCAGGCTTTCTAGGGATTCAATGCAGCTCCATACAAGCTTGGAATTTATCTTGCTGGAGCTCAGTGCTTTAAGAGCAGCCTGACTGTCTGATACAATACTGACTTTCTAATAAGAATTTTCCTGCTCATTTTGGAAACTTCAGATTTTTGTTGTTTGATGATGAAAAAAAAGTTTGATGAAAGTTTAATCACAACTTCAATAATTGATAAATGGGACGGTGAAATAGGACATCAGAAGTTTTCTAGATCAAACTCGACAGAGCAGAGAAAGTTCATTTGAAAAAGTAGTTATACATTTTCATACTGTTGCGTTCCAATCAACAATGCAGCGCCTAAGGTATCGGATGGAGTCAGTAACAAGCCTACAAATAACACACATGTACTGAAGGACCTCTCGTAATGTCAATAGCCAGTTGGTGCGTACACACATACCAAGAAAGTGCATTATGTTGTACCCACTGCAAAAAAAGCAAGAACACGATAATATTTTATGAAGAATACAACTACAAAAAATAAAAGGCCGCTCTGCTCGTGTTTGAAGAACAACGCACAAAATGAAAAATCACTAATAAAAAGATACATTTTTTTCATTCGGATGTTCGAAAACCATTGATGATGACTAAAACTGGGTTCAAACAACAGCTTTCAAAATCTCTGAACAACTGAAAACATGATGAGACGTATCATAGAAAAACTACAATGGTTCTATGACAAAGAGAAATCAATATCATCACATTGAGTCTCACAAAAAGTTGTCATGGGACACTGTACACTGGACACTGTATATCAATATCACTCTAATACTAATATAAATCTGATTTTATTGAATTTCATTCATCAGATACGGCTTATTTCGATAGTCAAATCTGAATTGGAATAGTTAATAATAATTTTAGAACAAATTATAATCCACCCACCTAGAGCATCGTCCAAGAGGAAGGGAAGCGCTGACTAATATAATGTGATTGAGGTGAATAATACCATTTTCACCAGAAGAATGAATCTTCTAGTTTTTCTCCTAGTAACATCGAAGTATATCAATATATTTCAATGGTTCATAATCTCAATTGGCTAGATTAGATCAGATTATAATGGGGCCTTTGGGTTACCTGCCTTTGAATCGCGACCTTCTCAGATCTATTGTATCTGCCCTCAAAATCGGTTAGCGTTCTTTGACAAGCCCCGACTTCTCTATGAGACTTCATATAGGCTAGCTTTAAGATCCCCCGTGTATCTTTGGGCTCATGATTTTTGCTATCCTAGCTCAAGGAACCTTAGTCTTGACAACCCCTCAGAATGGCAAAGAATGTGTACTGCTGTTTCCTCCTCTTCTTGACAGAACCTGCCAAGCAGTTCTTCAGTCAGACCTACCGTTTGTTTGTTGAGTCTACAATTCCCCATGAGAAGCCCCACTAGTATTTTAGTTGAACTTCGTTTCTGGCTTAATAGACATTCTGTGAATATTGGCGATGCTTTTTTTCGATAAACTCCTTTGCCTGTCTCATTCCTGGCGAGTTGTTCCACCATTCATGAGATTGGTTTGCATCCATGATTTGATGCTCGTCTTTTGTATAGCTTTCGCAATACTACGAAAGGGCTCTGGATCATTCAGAACTAAACTTGCTTCTGATCGGGCTAGTGAATCTACCTCTTCGTTGCCCTCGTATGTATTCTGTATGAACTGGTACTCAGTTTGTTTTGACTGTCCAGTTCATTAGGAGTTTTCAAGCAGTCCCAGACTGGTTTGCAGGAAACTTGCATTTGCATGGCGGAAAGTTCCAGGAGAGCCTTTGTGGAAAAAATATTTTTGTCTCAGATCAACGTAGTAGTTGTGGTAGTATTGTGGTAAGACTGCTGCCAGGCAAAAAGGACCCAGGCAAGAAGGTTTGCCAACCTTCTATTGAAGGCCAGGATGTCCGTCCACTCTAATTCAATTGATTTATTTTGTTGTAGTTTATCTACCCCAAATATTTCAAATCTCATCCTTCCATATGCCTCACACTGTCCGTAGAAAGAAATGAATTTTCTTCATCTTCTCCTTATTCACGGCAAGTGGGGATATCTTCAACACCTCATGGCATGCCTCCCCAGCTAGCATATAGCCTCCAGAAATTCAAGACGAACACCAATTCCTACCTTATTTCCCTTGGTTCTCACGATGTTCTCGGAACATTACAGGATATCCCTTTTCGTGAAAACCAGAACATAAAAAAATGTGCATGATCAGTATCTCAGTATACTTTGTCTAATGAGGTATCCTTGAGTTGAGATAATGAGAATGCAAGGAAAATAAAGCTGTTGTGCCCAATGTAATCAAAAAACCATTATACTATCACGAGTACTATCATAGCCACTTCAAATCATCATGTCAAGGCCACCACTCGACAACATCCATCTAGTCTCATCATATTGATGGAATTTTCTCATTCTATATATCTCCTCTGTTGATTCAACAATTCACATATTACAACTTAATTATTGGGTAGGGTAGGACTGCTTGTAAGTCCTACAAATAAACCAAGTCGCGATATGCTTTTATATAGGAAGCTGTCGATTCTATTATTTGTACCAAAGAAAGGAAGATTTGTATTTCGTGCAAGAAATTTAGTCAAAATATTCGTAGCAGAGCGTTTTCGACTGTCAAGTCATCATCAGTGCGTACTCGTCAGGTTAACAGGGAGGCCCTACCAAGTACTGAAATTTAGGATATAGGACTTTCTAGTTGGATCTTCATAATGCTGAAGAATTCACTGATGTCATATTTCGCCAATAGAGCCCACTTCGAATAGTTTTAGTGGATATAAAGTGTTATAAATTTTATTTTCCATCTCGTTCTACTTCTATAAAATTTTAATGTGATAGACTTCCTATGTAATATCGTAGTAGTGATTGAAATTTGTCAGATAAGTTGTGAAACACTCAGTATATTGAACACAAAACATGAGAACAGTTCTTCCCAATAGTCAGCACAAGTGGAGTTCTAGAGAAGAAATTCAAGAAATGCAAGACTTTCGAAAAAAATCGAATTTTTGTTCCAATGGCCAATTGAGGAGAAATCACGAAAACGTCCCGAGATGAGGTCCCAGTGTATCATAATATGACTGACTTTTGATCAGAAAAAAATTTCTCGAGTTCTGGCAGCATTGGAAATATAGACCATAGTGTAATGGTTCCACTTTACACCCTGTGTAAGTTTTGTTCTGCGGAATTTTCCAGAGTTTTCAAGCTCTCTTTGAAGCCGATGAAACATCACATCTGATATCGAACATTTTTTCAAAAAATAAAGGTCTTCGGAATAGAGTCAAATTATGAGTGGTCCATTTGATGTGTTGAGAACTGTATATCAACTAAACGACAGGAAGCAATGGTATTTTCTCTGGTTAGAAGAATGTGAGCTGACTGACTTCATTTTGTTATATTCTCTTCCTATGATGTTAATATCATTCCACTCTGAGATACGTTATCATCATTATCATTATTATCATTATTCAATATTATCATAATATCTGAATGGTATTCATATTTCATTTGTAGAAATGAAAAAATCTATAGAAATCTAGAAAATACATATTATTTTGATTTAAATGAATCAGTTCTTGATTTCTCAGTTGATTTGTAATTACACAATCACAATCATTTGTTATTATCAATATCTGATTCACACATTTCGTCTTTATTACTCCTATGCAGGTATATTTGATGATGATGTTCTGACTTATATTTTTCAGGCACATCGTCAATATTTTCTTGATGATCTACCAACTAGGTACCTGCACTGTCTACACAGTTTTCATAGGCGAAAACATCCATATCGTTCTCAAAGAGAACTTCTTGGAGTTTGATGCTAGATGGATCATGTTGATCTTCCTCCTACCACTGATTTTCATTAACTACGTAAAGAACCTCAAGCTGTTGGCGCCCCTCTCAACCGCTGCCAATTTCATAACTGTGATAAGTTTCGGAATCATTTTGTACTATATGACCCAACAGGACATCGATCTAGAGAAGAGGGCAGCTTTCGGAAATTATTTGGACTACCCATTGTTCTTTGGAACTGTACTATTTGCACTGGAAGCTATCGGCGTGGTAAGTTCCTTTTCATTACCTTCTTTCGTGAAAGATTTCCAGATAAACAACTGTTTGACAATCTGCATGATTTCAAAATTCAACAGCAAATGAAGTCGACTAACATTTTGTTCGATCCAGATAAAAGGATGATTTCTCAAGACCAAGATACAATATATATATTAAAAGGACAATAGGTCTATTTCCGAAGTTGAGTTGATGGTTTTTATAATTTTCAGATAATGCCCCTGGAAAATGAGATGAAAACACCAGGAGATTTCAGTCGTACATGTGGTGTTCTCAACATCGCGATGTTCATCATTGTGAGCTTGTATATAGCAATGGGGCTTTTTGGCTACTTGGCATTCGGCAGTGAAGTTGGTGGCTCAATTTCATACACTATCGGTTCTAATATGTAAGTACAAATTTTGAGTACCTATTAATGTAACATTTCACTACGCATAAATACTGCTTGAAACATAATGTGAATGATACGAAAATGAAAACCAGGCTGAATATTCATGGAACTATATTTATCATTCATAGTTTAGTCTGAACATCTTGAACTGTTTTTTTTTTCAATCAAGACAATTGGAATTTCGTTATCACAACCAAAGGTCTGTCTGAAATTTTCATATTTTCTTCGATAGTTGTTGCAGCAAATCCTTCAGCATGAAATTAAAAACATGTCATCACCTAGTTTGTCATCTGCAACCTGTCTGGGTCTGCCAGAATTCTCAAACTCTTCTTGGAGTCCAAGTATTCAGTATACGTATGGCAAAACTTGATGAGACGTCAGGTTCTGGTCCGATGAAACCATTTACGGCACCCTCCCTTGCATGGGAATATGCCATTTCATCACCTCGCTTCCATACAGGAGTGGCTAGAAATATAGACCAGATATAATTTGTTGGATTGACTACCCGAGAATATTTCGATTATTGCATGTGTCAGGTTGATTTCACTAATATCTCCACAAATAAATCGATGTCGAAAATGTCTGCCTGGAATATGGTTATTGCCTATGACCCCAGACACCCCTCAGGGGCTCACAACTTGTGAGTACGGAAATGGTGAACCCGAGGTACCCTAGCCGGATATTCACCATACTTCAACTTGTCTTGGGGGATATCCTCTTCTCTCTTCCTTTTTCAATCTATCTATCGGCCTTTCTTGGCCAACATCTCTTTTCCTCTTCCCCTTCAAGCCCAACCTCATCATCAAGTGGTGTGGGGAGATCAGACCGCGGCCGCTCGACGGATGAAGCATTTTGGGACCATCTTTGCTATCTCCGGGCCAGATGGGACAATTTGTGGACATCTGTGGCAGGGATGGGGCGATTTGCTAATGTCTGTCTAGGTGGCCGAGGTCTGGTCAACGAGGCTCTGGCAACCTAATCCAAGCTGTGGGAACCCTTGGTGATGGGTGAATGGCATCGAGGTATCGTGTCGCTAACGGGGCCTCTGGGAAACAGGGCGACATCACAGAGTAAGTAGCCTCAGCCCTGTGCAGGGGGCACCACAGGGCTGGACCAACCCCTTTCCCCGTCACTCGTAGGAGAAGGACAACTTTTGGCCTTCTCCGTAGACGATAACAGGGATCGGAAGAGTAATCTTCAGGAACCTGAACGAAAAGAGTCTTTCATATTGAAGTGGCCCTTAATAAGGACCATGAGTCGTATATGGTGAAATTGATAGCGGCATGTGGGTAAGATACAATGGGCCACTAGGCCTAAGTGTCGTCGGAGACTTCGGTCAGACGAGCCTATAAACGGGGTGGAGTGTTTAGTGGGTATACCTGGAGTCAGGGGACTCCCACACTATCATATGGGGGATTGGACCCATATGGTGTCCGTTAAGGATTTCAACGACCTCGAAAAAAAAATGACCCCAGACAGGTTGATATCTCTGTCCTAGATTGACGACCATATATACCCGCCCCAGAGGCTCAGGGTGATCTTGAACCACATATGAAACAACAGTTATCTGGTCTTAGGAACCAGTCATCTCTATTTGGAATTGGGACGGTTTAAGGCAGGTCTTAGGTTAGCATATTCTGCCTGTAAGTGTTTGAAAAATAGCTGACATCGTTCCAGTGTGATGAGGTCTCGCTATAGTAAGCCATAGGCGTCCCTTATTCCTATATTGTAGAATCTAGAATCTACAGAAAGGGTGCAACAAATCATCCTGCTGCTATGTTTAGTACGTGATTCTGCAAGAAACTCAATGGCCAATGGAGCAACGTGTGTGCTTGATAATGTAAAGGTCGCGGGTTGGAATCATATACTCCAGCTTTCTTATATTTTGATTGAAAAAGAAACCGCATGGATGATTTCTTGCACCTAGATGCTACTGTAGTTTCTCAGCGAAGTTCAAAACGAAGGTGCCTGAATTGTGGGATATTGATCGAGAATATGGATGAATCTGATCTTTGAGCGAGGAGAGTTGGTAATCCCTATCTTCCATGGACGATACGGTACAGAGAATATGGGAGCGCAATACCTACCTTAATACCATACCAAACGTATAGATTGTTCATATATGCGTCAACAAAATACAATACAAAAAACGTGAGAAATGCACCAGGCGTGATCACATATTCGTACCTCATGTGTCCCGCACGTGAAAAACTATGGGAAATATGGAGACAGATCATGGGATCGATAGCGGTAAAGGTGTACTACTCATATGATAATCTGAGAGCAGTATTGTATCATTGTTCCCCACATCCAACCGAAATCGGCCAAATAATCATCTAGTTTCGAGTGGATGACTCAATTCGAAAGCTTTTCAGTTCAGTTGATATAGAGAGAAATGAGTTATTTCGGCTCCATATCAAAGTGCTCTGGAGATATTGATCGTTTTTGTGTTTCTCAACAAGATATTTCAATATCGTTTGATGTACCGTAACATGTAAATCGCAATGGTTTTGTTTCTATCGTATTGCCATAAAAAAATTATAGCATCAGGTTATGTATGACGCATATATGCTTACTCTTTTTCTCCTGGCTAACATAATTCTGGTAATCAGGTCGTACGAAGAGAAATAGATGATTAGTATCTAGAAATAAGAAATATCAGCTCGTCAATTTCTACTTCATCTTTTTTTTTTTCGTTTCAGACCAGCACAAGTATGCAAAATAATGCTGGCTCTTGCTATTTTCATATCTCATTCTCTACAAATGTACCCTGCCATCGATATAATATGGATTCAATATCTGAAGCCTAGAATGGAGAAGAATGAACATCAAGCTATTTTTGAGTATGCTACCAGAACTTTCCTGGTCTTCGTTTGCTGTGAGTACCTAACTAAAAAGATATAATGAGATGCAAATATTATCGAGGGAACTGTAAAGTGACTAGGAAGAGATCATTGGACATAGCTCTCACAAAGAGATAATCGTATTCACGTGTTTCGGGCTTTCGGCCCTCATCAGTACGGTGAAAGGGAGTGCGAGAGATAGGCAGCACTTGGTAGAAAACGACCGCACATTTGTGATTTCGGTCAGCAGACCCTGAGGTCTCAGGGAAACAGCTAACGTTACCACGGAGGCAGTTAGCTACCTGCATGACATCCGTATCCAGGAGTACAAATAATGAAATGCAAATATTATCGAGGGAACTGTAAAGTGACCACAATAATCTATTACTAGCCACTTTACAGTTCCCTCAATAATACTTGAATCTCATTATTTGTACTCCTGCATGAACACGGATGTCACGCAGCATCACACAGGTAGCTATAGCTACCTCCGTGGGGACGTTAGCTGTTTTTCTGAGACCTCCGGGTCTGCTGACCGAAATCACAAATGTGCGGCTGGCTTCTGTTTGAACGGTTGACCCCGTTCATTTGTTGTTTCGTTTTCTCCCAAGTGCTGTCTATCCTTTTCACTTCCTTTCACCATACTGATGAGGGCCGAAAGTCCAAAACACGTGTATACGGTTATCTCTTCGTGAGGGCATTGTCCAATGATCTTTTCCTAGTTGAATTGATATACAGGGTGGGTCACCAGTAACGCCTCGGTCTCTAGAAGGCTAACCACTTATCTTCTTGGAATTCTTCCTCTCTAGGAAGTTGCATGTCAACATAGGCTACCATTTGAAATTATTTTGAAACATACAGGGTGTCCCCAAAAACCATAAAACACTGAAGGTAAACTTTTTTCTATCGAACACCCTATATATTATTTCATTTTGATATTCTCCCTGATGAGCTGATTTCAACGACCCATAATAATACTTGGGGTCTAGCAGCTATAATTACTGAAATATAAGGTGTGAAAAATCGACATTTTCCAAGTTCAAGAATTTTTTGTGTCGAAACTATTCATAATTGGTCAAAACGGCTTACATGTCCCTCTCAACTTTTGATCAACTATCTACTGATATAAGAAAAAATTCTTGAACTTGGAAAATCTCGATTTCTCACACCCTATATCTCAGTAATTATAACTGCTAGACCCTGAGTATGATGGATTGTTGAAATCAGCTCACCCGGGAGAATCTCAAAATGAAATAATATATAGGGTGTTCGATAGAAAAAAGTTCAACTTCAGTGTTTTGTGATTTTTGGGGACATCCTGTATGTTTCAAAATAATTTCAAATGGTAGCCAATGTTGACATGCAACTTCCTAGGGAGGAAGAATTCCAAGAAGATAAGTGGTTAGCCTTCTAGAGACCGAGGCGTTACTGGTGGCCCACCCTGTATGTATAATATGACATAAAAATAGCAGTGGGCAAACCCTGTTAGATAGCTGATTCAGATTCAGAGGAGCTGAACTTTTTGAATGATTATGGAACTTTATTAAATTAAGATGAATTCAGTTTGTTCATGAAATATTGGGACGAAATCTAGAATTAATGAGTTGGGAGCTATTACTGGTGGAATAGCTATGGACATCTTTGAATCTGCTATGGCATTGGATATTGTTATACAGGGTGATTCTGGTTTTAAGGCACAAACTGAAATGTGAGATAGATCTCATCATTTTAATCAAAAAAGTTTATATGAACATCAGTCCGATCTCGTTTAGTAGAGGAGCTACAGGGGGTCAAAGTTAAATTATTTTTTTCTATTAATTGAAATATCTCGCTTACCTTTCAAGATATCGCTTTGAAATTTGGTGTGATCAATACTTTCTAGAAGACCATCATTTCAAGCCATTTGTAGATTTTCGAAATCTACAGGGTGATACATTTTTGGGGGTAGAGACTTCTTTATCCTCCCCAAACTTTTTCGTAGTACGCCTCTGGCATCTTTCAGTGATTAAATTGTGTGGATCGTTCAATTTAGAGGCTTTTTTATACCTTCATTTTTTTCTAGAAAAGAACTGTTTTTGAGATAAATACGCATATACGTTCTAAAACATGTTAATTTTCGTTGAAAGTGCAATGAAATGTACTCACTAAAATTGCAATCACGAGTCCAATCTGGATCAGTAAATGGGATACAGAGGGCAAAAAGTCTAGTTTTTTTTTCAGATGAATGAAATATAAGCGAAACATAGGCAAAATTAACATGTTTTAGAACGTATATGCTTATTTATCTCAAAAACGGTTCGTTTCTCGAAAAAAATTGAAGACCAAAAAAAGATTCTGAATTGAATGATCCACACAATTTGATCACTGAAAGATGCCAGAGGCGTACTACGGAAAAGTTTGGGGGGAATAAGGAAGCCTCTCCCCCCAGAACCGAATCATCCTGTAGATTTTGAAAATCTTTAAATGGCTTGAAATGATGATCTAGGAAGTATTGACCACACCAAATTTCAAAATGATGTCTTGAAAAGTAAGCGAGATATTTCAATTAATAGAAAAAAATTATTAAGTTTTGACTCCCTGTAGCTTCGCTATTGAACGAGATCGGACTAATGTTTATATAAACTTTTTTGATTTAAATGATGAGATCTATCTTCCATTTCAGTTTGTGCCTCAAAACCTGAATCACCCTGTATATTCCAACCAGTTTTGAAAATATTTTGGATTCGGAAAATCAGGGGTATACAAACTCAACTGTGGATCTTGTCCTAACGTATATATCGGCCAGACAGGTCGTACGTTTAATCAGCGCATTCATGAACATAAGATGATTTTTTTTGAAAAAGAAAACAAATTCAACATACGCCAACCATAGGTATATTAAAAGAAAACCATGGTTTTGATGACAATTTCGATATTCTACATGAAGAAAATAGAGGAATGAAACTCAATCATTTTGAATCATTAGCAATCAACAAACTCAAAAATTTTGACATTGTACTCAACGATCAATTAGACCACAATAGTTCACCACTGTTGAATTTGTTTTCATAGTAGGTAATATTCATTTGCTATCAACTCTTTTCAAGTTAATTTGATACACCGTATTTTAATGTAGATATATGGTGGCTAATTTCCGAAAATAGAGGTTTATCAATCCTGTCCACAGGTAACTAATCTAGTGGTGCCCGCGAGAGTCTCGTTTTCGTGATTCTCGCATGGTCTCGTCTCGTTTTCGAGACAAGACTCGAGACAAGACTCGGACAAGACGAGACGAGACTTTTATTGGTCTCGTCTCGAGTCTCGTGCAAGACTTCTCGTGTCTCGTGCGAGAGATTGGCAGGTAAATATTTCTGCGTGGCGACTGCAGACTTGAGAATTTCATTCATAATTCAACATATTTAGAAAGAATTCAGACTATTTTGCACAGAGAGACAAAACATTTAATTCATAAATACTTTAAATACACAATTCGTGATTGTTGTAAAAAGAAGTAATACGTGAAACGAAAACGGACTATTCTCTCTCTAACGGCGGAATAATGTTGGATTAAAGTTTTTGTTTTGTTCATTTGTTTAGAATATACGTGTTACTTTTTATTTCATTTTTATAACTTTCGAATATATAATGCTGTTTTTTTTTTCTTGTTAAGATGTATGATGTAAGTATGTACCTATTATGTACTTACTTTTCAATAAATGATGTTATTTTTGGTGTGATTTTCTCTTCCTACTTCTACATTATACCCAAAAAGTAGGAAAAAGTAAATATCCCGTACTAGACTGGAACAAGATTATGCATGACGAAATTGCGATACATTTGCGAGACTCTCGTACGAGACGCGAGACAAGACGAGACTCGGGACTGCGAGACGAGACTCGAGACAAGACTTCATATTTCATCGGCGAGACGAGACGAGACTTCATGAAAGTCTCGTCTCGTTGGTCTCGTGTGAATCACTAAACTAATCCTTCAAGTTGGGAAAGTTGAGTCAAAGTTGGTTTAGTTCATTGTACCAGTATATCACCTGACGAAGCTACTGTGTTACCGAAACATTGTGTTGTGTGTTTAAGAATTTTGTGGAAATCTTATCGTTTGTGAAGTTTTCACTCTTCTTTGAAATATTCCGCAGTTTGGCTTTTTCCCGACTAATTTCAGTTGACTAATTCCCAAATGTTTCCAGTCTGCCTAGCCGTAGCTATCCCCTATGTGGACCTCTTCATCTCCCTGGTGGGTGCTGTCAGTCTGTCGGTCTTGGGACTGGCTTTCCCAGCGATAATCGACCTGAGTACCCACTGGTACTCCCTGAAGGGAGCACGTGGGTTCGTAATCATCTCCAAGAACTGCTTCATCATCCTCTTCGCCATCTCTGGACTCATCGTCGGTACTTCCACCAGTCTCGAGAAGATCGTAGAAAAGTTCGGTTCTTCGAACTCGACTACGTGATATTTACTAATATGTTTTTGTATAGGTAGGGTATTTGTAGATATTTTGGACATTGATATAGGAACAAAGTTTGGATGATTTAGAGTAGCTGACGTTGGAAAGTTGACTATAATACTTATGCCAGATCACAAATAAGCAACACAAAACATTTATGAGTAAATAACCCAATATCAAAATATTGAATTTTTGGAATGTATATGGACACTGTGTCGAAAAACAGATGTCCCTCCTTTGTGAAAATTCAACCACTTCATCGAATCACTTGAGATTTGATCGAATGTATACAGGATAACTCCGCATCAAAGTGCTCCAAAGTTTTCTCATTTGAATAAGGACATCCAGAATATTTATTTAATTTCAAGTAAAGCTCATCATCACAAATCTAACAAAACTGGGTTTTCTTCTAATAAAGAATGAGTAATAATTATAGGTATTTCATTAAAACATCACAACTGTAATTGCATGAAAATTTAATAATTATTTATTATTACTTCATTATTGGAGATCTACTTTCTTCCGCTGCCATTATTCTGACAGTTCTTTGACTATATCTCCGTACTTGTTTGGAAAAATCTCATCAAACTCGGTATTGCTCGACTTGTATGGTGATAGTGTGCTCTACTCAAATATGGAATAATATACTGGGTGGTCAATTCAAACAAAAAAGTTCGAGTGTAATTCTATGTGACCCTGTATACATCCAATTGATTCATTTACTTCCCGAATTATCATCAATAAATATACTGGGTGACCAAAATTTCAAATCAGTCGACCGCACGGTTGATTTTTCACAGAGAGGGACATTTTAGCTGGAAAATGGTGTAGGTATATCAATGCTCTATTTTAATAAGGAATTCAGGAAGTATACCATTTTGATACATAATTAATTCACTGACAGATAAGAGAAAGAAAAATTCATAACTATATTGAGAGTTGCTCATGTGGTCTGGTGCTTGACAATCCATTTTGACAATCTTTTGATGCTGATGAATGAATTGAGGAGCCGAAATGGCGATATCAAAAAAGTAACACTAGATCATCAGATACGTTTGTGCATAATATGATATTTCATTGTTATTTATATCCATCTGCATTCTTCATTTTTCAACAATGTACCTCATCATTATTTTATATATTATATTGACATCTCATTTTTGATAAGTTTAAGAATTATTATAACTGTAATTTGACTATTTTAAGATAATCTCGACCTTATCATATAATTTCCCAGTTTATAGTCAGTCTGAGATCATGAAGCTTTAATTATTTTAGTAGCTGAACATGTTTCACATTTTGAATTGACTATATTTGTGTATATTAGTAGGTAGTATTTTTGGTTCCTTGCAACGTCTTGACTGACGGTAATTATGAAACAGATCGCTTTATGTAAATAATATTTTATAGGGATAATTGTAAATATGTAATATTTTATTTTTGATTGAACGTCTCTATGTAACATTGAAAATGAATCAAAACCATTATTCGAGTT
The DNA here is from genome assembly GCA_918026855.4 of Phaedon cochleariae. Classification (NCBI taxonomy): domain Eukaryota; kingdom Metazoa; phylum Arthropoda; class Insecta; order Coleoptera; family Chrysomelidae; genus Phaedon; species Phaedon cochleariae. The sequence goes on from OU896719.1 coordinate 30,305,083, forward strand.
ATCTAGATATCTAAGAAAGAACTACAAGATTTATATATTATTAATGAATATTTTACAAATAGAACGCTTGGGAATGTTTCTTATTTACCTCTCAAAAACTTCATTTTGACTCAAAAACTGATTATTACTTTATACGCAGTTAGAATTTCTCACTTCAATAACACAACTGCTTAGATCAATGAGGACAAATTCACATTATACAAGACATATAAAATCATAATATATGCATATCAAAAATGGATGACAAATGTTCAAAATCCAGTACATTGGATTACATCTGCGTGGCATATAGCCAGGAAAGTAGTTATTTTTCTCTCGTTTTCTACCATTTTCGTTCATTTTATGAACTATTGTGGTAATGACTTTGAGTTCCTCTATATTTGTAACCATTGCATTCCACTGTCGACTTGGCGTACATTGCGAAGAACGCTCCAATCGTTCGACTGTCGACTAGCAGTGCTAGTCGTTACTAGTTAAATCTATGCTAGTTATAAGCTTGAAAAAAGTTGTCATCTGGGTAATGGATGCGTTCATTTAAATCCAGCGAGGTGAATTCATTCCGGATTGCAAATAGCGAGAAAAATCATTCCGATTTTGAAGTTGATGCAATTTCTTTTTAGATTTTTAAGAGCTCAGTTGTCAGTATATTCCGAGGTATCTTCCAATGATAGATAGCCAAACTAAAAAGAAGTGAGTAGTAAATAAATGAAAAAATGAAGAGATATAGGCTATAAACCTAACCTAACCTAACCTGAAACAGAAATCCCTCAAGTAATTCCAAGAGTATCACGAGCAAGTAATTCTCATATCGAGTCCTCAAAGTTTTCTAGAACGTATACGTACACTGAAAAAAAAAAAGAGTGAATTTTCACTCAAACTTCACTCAATAATGTATCAATTTCGGTCCACGCCCGATTGAGTTGAAAATTCACTCTACTTGACTGAGTGAGATTGTAATTGAATGAGTGAATTAAGGAATCACAATTGAGTCAATGTTTCCAGTTCAGATTTGAATATTATTTCAGCTTTGCGATTTCTTGAGTGAGTTTCAACTCATTTTTGAGTGCCTAGAACATTTATTGATTATTATGTATATGCCCATTATTGTGTGCTTTTATACCCAAAATGAGTATTTTTAAACTTTCTATGACTGGTTTTATATATTGAGTAAATATGATATATAGTACAAAAGTTTATTAACAATCAGAGTAGATTACAATACAATTACAATCACAATTAACTCCTAATAAAGAACAAATCTAACCCAATTTGAAATCATCAGTACATGCGGTCTCGCCTCCCGAAATCAAGTATGCATGGCTTCTTCTCGCTGCAGAATCTTACTAACAAGCTCGTTGACACGTTGACAGTAACATCAATCTGCAGACAAAAAAAAATGCATATATAAACAGCTGATTCAAAAATGTATTCGTCAGAGCACATTTGTTCTGGGTATTTTACCTAGAGACAAATTCACGAATAACGTTTCAAACAAATATTTTATCGATCTCATGAATGATCACAATTGAATTATTCAGTGTCAGTTTTGATAACACTTTCTCAATTAAGATTCAATATACCTAATTTGGAAATAATGTGATCAATGATGATTACATTTACTCATTTCTGATTTGAAATACTCTCATTTGATTGATTTTCAGTCACTATTGAGTGAAAAGCAAACATACACGTGGTCGTGCATGGCTGTGGAAGACATCAACGGCGATATGGACTATTCAACAGAAGAATACGTATATTGATTTATCTGAACGTCAAGGTACCTAATCGGATATAAATCAACACTATATATACAATACAACTTTCAAGAATCACACCATCCAAATGAGTATTCGAATTATTTGATACAATTCACGATCATCAGCCATGTTGTTGAAAGCCATAATGTATTTTACGAAATTAAACTTACCCGCAGTAAGTATTCCCAAACTTCACAGAGATAATCATGCTGATAACATGTTTCTTGCTTGAACTTGCAGTTAGTACTTCTATTCAATTATAATTCACTTCGCTGAAATGGAAAGCACAGGATTGTTTTTATGCACAGCACTTCCATCAAGATCAAGACTGACGCTGCGTTATCAATTGGACAAAACGGCCTCTGTTGGCTCGAGTCTTCCTCGCTGATGACCACAGAGATATTCGGACATTCCTTTACTCCGAAGTTCTTCATTCAGAATAATTAAAACATATAATAATTGTGGTGACTTTGAAAGGTCATCATGTTATTCCCGAATACACTGTTCACTGTTTGCACGTTGAAAAGGGAATGGGACAGTGAGATGACTGACTCGATAATGAGTGATTCTCACATGTTTCATCTATTGATTGAGTAAAAGCCGCACTCTAATATGGTTTTCTTGTTTGTTTTATTCCAAAATTTGTGCTATTCAATCAAATTTGTCATGAACATTGTCATAATTGGAAGGAATTGTGAAAATACTCAGATTTCATTGAAAATTTACTCAAAAAATTCACTCAGTAGATTAACTCATTGCCAAATTTGCAGTCACTCAAAAGTATTTCTTACAGTGTATATAATATGGAGCTACAAATACAGACATGTCCTCTCGTTTTCAATTAGGTTGGGATTAGAAAATTAGGAAAATAAAAAATGAGTCATGGAAACTATCCATCCTTCTCAAAGTGGTTCAGGATTTTTCAAAGGAAAAACAACATTCACTGAGTCGGTCGACCACAAAGTTTCATTACAAAAATTGACTTTTTGTGACTAGTTTCGGCTCAAACAGCCATCTGCAGACACAATACACAGTACCTGTAAAGATATTTAGTTTTCAAGGATAATAAGATATTGAGAAACAAACATACCTATAAGGCCACGTGGAAATCACATAATAAAATAACTGCTCCTTAATATTCTTCAACTTCATTCGGGCCTGAAATAAGACTTTTTCATTATGGCAATCGTCACCCCTGTGGACAAAGAAAATTCAATATCTGATAAATGTATATAGAGTTGTTCATGAGTTATGAATAATTGAAATAATGGGGAAAAACAATTAATCACCCTGTATCTTGGTTATATAAAATGATTGACCCATGAAATATTGATTATTCCATATTAACCCTTACTGTATGTGCATTTCCTAATGAATCACCCTGTATAATTCCTGTGTTTTTTTGTTATCGCTATCACCTGGTAGGAATCAATATTATTGAGATGGTGAAAGAGTAGGGTGATGAGATAGGGTGAATAGATGCTAGTTTATTATAATTTTGAAAATTCAATCATCATCGATACATAACTAACTGTAAACAACTATGACACAATTTAAATTACCTAGTTATTTAAAGATAAAGTAAAAAATAACTACAGACAGAGGAATTGATATTCATAACATAATATATGCTTTCCATCATACTCTCCATATCTATAAGCACTTTCGCATTTGTGACATTGTTGTTGTTGTTGTTCTAAAATTGTTCTATCCGTCATGCGCTACTTTTCATAGCAGTAGTAGAAAAAAAATATTGTTGATGAGAATTTTGAAAAAAACATACTCTCCTAAAACACTCGTATCTTATCTTCAAAACAAGATATTGACGTGATTAAAATTCCATTGTGTCAAAGAGAGATCACAGTCCAATCCGAAATCAAATGAACAAAGTTTATTCACTCACTTTTAACCAAGGACTTCAAAGAGATAAGGGTGAAAGAGAAATTCTTGTTCTCCCAGCCAGACATCCCGATCAGTTTTCAATGATTTTACATCACTACAAAGAGGTTGGAGATAACGATCTATTAATCAGACAATGGGATTTGATGTCAGGTGATTTGGATGAGAATTCCGGGATACTGAGATGTGTCATACTTTCAGCGTTCCAGATATAGGCACAGATCCGACCCGTCCCGGAATACTGTTTCCATATTTGGAGTGCAGCACCCAAACATACCCTGAAACTGTTGGATTCTGTCCAAAAAAGGGCAATTCGTCTCGCTCACAAACTCACTCACTTCTCTGGAACACCGTAGAAAAGTTAGTGATCTGGCTCTTTTTTATAGATATTTTCGTGGACAATGCTCTTCTGAAATATCAACAATTGTTCCTTCCTTGGCAGTCCCCGGGAGATTAACCCGTCGAGTGGAAACTTCGCACTCCTTCGTGGTCACTTTGGAGACCTGCAGAACATCTCTTTCCACTCCTTCATCCAACAAACAGCGAGGCTCTGAAACAGATTGCCAAGGGAGGTGTTCCCCGAGGCATATAACCTCCAGAAATTCAAGAAGAACACCAATTCCTACCTTATTTCCTTGGTTCTCACAATGTTCTCTGAACATCAGAGAATATCCCTTTTCGTGGGAACCAGAACAGAAAAAAAAGTATTTATGTCAGGGTCTAGCGACTGCTGCCAGGGTCTTCCTTGCCTTGCCCTAGGTACGGACCTGGTGATGCATTCACTGATTTCCTTCGTAACCTGGATAAGTTTCGACGTGGTAATGGAAAACAATATATGTTAAATATATTCACCTCCAAGTTAATAAGAATTTCTCCACAATAAACATACAGGAAAATCCCCTGATTATATAATATTCATAACAACAAGTGAATAACACATGATTTCGATTAATGAGCCACAAGTAGTATTAACTGATTATATACTTCATTTTAAGGACAAATTATCATCACATGATTCAAGCTTATAATTATTTTCTTACTGTTATCTTGTACTCGATTAAATAGTATTATTCCTATTTTTATTCCAGTTAACTTCGATGGGTCCTTATTTCATTGGATCATAGACACGATCACAAATCGGTCAAAAATACTTCAATTAATTGAGTAAAATATTTGCTAAACGGTGATAGATAGAACGTTGATCAAATCAGACAAAAGTTGCGTATAGTACACCTCGTCAATATGCCGTTTTGCAAAATGAAAAGAAGAGAGAAAAATTTCAATTTTGCGTAAACAGGTGATTATTCATGACAAAGAAGTTGGGTTTGTTAACAGAAATTACACAAGTGGTGGTAAATTTTGGATAATTTCAACTATAGATGCACGAATCCCCGATGCTATATATAGAAATCTCACGAGAGGACGAGGTCCACATGCCACAAAATTTTCAGGGATAGAATAGCATAATTTTATATTCTACAGATCATAGAACATCGAATAAAAACGAACGAGGGAGAAATGTTGACAACATAAATATGGACTAAGCAACAATTCTCGAATGGGGATCCAATAACTTGGTAGATTTCAATGCAAACAAAACACAAGCATGCCTTTTCTCTAGAAAAGCCGGTCTCACTGTGCCAAACAGAAGCATTTCAGGACTAACCATACCTTTGAAGACCTCCATTTATCCATTTCGATGCTTGGTATCACTATCAGCAATAACCTTTCTTGGGGAAATCACGTAAGATCAATTGCGAGAAGTGCATACCAAAAACTTGGTTTTCTGTTTCGGGCCAGGAGCTATTTCACTTCCAGTCATCTGCTTATGATCTATGAGGCACAGATCCGACCTGTCCTGGAATAAATGTTCCCATATTTGGAGTGCAGCACCCAAATATACCCTGAAACTGTTGGATTCTGCCCAAAAAAGGGCAATTCGTCTCGTGGGTGATGCCTCGCTCACAAACTTACTCACTTTTCTGGAACACCGTAAAAAAGTTGGTGATCTGGCTCTCTTTTATAGATATTTTCATGGACAATGATCTTCTGAAATATCAACAATCGTACCTCCCTTGGCAGTCCCCGCGAGATTGATCCGTCGAGTTGAGGCTTCGCACCCCTTCGTGGTCACTTTGGAGACCTGCAGAATATCTCTTTCCAAAGACTCGTTCATCCAACGAACAGCGAGGCTCTGGAACACATTGCCAAGGAAGTGTTTCCCGAGGCATATAACCTCCAGAAATTTAAGAAGAATACCAATTCCCACCTTATTTCCCTTGGTTCTCACGATGTCCATTGCCAAGGAAGGTGTTCCCCGAGGCATATAACCTCCAGAAATTCATGAAGAACACCAATTCCTACCTGATTTCCTTTGGTTCTCACGATGTTCTCTGAACATTACAGGATATCCCTTTTCGTGGGAACCAGAACATAAAAAGAAAAATTCGACAGCGAAGATGAGAATCCCTTATCCGATTTGAAGAAAAACCAAAATCCTGAATCAGTTGAGCAAGATACTGACAAAAAATTTTTTGCGTGAAATGTTTTGAGGATTACAGTTGAACCTCCAAGACAGTAGATTGGATTTGCTGCATAAGATGCAACAATACTGGTTGCATGAGACATGTACCATGTACTTGAACACTTGCAACCCATTCAAACGTGAAGAACTATACAACAATAAATTGCGGCATCTCTCCCTTATGGGAATCAATATTAGGCATCTCTCCGTATGGCTGTAAAAAAACACTTTCTTTTCGTTATTTTTCTTAGTAGTAGATTTTTTTTAAGTTGTTTCATGACCAATATTTCAATTGAAAATAGATAATAGAATTATCGTATGTTTTTTGAAATACATATTTTTAGTTACCTACTCGAGTTTTTTTTTTCACAAAAAGTGCGGCATTTATTCGTATTTTACCCTAATAATCGAGCTTCAGTGCCATATTATGAGTGATAACTTCCATCCCCGACAAGGTTTTTACATCTGACGGTATTTTCAAATCTGAAACACCCTGTATAAATAATGAGAGTAAATATTTTCGTACTGTCGATATTATTGTGGTCTCAAGTCGCAGGATTCACTGAAATTATTGTTATATCTAAATTACTCATAGCTCATAGTAACTACGTAACTTTTTAGGTTATTTTACTCTATTCGATTCTCAGCTATCGCGATCAAACTGTAGTGAATGTCAGTTGATGTGTGAATTGCGAACGCTTGAACAGAATAAATTGAGGAGTTACAACGGTTACAGTATATTATAGTGAGGATATTATGAGTGGACGAAAGAACCTCGGTTTCATTGAGGATGCTAGGACAGATAGTTATAGCAGGTTCGTATCTAATTCTGCATATATGATATACCAACAGTGGTTCATGCATATCCAATGACCAAAAATATTGTGAAAATCATATTTACAGTTCATCCCTACAGTTTCCAACTTGAAATCGTAGTTGAAGCAAATATTCTTCACATACAATATATTCCAATTTTTTTATTTCCAATATCATTGAACCACCAAACCATATATTATATGGATTCGAAAACATATCGAAGTGGAGGAATATATTATATTGCATGAGATCATTAAAAAAATCTTCGATTTCTCGAAGAAAGAAATGATTGCATCGAACATTCGATAGACAATCGAAAACTTGGTTTGCTTATATCCACGGCAACGTGAGTAAACTTTAGTTGATGGCTGATGAAATAGGGCCTTCTAGATTAGTTACAACGGTTTATGGAAACTTCTCGATTTTTGTTTGGAGTTTGTCGAGTCACTTCAATAGATTTTTTTCTGTGACGGCAAAAAAGTTTGGCATTCCATCTCTGTTGGCAGGTTATAAAATGTCACTTTTCTTAAATTACTTTTTTCCCGTGGGGAAAAAGTGAGTACTTTTTTCCCGGATATATATATCACATCTATATACACTGTTGATGGCTTTCTTTGTGCTATAGTTCCGAAAAATGAGTCAATAATACTGTCTGAGAAAGAACTGCAAGTCCTTTTATCTTCCATTCGACTTCGCGGTTACGTATATTACTAAACAACTAAGAAATTCGCAATTTTTTGAAACTTAATCACAGAATTAGACTGACAGAAGTGACATCAGATATTTGATTACTTCAAAAGAATGATAAAGATGCCTACAACGCTGGTGTCCCTACTTTAAAAACTTGAAATTTCACGTCGATAATTTTCAGATTTCAAAATGATGTAATATCTTCTCAATATTGATTCGTCCTTTCTTCTGTCACAGAAAAAAATACTGTAACTTTACATTTTCCGCATAGCTCTGCGCTTTCGTTTCAGAACACCCTTCTCTGAAGCGAGTATAAGCTGCATCATACAGATTTCTAGATCTCAATGGTAGCAAGTGGAAAATCACTGCAGAAGCATGATCAATAGTTTCTTGGGGTTTTTCCTCAATTTCTTGTTCCATAACTGTTAACCATTTTCAAAGCTGTTTCCATAAATTTTAGTTTGATATTTGATGTCACCATGGGTGGTCAACATGATACATCCAGCGTGAGGCGCCACAGGGGATTTTGATATTTGAGCAAAATGGAAGTTTGCATAGTTATTTCTCATCATTTTCATTTTGAGAATACAAAAGTGTTTCTTTATGTATGAATTATCTATTTCTGTTAAGCTACGGGTACCCGATATATTCACCACTACGAACATATTTTTGTGCTGAACTACTTTTGAGAATGATGAAACAAAATATTCTCTTTGTAGTTTGCTCTCGAACTTATGTGTGAGAACATATATTTTTTGATTTCATAATTTCAGTATACAGAAATCCGAGCATTAGACGAATGGCATGACTTTGATTGCATTTGTCGATATCAGATATGGTTTCTATTATATTATAATGATCAGATAAGTCATGAGTATGCTTCTGATCAAAATATGAAGATCTGTGAGTAAACAATAATTATATTGTACGCCTTATAATTGATGTGATTTTTCTATATACAGGGTCCTGCATCTCACCTCCCGTCTTCTATAAATCACAGCATTATCAGTTGAGTCAGGATATTGATATTTCGCAGATTCCAATCGAATCATAGGGCGCATACCAGGATAATAATTCCGATTATAAAGGGTGTCCAAAAAACACTGTGACGTCAAAATGATATATTTTCTTAAATGTCATGCCATATATTTTGTTGCACATTTGAGTGCTTCTAGTGGTTACCTAGATACTCCACCACTGGTCAAAAACATTAAAAATAAGAGAGTGCTTGGTCAATAGAATAATAAGAGATACACATCAAATAAGGCCTAAGAGGATCGCTAGTAGAGTTTGATGGAAAATTTGGTGGCAAACTTTTCAAATTTCAAAGCACTATATTCTTGTTATTCCAAATTAGAGACCCTGTATATTGGCATTCGATGCGTGAATAAAAAACAAACCCCATCGATATTCTCATTGTATCAAAAGTTATTTGCCAAAAACTCGTTTCATCAACTATTCTGATAGTCCTTTGAATGAATAAAAAACGAACATGACTTTGAGAAGTGAATTATTGATATTTAATTCTAATGAAGTGGACGATGCTCTTCTGAAATTTCAACAATTGTTCCTCCCTTGGCAGTCCCCGCGAGATTAACCCGTCGAGTTGAGGCTTCGCACCCCTTCGTGGTCACTTTGGAGACCTGCAGAACATCTCTCTCCAATGACTCGTTCATCCAACGATGGAACAGCGAGGCTCTGGAACACATTGCCAAGGGAGGTGTTCCCCGCCAAGGGAGGTGTTCCCCGAGGCATATAACCTCCAGAAATTCAAGGAGAACACCAATTTTTACATTTTTTTCCTTGGTTCTCACGATGTTCTCTGAACATTTCAGGATATTCCACTCCGTGGGAACCAGAACATGAAAAAATAAGTACTTTCATTCGAAAGTATTCCTGACTATTCATCACGTTGAATTTATTATTTCTCGAGGGATATAATGAACCTATCAAGTTTATTATAATAGAGGTTTATGAATTTATGATTCAATGATATAATAAATGTTCATGAAATCTGTTCCAACAAATATAATGCAATTATTAAGTTAATTTTATGATATATATGCGTGATATTTCATCCATTTACTCAGGTATTTCTTGTACTGATCAACAGACGAAAATAAGGTTGAATTCTAAGTATACGTATACTTACGAGAAAAATGAACCTTCAGTTGAAGAAATAGAACAATTGCCTGGACAAGACTTTGAGTTACTCAGTCACCATCGTCAGGTGGAGCTCAATGAAGCTATCTATAAAAACAATAATTTTCGGCTTTGGATATACGACAATGACATTCAAAGATGTCAAAGATCCATAATTTTATTTTTTATAGATGATACAACTCCTTTTACTCTCTTGGTTTTCTAAATCAAAAATGGTATTAACATTCGACATTTTGACACACCTGTCACTTTTCACTATTCATACATCTAGAAAGATTTCCTCAGGCATAATTGAATACCTTGCTTAGCTAGATATCGCAGAAAAAGGAATATAATTTCTGATGGGTATCTGGATTTCTACAGATACCTATACTAAGCATCGCAACGTCAGTTGTTAATATTTTTTGTCAGAAATATATACCAATATTTATTCATAATTGGATATTGATGGATGAAACAAATTACGATTGTGTTTCCATACGAGAATTACGCATCAGTCAGTGAATTCAGATGATCTTTCATTAATTATTATACATTTAGTACATATTATGTCGTTTATAGTCGAAAAAAAAAATGAATTCAATGTTGGTGTTGTTCTTGAATATAAACCAGAAATCTAAAAACTTCACAAACGACATATTTCGCTAACACAGTCGCTTCGTCAAGTGATATACTGGTACAATGAACTAAACTAACGCTGGCTTGCTCAACTTTTATATATCTTACTTTCCCAACCTGAAGGATTAGTTACTTCTGGACAGGTACGATAAACCTCCATTTTCGGAAATTGGGCACAATATATTGTCCATAAACCTTCCCACACCGATATCACTATTCATAATAATCCAACACACCCTTATCAACATAAAATTGCAGCATATAATAGTATGATACACAGGCTAATGAATGTCCCTCTTTCGGAAGTAAATTTCAATAAAGAACTTTTGCAAAAGAAGATTGAAATTGAAATGGATTATCATTTGGTTAACTGAATCTTGCAGAGATCTTCTACTGAGAATTGAACATCGAAGGGTCGTCTAGTTGAAAAAATACATCGATAAAAAAGTTCTGAACTCTACTTTTTGGATTTTTTTTCGGAAGTCGTCTTGTTTTGAAATGAATTTATTCCATACATTTGCATCATACTGTATATCGGTCAGACAGGTCGTATGTTTAAGCAGCGCATTCATGAACATTAGATGGATTTTATGAAAAAGAAACCAAATTCAACATACGTCAACCATATATATTAGAAGAAAACCATAGTTCTGATGTGATTTCGAAATTCTGCACGTAGAAAATAAAGGACTGAAACTCAATCATTTTGAATCATTAGAAATCAACAAACTAAAAAATTTTGACGTTTTACTTGATGATCAATTAGACCTCAATAGTTCACCACTGTTGGATTTGTTTTCTTAGTAAGTAATGATATGTATTTGCTATCAACCCTTTCAAGTTAATCCGGTATACCGTATTTAAATGAAAATATTGTGCCTAATTTCCGAAAATGGAGGTTTATCGTACCTGTTCAAAGGTAACTAATCCTTCAGGTTGGGAAAGTAAGATATATAAAAGTTAAGTAAGCCAACGTTAGTTTAGTTCATTGTACCAGTATATCACCTGACGAAGCTACTGTGTTAGCGAAACACGTCGTGTGTTTGAGAATTTTGTGGAAATCTTGTCGTTTGTGAAGTTTATACATTTTTCATGGATTTCCATCAAGTAACGGCCGAGTCAATTCAAGATATAAACCAGAAGTTTGATTTTTGTGATGCTGTCGATTTGAAATTTAATGAGCACCTTACTATCGTCAGCATGATACTATTTCGATAAAAGTGATCTAGCTACATGGGGTGCAATTTATTCATGCCATCTGTTATGGAATAAACCTCTTCAGAATTTTCGATTGAGACGCCTGTGGTGAATAATGCCATAGATTAAACAATCTATGATGATGCAATTGGAAAAATCGTTATTACATGACTTCACTTTTTGGTTTTCATTGGTCCCAACGCAGTTTTTGAACCAATTCACTTCAATTCAATTCATTCAGCAACAGTTACAAGTAATAATTCATATAGATACATTATTCATATGTAATATCACAAGTGATAATATTTTGCCGGAAATATTCGGTGATTGTTACGACAGCTTGTTGCCTAGTAATTTCGTGAATGACCTTGTTATCAAAACTACGAGCCGTAGGCGAGTAGTTTTGGATCAATGTCATGAGCGCAATTAGAGCAGCAAGCTGGAGTATGTCAATCGACGAATATTTCCAGGAAAAATAGTATCACGAGTTGTATTCGTATGAATGTTTCATGATTGTATGAGACAATATAATGAGAAATAGGAAACATGATTTGAGTATATTCCAACTCAAACTGCGAAGAAGAACATAATGATAGTAATGAAATACAGAATTCAATTTTTTAGAAATTAACTACCTACTTATAGTTATTCACAAAGTGGATTGTACAATTTTGATAAACAGTATTTTTTTCATTATCTTGGAGATGGTTGCTCTCGAAAGAGTGTATACAATTATTGCTATCCAATTCAAACAAAATAAATTGAAATTATGTGACAAGAAATAATTAAAAAAATAAGATATCGTCGCCGAGGGGCTCGAACCATCGACCTTCGTATCTTCGCGCATCAACCATATCAGTTGAGCTACATCATCTGGTAATCAACTTGTGTGATTGAAGAAGTTTACTTTAAAAAGGAATTTGAATTCTAGTATTGTTATGTCAGACCGTCAACAAATATGCAAATTTTTTAAATTACACATGGAACGTGGAACGTCCAGCCCGAATAAAATTGTCTTGCATTTCGTACAAAATGTCCCACTAACGCCACTAAGTAGATATAATGAAGTAGGTACCTAGGTTATTGTCTCAGATTTGAATCCAAAGCAATCTTGACCAGACACGATGCCAAAATTTTATCGCTGATAAACGAGGTTTGTTGGTCACGTGTGGGTCAATTCGGCTTCTGTATTGGTAGAGCAAGTCCGATAAAATTTAATAACCAAAAAAATCGCTAGAATACAGAAGAAACCGTGAAAATGGTCGATTCTGATTGGTTCTCGAGATCAAGAGTGGAATAGTCTTTGGAAAACCAGTCAAGGAGGAAAAGATGCACCTAAGCCTCCAGGATGCTTCTGTTGTGCTCTGTTCCAATCATTGTGTGGAAAATTATGAAATGATAATAACTTATCTGTTCAATATAATTTGAATACAATAGAAATACCATAGCGCACAAAGAGGTATGAGAAAATAATATGTGATAAGAAATGAGAGACGACGGAGGGCGACTTTAAGGTTAATTGAAAATGTCTGAAATCTCTGGTTTATCTGGAATGAATATTTTCATTTCTTTTTTGAAATGTGGTAGTTTGGTAACTATCTTGATACTTAATTCTCAATAGGTCGAATAACTTGGGACCGTATAGTAGAAAACGACTCTTTGAGTGTGACTCTTTCTGTAAATTGGTATTTTCATTGAAGTATTCATGACAGATCTCGTTTCCTTCACTGTGTTACTGGGTTCAAATTTGTGTTTGTTAGTGAAAATCAAAATCAGGCAGTGATAAACGTAAAGTTCTCGTTTTCAAAATTCCCGTCTCTCTGTATAGATCTTCGGTTGAAAGTAGTCTAGATTTTCTCAACATTATTTTCAGAATAATTATGAATGTTTTGTGTTCTTTGTAGAATCATCAGAATATTTATCTTGAATTCGATCTGAATATTTTGGAATTTTTTTTCTGTTGATAAACTGATAACCTATCACTACTTTTTTATTAGCCATTGTCCAGAAAGATATTTGTTCAACAATTTGTAATCACACTAGAACAATTGAAAACCCATTTTTATCAAACAGTACCTAACAATATAAGTACTCAGTTGATATCGAATATGATTCTTTAGCACAACACTCATACATTTTGACATCTGATGATGAGTTAATCATTAAGTATTTGTGGAAGATAGGGCATTTTCATAACATTTTCAGCATCCTATTCTCTTTCACCTGGAAGAGGTAGGTTGTTTGAAAAACGTATTCTCCTTTCCTATGCAAAACGGATATTTTCCGAGAAATAAGCCTTTCTGAAGGAGGTTCATTCAGGCTGGAGAAAGTCAGATTGTGTAGAAAAAGTATATAGTGTCCCTAGTTCTCTCAAGTAATTTTCCGAAAAATACGAAGCGAGAAATGAAAAAATCCAAAGAATTATTCGGGTTGAAAATGAATTTTCTATGTGGTTATGCTCATATAAACTGTTTGGAAATTTGAGATATAGGTATATGTTTGCTTGTATGTTTATTTGTCAGAGACCAAATACCATAGAGTCGAGCTCTGGTAGAGCGAAACAGCTGTCTGGTATAACATTTCCACGTTGTGTGAAATCTGCTTATGAGGTTTTGTTTTTATTACCGATTCATAATTATTAAGCAATATCTCGTGGGATATCAGGTATAATCTGTATGTATATAGTTTGTCAACTTCATAATGAGGTTATTTGTCGTTTTAAACTATCTGAGTTGAAAGTCATCTTCTTCAAATGATTCATTTCTATTGAATTCTGAATGGGTATGATTAGATATCGAATACTGGAACCTTTGGCACGATAATACACTACATCACACTGTTCTATCGCGAATCAGACCGATTTTTTATACCTTGTCATAAAAACAAGGTTCAAAGAACACTTAGCACATTTGAAATATGGTAAGTTAAATAAATCGTGTGCAGCCGAACATAGGTTCAATCACAATCATAACACACATATTAATAACCTCAATTTAGTTGAGAAAGTTGATAATCCACTCTAACAAAAATCTCTTCTTACCGTGATAAGATATTGATACGTTTCAGAAAAGAAATTCTGCAACAGAACTCATCTGTGGGTCCCCTTGTCGAGTCGAGATGTCTAGTCGGAATGACCATACATGCTCAGTTCTTTCAGCGCTGTTATAAAAAAAATAATTCTACCTACTGAATACTAACAATTTACATCATTGTCATAGGCTAAAAGAGGAAAATACTTCTCAATACGCACAAATTGATGCATTACACAGTATATTATTATGTTATACAATTCCTGTTATAGGTTGAAATGAAAGAATGATTCACAATTCAAGTTAATCAATCAAGTTACACCGTTTGAACACTTATCTACAACCCCAAAATGGTAACCATTTCTATTTCTGGAAATGTATGTATCATGTTTTGTAATATAATAATATAATAATGGTATCATTCCAACCCAGCTCATTCTCATCATTATGCCAGTTAACTATTTGTGAACTTGATGTATCAACATTACAATTTGATATTATCAAAAATTATCAAGAAAACAACAGTGTGCTTGATACTTCATGATGCCATGTCGGTAAAATAACAGAATTTCATGTTTTCAGTTTTTCAGCAGCAATAAATTCTAGGGAAATTCTAACACCTACCAACAACGCATATGAACTCAAGGATTTAAGAAAATCTCAGGAGGCTGATGATTATGATCCTTTCAATCACAGAGAAATTGAACATCCAACGACGTGAGTATTGAATTAAGATTAGGTTTATCTAAATATTTCTCCACAAATATTTTCCTAGAATTTTACTTGGGTGTTAATTTTATATGCTAACACGGTTTTGAGTATACAAATAACACTGAACAACAAAACATCTCCATGTTCAACGATATTGACAGCAGGAATAAAATTGAGACGTACACGATATCTCACAAAATTTCATGCACTCCACCTTTCAATCTTCTCGTTTCGCGTGTTCATGGTGTCATCATGGTATTTCAGAATGGAATCTTGCACACTGCCATCTACTCACCGTTTACTTTTACCACGTCATGGGTATTGAGATCCCTAAAACAAATCAAGGGTATGTCACATGACGTTCGAAACATCAACGCACCTACTTTGTTTGCTTGGTGTAGGTATGCTGTCTCGGCCTATATCCATAGACACAATGGCCACATTTATACCGTATGGGTAGTTGGTAGATGTAGATGTAGATTGTAGATGGGTCGTATAGGCTGGGAGACCTCTCGATCACTGCGACCTAGAAGATCTATTGTGATTACCCTTATCTAGTTTTGGTCCTCTAACCTTAGACTTCTGATGAAGCCTACAATTTTCCTGACGGTTGAATTTTCCACCTCAGCAGGGGTGAGATAGACCTGTTCTGGGTGGTTCAGCCTTTGGCGGACTAATACTTCACATGAACAAAGTATGTGTTCCGTGGTTTCGGTCACATTGTTACAAAAGCGGCAAGTGTCAGTCTCCGCAAGGCCCATCTTTTTGAGGTGGTACCTCAGAGGGCCGTGTCCTGTGAGAAAGCCTGTGATAAGCTTGAGCTCCGGTTTACTGAGGCTGATTAGCTCTTTGGCTCGATTCTGCGAATGGTTGATGAACCTTTTCGCTTGTACTTGACCTGGAGTTGCTCTCCAGTAGGAGGACCTTTCAATTTCTTCCTATTTCCTGAGTTCTTTCTTTAGGTGACATTTGCTTATCCCACAAAAAGGCTCAGGACCAAAAAGTGCAGATGTTGCACCCTTATTTGCAAGGCAATCAGCTGCCTCATTTCCTTTGATTCCTTCATGCCCTGGAACCCACATAACTGTGACTTTGTTGTCTTTTCTCAGTTGCATGAGTGTTTCAAAGCAGTCCTATGTGATCTTTGATGTGAAAACGAATGATTTTAGGGCTTTTAGTGCGGCTTGGCTGTCTGAGCAGATATATACGTTGGCACCCTTCAGACCTTTGCTCAGGCACCTTTGGGCGCAAAGGTTGATGGCATGTATTTCAGCTTGGAAGGTAGTGGGGGAGTGACCTAAGGCTTCAAATAGCCTACATCCGGGTCCATATACACCCGCGCCTACCCCTTCTCTCATTTTCAAATTATCGGTATACCAAACAAGGGACCCTCTGTCCAGCTGAGGCTCAGCGGAACCGTACCTAGGGCGGCTTTTTAAAACCACTTCAAAGGTATGATCTAAACTGAGCCTGACTGGCATTGTCCGATGGTGTGGTTGCAAATTCCATTTGTACTTCTTGTAGAATGACCATGTGACCAGTGACATCACCTGGTCTGGCCAATTCAGTGGAGTTCAGTCTGTATGCACTGAGAGCTGCAGTCCTCTTGATGAAAATATGCAAGGGTAGTAGGTCAAGCATAGATTCCATTGCTGCAGTAGGGCACGTACGCATAGCTCCTGTGATCCCAAGACACGCGAGTCTCTGGAATGGGTAGTTGGTATGCTTACCAAGGAGAATTAAGAAAGAAACCTTCGGGTAGGATACGAAATTAGCTGAAATTGAATGGAATATCATAATGAGAACTCATGAAATAACTGCCACTTGCACTCAAGTCAAGTCAAGGCTATACAAAAGTCCAAAATGTTTACACCGTCTTGGTCATCATACTATTTCAGTCTGGTACGAAACAAATTTCGGTACCAAACCAAGCTGGTAACTTTACCAATTATACAGCTTATACCAAACTGACCAAGAGTATTTAGTCAGAATAAAGCCATTAGTCAGCTTACCAAGACACGGTATGAATGTGGCCAATGCCCCATTGAGAGGCACTCATACGGAGGTTATAATGCTGCCTGTCCTATATGCTTCATGAAAAATTGAGCCAGTTGTGGAGAATGAGTGGTGCAGAATCCATTGGAACTTATCATTTCCAACCCACGCAAATAAATGATTATTATATTTTTGTTCATTTTCATTCTGATGTTTATTGCTGTTTTCAAAATGTTCTCAATATTATAGAGTTAGTATATTCATTTGAAAGTAGTAGTTCTTTATCGTCTCCAGGAAGCAGTGGTGAAAGGTTCCGTACTTGAGTTGTTGAAAATATGTTACTTGATGTGATACAGAAATGATGATGACCGAAATGATATTATTGATAATAAAATATTAATGATGATATCATTTTAACGGGTAAAATTCATTACAAAAATCATGACACGCAGGAAAAAATGCTGTTGTGTTGAGATATCAATCAACTCACACACTTCTTTCATATTTGAATCAAACATTTCAATTGATTTCGATGAATAATCGAGGGTTCATGATCATTTAAGTTTCTATGAAAATCTATTAGATTATCATCAGCTTCATATGAACTTGACGTCGATAACATTTCATCAAAGGAATTGAATCGCAATTGAACGCCAAGTGCAAGTTTGTGTTGCATCAAGAATTTCATAGGATTATTTCGATATTTCTAAATATAATCAATTGCGGGCTGCAATTGGAAAATTAACTGCGCAAATAATATTCTCAGAAATTGAATATTCACCAAAACGGCTGGTGACGTCGAACAACGAACTTGCTACGTAGGTTATTGATAAAAAAATATATCTAAAGTAAGTTTTGTTTCATAACGTATATACATACAAAATTGGTATGCAAATCACAAGCATATGTAATGGTCATTCTGGAAATTTTGTTGACATTATTTCGTTGAGCGTGGTGGAGAATGAGTATGTAATGAATTCATTAACCATGACAAAATTCATCCGAAAGGACCCCGCACAAAACCATAAGGAATTGGCCCACAGTGGGATTTGCCTGAAATTCACATATGGTATTGGTATGGAGTTCCTGATCAACTGTTTTCATGTGACCAATCCTCTAAGACCAAAGATTTAGCGCTCAGGGCCGTATTTAGTATAGGTGCCAAATAAACAATGACACTTTTTTTTCAAGCCCATGATTTTTGTATCTCCCATAATAATTGGCGCTTATCAATAGATATTATACACCAATTTTGATGTCAAATGCTACAGTTGAACTAGCAAGATCTGTGTTAGCCAGGTATTAATATTGTTCAACAACGGGTGGAAGAAGAACGTTTATCTTATTAATATTGTTCAACAACGGGTGGAAGAAGAACGTTTATCTTATTAATATTGTTCAAGAACGGGTAGAAGAAGAACGTTTATCTAATCGACGTGGATTATGGCAGCAACTTTATAATGAGCATGTTCCTCGATTTCCACACCTATCTATGGATTACTTGAGAAACGTGACTTTTGGAACATATCAAATCAAATTATCAGCGTCCTATATCCAAGACAGAATCAATACTTAGATATGATCATGAGTCGATTGAAATTGATCTCAGAGTGAATGAACCTGGATTCATTAGACTTAGAGTGTATTCTCGATTCAGGAGGAGAGAAAAATATCAAGTTTTTATTCAATACACTCCGCATGAAAACCAGACGAGAATAATGAAGAAGATGTATTGATAATAGGATACTACTGCAGTTGCAAATCAGGGGCAAGGACACTAGGAACATGTGCTCATATTTGTAGCATATTGTGGTATTTAGGATTCGCCCGCCATAATCAAAATGTGAATTATTCATCGACTTCTGTGTTACAGCATATTAAAGATGCCGCAAATCGTCCAGTGCAAGATGCAATACTCCAGCAGCTGTAAGTGTTCGGGAATTATGTTGATAGTGAGTGCTCGACTTTTTTGTTCACCACCCTGTAAATATCGGTTTCAACATTGTTAGTAATGAATTAGATGAAGTTTCAATTAGATAGTAGTTAGGTAATTGAAACAGTAAATGACCGATTTCAACAATCGAAACGTGTTCTTATCTTCTCCTGTTACTATAATTCCTAAAAAGCTACGAGATATATCCTACATGAAGATTAAATGTTAGGCCGACTATCTTGGATATTGAGATGGTGACCACTTTTGATATGTACACAAAGAAATCTACATTCATCTATCAAACAACCACTGAAATAGGACAAGAAATAAGAAAGTAATAACAAAATCAATTCGATTCGGCACTTTGGCAAATACAGTTTTATTAAATACGATCCTGTAGGACGAGGCATGTTTTACAGAGGACTTGTGCTAAAAGACAAATGCCAAGATTTCGCAACATTTCTCATTCAATTAAATCATAATGGGAGATACAAATATCATGGGCTTGCAAAAAAAGTGTCATTGTTTATTTGGCACCCTATACTAAATACGGCCCTGGGAACTAAATCTTTGGTCTTAGAGGATAGAAAATTTTACGCACGATCAAGTTGCGCAATCATATTTTGCGGGGTATGGTTCTGGAAATACGACTCAAACTTATGATTTTTCAAATGAATCACCCTGTATTTAATAAGTTCATCAAGTTCTTCATTTCATCCCTTCAATATTAGATATAATGTATAAATATAAAATCAACAAAATTCATCACAGACACTAAAATATTGAATTTCAATATTTGGTATTGGTTTTTCATATGAAAAAAGTTACAATTGGAGAAATATTTCTTTTGATATTTCCATGAAGTGGACAAAGACAATACCAATACTGAATAATAACAAAACACGAAACTTACCTGATAGCAACAAATAAATAATAATAAAAAGTTCATATTGTATATAATAAGCATCTGATTGAATATTTATCAAAACAATTATATCTCGAAATTATTCAGGAACTCATTCATAGAATTGTTCAAATTGATGTCCATTATCCCAAAATCCTCAAAGAATTGCCTCTGTTGTTGCACGAAGTTCTTCAAGATTGTTGTGTCTCTCTCTGTATTAAGATGTATTGACAAAGTGTGTCAATTTTGTGGTAGGGAAAATGGACAACAACAACAATATGAAACTTCAAGTCTTCTAGAGAAATATTTGAGTAACATTTTTTGCAAGTAATCTTTCGTTTCGAAGCAGTAGGTATTTCATCTGAGTAAGTATTCACTTCTTCTATAATCATCATAAATGAAAAACTAGTCATAACAAGGAGCTGAAAATTCTTCATTCCATTGAGGTATTCAAACTCAGTATATTGATGGAAAAAAATTTGACCACAACGGTGACAATCTAGAATTAGAGGTTGATAGAAAAAAATGGTTTTTCAAAATTCTTTTTGTAGTTGGCAGTTTTTTCGATCAATAAATCACTCTGTATACCATGAAATGCATCATAGTGTGTCCCAGAAACTACTATCAATACCTTGAATCAATTCAATTATACGATGTGGCCTAAGAAACTTCATTCTCTAAACATCAGCATTCACGAATCACCATGTATAATCAATGCATATAATGAATCTATTCGATTTAATTTTTATCAAGTAGTGGTATCGATATTTAGAAATTGAAAATAACAGAATAATTCAGATGTGAATCACATTGTGATAAAGATAAGTTTCGGTTGATTCTCTACAGGGTCGTTCTAGCCTAAGGTTACACTGAAACATCGCTAGCTGAAAATTAGAATTCATTCGTCCTTTCTTGGAGATATGGGTAGATGAAAAGGGGGCACTTCTCTACTTCAACACCCTGTATCTGAAGAACTGGTCATTGGGATTCGGCATATTGGATCAATATGTCGGCATATTAGATCAATATGTCGAGTACTGTTTTCAATGAACACAATCATGAACACCTATTGAGTTCATTGACTGTAATATACCATAAATTCAGAAAATTCGACAGAACGACATTTTTGAATAGAAAAAGTGCGGGGTCCTATGGTCACATTTTCGAATTGAGCTCGATGAGTACTACATTATAATATATTTGTTTTTTAAAATAGGTGAAATCGCACACACTGTATGTAAACTATCAACCGACCGTTGAATCAGCATCCTTTGTGACAATCTTATAGCGGTTTACATTGGGCATCAACTGGTGGAGTATCAATGCACTCAGTGTATATTTATCCTTCTTTTTGACATTTAGCAGAAAGAGAAATGTATACACTGAGTAGGCACTAGTTTTACCAATGGAATCCGCTATGAGGTTCTTTACTTCCTTCCAGAAATGGAGAAACTCTGCTCCATCTCCTGAAAGGCAGCCTTGGAACGGGCATATTGGCCATGCCTTTGGCGTTCAAGCACTCCGGTTACCTTTTGGGACTCATCAGCACGGCCTTTATAGGTTTCCTCTGCACATACTCGATCCACTTACTTCTCAAATGCGAGTACGAGATGTGTAAGCGCAGGAAAGTACCAAGTATGACTTATCCCAGGACGGCGGAGTGTGCTCTACAAGATGGCCCCGCGGCGTTTCAGAAAATGGCGCCCTATGCACCGTGAGTTCATACTTTTATCAATAATTAGGATAAGGAAATATAGGAGGGCTACTTGACTGATATCATGAATAATTAGCATTACTCCTCTACAGAGAACACGAAGACGTCCTGTGTAACGTCTCATGTTACAAGATAGAACCAGCTAAACGCTCCGCCTCGCAAATGCAAAATTCGCTTGTCAAACAAAGTGTCACTTTTGATCCTAATAAAACAATCTACTATTTCGTAGCTGTTGGAAAACTGGTGGCCATAAAACAAACATATCTTCAACCATAATAATTATTATTTCCGTGAATATATACGCTGTATTAAATTCCGAAATCATTATGTTTTTTCTTCAGGCACATCGTCAATATGTTTTTGATCATCTACCAGATGGGCATCTGTACTGTCTATATAGTTTTTATAGGCGACAATATCCACATCGTACTCGAAGGAAACAACTTGGAATTCGACACCAGATGGATCATGCTGATTTTTCTTTTACCGCTGATATTCATAAATTACGTACGGAACCTGAAGTTATTGGCACCTCTCTCAATACTTGCCAACTGTATCACTTTGATAAGTTTTGGATTGATTCTGTACTACATGATCAAGCAGGATATCACGTTGGAGAATAGAAATGTTTTCGGAAACTATTTGGAGTATCCCTTATTCTTTGGGACTGTACTTTTTGCTTTGGAAGCAATTGGAGTGGTGAGTATACCCTCACTTCTATATATATTCATCCTTACTAATATTATAAATATGAATGTAAGTTTGTTTGTTGAGCTTTCACGTCAAAACTATACTATATATTGGATCTTTCTTTTATTTTATTCAGACCAGGGAAGAGTCCCTCTTATCCTGATATCTATTATGGAACGAAATAAAAACGGTATTGAAGTTTGATGCGAACAGCCCTTCTGCCCCAAATAAGTTTCAGAAATACATTCTGAGAATTGGAAGAGATCGAACGGAAAAAATAAATATCAAAAACTTGAGAATAGTAAATTTGGTCATAATGTCGATATTTTCTCTAGTTTATGGACAATCTCGGTCTATTGAACTTTGATTGATCACCTGGGTCATAATCAACTGCATTTCGAAGATGCTGATTCTCATGAACCTCAGCTTTTTCGAAAGTCTTGATGTTTCGTTCTTTAATGACTGACACGATTGAAGGCAGTTTCAGATCCCTGGCGATCTGGTTATTCCGAACATACCAAGGAGATCCTGTCACCATTCTCGCGACTTTGTTTTGTAATGTTTGTAATCTGGTGATATGAGATTCAGCTGTGTGGCCCCAGACTACTGAGGCATACAGTAAAATTGGCCTGATAGCCATGATATAAATATTCAATTTTTGTCTCAAACCCAATTTACTTCGCCTGTTTAGAAATGGATACAGGGCTCCAATGGCTCGTTTAGCTTTAGAAACTTGCTGTTCAATGTGCTGGGCCCAGGTGAGCTTTTTGTCAATGCACACACCTAAGTATTTAACTTGTGAGGACCACTCTAACTCATGACCATCCAGGACTATTCTGGTTCTGGGAGGCCTCCGCTCCCTTCCGAGTGCGACCAATTGTGTTTTTGTAGGAGTCAATTTGATCTTCCATCTTAGGAAGTACTCCTGAAGAGAATTCAGTGCGCTTTGGAGGTTCATAGCTGCTTGCCCGAAATTTGTCGAATATGCAAGAACTGCCGTATCATCAGCAAAAAGCGACATCTTGCACATCACTGGTCTTGGCAAATCGCTAGTATATAAACTGTACAACAGCGGAGATAAAACTGCACCCTGAGGAACACCAGCTTCAATGGGCTTGATACCAGATCGTTGATCATCAAGTTTTACTTGAAAAGTTAGATTTCTCAGAAATGAACACATCAACTGAATCAAATTGTCAGGAAAGCCCATATCGATCATTTTGTATAAGATACCATCATGCCACACCTTGTCAAATGCTTTCGCTATGTCAAGGAGAGCAAGATGGGTCTTTTGTCTATCATTTCTCAACGATATTGTGTTCTCAATGAGTCTCAAGACTTGTAGTTCAGTTGAGTGGCCAGTTCTGAAACCGAACTGCTCATCTGGTATAAGCTCGTTGTCGTCGATAAATTCCTGTAATCTCTGTTTAATCACTCGCTCAGTTATCTTAGATGGAGAGCACAGGAGACTGATAGGACGATAGCTCTGCGGAAGAGCATTATCCTGGCCTTGCTTCTTAAGCATCACTACTTCGGCATGCTTTCATCTTTGAGGGAAATATAATAGTTTCAATATGGCGTTGATGATTTTACATAAGTAAAACTATACTCAACCAATTATTACAAAATTCTGTATTCTTATAAGAATGCGTTTTTTGAGACTCGGATTATTTAGATGATTTTTTTTTATTTATTTTATTTATTTATTTATTTATTCACGGAAAACCCCATTACAAGTTTGAATACAGTATGAATATAAGAATATAATGAATATACACCGTGTCTCAACACATAGGTACTCACTTAACAATTTAGATAAGAAAATGAGAAGAATAAAAATATGAAACGAAATAATAGGCTATAAGCTATCACGCAAAGGCATCTTGAACTTAATGAATGAACATCCTAATGCATCTTAATTACTTTTATTTATGAATTTCAATGTCCTTTTTATCGGATTATGCTGTCCATAATTTGTGACATGAAATGGTATTTGAAATAAATGTGGAAATCTAAGGACCAGGACCAGGACCAGTATATAGTTCCACCATTCAATAATTTAAAAATGAAACATAAATCTAACTTGAGTCTTCTACTACGCAATGGAATTAAGTTTATTTCGTTCATAATATGCATATATTGATGGTTTTCCCAACGAATGTTCAATTTAAAGGCACAATACCTCAGAAATTTGTTCTGTATTCTCTCCATGACTATATTATGAACATGATATAAAGAGGAGACCAGACAATAGATGCATAAGTCAGTTTAGAAATGACCAATGACATATAGACCTTCCTTATAGAATCCACTGAGAATTCAGAGCAATTACGAATAATCATTCCTAACTGAAATGGTTTATGTGATTAACAAATCTCATTTGTTCATCAAAAGTGACCCCTAGATCTAGAACAGTTGAAACGTATCTGAGAGGACTATTGTTTATACTATATACAGTACCAAACTTCTTATAACCCTTGAAAAATAACATTTATTGATATTTAGATCCAGATTACTTTCCATACACAAATTATTCAATCTTTTTAAATCTTCTTGTAAATTGATTTGGTCAAATTTTGAATTTATTGTTCGAAATAATTTCAAATCGTCAGCAAATAATCAAAACTCGCAGTTCACGAATCCTCTACTGATATCATTCACAAAAATGTTGAACAAAATGGGAGCACAATGATGTATTGAAGATGACAAATATCTAATAAAACTTTGGGTCTTTTGAGCAAATTTTTCCATTTAACAATTTTTCATATCTCTGAAAACGAAAGAGTGAAGGAGGGATTACATTTTAAGAGGCGCACCCTGTATAAGAATGACTTTGGAGTAAAACTAGAAGGAAAATAATCAATAACCTCTGAACTCTTTTTTTCAGATAATGCCGTTAGAAAATGAAATGAAATCACCAGAATCCTTCAATGGTCCTTGTGGTGTGCTCAACATTGGCATGTTCATCATCGTCAGCTTATATATAGGCATGGGACTTTTTGGTTACTTGGCATTTGGTTCTGAAGTTCCTGGTTCAATTTCCTACAACATTGGTAATGAAATGTAGGTAGAATCGCAAAACACAATATATCTATAGAATTAATTTCACAAGGCGTAGATCACCCCAAGGATTAAATTTCAAATGTGCATGATGTGCAACTGAAATATAGTACCCAATGAATTGTTTGATTAATAACCCAGCGAGCACAAAAACATCTCAGAGATGTTAAAAGTACGAGATTTCGAGACATTGAACCTCCACTGCGATGTTCTGTTCACACATGAATAGAACTATTATAGAACAGCCAATGTCCGCCGCAGGCGGCAATTATCGAGATGTCCTTGATATGTCACAAAACTACCTTCTCCCTCGTTCTTTTAAAAGCATTTTCGTGGACACAACAAAACATTTTCAATTTTTCAACTCGGCTACGCCTCGTTAAAAAAATCAGATCTCGATCACCAAAGTAGCATTTCGCGCTCTAGATACAAAAATAACTATTTTGTTGTACTTTTCTGAAGCCATTTGTCAAAATGAACTTTTGCATTAGGATTCCATTTTCCTTGAATGAAAAAATGCATTGAAAATAGATTGAACATAAAAATATTTTCTTGATATGAAATAACCTTCTTAATCGGTTCCTGAGTAGTGCTTACAACACACAGACATATAATTGGAAATAGGTTTCCCAATTTTTGAAATGTTTTCCACAATGCATACTTTTGCAACTGCGGAGAAGTTGTGTTTTGATAAATTCGTACTTTTATATTATATTGATTACACTGAGGCACCGAACAACACATCTTGCATCTGATGGTCATTATCACAAACTAAATAAGTCTTCTAACACAATAAACTTCACCAAATTCCTTTCTGTTCGTTAGCAGCGTGATGTAAGCGTGACACGCTGCAAACGCGATTGCCAATTGCGAACAAGAAGAACAAAATCGAAAACAAATCAGAATTCATCGTATTGTGACGTAAGCATGAGACGTTGTGGTGGGGCAAACAAAGAAAGGGCACAAAAGAACAAAAACAATACTTTCAATATCCTTCTAAGACCTCTTTGGGAAGTGCATATTACGCCTCAAAAAACATCCTCATGCCTACATTTCTAAAACATCCCAAAACATCCCGGAGATACCTCTCAGTAGGCAAACAAAGAAATGCCACAGAAGAACAAAAACAATACTTCAATATCCTTCAAAGACCTCTTTGGTCAGTGCATATTACGTCTCAAAATAACATCTTCATGCCAACATTTTCAAAACATCCCAAAACATCCCAGGGATGTTTTTTGCTCGCTGGGAATCATACTACATTATGGTGAGGCGATTCAAACTACAACAAATCATATAGATATGACACTGGAAATGAAGTCTATAGAGATGCAAAGTGGGGTTATTCGTTTAGGACAAAAAACTTTGTATATAAATGTTGTTCTTTTGTTTTCAGCCCTGCACAAGTCTGTAAAATAATGCTAGCAGTTGCCATATATTCATCGCACGCTCTACAGTTATATCCTGCCATCGATATAGTTTGGACCCAATATTTGAGACCACTATTTGACAAGAGTCCGAACCAAATTTTTTATGAGTATGCGACCAGAACGTTACTGGTCTCAATATGCTGTGAGTATCTTTTTCTATTTTGCTTTTTTAATGAAGTCATTATGACACACAAATGCGTATCGAAACAGGTTCTATTAGGACACGCTGAATTCCTTGTTTCAAAGTTGGTAATGGTAATGTCAACGTCAAACTGTCAGACACATTAGCCTCTAGAGACAGAACGCAACAAATAATGTAACATTACAGGTATCTCACAGGTATCTTGAGCATTCATCATCAGCTATCAAATTTGCTGGTAAGTCCTGTTGGGCTGCTGCTGAGACAAGAGTATGCTCATTAGCCTGATTATTCAAGTTTTCCTATGTGCAATGCGACTGTGAGGTAGAGACATCAGAATGTGTTGTAGAAGTTGAAGGCTGAGAATTTTTAAGGGTAAAACTGCATTTATCATGCGATGGTTTTTTTTGAAAATTTTTATATAGAAAATTCAACAGGAAATATGATTTTTATGGCGAGTTTTTTATATTTAGTGAACAAGCATTCCAGATGACGACCATTCAATCAATAGTCAATCAAAATACGAGATGTCAAATGTCAATAGATTGCTTTTGAATGACATTACACACGCCATTATTTTGAATGATATTCCTCCTTCTTTTCACTAAATATGGATTAATCTCAAGAAAATCATATTTATAGTTGAATTATATATGAATTGTCCAATATGATGAAAAAAGAAGGAAAATTTGTTCTAAATGCCATCCAGAAGACAGGTGAAAAAGAAGGTGAAATTTGGAACTTTTTAGTCAAATATCTTCATGATGAATATCATGATAAATGCAGTTCTACCTTTTTAAGTAGAGTGTTTGTAGTTCATGTTAATATGATAGTTGCAATTCGATCATTGGAATGAATTCTGCATTCATTGCCACATTGAACATTGAACATTCAAGAAAATTTCCTCGAATTCAGAGATGATTTTGTTGACTATAATATACGCATACAAAACTAACTGCACAATCAAAGCTTTTCTATTTTTCCTCTACTTATACTTTTTATGAGAGAGAAATTGTCTTTTATTATTAATTCATCATTAAAAATGGAGCTCTGTTCACTACTGAACTTAGATGGAGTAAAATCCTCGTGGTGAATTGCATATACCCACATTTTCGATAGCTCCTAGTCCAACGGGAAACTGAAAGCATGAACTTTTGAACACCCCACATAATTCCCCCGACAAAAGCGAACACAACACTTGAAAGGCATTGTTATTTCGCCGATCACAACACAAAATATTTCACAAATCAGTAATTTTTCCGCCAATTATTTTGATAAATAAACAACAAAAGAATTCGGGACCGTTTCAAAAACATACGTGAATCACGGATGAATTAACACGAACTGACGCGTTAGTCGACAAGCGATAAAATGAAACACTGGCCTCTCTTGGTGACGTCACGAGCTGTTTACGTCAGAGTCTGCTGGCCTTGTTGTATCGGTGGTAAAGATTGAACCCCAGTCACCACCGTGCTGGAAGTCAGATACACAGACCACTGAGCTATCGCTTTAGTCGAAGTAGGCGTAGTAATCGTAATTTCTTAATATGAAGACGGAAGAAATATCATTTGTTGTGGGTGACGATGTTTCAAAGATCCGCTGGTATAGCTATAGACGCTTGTAAGAGACTTTCATCACTTCACTTTTCACTTTCCAGTTTGCCTAGCGGTCGCCATCCCTTACGTCGACCTATTCATCTCCCTTTTTGGGGCCCTCAGCCTCTCTATGCTGGGCCTCGCCTTTCCAGCCATCATCGACCTCAGCACCAACTGGTACTCCCTGGTGGGTACCAGAGGGGTACTCATCATCATCAAGAGCTGCTGCATCATCCTGTTCGCTATCTTGGGCCTCATAGTCGGTACTTCGACCAGCCTCGAGAATATCGTGAAGAAATTTGCTGATGATGCCAATTCGACTGGATGATGTCTTCAGATTCATTATCATTTTTGAGGATTCTCTTTGTCATAATTTTAATGAAAAAATAATGATCATGAGTGCGCATATTGCCCAGTTGTTTATGATAAGGACAAACAGTGACCTCGACGAATTTTCTGACACGAATAGACAGATAGTTTCTTCGGAATGACTCAGTATAGTGATTTGTGAAGTTGCAAAATTTTGGTATAAGGCCAAAAGACCATATTTTCAGGGATTGAGTATTGAGGAATTGTGAGGTTGAACAAGAAGATGTCAATGTTGAATTGAGTATTTCTATGGAATCAAAAGCTGGTGGATAGGTAGTTCTTTCAAATACGAGCAAAAGAACAACTTTATGAATCATCTGTTTTATAATCTCATTACTATTGATATTGGCAACAATGCATTCAATAAATGGTATACTCAATTTGACAGTAACTTCTTTCAATAAATGGCACGAAGTGTCTTATTCTTATTTCTGAGTGGAATATGGTGAATTCAGATATCTATAATTATTGTACAGTTGTGTGCAAAAACAAGTCGTACAAGGTTTATATAGTGTAAACCTGCCTATGATATTTCAGATTTCATTAAAAAGTAGTACGCGTACACATTTGCACGTTACTGACAATAGTAGATTGTTTTATTAGGATCAAAAGTGACACTTTGTTTGACAAGCGAAAGCAAAATTTGCGAGTCGAGCAAAGTCACTTTTGATCCGAATGAAACATGCTATTTTTTCTGCAACCAAAACAATTAACTCAAATAAACATGTGAAGTAACCACCAATGCCGTGCCATATGTATGCAATGCAACAAATATTGACAAATAATCCATGTGGTGGGAATATTCAGCAGTTTAGGTTATCTAGGATGTTCGAATTGTAGTTTCAATATAAATACAACCACAGAGTGACATATTTGTGTATGGAACAGGTGCTCTAATGGCAAACACCGCGCCAGTGCCAGCTATAGGAATAAGTCGTGGAAAATGTTAGGTTAGTGAGCATATCAACAATGATGATAGTGATTATTTATTCCTCTCCATACTACACTGTGTTTGACTTAATAATCAAATGAAGCTAAACAATGTCGTTGTTTGAGACAAAAAACCTATTGCTTGCAGTGATTATTCAAAAACAAGTTATCCATCCCGCGAATAACGAATGAAATACAGATCAACCAAGTATTTGAATCTTGAAGGCTTCCCTGATCAAAACAAAAATACTCAGCTGAGATGTTTATAATTCCAATACTGAACTATAATGAGATGTATTTATATTTCCAGCATGGGTATGGAATGCCAAATCTGCTGAAATCGGAAACAAATCAGGTATGCGTCTCAACCCAAATAACCAACCGTCACAATGTTGTTTATTCTTGATGATGTCCAGTAGATCCTTTCTAGTTCCTATAGGAGCTAAAGTTCAACTTTAGCTCCTAGGAACTAAAATTCAACTTTAGCTCCTAGGAACTAAATATGTTGGCTAGCAACATACCCATTTTTGTGTCAGTAATAGAAACGGACGACTTTTGTGTCGGTTGCAGAAAAAAATAGTTTGAATTTAGACACTGCTTGTCAAAGTCGTTAAGCAGAATTATCAAGATGGACAAGCCTGACTCACAATAGCCTATAACTGCTGTACGACTTGTTTATGCACACAACTGTACCTAACACTGAAATTCATCGCCATGTCCTGATAGAAATATCAAACATCAATTGTAAAGTATTATAAATGAGTACCTGTTTATAAATAATTTAGTACCGATGATTTTGTGACTTTTCTTTACCCCACCTACTACAGATTCTGCGGTGACAAGCCAGGGAGATTAATTCTGAGGTCTGATGGATTAAGGACAAAGAAATCAATCAAAAACCAACAAATTCAATCTGCGGCGGCTTGCTTGAAGTGGGTTTGAAGTATATGCACGTGGCAAATATTCTTTGCTCAAACTAACTTTGGATAGACTATACTTTCCATGAAAACTAAAAATGAATGGAGCCACTGTTACCGTCTTGTAAGACAAAAATTGCACCATTTCAAAACAAGACGACTTCCGAAAAAAATCCAGAAAGTAGAGTTCAGAACTTTTTTATCGATGTATTTTTTCAACTAGACGACCCTTCGATGTTCAATTCTCAGTAGAAGATCTCTGCAAGATTCAGTTAACCAAATGATAATCCATTTTAATTTCAATCTTCTTTTGCCAAATTTTGACTATTGGATAGACGATCAGTAGACCTTTCAAACGAGGTGTCACATGACCCCTGTTTGTATTTAAAAAAACCGTCCATTACGTCATTACTCCAACACCGGTGACGTAACATCTCTCATTTGAATGTCATGAGATGAGGTTTCAAAAATTAAAACTCACGTGTTTTTGGAATTTCTTCAAATGTCGCCCATTTCTGAAATAATGAATTTATTCCATACATTTGCATCATACTGTATGTAGACCGAATTTTGCGTAAATCTTTTCAATTTGTCCTTTGTTGATAAACACCTGCAAAAAAACCGGCCACCAAAGAATTTTCCGATTTTCATGAAATTTTGATCAATTACAAACAAAACTACCTAAATTCCAATATGGAACATGCATACAAATACTCAATTTCTTCCAATTTTGATAAATATTGATATTTTTTCATTCTGAACTAACTGATACATTTCAATTGAACTGTACTGAATCAGTTGACATGCTTTGTACAGAATGAACGTCATTCGAAAGAATGATTCATGCAGTTCAATTCTAGTGAAATATTTCAGTTAGTTCAGATTGGGAGAATATTACTTATTACTTCATTTTTACTTGAAAGACCTCGCTTGCATTTTCTGTTCAATAGTTGAAGGAGAGGGAAGAGGACTTTTTACGTCCTCACAGTCCAGTCACTTGTTGAAAAAATCTTGTATTCATCTCGAATGATGAGGTTCATTCGTCTAAGACGATACTGAAGATTTCACTGTAGGTACTAAGTATGTCAACATCGTCTTCGACCAGTTAACCGTTGCCAAAATTGATGAAATCATTAATATATACAATAGACTCAACAGAAGTATGAACCGTTTAATGATCCACTGAAAATTAAAAGTATCCTTGATTTAAGAGACTAAATGCATATACCGTTGACATTGTTCAATGATTCAGACACATTCGTGAATAGTATCTGAAGTGATAAAATGAATTTATATTACTAGATCCACCCAATCAAAAAGGATTGTATTTTTCAGTTAAGTAGATAATATCCAGAGCTTTCTTGAAGGCACTATAATCAACTTCGTCTCCCGTGCCCCTTTCGAAGCTGAAACATTTACAGATGACATCGAATTCATTTTTAGATATCAAGTTGGTCATTCCTCTGAGAGTGAGCTCATTCAGAAATAGAGTTCTAGAAACCGTACCGCATTTTTTGGCATCGGAATCCTGCAACACTGAAAAAAGGTTCATGTGCATATCAGGCTTCTTTGCCAATTTTTGCAACGCCACGGAAACAATAATTCTTTCGTCAAAATTGAGAAAATTCTTCTCGCAATCTCTCGTTGGCACATGCTGAAAGGAAACAATCAGAGGAGTCCTTTCTAGGCACTGTTGGCTGGAAGTTTCCTCAACAACTTCGGAAAATCTTCTATAGTCAACACATTCTTCTCGCAGCGGTGAGGCGAACACATCCATCAATGTCTTCATTTCCTTGTCAGTCAAATCGAAATTACAAACGGACAAGCCTCTCTTGAAATCATCTCTGCTGATAACTTGTTCATTGCATCTGTCGAAGTCTCTCAGCAAATCCATAACTCCTATTTTTTCCCTCATAACTTTCACTCTGATTTTTGCCGTTATTTGTACAATATCCTGCTCCTGCCTTGATGATTTTTCCATCGGTTTATCTGCATTCATATCGGTAACATATTGAGATCTAAATGGCTTTGAACAAGATGAATCTACGTCTTGGAGAAACCAGAAATAATTAAATCCCACATCATCGTTGAACCGTTCTTCTAGAGCTAAAAGTTCCTCATCTGATAACAAAATCCCATTAGAATGAAGTACTTGTTTCATCTGATGACTACTAACATGGCCGTTATTGAATTTATCAGAATCTCTGAAAATAGGTTTGAGCAAAATTCTTCTATGCAGTATTTTCTGCTTGACCTTCATAACGGCCTCTTCACATAGATCTCTTGATGCTGTGTTGAAAGCTTGCCAGTTGTCTGCTCCAGGACTGAGTAACCCGCTAACTTCTACCGGATGACGATTTTCTTTGAGACTTGGATTTTTTCCGAGTTCCTTCCTGATGAACTCTTGATCCATATCATCTTCGAATGTCCTCCAACATACTCTACTCGGATCACAAGGGTCTCTATATTGATTTATCACAGCTTCCACGTCTGGTAGTGATAGAAAAAACCTTTGTTTCCCACTCAAGACCAACGCGTCTAAGCCACGATGAAATTGTGAGACTGTTATTTTGCCACAGTTGAAAGGATCGAAATCTTCAAAAAAACGGCAAATCTCCAATCTGTTCCTCTGAACGTGATCTCGTATCATAGAAACGGTAGTAAGAATATGTTCTATCTTCTTTGGATCAATCAGAGCTGGATTGAACGTGCTTTCTTTTCCGAAAAGTTGGCCCGCCATTTTGTTCCCTATTTCTGGCCTAGGCAGCTTAGGCAATTCTGCATAAGGGACTCTTCCAGGAAACAGGATCATGATATCCCCACTGAGATCCAGTATTCCATTTCGATCCAAATAGTTAACCACTTGATCGATCTCTGCAATAAATGCCATGTAATTCAACGTATAACTATCATTGACATATTTCTTCACCAATAGACTGAAGTCTTCAGCTGAGAGAGGAATGTTGAGGTGTGCTAGGATCCTAGCAAAGTGGGATAATGTCACATTTCCACTTTTCTTCGATACCAGCTGGAAGTCTTGAAAATATGGTCTCAGTATCAGCCTCCTCATATTAACTAATGATGCAATTTTCGTCAGTAATACACTGAATCGCCGTTCATCACTAACACTCAGCCTGTTTGAGTGTAAGGGATCTCTTCTCGAACTTGTCACCATGTGTACCTTGTTATCGAAGTCAGGAACGTTATCATGTATAACTTCACATAGTTGGGTGTAATATATCCTTCCATCTGGAACTCTGCAATAATCAGCCAATTCTTTGATTTCTTGCTCTGAGAGTCCAGTGATCTTTCTGAGCTGTTTGTCGATGACAGATATGAACTGAGATTCGGAGATCAGACATTTTCTTTGTGGATCCAGTGGCTGAAAATATTCGAATAGATTTAGTCCTAAGCGAATGATGGCAGCTCTGATCTTGTTGCATGTTCGCCATATGCCACCTGATTCGAAATCATTTTGGTGAGACATTTTCGCATAATTTCCGATTCGATAATGACAAGAACCGAATTTCACATAATTGTCACTAATGTAAATGTGATGTGACGTTACAGTACCAATCATTATACGATAAGAGATGTATAGAAATTTAACTGGTGGGCTCACTCTTCAATTGTTTCGTCAGACTAACCTCTCGATATGGAACAATTGCAAGCGAGTTTTGGCCGTGGGGTTCAAGTATTTGCGATAGAGGCGCCATAATCGGAAAATCGTTCAAAACCGTGGTTTTGTGAGGGATGAATCTATTTCCATCATTGTTCTGTGGTCGAATAAATACTGTGCTCAACATTTTCATTCAAATTTCTACTTGAAATAAAAGCAGGAAATCTTTTTTGTAGCCGATTTGAATAAGCTTCACTTCTTTCATGACATGAACCTATTTAAAGCATGAAATCTGATGAGTTTCCTCTTTGAAGAACCAGAACAAAGAATGTATCAACTATTGAAATAGATCAATATCGAAAATCCCAATAGGCAGATATGGTAACTGGTACTCACCTTAGAATTTATTCACAACAGTTCACGCTAATATTTCAAATCACTGAAATAATACTGTTGTACAACAGAGATTTTCTTTTTTCAATGGTGGATTAGGTATTATACACAAAATTTAGAAACTACGGAACACGTCCCTCTCTAACACTTGACCCTAATCTCAGAAATAACCATTTTTTCAGCTCAAGAATATTTTTGACATATTGACGTTTCGATCCTTCGATCATCAATTAGACACTTCTGTCAAATCGAATGTGTTCATTGTTTAATTATATTTTATTTGAAGATTCGTTTGAGTAAGTTTGGAATATGAGGAAGTGAATTCGAGAAGGAAATTGTTATTTGTTCTGAATAGTAGTGATGTAGACACTGATTTGGTTCTTGGGTAGCGGAAATATTTCACGTATATCTCTACCAAGCAAGCAAGCTGAAGCCAATTCATTTTTTCTACTCACATAACTAAAATGTCATTGAGCGTACGGATATGTACCACGCTAAATGATCGATTAATCACGGATTGCCGATCTGTGATTTATTCAAAATATTAAACACGTTACCATGGCAACACGATTTCTTAAATACATCACCATGGCAACAAAGTTCATTAAACACAGCTCGACAATTGTATTAACTGTCAACTGTTATTTTGAAATTTTGTATCAGAATTATTCAAACAATATTCGTTTGTATCGGAGTTCTCCATTAAAAATATATGCGGAATGTAGACAAAAGTGAAATCGAAGAGAATGTTCTGGTACTTGCATATCTCCTGTCCCTATCCTCCCTAGGATCGCACGATGTTCTTTGAACATTATAGGGATTCCCTTTCGTGCGCTCCAAGCGATAAAAAAAAGTATAAAAATGAAGCATCTATCTTCGAGAACAATTTATTTATTCTGCGCTAAGCATGACAATTTACGTGAAACAAAGGTTAGTAAGCAATGGACTGGACACATTTACAACCGATACCACTTACACGTGTCTCGCTGGTTGCATGCAGTTGCATGTATTATGTTCTCAATTCCCATTCCTTTCGAATTATTTCGTAGGATAGCAGGAATATTTTCGGAGTTCGTAGAAGAATTATAGTATGTAACGCGTTTATAAACTCTTCTAGACACTCGTTTATTAAACACTCGCTCCGCTCTGCTCCGCTCGTTACTAAAAGGACGTTTATAACACTTGTTACATAATATACTATTCCTCCCACGCTCACTTTCGATGCAGTGGGTATGTTGAAAAAAGTATTTCAAATCCTTTAAATTGGGGTGAATCGATTCCATAAGCTCACCCTGTGTATATTCGATAAAGGAATTTCAAATCCATTCGTCTAGAGATTGACGATGATTCTGATTTACATTTTGCATTAGTTATAAATAATTCTCCTATTTATTGTTCTAAAAAATTTCTAAAATCGTTTTATCCGTCATTCGGTTGCCCCCTTACGAGCAACCCTCAGAAATCTTCGAGAGTCTTGTGCGAGCAAGGAATGACGGGGACCCTATCTTTTAACGTCTGATCATAAACTTGGGCCACCCTATGAATAATAATAAGTGAAAACATTCTGATTGTACGAAGCATATTCACTTCATTATCGTTCCAGAAATAATTGAATAATGATAATATTCGATAGCAGTGAGAAAAAAACATCTTTAATATCATATTATTATGATCAAAACGGATTGTATTTTTCAGTGAGGTAAATGATATCCAAGGCTTTCATAAACGCCCTATAATCAACTTCGTCCCTCATGCCCCTTTCAAAGCTGAAACATTTGCAGATGACATCGAATTCATTTTTAGAGATCAGGTTAGACATCCCCCTGAGAGTGAGTGCCTTCAGGAATTGAGTTTGAGAAACGGTGCCGCAATTCGTCTTGTCATAGTCCTTCAACACTGAAGAGAGGTTCATTTGCATATCAGGCTTCTTTGCCAACTTCTGCAGTGCCATAGAAACGACAATTCTCTCGTCAAAATTGAGGAAGTTCTTTTCGCAATCTCTCGTTGGCACATGCTGGATGGGAACGATCAGAGGAGCCCTTTCCAGGCATTGCTGGCTGAAGGATTCCTCAACAACTTCGGAAAATCTTTTATAATCAACACATTCTTTCCGCAGAGGAGAAGCGAACACCTGCATCAATGTTTGCACTTCATTGTCAGTCAAGTCGAATTTGCAGACAGACAAGCCTCTCTTGAAATCAACTCTGCTGATAACTTGTTCATTGCATCTGTCGAAGTCTCTGAGGAATTCCAGAACTCTTATTCTTTCTCTCACAACTTTTCCTTTGATTTTCGCCATTATTTGTACGATATCCTGTTCACGACGAGTTGGTTTCTCCATCGGTTTCTCTGCATTCAATTTCAACATATCGGTGACGAATTGAGTGTACAAAGGCTCTGCATTGGATGAGTCTACGTCTTTCAAAAACCAGAAGTAGTTGAATCCTACATCATCGTTGAATCGCTCTTCCAGAGCAAAAATTTCCTCGTCTGACAACAAAATCCCATTGAAATGTAGTGCTTGTCTCATTTGGGATCTGCTGACGTGGCCGTTATTATATTTATCGAAATCTCTGAAAACAGGTTTGAGCAAAATTCTTCTATGTAGTATCTTCTGTTTGACTTTATCAACAGCCTCTTCACATAGGTCCCTCGTTGGTGTATTGACAGCTTGCCAGTTCTTTGCTCCAGGATTCAGTAACTCCTTAACTCGTTTCGGAGGTGATTCTACTTTCAGACTGGGAGTTTTTTCCAGTTCTTTCACGGTGAACGCTTGATCCATATCATCTTCAAATGTCCTCCAGCATACTCTACTTGGATCACAAGGATCTCTATATTGATTTATCACAGCTTCCACGTCTGGTAGGGACAGAAAAAACCTCTGTTTTCCGCTCAAGACCAAGGCATCCAAGCCACGATGAAATTGTGAGAGTGTAATTCTGCCACAGTTCAAGGGATCGAAATCTTTGAAGAAGTCACAAATCCTCAATCTATTCTTCAGTACGTGAGCTTGAATCATGGAAACGGTAGTAAGAATGTGTTCAATTTTCTTAGGGTCATTCAGTGCTGGGTGGAAGATGCTTTGTTTCCCAAAAAGTTGCGCCGCTGTTATCTTGCCTATTTCCGGTCTAGGTAGCTTTGGCAATTCGGCATTGAGGACTCTTCCGGGAAATAGAATCATAACATCCCCGCTGAGATCGAGTATCCCATTTCTATTCAGATAGTCTACAACTTGATCGATGGCTGCAATGAACGCCACATAATTCAAGGTGTAACTGTCCTTGACATATTTCTTCACCAAGAGATTGAAGTCATCTGCTGATAGGAGGATGTTCAGGTGTGCTAGGATCCTCGCGAAATGAGCCATTGTTACGGTACCGCAATTCTTCGATACCAGCTCATAATCCTGGAAATATGGCCTCAATATCAGCTTCCTCATATTGACTAGTGATGCAATTTTCGTCAGTAAGACACTGAGTCGCCGTTCCTCACTGATGCTTAGTCTGTTCGTGTGTAAGGGATCCTCCCATTCTAAGCCAGTTACC
Organism: Phaedon cochleariae; assembly: GCA_918026855.4. NCBI lineage: Eukaryota > Metazoa > Arthropoda > Insecta > Coleoptera > Chrysomelidae > Phaedon > Phaedon cochleariae. The sequence continues at coordinate 30,343,720 of OU896719.1, forward strand.
AGGGGTACATTATCACTGAACTGTGGGACACTATCATGCATTACTTCACATAGTTGGGTGTAGTATATCCGTCCATCTGGCACTCTGAAATAATCAGCCAATTCTTTGACTTCTTGCTCGGAAAGTCCAATCGTGGCTCTGAGTTGTCCATTTATAACTGATATGAATTGGGATTCGGAAATCAAACAACTTTTGTTAGGATCTAGTGGCTGGAAATATTCGAATAGGTTTATTCCCATGCGGAAGATAGCGGCTCTAATCTTGTTGCATGTCCGCCATACGTCGCCCAATTTGAATTCTTTGCAGTGAGGCATTTTCGAAGAATTTTTGATATGTCAGGAACCGAATTCTCACTCACATAATTGTCAGTGATTTGTTCCAGACTGTCAAAAATAGTGACAAATATGGTACGATACATATATCTACTGTGTGTCCTAGCATTATGAGAGGAGACAATGAACCCTCAGCTTGTTTAACAGGAGAAAATATGGAAATGTAATTCGTAGAGAGGAAGTGGTCCTATAAAAAGTCAATCTTAATCAATATTCAATATGGAAATTTCAATTATTGGTGATTTGAAACGTTCACTGGTAACCATCCTCTCAAGGGATAGATGTATATACCGGGTGTCCCATTTTAATCTTTATTTGTAAATTTCTCGAAATTTATGCATCTGACAAAAAAAATTGACGAATAAAAGTTGCATGGTTTGGAGGGGGACGTCTGGTTATAAAACAAGTTTCACCCCCTGACCCCCAGGTGAGTAAGAAATGGAGGTAACATTGAAATCTTTATTATTTTTTATTGCAGATTCTGGAAGAGCATTAAAAACTATGAAGCTTTCATTCGGGAACTTCTTCTTTATTTTCACAAGATGGCGCTGCGATCGTAAAAATCAATATTTCACTATTTACACATTTCAACCCCCTGAAGACGAGGAAGAGTGTAGGGTGTGATATTTTCCCAGACAAACGCCATTGGGGTGATATTCACACGACAAATTAACGCTAAACGAACTTACTTACCTTGACACCTCTACATAGAAAAGAGAAAAATAAGCATGTTTCAGCAATTAAGGTATCATTTAGGTCAGACTAAAAGCTGGTTTCAAGTGAGATTGACTAAATACTGTCTGTAGGTTAATCTGATTTGTCCCTCTACAAATATATTGAAATAATACGAATACTTTTATTTTATAGAAACGAGGAGAGAAAATCCCAAAGAACCAAGTAAAATGAGATTGACTACTTTATGAAGTGTTCGAAATGACCTCCATTTTCTTGAATACACAAGTTCACTCGTTTTTCAAAATTCCGCACTTTTCGCTTCCAACATAGCAGGCGTTATCTTTCATATTCTCGCGTGTGGTTGGGGGTTCGCGAAACACAATGTTTTTGATGTAACCCCACAGAAAGAAGTCTGGGGAAGTCAAGTCGGGTGATCTGGGTGGCCAACTACAAACTAAATAGTAAAATATTGTAATTCAAGATCGCAGCGCCATCTTGAAAATGAAAGAGAAGTTCCTGAATAAAAGCTTCATAGTTTTCAATGCTCTTCCAGAATCAGCAATAAAAAATAGGGGTTTCCATTGAAGATTTCAATGTTACCTCCATTTCCCACTACCCTGGGGGTCACAGGGGGTGAAACTTGTTTTATAACCAGACGTCCCCCTCCAAACCATACAACTTTTATTCGGCAATTTCCAAATAAAGATTAAAATGGGACACCCGGTATTGTGTGTTTGTGATATAACAAATCAGCGCCACTATCGAAATTGTTCAATTTCAATAAGATCAATAGGAGAGTTGCCAATCTAAAGAGGTCTACCACTGTAGAAGCAATATTATGGAAGTATGAAAAAGTACACACCAAATAAAAAATCACAGATTCATTCAGAGTATTCAATCAAATGGATTGTTCTTCCTCTTCCCGGTATATTATTTCATTGCAGCTCAAAAGAATCCGTTTTTCAGTAGTAATTTTCCAGAATCGTCTCCAAACGAACTCGTTGGCCTTTTCTTTATTTTGCGGAACCTTGGATATTTTTTGTCGATCTACCATTCAATGGGTATCGGATGGTATAATCTTTATGTTGTTATCAAATCGCGAGATCGAGTACAAATTTCCGCACAGGAAAGTGTAATGTATCAATCATTTTGTTCTGGATAGTGATTGGCACAAGTACCGTTCAATAAACTACATTTTTCCATACTATTAGTCCGAACATGGCATTGAGGAAGGTGATCGATTTATCAGGAGTTTTTGTCTTAATCATTAAGTAGGAGGTTCGTTGATTTCTTGAGTACAATAGCATCACGAATGAGAAGTCAGATTATTGAATAGTAGCCTTATAGTAGCGAATGAAATAAAAAAAAACACCTTGGTTGTGCAACACCACTTCACGACTTGAAAGGGAGTGAATAATATGAAATGTTATCGTATATGATTCAAGTGTTGTATTGATTATTATCAAAAATTCATCGATATTGATAAATGAATTATGTTGTCTGAAAACCACAGAAGGGCATAACAAGAAGGAGATTTTGATATGCATGAACAAAATGAGGTTTCGTTGAGATCATTTCACTCGTTATCTCATGGAAAAACAATAATTTTACTTCTCATTTTCATGTGCAGTAGTTCCGTCATGCAACTAGCGTTACATCAAAGAATTAATTTTGCCAAATTGGAGTGTCATCGACTGTTATATGATCGCATATAGTTTATGCGGCTCGACATTCGTTTGATGATCTGTTCAACTGACTTGCATAAACTATACATTCAGAACGATAATATTTCGGATAGGTGAAAGCATTATTCTTTGACATCAATTACACCTGATATCTTCAACTAATTGAATCTCATATTATGGAGACTACCAATGCTGGAAGGTTTCATGATAATGCGATGGTTCATAAATCAATTTCATTCATCAAATTAGCTTTAGTTCTTCGAAAATTCGAAGACACGAACATCAGAGAGATGATACATAAGACGAATGCACATAATATTACAATCAATGTCGTCAAATATCCAGCTGCCCCAATGAGAAATTCCATGGTAAAGGTGGATCCTATGGCGAATAGGTAGATGATGGCGTTCAAAGCTCCACAACTAGTGGATTCTGGAACTGGATATGATACTTCTGTAACGAACTCTATGCCAATAGTGTAGGTTGAAGCAATGAAGAATCTGAAAAAAAAATCACTTATCAATAAGTGACCATGCATCATGGGATATTTTTTTCAAAAAAAAAAACAAGATGGCGCATTCAAAATGGCGGACGAGTTTCGTAATTATGATCCGATCCAATTCGAAATTGGTATCTGATGGTTTTCGGGGTTGGAAATCATGATTCTTTCAACAGAATTTGAAAATTAAAGATGGCGGATCCAATATAGCAGACGAATTTTGAAATTATGATCTGATTTGTTTCAAAATTGGTATATGGTATTTTTCGGAGTCAGTGATTATGATTCTCTCGTCAAAATCTGAAAATTGAAGATGGCGGATCCAATATGACGGACGAGTTTTGTAAGTATGATCTGCTTCTATTCAAAATTGGTATTTTGTGGTTTTTGAATTCGTAAATTAGGATTCTTCGTCCAAATTAGAGAATTCTGGATGGTAGTGGATCCAATATGGCGAACGAGTTCTTTTATTATGATCCGATTCTATACGAACTTGGTATCTGGGGGTTGTGGAGGTTTTTGGGGTTGCAAATAGTGATTCTTCCGTCAAATTTAGGAAAATCAAAGATGGCGGATCCAATATGGCAGACGAGTTTTGTAATATCCGATTTTATTCAAAGTTCGTTTATGGGGGTTTTCGGGGTCGGATATAATGACACACACACATTGAGATTGCTCAACAACCTCGATAAATATAATTCTTAAATTTTGACAATGACAATGACATGTTAGTCAACCGACCAAATTTGATAACCATGGAAGCTTAATCGGAGGGGTTATGAAAAAACAGTAATTTGAACTTGAACATTCTGTATCTCAAAACAATTCAAGCTTATAAGGAAAATCTCCATACGAACATTCTTCTGTATTATTCACTAGATTCATATAATGTTCATAAAACTTACTCGAATATAGGAATTGTGAAAAATGTGCCAACTCTGTTACTCATCAATACTGTGTAAGCCTCTAATATGAAGCATAGGCATGACATCACCAATACTGTAATACTCAGTTTCCTGCAACAAAAAACAGATGATTTTGCGTCTACAGTTATTTAACGGAATTCATTATTATAATAACCATCAGAATACTTGACTATATATTATATAAACAGTTGCTGCTGGGATTCAATTCATTAACAAGTCAGTTTCAGACTTGGAAAAATGTGGAAAATAATAATTTGGATTATGAGAATTCAATTTATTAACAACGACATGGGAAAATGAGGAAAATAATAATTTGGATTATGAGATGCAGAAAATTTGAGTGGATTTTAGTTGCTGTTATAATAACCAAAATTTCACCCCACATATTCCTAATATATTTATTGATGATAAAAGAGTAGATTTGTCATATTTCACGGTCGAATATATCATACATATATCTAGATCATTTTGATCGCTTCATTTCAATCAATCAACTTTATTATTCCCAAGAAACAACATTTGTTTATAGCAGGGAACATAGTGAAAACATAAATATATTTGACAAAATAAAATAAGACTCACACTCAAAAAGAATCATTTTATTTTCAAGTTCAACTGAAAATGATTTTCAATTGACTCAGCAGAAATTTCATCAATATAAGGAATGAATCATCATCAATGACCAACATCGAATTCTGCGAAAGAAATTCAGAAATATGCTTATCTCTGGATTTAAATCGCAAATAAATTAGTATCGTTAGATTCGTTAAAATATCCTTTTTTCGGAAAGTGCTTGTCCACAAATGGTCGCCATTTGAAACATAATAGTTAGACACGAAAATGTAATTTTGCCAACTTGTCTTATTCATATCTATCATACTTGTCACTGAAACTTCGCGAATGTAATTTTTTGATATCACCTGAGGTCCTTAGATTAGTTTACTTCTGATCATGGCCACCTAGATGTAATTTCAAATATGACTCCGAAAAAATCAAGTAGGCATAAAAACTTCCGAAAATGTCACATTCTGATCTAGAGTTGTCTCAGAAATCCAAAAATGTTATAATATACAGGGTGTTCCATTTAACAATCTAGAACCGGAGCTATTTCCGGTGAAACCGGAAGTGACCGGAAAGTGAAAAATATGTGGAAACTCTCCTCTCCATATACCATTTATCTATATCAAATCTCATTTTGATACACCAAATGGTCTAGAAGTTATGACTTGTCTAATAGATTCGTTGACAACGGGTATAGTTATTCATTATACAAGGGGAAAAAATAGTGGATTTTAGCTCCAGGTTGTGTTGAGCTAAAATCTAATATTTTCCCGTGTATAATACACTATTTTTTTCTATGATAGAAGAAAGGACGAATCAATATTGAGAAGATTTTACATTATTTTGAAATCTAAAAATTATCGACGTGAAATTTTAAGTTTTTAACAGTAGGGACACCTGCGTTGTAAACATCTTTTTCATTCCTTTGAAGGAATCAAATATCTGATGTCACTTCTGTCAGTCTAATTCTGTGATTTGATTTCAAAAAATTGCGAATTTAGTGGTTCTTTAGTGATATACGTAATCGCGAAGTGGAATGGTAGATGAAAGGACTTGCAGTTCTTTCTCGGAGACGGTATTATTGACTCATTTTTCGGAACTATAGCACAACAGAAGCCATCAACAGTGTATATATATGTTATATATATATCCGGGAAAAAAGTACTCACTTTTTTACCACGGGAAAAAAGTAATTTATGAAAAGTGACATTTCATAACCTGCCAACAGAAATGAAATGCCAAACTTTTTTCCCGTCACAGAAAAAAAGAATTATTTTTTTCCTCCTGGTAACACTGATCTTATTCTTCATTTTCCTCAGCGGAAGCAGAACTGGTGAAGAAAATATTGATAAACAAGCATTATTCTTACTTGAACTGATGTGTTTTATCTAGAAGAAAACCAAAGAAAGTACTGCCTATGACTCCACCGCAAATAATTGATAGACCCGTAGTAATCCCCAGGTCAGTTTCGCCATTCTGGAAATAAATAAATATCAATTGGATGATCAAATGAATAGGAATACAAATTATGATGCATAAATTAATGGGGATCGAAAGAATAGTAGATTGTTTTATTAGGATCAAAAGTGACACTTTGTTTGACAAGCGAATTTTGCATTTGCGAGGCGGAGCGTTTAGCGAAGCCGAGCGAAAGCAAAATTTGCGAGTCGAACAAAGTCACTTTTGATCCGAATGAAACATGCTATTTTTTCTGCAACCGAAACAATTAACTCAAATAAACATGTGAAGTAACCACCAATGCCGTGCCATATGTATGCAATGCAACAAATAATCCATGTGGTGAGAATATTCTACCTGCATTAACAGCAGGTTAGGTATTCTAGGATGTTCGAATTGTAGTTTCAATATGAATACAACCACAGAGTGACATATTTGTGTATGGACCAGGTGCTCTAATGGCAAATACCGCGCCAGTGCCAGCTATAGGAACAAGACGTGGAAAATGTTAGGTTAGTGAGCATATCAACAATGATATTAGTGATTATTTATTTCTCTCCATACTACACAGTGTTTGACTTGATAATCAAATGAAGCTGAACAATATCGTTTTTTGAGACAAAAAAACTTATGCTTGCCGTGATTATTCAAAAACAAGTTATCCATCCCGAGAATAACGAATGAAATACAGATCAAGCAAGTATTTAAATCTTGAAGGCTTCCCTGATCAAAACAAAAATACTTAACTAAGATGTTTATAATTCCAATACTAAACTATAATAAGGTGAATTTATATCTCCAGCATGGGTATGAAATGCCAAATCTGCTGAAATCGGAAACAAATCAGGTATGGGTCTTATAACCCAAATAACCAATAACCGTCACAATGTTGTTTATTCTTGATGACGTCCAGTAGATCCTTTTTAGTTCCTAGGAGCTAAAGTTCAACTTTAGCTCCTAGGAACTAAAATTCAACTTTAGCTCCTAGGAACTAAATATGTTGCCTAGCAACATACCTATTTTTGTGTCAGTAATAGAAACGTCAATTTAAGAGCTAATTTCGGTATCAAAATGGACGACTTTTGTGTCGGTTGCAGAAAAATATATTTTTTCTACTAGTGACATAGAAAGTGGCTTCTTAATGACACTCGACCGGCACGAAAAGTGTACTTTCTCTGCCTAGGAAGGAAAAGTTTGTGACTGCAACCTTCCAAGTAATAATTCGGATCAAATTTGTTATCAAAATTTACAACGACTTTGGACGAAGATGCACAAAATGATGGATTATTTGGACTTTGCGTTAAATCGTCCGAATTTGCAAAAAAAATACATGTTTCACACGGCAGAAAGGCAGATTCAACGCCCTGGCTGGTTACCTTGCCTCGGCTACGCTTTGGCTATGAAACAACAGCCGCGGCATCAAATCTTAGGCTTGTCTGCCTAATAAAACAAATAACTATTTTCTCCTGAACTGAAATGAACTGAACTGTGTAGATGAAAGAAAATTAATAGTTCAGAAGAAGCAAGTTTGATGATAGACAGAAAAAAAACGGAAATATACCTTCAGAGTACTTATTGATTGAAAGTAAAATGCCTCCAACATATCAGATTGAAAAATCACTACTGAATGTCTCGGTCAATACCAGTTTTTGTGCATACTTCTAGCCATCACTTTCTCGAAACCTCACTCGATCACAACTCAGAATCAGAACTGACAACCGTATTCAACAAAAGAAATGCACGACGCACAAGTTTACAGACAGACTGGACTGACTTTATTCTGGTCACTGATTGTGTGCCAATTCGGCGGAAAAATTCTTGTTCGTTTGTACTCGAGACACATTCGTCAACGATCGTTATTCTTCTCACCTATAAGAGTAATTCGATAGCAAGTAACGGTAATATGATGAAAATTCACTCGTCTGCGTTAATCATAGGTTACGGCATCTTTGTCATTACAAGAAGACCAATGGAGTTGATTGATAATTGATATACTCCCAATAAATCGTCTCTAGTCATGGCAACTAGTTTTTGGCCTTATTTGTATACGTGACATGAGTGAATATGATTAGAAATCGAGTAACAGTCATCAACTCAGAGTCGCAGAGTCGAGTTTCAGTTCCTTATTGTGATCGTAGCAGTTCCCTAATGTCAGCGGAAGAATGAAGCCAGAGTCAATAAAAAATACGTAGACAGTGTGACCAACATAAGGTTGCACAGCATGGGGTCACGGAAGCCTATTAGGCTAAATGTGGAAAAAGGTGTGGATTTCAAGGAGCATTCCAACAACCTCCGAAAATTGTAGAATTACACTATAATAATTATACTTACAGGAAAATATTCGATGTAAATGGTATTGAAAACCACTCCAAGACCGTTATAAATGCCATAACTCAATCCGAATGTGAATAGGAGACATAAAAAATCTTTGTTCTTATACAATTCACTGCCTACAATAGATATACCAGATGGTTGGTCTTCAGAAAGAAGCTGCCGTTGGGATTTGCTTGGAGGATAATCTGGCTTTGCCCTAAAAACTAGCATCAATCAATTAATCCAAAATATAGAAAAGAGATACTGTAAGAGTTGTATCACTAATATTCAGAATCAAAACGTTCAATTGAGTTATGCTACCTTGTATAATTTCGCATATACGTGGATATACATAGAGTAACTCCGCCAATCAGAAATGCCGAAATATTTCCATAGTAACCAATTCATATTTTTACATACGCCGTAAAATTTTGACGTTCGTTCGGAACTACTCAAAAAATAATCGCATCGAATACAATTCAAACTTCAAACTATTTATGGTTATACATCTCAAACTTCCTGCATAATCACAAATCGTGTCAGTTTCATAGAATCCAGTTCCATATATCTCAACTGTCAAACTGACACTCTCTGTAATCATGCAACAAGTTATCGATGTATAAACCGAATATTTCGAAGTACTTATAATATTACTATACTGTGTACTGACTATTGCACTCATCTTAAAATGATCACATGCGTGCAAGAACTGCCAGATGACCGACCCTGGAGTTGAAACATTGAAACACAACCTCACATTTGTTTACAAATGATTGAAATAGTTTTTCACAATTATTTTGGCATCCGAATCGAGTTTTTCGGCTTTTCATTAATTCGCGAATACCATCACATTGTGCTGTTGTACAATGCACAAAAAGTGCAGCGAGAGACGAAGGAATCCGGTTAGTACATTATGATTTGAAAATGAGTACCTACTATAGTCACTCACATATAGTTTTTATTTTGAAATTTGGTAATTCCTCTGATTTCTCATCGAAATTCCTTTTGCAATAGGAGTTAATAGAAATACTCGTGAAATTTCTAAAAGAATGCAAGAAGATTGGATTCCTGCAATCGAACAGGAGGACTGGACTAACATGCTGACGAAATATGATCGTGTCTGTTGTAGACATTTTCAATCTATTAGCAGTATTAGCTTCTATTGCAGAAGTAGCAGAGGGAATTTTAATATGAAATGACAACATTTCATAAGGAAAACTATGTGAGATTACTATTCACCTGAAGAATCATATTCCTTCGTCTCTCGTTGCATTTTTTGTGTATTGTATAACAGCACAATGAGAAGGCATACTTGAATTAATGAATAGCGCAAAAACCACGATTCGTATGCCAAAATATTGTGAAAAACTATTTCAATCCTGTGATTCCTCTGTAAACAAATGAAAAAAGTGAGATTGCGTTTCAATGTTTCACAGAAAAGTGAGGTTGTGTTTCAATATTTCACCTCCGGGGTCGGTGATCGTGCACGCGACCTATTGCAAGCCAGAGGCAACTCCTATTATCGCGAAATCACTAGCTGTTTTTCAACTCTGATTGGTCTATCAGCGTTGGTGTTTTCAACGATGTAACCATGGATAGCAAAGAAAAGTCTGTCAGTTTGTCATAACATAATTGTAGCTGTCGATGTCAGCAGGGGCGGCGAGTGCATGGGGGCATCGGGGCCAATGCACCCATGTAGGCAGTGGGTATGGGTGCAATGCACCCATTGGCCGAAACAGACGTATAAAAAAACAAATTAGATACGGGCGAAATGAGCACTTGTAAATATTGCACATTGTTGCTGGACAAGTATATAGGTAAACAACCATGCGAACCGTATATTCGATTCATGTGCATCCAGGGTTTGACACTGTGCACTGTGCAGATATTCCGATTTAAATTTTAGACATTATGACATCACAGGTTACAAGTGCCAGTTTGGAAAAAAATAGAAGTGGCTAATGAATCCATTGATAATACAGTCAGTAGGAATACCTTTGCAATAAATTAACTGGGGTTACTTGCTAATTTTTTCGAATCCCGAAGTTTCTCTATTCCATTTTTTGAGATATGAGAATTATTAAATCTTATTTTATTTTTGTAGAGATTGAATTTTCTAATATCGTTTTAAATTTTGAGTTATGTTCACTTTTTTCAATGGTGAAAAAAAATTCTTCTATTTCTCATCCTTGTTCATATTAATATATCAACCATAAACTCGAAACCCGATTAGTCACAAAATATTATATATTGGTAGAGGTGTTTCACACTTGATGCAAAATAAATAATGCTTTGATCTATCTTGAAATTTGATGGCATTTGACCTTGAACCATGAAAAATTTTCGCCTGCGGCGCATAATTTTGTCTTACCCTGACCCCTCAATTTTGGCACCCATTGGACAAAACAAAACTCGCCGCCCCTGGATGTCAGCATGACTCGCTGTGGTTACATGGCTTGTTTATTTATAGGAATTGCTTCTAATGCTTCGTGATATAGTCCTTATCACTCGTCCTGACGGGCTCATATGGTATGGCAACACAATTTCGTGAACAAGGAAACGACAGAATTATCTCGAATATTCAGACTATCGTGATTTACTTATATGATGAAAGCCCACATTGATGTTTTATAAAAATTGGTGATATCCTTTTTGATTTCATGACGAATGGGGTTGAATCTTGAGGTTCTCGTATGCTCAGTTTCAATGTTGGAGTTGAAGAATAAATATAGTTTTTCCGGAATGAAAATAGGTAGCTGAATGCAGTGTGGCAGAATTGATATAATAATACTTTCACTTACATAATAAGATCAGAATAAAGACGATTCCTGCCATAATTGCATTGAGAATCAACATTCGGTATAATGAATGGCCTATAGCATCGACAGTGTCATGATATATTAAAAAAGGCGGCAAAATTCCTCCAATGGCACCACCTAAAAACGAAGAATATACAGGCATGTATTTGTTGAAAATCCTATTCTACCTAATCAAATCAAAATGTTCGATAATATATTTTGAAAACATTCTGTAGGATATTTTTCTTTCGTCCTGATAGTGAAGGAAAGCTTTAAATTCATTTGATTGAAATAATGAGTATGTCGCATTATGCTCTTGACGTAAAATAAAATTATATATATTATATTATATATATATTATATTATATATCAGAAGATTACACCTGCTAACAAACACTCATGAAGTTTTAATCACAGGAAAGCCTGTGTATCTATCGAGCAAACTTAAAACTTTTTCGAATATAAATAGGTTCGCAACACGCAATAGATCAGTCTTAGTCATTCCCAAGCACAAGTCAACAATTTTTACACGTAGTTTCTCTTACATGGCTCCGAAACTGTACAACTCGCTTCCCAGTGAATATAGATCGTTCACGATCAAAAACTTCAAAAAAAGGCTGAAGTCGCTTCTTCATGCCTAGTTCTCCTCTTATGCGGTATATGGCCCACTCATCATGATATGCGACTATGGTTCTTTATATATAGTATAGGTTGGCTTGATTTGTATACAAAATTTTGTTTCTCAAAAACGTGATAGTCTAAGACTCCTTTTTGTATTTCTCTATATAATTTTGGTTATTGTAAATGTATTTTCAAGGTTGAGTTTAAAAACAGCGTAAGCTGACACTCCGCCCTTTCACTTTGATCCCACTTCGACTCACAAAATTTATATGTAATTATTTATTGTTTCCTCATTGTGAATAAAGACGCTTTATTATTATTATTATTATTATTATTATATTCAATCAATCAATCAAATCATTTATTTTCCATAACTGATAACTTATTGTATAGGAATAGTCAAAGGTACTGAAAAGCTACTCTGAATCCTACAAAAAACGTTTCTATTTTCACCTAATTATTTATCATTGATAATAATACTCTCCACGACAGAATTATTACAGTGGTGACAGCCATTTTATTAATCAAAGGTTTTCGTTGGGGCGATGAACCATTATTCTAGGGTTACTATGAAAAGCTATCTATTTGCCACAACTGAAATGGCATTCATCAAAAATTGTCTATTCACAACAAAAGTGGATTGGCCATAACTAAAAGTTAATAGTTGAGTATAGCTCAGTAAAACGGTAACGATTAGGATCCAATCCGGAAAAAAATTCATGGTCGGTTTATCTGTGGTTTTATATGTTATTGAAGGTGCAGAATTCGAATCTGAATTTTGCAAACAAAATTTCCTGGATCATTCCGAGATATTAACAAAAAACAGCGAAATTTTCGCACTTTTTCGTTTTTTTTCCGTAACTCGGAAATCATACATTATATCGACAAGGCCGCTATAGAGAGAGTTGAAGTAGATACAATTTCCTAGATTAAATTGTGTTGTTCATGAATGTAGGACTAAAGGGTGCGGAGATAGAGCCAGTTAAAAATAGAAAAATAGAATTTGGGTACTTTTCAAAAATAGCGTTTCTCGTCGGTATTCGCAGATAATCAATTTTTTACGAATTACTCAGAGACAGAGCATCATGCACATATTGAAAAAGCATCAAATTCCTTATCGAACTCATGTAAATTTTGTCATTATGAAAAAAGATGAACGGCTGCTAGAGCGCTGGGACTTGGAGATGTCTTTTAGTCGTAGTTGCCACACTCATGTTCATCCTTTCAATTTATTTATATGACTTAGATCATATTATGAACCTATATTTATAAAATAAAATTCTGTACGCTGGAATTAATATAGTTGTTATAATTGCGATACAATAATTCCAAATGCTATAGGGTATTCTTTAAACATTTTAATAAAAAACTGAAGAACTATTCAAACTATCAAAATAACCTATTTCGTGATGGATAAGTAGTATTGAAATCAATCCTCGCTCATGTGGGTTTCAAGGTGTGCAGAGCTCACGTTTTACCTTTATGTGCGACAAGCAAATGCCACCTTATCACAGAGCTCAGAAAATGAGAATGAAGTGAAAAATCCTACTACTGTTGAACAACTCCAGGAAAGCGGGAAGGAAAGAGTTCTTCAACAATTCGTAAGCTAGTGAGTCTCAGCAAACTAGATCTAAAGCACCACCCTCTGAGCTATTACTAAAAAAGAATGGGTCTAGAGGAGACTGACTACTCTAGAACAGGTCTAGATAACGCCTGTTGAGGCGGAAAATTCAACCGTCAAGAAAATATTAGGCTTCATTAGAAGTCTAGGGTTATTCGCGAGATTCACGAAGTGGGCGACATCTAGGTTACATAGTACGAACTTCAAACTGGGGAAAAACAAACTGTTGTCTACGAATAAAGTGCATAGACTACATTGCAGCTGTAGGTATGTTGGCATTGTTGGTAGTAAAGATGCTTGAGTTGGTTATATTTTTTACATTATTACATTTTTATTTGTTTAGTGAACAGTGAACAGGTGAATAATTGGAGATAGTTCAAACAATTCAAACTGATTATGACGAGCAAATCAATTGACATATGAAAGAACAACTACGACATGTTCACAATACCCAGATTGTCCTGCTTTGCATGAACAAATACAAATCGATTGTTCTATACAGGAGTTCCTTTGGACCCCAACTTCAATTTCACTTCATGTGGGGAAGATTTCATCGCCGAAGTTTGTAGACAAAGTGCAAAAATGTGCCTTTTGTTGAAGTCTGCCTCACATAAAATCACATGATTAGCACGGAGAACTGCTTCTCCTTCCACTACTGGTCGGCTTTTTCCATCTAAATAAAGCAAAATATCTGCCAAAAGAACATCTACAACAGGCATTATTAGCGTTTTCGATCAAATATTGATAATTAATGTCAAGAAATTCAAAAACTTCTCGCTCCTATCAGTACACAGTAAACAAGCTGATGGCTCTGAAGTCTAATGGGATTGAGAGTAAAGATTAAATCAATTGAGTGAGGATTGAGTTTGTTTTCCCCCAGTTTTGACGTGGCTTTGACATGGAACGATGAAAACCAAGCGCCACCAAGTAACATTGATTCCCGCGAATAGAAAGCAATTGATCAGATGAGGGTGATCCTATAATCTAAAATCTAATCGTCACTACATCGTCGTTTGGCAGGGGGCTGGTACCCTGAAGGACCCGGTTCTGGGGATGGTGGTGCAAGTGGACCAAATCGTGTTTTCTCCAGGCTATCACCATCCTGTATAAGATGGTCTGGAAGAGAAATTGATAGACATTACACATGGCTAGGACTCTTCCACATCAGGCAGTATTGTTCGTTTCTTCGAGGAATGCGTAGATTTGGAATTATCTGCGAAAACCGACGAGAAACGCTATTTTTTTTAAAGTACGTAATTTGGTCAATTTTCTACTGATGGCTCCGCACTCGTTAGTCCTACATTCATGAGCAATGGGAATCATATTTGGTAAATTTTATCTACTTCAACTTTCGATATAACGTATAATTTTTCGAGTTACGAGCTAAAAAACGTAAAAAGTCCGAAAATGTTGATGTTTTTGGCAAATATCTCGGAACGCTCCCGGGAAGGTTGTTTGCAAAATTCAGATTCGAATTCAGCACCTCCAAAAACATATAAAACTACAAAGGAACCGACTACTTGAGTTTTTTCCAAGTGAAAATACCATTTGATTGAGTAGCGCAATTCGGACTGACTCGGGACATTTCGAGACCGATCAAAGAAAGAATCGTGATAGTTGCAAGATCATCGTTCCTGAACGTTTTGAGTGAGATTTCGATTTTTGTGTTGTGCATCATCCAATAAACTTCAGATCATTAGAAACAAATCTAATAAACTGTATATCGACGCATTTTTATCATCCTTAATTTTGTCTAAATCTTGTGCATGTTTTGAAACACAATCGGTCAATCACTGCTGCTTTATAGTGATAATGACCCAAGAATTAGAATATAGTTCCTGAGACTGGCCAAAGAATATCATCTATCGCAGAAGTGTAACCACCTACGAAAAAATCACATACAGCCTATGATTATTGAATTGGGGCCTACAAATGATTTCAGATATTTTGAAGGTTATGTCTTCTTACCGGCTTGTATACTCATCACTGCTATGGAACAAGCGGTAGATAATTCGTTCGATCCGAACCATACCGATGCCAATTTGGAGGGAATACTCAGTACGTAAACTTGTCCGCATGCGCATATCCCTTGGCCAATGAGAAGGACATAAAATTTCGATGCATCACAACAAAACAGTTTCACCAGAATTCCGGCGAATGTGAGAGTTGAACTTACAATTATTGTCACCCTCAAACTCTGGAAACTCATAGTTACAATAGTATAATGTGATATAAGAACAGATGAATACTTACATATTTTTGGATCAGGTAATTAATTGGTAGGAATAATAAAATAAATATTATGAAGAAAATTGTTCCTGTCATATGTACAATAGAACTACTGATATCAAAGTATCTGGAACAATAGAAAAATAACAATTTCAACTACTTAATAGACAGTTATATAAACATCGAAGTATATGTTGCCTGCAAGAACAAAATTAATTGGCAAAAATATGCAGGTAATCCTGCTTCAGAATGGTTTGAGAGATGTTTCGACCATTCACATGGTCATCATCAATGATAATTGGTACCAAAAGTGAATCTCAAATGGATAAAAATGATACTTAACATCTTGCAAAGGTCAGCATTATGAGTGAAAAGTGGCATAATGGAATTATACATCGTTCGATTCATTTTGGGATTTGTTTTGGAAGATATATCTGAAGCGATTTGTTTATTTTAACGAGCATTTTAAGAATGTGAAGCAATTATATTAAAATATACGATCGTTACAAAATGCAACCACAACCATATTCATTATTCATAAAGATAGCAATATATACAGGGTGTCCCCCCGGGAACTGCATCGATCAATACATAGAAAACCATAGGGGTCCTCTTCTACGAATGAATCGATACACAATCGAAAATTGATGATCATGTCCAGAATTGAAAAAAATATTTTTCGGTCTGCAAACGCAGTTTTCAACTTACAATATTTCGAAAACAGTTAGACTTGGGTATGGGAAATTATACATAAAACATGTTCAGATCCATGCACAAACTCTGAAACCTTGATAATATACAGGATGTCCCATTTAAAATAACTAAGTTGGGGTCCAATTCCGGTACAACCGAAAGTGCCACAATCTAAAAAATATTTTAGCCGGATAACACTTATCAACTTCGGCCCACCTATGGTTTTCTATATATTGATCGATGCAGTTCCCGGAGGGTCACCTTGTATACTAATATATATAAGTATAGTTCATGAAGTGCCTACTTACTTTGCTATCAAATTTGCAATTATGGTGAACTGTAGTACCTGCATGAGATTGACAATAGTAAGGAAGCAAAATAAGATCAAAGTAACCCATCTATACCTCTGCACTCGAATATCATCTTTAGTGAGGGTAAATTTCACATTATCAGAAATGTCCACCAGGAAGAATTTCATGCTTTATGTCGTTCAAATCCAAGGAACTAGAACAAAATATTGGGTGTCTGTTAATCAAATGCCTTGTCTTTAAGAGTCCATCACCGCAGTGGCATTTATACGTATAACACGGTCACGTAAATTCGATATTTCTCGAAAACGGTTGAACATATCGATTTGAAACAAGTACAGGCCATTAGATAACACCTAAATCTACGTACGTCCTGTAATGGAATTTCGAATTTCCTCAAATTTTTTCCATTATGATTCGAAACAATCCACCAAAATCAAGCTACTTCGAGGCCGATTTTCGAAATTTGGGTAGGAAATTTCAAAAAAGCCTTACAGCACGTACGTAGATTGGACTTTTATCTTTCATTTGATACCATAATCATTGGAATTGGACGATGGATGATTGAATGAAAAAGCCCTGCAGCTTCCTCAATGACTTCAAAACGGCATTGGTGAGTGCTGCCGCCGCGGTCATTTCAAGTATTAGATGTCCCACCCCCACCACAAGCAAAATTGAATATACAGGGTCGAACGCGCCTGATCAAGATTCTGAATTCTGCACCACCCTGTATTTGTTTCAATTAAATGTCAGTAGATAGTTGATCAAAAGTTGAGATAGGGACATGTGAGCCGTTTTGACCAATAATTATGAATGGTTTAGACACAAAAAATTCTTGAACTTGGAAAATCTCGATTTCTCACACCCTATATCTCAGTAATTATAACTGCTAGACCCCAAGTATGATGGATTGTTGAAATCAGCTCACCAGGGAGAATCTCAAAATGAAATAATATATAGGGTGTTCGATTGAAAAAAGTTCAACTTCAGTGTTTTGTGATTTTTGGGGACATTCTGTATGTTTCAAAATAATTTCAAATGGTAGCCTATGTTGACATGCAACTTCCTAGAAAGGAAGAATTCCAAGAAGATAAGTGGTTAGCCTTCTAGAGACCGAGGCGTTACTGGTGGCCCACCCTGTATAGGTATAGCGTCGTATAACAAGAGCAATTTTGTGTTATAGCTGTAGAAAAATCAGCTGGCTTCATCAAAATTATAATAATTGGAATGTCAAATTGTATCTTCGACAATTTCAACCAGCAGAAGATACAATATGGCACATTCAAAGAACGATTTGAAAATTATCTCACCATCAGAAATGTTTTGGACAACTGAAAATCAGTTTGAATTTTATTGGTTCGTCAAGGTTTGCCACCTCATCAGCACTTGTAGTACCAACTGGAACTAATCGACTTGAGAACGACACAATGATTGAAAAGCTGGAAGATTGATGGTTTTCTAGTTAAAATCACAGTGAAATACTGCTGATTGTGTATATGTTCAAACATGAGCCAATTAAAATTGAAGCAAACTATCTGCTGCGAGAATTCGAGGTGAACAAATATGAATGTCAAAAACTTCCCAAACGATAAGACTTCCACAAAATTCCTTATCACACGACATGTTTCGCTAACACAGTATAGCTTCTTCAATGAACTAAACTTACATTGGCTTGCCTAACTTTATATGCTTTTTTCTCACCCTGTAGAATTGGAATAACCTGTAGTATCGAGGGGTGAATCACTGAGCAAAATCGTGTACACAGGCTGCCACGGGACTGCTATATCATTTTTCTGGTTCCCACGAAATTGGATAGCCTGTAATGTTCTGAGAACATCGTGAGAACCAAGGGAAATAAGGTAGAAATTGGTGTTCTTCTTGAATTTCTGGAGGTTATATGCATATATTCTGCAGATCTCCAAAGTGACCACGAAGGGGTGAGAAGCCTCAACTCGACGGGTTAATCTCGCGGAGACTGCCAAGGGAGGAACAATTGTTGATATTTCAGAAGAGCATCGTCCATGAAAATATCTATAAAATAGAGCCAGATCGCCAACTTTCCTGCGGTGTTCCAGAGAAGTGAGTAAGTTTGTGAGCGAGGCAACACTCACGAGACGAATTGCCCTCTTTTGGACAGAATCCAACAGTTTCAGGGTATGTTTAGGAGCTGCACTCCAAATATGGAAACATTATTCCAGGACAGGTCGGGATCTGTGCCTAATAGATCATAAGCAGCTGACTGGAAGTGGAATAGCTCCTGGCCCGGAACAAAAAAACAAGTTTTTGGGATGCACTCTTAGCAATTGATTTCACGTGATTTTCCCAAGAAAGGTTATTGCTGATAGTTATACCAAGCATCGAAATGGATGTCTTCAAAGGTATGGTTACTCCTGACAAGCTTATGTTGGGCACAGTGAGATCGGACCGCCACAGACTGCCATATTCTTTCTGAATTCTTGTGTTTTTGCCAGCGTAAAAAATTGTATATACACCTCAGGACATCAGAATGCTATTTTTCTCTCGGTGCTTTGTATCGCACCTTGGAAAAAATCTGGCATTTCTGTCCCTTGATGTATAATGTACTATTTTGGCGAGATTTTTTCCTGCTACCAGAGGCGTACGACAGGGAATAGTAACTGGTTGATCCTTCCCAAATTCTACGTCAATGGCGGAATTATCATTTGATCATGAATTCTTGATTCTCTAAAAGTTCCTACGTAAATATCGTACTGTTTCTCATAGCGATGATTCTTGAATTTTCATGTGTATGAATTATGTCGATTTTTGGTTTAATCAAAAGCAACTCCAATCCATATCAACAAGAAAAAAAAGATAACAACATGATGGACAGGTGGGGTGGGCAAATTTACCGATATATCGATAAAAATGCAGGAATTGGAAAATTCTTGATTTGGACCAGAATTCTGAAACTAGAACCACCTCAAAGACAGTAAATCAGAAGTTGAGATAGGGACATGTGAACTGTTTTCATCAATAATAAATAGTACCGACACAAAAAATCCTGAAGTTGAAGAGTCTCCATTTTGTACTCCCTATATATCCCTGTTATGATTCCCGCTAGACCTTGATTGTGATATATCAATGAAATCTGCTCTTCAAGCAGAATCTAAAATTGCAATAATAAAGTTGATCCTTTTGAAAAAATGAAGTTGCTGGGACTTTTTATACAAACGATTGTAACTCACTATTTATTCTAGTACTAAGTTTGCTGTGTGATTATGTTGCTTGTCCTGTAATTGGGTGTAATACCTGTTTGGGCAATGAACGTTTTTTTGTTTCATATAATAAAGACTGTCATAAGGATATATCGGTCATACAGGTCGAACGTTTTATAACATCAATTTATTGAAAAAGAAAACAAATTCAACAAACGCTAACCATATATTGGAATGAAATCATAGTTTTGATGAAATAATTCCGAAATTCTACACATAGGAAATGAATGAATAGAACTAAATCATTTGGAATCATTAGAAATCAACAAACGCGAAAATTCTAACATTTTACTTAATGATTAACATGACCTCAGTAATTCAACGCTATAGAATTTGTTTTCTAAGTAGATAATAATATGTATTTGAAGACCACAAGGAAAAAGGAGAATGTCACAAAAAGTAATAAGTTTCGAGAAAAACGCATTTCAAAGTTTAAAACCTCCTTACTCTTTGGATGTTGAAGGAAACTGGATTCATTAGATGGGGTATGATGAGCAATGAAGTTGAACAGCTAGAAATGAAAATCATATTTGAATGGAAGAATCAGCGAAAACAAAAAATGAGTCCAAAGATTTGAGAGAAAAATTGGGAATGTCCAAATAAATTGTGAGAAAACTGGATTGTTTACTCAGAATTATCTGCTCTGGTACATTTCTCCATTCTTGCCTGACTACCTAATCTAGTTCATCGAACATTATAGGGTTTCTCTCTCGTACGCTCCAAGAGATGGAAAAAAGGTTGCCGTATCTCTTTTTTTTCCTCATCTTTTGTTTGACCTTTTGACAGTGTGAAAACAACTTATTAAAATGACAATGGAATCTGCATTCAAGCAAGCACTAAGCTTGGACGTTCTCCTTTCTTCACATTTTTGAAGTGGACTATCCGCTTTTTTTCCATCTGAACGAGCATATTAGCTGACTATGCTGCGTTATTGCTATGGACTTCTGTTGATACTAAGATATAGTGGTTAGGCCATCAGATGGCGGTGTCAAGTCAATGTCCACTATTTGCGAGATTCACGAAGCGGGCGACATCTAGGATACGAACTTCAAACTGAGGGAAAACGTCTGGATAAAGTGCATAGACTACATTGCATTCAGCTTGCTGTAGCTGTTGTCAAACTTGTCAATGACATAAAGTGTTGGCACGTGGTAGTGATGATGGTTGAATTGATTAGTTTTGTTACATTATTACATTTTTATTAGTTTAGTGAACAGTGAACGGGTGAAGAATTGGAGACAGTTCAAACGATTCAAACTAATTATAACGAGCGAAAAAATTGACATATAGAACAGCTACAACATGTTTACAATACCCAGATTGTCCTGCTCTGCATGAACAAATACAAATCCATTGTTCTACAGGAGTTCCTCTGGACCCCAACTTCAATTTTACTTCATGTGGGGAACATTTCATCGCCGAAGTTTGTAGATGAAGTGCAAAAATGTGCCTTTTGTTAAAGTCTTCTGCCTCACACGAAATCACATGATTAGCACGGAGAACTGCTTGTCCTTCCACTACTGGTCGGCTTTCTCCGTCTGAATAGAGAAAAATATCTGCCAAATGAACATCTACAACAGGCTTTTTTATAGCGTTCTCAATCGAATATTGACAATTGATGTCAAGAAATTCAGAAACTTATCACTCTTATCAGTACACAGTACCTACACAAGCTAATGGCATTAATGGGATTGAGTGAGGATTGGGTTTGTTTTTCCCCAGTTTTGACGTGGCTTGGACATGGAACGATGAAAACCGAGCGCCACCTGGTAACATCGATTCCCGCGAATATTGTGACATTCCCCCTTGTTCCTCTGTGGTCTTCACTTTCTATCAACCCTTTCGAGTTAATCTGGTACATCGTATATTTTAGTATCTCACCCGAAGAAGCTACTGTACTATATTTCATCGTTTGTAAAGTTTTTTATATTTCCGACTCAGGAGAGTATACATTATAGAAGTTGGGTTATTTTATACACTGTTTTATCAAAACAATTGAGTCGTAGGCGAGAAAAAGCAGCAAACTGGAGTATGGCAATCGAGAAATATTTTCAAGAAACATATATTATCACGAGTTATATTCGTTGTATTTTTTTTCGAGATCCCTGTAGTCAACGATAAAAAGAATCCACCCGTATCATATCAATTTTCATTGATTCTCTGATTAAATCGATATTATGGGAACAAAATACAAATAATTAAATAGAAAATCTCGCAAAAATTTACAGCATACTAACTTACCTACGTTTCACTGAATTTTCATG
Organism: Phaedon cochleariae; assembly: GCA_918026855.4. Lineage (NCBI taxonomy): Eukaryota > Metazoa > Arthropoda > Insecta > Coleoptera > Chrysomelidae > Phaedon > Phaedon cochleariae. The sequence goes on from OU896719.1 coordinate 30,365,939, forward strand.
CTCAGACTGGCAAAACGCTGCTAATTTATCAGTCATGAATATTTCGATTACTAGCAATTTAAAATATCTTAATATAAGTTGTTATCTCACTACCAATATGGATTTGAGAAATAATATGACAATAGGTAGATAGTCGTGAAAAAAATGACTCAGTTAAACTCATCAACAATTCGAGCGACCAGTAGCTAAACTTCCAATTTTGGGCACTAAGGCAGACTGGCTCCTTCTCCTGAACCCTGAAATACTCGATTTGAAATTAAATGATCATAATGGATGGCCCAATTTAGTTTGGGAAGTGTTATTTTCCCGCAACATTGCGGAAAAACAAAGATATGATAATATGGCAAAATATAAGTTGTAGGTGATGGAATATGAGAGTTTGAGTTTGTTTGTTGCAGTATTAAGTATGTATGTTCAGAATCATCCATCAAATTGCACTATTATTGTGAAAACGGCACCGAAATATCTCACTGGTATTGAACATTTTAATTCATTTTAGTTGCTGTAGACTATTGTATGCACTATAAGAAGCCGTTATCCCTTTTACTTTTCAACCGTTCTTCCCGATATTTGTATTTCACCTCAATATAAAATATTTGAAACAAATGATTTAATTTCCTATCATTAAATTTTATTGATATGAAATTGTTTGTTGTTAAGCTATTTCTATCAAGTTTAACTGAAAATTATTCAATTAATTGTAATTTAAGTTGAAATTTTTTTTATCTTTGTTGTTATCTGATATGAAGATCGTAGGGAAAATGTTATTTTTTATTATTATATTTTATTGTTATATGTGATTGTTGTATTGTTACATTTTCAATGAGTCATTTTTTTTATTTTCCTTTTTATCTGATATGAAGCTCTTACCCTAATAACACAGGCCATCCAATGGATGTCCATCTTAGGTCCAAAAAAGTTTCGGATATCCATGGACAAGAAATGTACATCCATTGGATGAAGCAAAATGCCTATCCAATGGAATACCACCGACACTATTCCAAAGGATATCCAAAAAAGTTCCGGATATTGATGGACATGAATTGTACATCCATTGGATAAACATAAATTCTCATCCAATGGATTACTAAGTGACACCTTTCCAATGGATATCCATAATGTATCAATTGGCCTGAGAGAATGTAAATGCCATCGCCATCTTTGTTTCGTGTTCTCTATTGTCTCTGATGTTCGTCTTGTATTCCGTACCTTGAGTCGTTCGTGTTTACTGTTATTGTATGCAGAAGTTTATATCGTTTGAGGCAGATTCATGCAGCGTATTAGGTATTAGTGAACTAATTATTCGAGTCGTCCCTTGAGTCGTTCGTCGTGTTTACTGTTATTGTATGCAGAAGTTTGTAGGTATCGTTTGAGACAGATTCATGCAGCATTTGAGGTTATGTGTAATGATTACTTTTTCAATTTGTTCACATATTATTTTATGGAAAGTGTGTGTGTGTGATCTCTCATTTATTATTTTCAAAGAAATCATGCATCGTTATATTTGAAATATTCAATAGTGATTTATTTCTCTCAATTAACCCAATTAAGAGAAATTGTGATTAAATAATGAACGTTGTATGAATCATCCATTTAAGCTGTACAAGTGAATACTATAGGTAAATGTATCATAGCAGGGCTAAAACAGCTCTACTTTAGACTCTTGGGAGAACATTATAGAAGAAAAAATATATTCAAAATTCATATAGGGGGAGAGTTTTATTTATATTGCCCAAAACTTATACATAAAATGTATAATTCATGTACAATATTTGTAGCTGTACAATTCATGTCCAATAGTTATTCAATTTATGTCCAATAGTTATACAATTCATGTACAGTAGTTGTACAGTAGATGTACATGATGTACATCCAATGGACATCCAAACTTGTGGCCTCTGAATTTACAATGGATGTCCATTGGATAGAAGCTGGACATTTTGAGCCATCCAATGTACATCCAGCATGTCCATGTACGCCTATCCAATGGATATCCATTGAATAGCTTTGTGTTATTAGGGTAGGAAAATAACTATTATGCTTGTTCCAAATAAAGCTGGCCATAGCCTTTGGTACCTAGGTTTGTTTATCTCGGTTCGACAATTTTTACATTCACGGGGTTTTTCCTTATCAGGGCAAAATACTCATATCACATAATGTTAGTTGAGCTCAGTGGGGATTGAAAAAATGTAAATTAAATTGTCTTTACTGCATGAAAACATAAGATATTGCATTATTATGTTGATAAATATATGGTATCACTGTATAAAAGATACGCCTGTCTGTCGTATTGCCTGTAGTAAGACCAAAATCTTAGTAACGAACTCATAATAATACAAAAAATATTCATGGAATACCTGAACTACAATTTGTGTGCATTTTTGTCAATACAGAGTTGGCACCATAATAACATTTTGACGAACACTATATCGAATAGCAATTATTAGTTATTATTCAATAGTTAAGTATTAAATATATTTTGAATTTTCATTCCTCAAGAAATCAGTGCATGGAATATATTATCTATATTTTTTTTCCAGAACGCATCCGAAGAAAGAATCAGATGGAACATAAACAATATACCTATTTAAAGTGCTCAAAGAAACAAGTGGACCATTGACAATTCTCAAACTTCCATATCTTTTTAGAAAATGAATGGATTTCAATCGGAATGCAGTGCCTGGAAGATGCGATCTTTCTGTGCAAGATTCCTCGTTCAAAACTCGTCGGGAGTTTTTCTGTCATACATACATACACCAAGTGTTCGAAAAAAGTATTACAACATTGAAAAAATTCAAATGCTTCCGTATTCCAGGGATTTTTTTTTATTTTTCTATTAGACTTTTTTTCCGAACGTTCAAGCCAATCTCTCGAAACGGTTTTGTAATTTTCCATATTCCTCATACAGGATGTTGAAGATCGATGATTTTTCATTTCTAGGTTTTTATCGCATCATTTCCGATTTTGAAATTATGCAAGTAACATTCAACGTATTTTCTATACGATGGAACACATCCTAGAAAATGGATTCTTATTGCGTTGTATGTTTATTGCTGAAAAATAAAAGAACCTGTATTCCTAAAGATATTTTAAAATCAATCGTCATTTATTCCATCGAGCTTTAATATCCACCATTCACCGTATCTTCAAGAACAAATAAGTTTGGGCAAGTGGACTAAAGGGAATTCTATTTAATGATTTAGAATTTTCTAATAAAGAAAATGAAAAGATGTATGTTCAGTTAATGAACAGTCGAAAATTGTTTATTTTCTATAGTTTCCATGAAATCTCAATACTGAGGATCACAAAATGTGGCTACAGGACTATTATTTTTATATTTCAAATAGAATCATCATTCAAGTACCTTTCAATTCGTCTCTCGCTGCATTTGTTGTGTATTGTATACAACAGCACAATGAGAAGGCATGCTTGAATCAATGAATAGCGCAAAAAACACGATTCGTATACCAAATTATTGTGAAGAACTATTTCAATCCATTGAATCCTCTGTGAACAAATAAAAAAAAGTGGGGTTGTGTTTCAATGTTCTACAGTAAAGTAAGGTTGTGTTTCAATATTTTACCTCCAGGGTCGGTGAATACTGAATGTGCAAGCGACTTATTCTGATGTGATAATTTGAGGTTAATAATTTATCCTCTCGTAATGCTGAAGTCGGCGCTTATGCCCTATGGGACTCCAACGAGCTCCTCTGTTACTGAAAAATCACCCTTATCGCGTCTCGTGCGGATAGTAGTTAGCGTCGGGACGCCAGAACTAAAGATGGCGACGTCAGAGTTGCATCTATTTTCGGAGGTGTGTCGTTGCGAAACAAAACTGTCCAACATATGAGTTAAAAGTACAAGTTGATTGAGTTGTGGTCGTGGTGAGTATATATAGAACTTTTGTCAGCATTTTTGCATGATGGTACTTTTACGAAAAAACCTCAAGAGAGCATGACTGAAATATCCGCTTTTCAATTAGTTTGTGATCACAAATGAAACAGTTGCCTGATAAAACCACTTGCAGTTATTACATTCTGATATTAACTACGAACTCATTGAGATTACGTCATTCGGTGTTTGACCCTGGACAAATCGATAAATAATGGATCCTGATCCTGATGAATCCACGTGCTTTTCCCTAGTTATTTGTATATGCGCAAGAAGCTACACGTTGGCCAGGTTTTTCAAATTTAATTCGAAATAAGCTTCAAGCTCCATATTCTTTGTATATAGTCATGTTTTGGAGAGATATTTGTTTTTGCAAACTGTAGAATGCAGATACAAACTGCTTGACGAATTGAGTAGGCCCAGCATCTATATAAATACCTATTTCACCAAATTTCGAAATCAAATACCTATTATGAAAAATACTACTACGATTCCGAAACAGTTTGTTTCCTGTTATGTAACAATGGTTCGATAATGAGATGGTTGATTTTCTCTGCCCATACAGTTTGTGTTTATTTAGATCTATATACAGGGAGGAACGTAACGTAGACCAAATACAAAAATTATTATTTTCACTTATAATAACGAGGGCTTCAATAATTATATTACTAGAACAAGAACTTTGTAAATTATTGGGTTTATTTTCAATTGAAGCTAGAATGGTATTCGGTGAAAAAATTCACAACTAAATATTGTTAAAATAATACTAGGATATAAGATAACGCTGAATAAAATACTAAATCCTCGGTTTAGTTACGCAAAATATTAATATAAGGCAGCAGGTGGTAGATCAAACACAAAACACTAAGAAATATGTTGATTCTCAATAGCTCAACTTCTCAGTTTCTTACGAATCCATTTCAGTAAAGTAGGTTTATAGAAATATATTTCCTCAGAAGAAACTCGAAGTACATATACTTTGAGGATCAATGGGATTTGCTCACGTAATATTATAAGGTTGAATACAAATACAGATAGTAAATCAGAAGTTAACATAGGGGCATCATGAGAGCAGTTTTGACCAATAATGAATAGTTTCGATACAAAAAAAAATCCTAAAGTTAAAAAATCTCGATTTTGAACATCCTAGGTATATATCTGAAATCATTCCCGCTATAAACTCCAGCTATAATGCATTTATGATTTGAATCAGCTCTTCAGGGATAATATAGATGCAATGAAATACACGGTGTTCTATATTTGAAATATAAAAGTTGCTACTACTTTCTGGTATTAGCGGAAACGCTGCATTTCTGCAAATATTTCAGAATGATTATTGACCAAGAGCAAGTACTTGAGTAATAACATTTTTCTACAATAAACTTGGTGGAAATATATTTTCTTACAAGGAACTTATCAACTTATATAATGGATTCGACATAATTATCTGAAGATAAATGTAAATGTCATATCACCTATGATCTCATGGAAACCATTTCGGATTTTTCTCAAGAGCATATCACGATTGTTCGATGTGATGTGCTGAAACGGTTTCTAGAGTTTTCCTTAGTAAACTTCTCAATTTCTTCGATTTCAGCTGATCTCTGTTCATAAAATGAGCTCTTCTAATGTGATAGTTGTTTGTTTTTAAAAAATCTTTCAGAAACCAATTCGAAGTTTTACAATTCGCGTAAGTATAAACAAAACATCAACCTGATGTTTACCTTCATGAAACATAGTCTAGGATTAGGATAACCAGTTCATCAAATCAACAAGTAATACATCCCGAAATAATATGGTCAACTACTCATTCATCTAATAATATGGTTCTTTCAAAAACTGAACAAACTGAATAGTAGGTATACTTACACATGCAAATTTATTGTTTTTGCTTCGAAATCGTCAGCCACAATTATAATTTCTTTGCACATTCACAATAATTTCTTTCAACACTTCATGTATAGTGGACACTACAAACAGGGGCATATGCTAGGCACACGAAAAATGCGCAGTGTTGCCAAACATTATCAGAATATGACAAAATTATATTCATAAAAAATGAGTGTGATTAAAGGTGATCGAATTATTATTGTTAGGCCTTTCTTTTTGTTCCGAATTCGAGGTCCAAATGAGCGTTTCTTTTTTGAAAAAGTGGAGGCGTTACCTATATGAACCGTGAAATGTACTACCCAGTATACTTATTATATCTAGTAATAAAATGTCTGCCTCTTCTCTCTATTGGTAAGTATTGGATTTTTTTTGTGAATTTTGAAGATTATGAGTTCTTAATATCGTCTTTATTTTTTTCTCCGATTTCACATTTGAATGAAGATAAAATATATAACATATCTATCTTTGGAAGAAAATTGAAGGCAGAATTCGATTTCGATAGTGACGAATCACCATGAAAAGAATTCCATATTTATATAGACAAACGAGTTTTGAATCATTGCAGACGATTCTGACTTTTCTATAAGGTGTTTCAATGATGTCAAAGAGTTAGTGAGGAATTTTTTCTAATCGACTTGGCCGTTACTTGATGGAAATCCATAGCAAATGTAAAAACTTCACGAACGATGATGAGATTTCCACAAAAGTCTCAACTACACGACATGTTTCGCTAACACAGTAGCTTCATCAGGTAAAATACTGGTGCAATGATATAAACTATCCTTGGCTTGCCTAACTTTTGAAAGTTGTTAGTGGGTCTTGCATCACTCACCAGGCAAATTCCTCTTCTCTGGATGGAATCTAAGAGCAATAGCCTTTGTTTGAGTGTAGACCATAAGAAGCTGTTGAGGTGTAAAGAAGGTAGCCATCCGCACATAACATAAATCCGAGTTTTTGTAAAGCACCCTTCGCGATGGATCCAACATGATTATCCCATGAAAGAGTATTGCTGATGGAAATACCCAGCATAGACATGGTAGTATAGTAGACTTGGTGAGAATGGTGGTACCAGCCATTGTTGTATCAAGCATACTGGCTTCCGCCTTTCTATATAGGGAAGATATATCAGGCTTATCGAGTTTTGGTGGCATTGAATTCCACAATTTTAGCAATATCTGCATTGACAACGTTGACCTGCCTGCGCCGTGAGTTCTTAATTTCCTGGGAAGATATGGAAACTCTGGAAGATATCGAAGAATGGAGAGTATAGTAGCATCTGCAGAGGGCAAGTGGTTACTCCCAATAGATCAGTGATATGAAGTAGGAACAATATTGAAGCCAAAATTGATAATTGTGGAACGCCGAAATTGATGGCAATGGTATCAGATGATACTCCGTCCACCACCACGTGAAGCGATCTGCCTGAAAAAAAAACTCGATAAAATATAATATGATGGTAGTTTAGGCATGTTCTTTTTTACACCACATTTTTATTATTGATGGAAGTGACGTCACTCTCCAATCTATCGAATTGTTGGAGACATCAGTGTTGAAAAAAAACGCAGTTTTTTCCTCTATTTATATATTTTTTCGTGATTTAGATTGTTTTCAATAGTAAGCTCAGAATTGGCGAAAACTAATGTAAAATGAGAAATGATGTATTGAAAGTGTGATTGGAGTCCATGTCTCCAGATCCAAAACTTTCAGAATTTCTAGCAGATTCTTCTGATAGTTCCGAGGATGAAATATTGTTTATGTTGGGGAGTAGACGAGATAGGTTGAAAATTCTCAACAACCTATACAAAACATTGCAATAAATTATAATGATATGGATTGAGTCATAAATAAGATTTCTCTGTTGGTACTCAGTTTTCTTGAATGACTGCACTAATTTCTTGAAATTCATGATGGGAATGAAAAAAGTACCTATATCACTCGAAATTTCTTCAATTTCTTTTAGTGTCAATAATGCTGATTTCGAATAATTCATCCATATTTTTTCTTAGGCAAAAGGCAAACAGCTTTCAAATCCCATATTTTGTTATAAGTTTATTGAGGTTATGCTCTCGCTGTCATTTCGAAAACCATCAAAATCGCACACCATCTCTGTACAACAGGTCGTTGGATTGCCTATAATAGTTTGCAATTCTGGTTGACACAACAGTATAGGTAATAAAAAAACGAGTGATTACGTTAGATTGGCATCTGTGTTAATTTCGGTGCACATTTTTTGAGGATAATAGGTGGAATTCCATCAGGACCGTTAGCTTCATTCGTGTTGAGACCAAACAGAATGCGTCTGATAGTGCGTATAGATTGATGGCGATTTCGGACATTCGACTTTCAACGGGTGGAAGATCTGGCGGCACTTTTCCTTGGGAATCTAAAGAAGAGTTTATTGCGAACATCTCTGCGAGAATATTTATCAGAGTATCTATATTACAGAAAAAAATCTTGCCAGATTCTGTGGGCTGATACTTCTTGCATCGAATATTGCCCTTATATATAAAATGTATCAGTATCATAGAAGTATTGCAATTATCGAAAAATTACTCGGGCTCTTCCGCCAAAATATATAAATATAAACTCTTGCAATTTCAAGATAACAAGCTTGCTTGCAAAATTATCGGTAATTTTTATTCACTTGTGCCTTTATAACCGAATACAATGAAGCATACGTACATTATGGAAAATTCTTTTTTTTTTTCAAATGACATTAAAACTGGCTTCTTAGTGACCTCGTTAGTGACACTTAACATCAGGCAAAAAAGTGTGATTCTGGGAGATAAAGTGTATTATTTGACAACGCCGCAAACGACAGGACTGTGAAGAGCTTACTCGGTATAATATTAATCTATGAATATACTGATGGGTGATACATTCGAAAGTATAGAGAGGAAATTTGGCTTGAAATTTTCGAAATTTGATCTTGAAAATCGAGCGTCTCGATTTATAATAATAATAATAATAATCTTTATTGGTCCTTTCGATCACTCATATGATATAGGATACGTCACAGTATTGTATACATAAGTAACAACAAATAACAACAACAAAAACAAAAAGAGTATAAGAGGACAAGGGCACAATATAATCACATAAACATAACATAACATAACATAAATGTATATGTATATGGATGGTCAATAATAGAACAATACTAATTAGTACTATACATGATAGGGTTCTATATGTTTATTAAATCACATCTTGAGATATGGATCCAATGAATGAAAGCAATTTTTTAAGGGCTGTGATAAACTTCCTGCTTTCATTGTTATTCTTTATTTCTTGTGGCAATTTGTTGTTAATCATCAAACCCATATATGCAGGTGAGTTTTGTGATACCCTGTATTTATAATGTGGAATATGAAAATTTGCTTTCTATCGTGTATTCGTGTTATGAATGTTTTTATTCAGAGGAAATTTGTTCTTAAAAATGTAGTTGCATAATTCATAAATATATAAAGAAAATATTGTCAGAACATTATATTTGACAAACAATTCTCTACAAGAGTTGGTTGAAGGAACGCCTGCCACTACTCTCAATATTCTTTTTTGCAAAATGAAAATATCATGAATAGAAGTTGAGTTGCCCCACAAACATATACCATATCTAATTCTTGACGCTACAAGAGAGTGGTACAAGGATAACAGTTGAGGCTCTTCTAAGACTTGTTTGAGATTTCTGAACAACGGAAATATTATTCATTTAATAATTCATAGATCCTCCACTATATATTGGTATAATATCCTTGATTAGTCCTTTGATAAACGCATATATAGTGACATTTTGAGGCGAATCATCTGATTTGTCCTACTACACATATATTGAGATAATACTTATATTTTTATTTCATATAGAAACGAGGGAGGAGAGAAAATCCCATCCCATAATCAAGAAAAATGAATGTACTACCTCCTCAATTAACCTACAGACAGTATTTAATAATGATATTAATTCACACTTGATGAGATTTCGTCCGGTGAACGTGACAACACAGGATTGTGGGCGTTGTCTTGTCAGTTATCAGCGTTCAGCACAGCATTGCCAAGTCTCTAGCCTCGAAATGATGTTTTGTTATGGAGTATAAGATATATTTCAACAAGCTGGCATATTTCTGTGCGGACAAATGATATATTCAATTTGAATATGGATTTATTCAACGACAGGGCTGTAACAATTCTTCAATAACTTGATTGAGAATTGGTGACTTGAAAACCTTGCTTTTTGAGTGAGTATGCTGGAGATTATCTAACCAATAATGAAGCAGCATGAGAACTGGCATCACCACATATACGAAGTATCGAAAAACATGGCCAAATGGCGGCCATGACAGCATGTTTGAAATGAAATTTTATAACGTTGAATAACGAATAGACACATTACCTACATCAAAAACGCGTAAAAAATTTCTCTGCCCATCATAAGGGTGTTCTTTTCTTGGGGTCACACTGTGTATACGAAAATTGAGAAGTAACTAGTGCCCTCTTTCTATTTTTACCTCCAATCGCCAACTGTTAATTGTTGTTAAGCTATGCCAAATAAGTCAATTATTTCGGTGCTGATAAATATATATTTTGCGGTTGTCAACGATTTGGCTGCTGATCAATTCTCCAATCACATCATCATTCGACCTATATTTCCCATGATCATGCTTAGACAAAAACAATAATTCGTCTGCTATCTCAACTATTATATCAACAATAATAATAGCAGCTTTAATCTCGAACTATCGGACCAAAATATCATTAGATTCACCCGAACCCGATAAGTTCAAATCCAGCGGAAATAACTGGTGAATAACAAACGAAAAAAAACTCTTTATCAAGTAACCCCAGTACTCTCATGTTATTTTGCCACGGGTTTAGTAGCGAATGATGCACATGACAGTTAAAAGCAATTAGCGCATTGATAATTTGGCTCTGGATTGAGCGCATGAGAGATCTAAACGGGTTCAGCATCAGTCATAGATATAGTATCGGTCCGATTGTCTCAGTGTTACATAACAAATTAGTTCTTCTCATTGAGTGTGTTGTGTTTTTTATTTTTTGGTAACGTATATTATTATATCAAATTACTGCTTATTATAGAGTCTAATTGAGTTTTTCAAGGCGAAAAACCTTATATTTCGGTTTTGAAGGTGTTTTAGTTTAGTTTCTCATGGCTTCATGGCTGTAACACAAAACTGCAATTTCTCAAGCTTGTCAGGAGTAACCATACCTTTGAAGACATCCATTTCGATGGTTGGTATTACTATCAGCAATATAACCTTTATTGGGAAAATCACGTAAGATCAATTGCTAAAAGTGCATCTCAAAAACTTGGTTTTCTGTTTCGGGCCAGGAGCTATTTCACTTCCAGTCAGCTGCTTATGATCTATAAGGCACAGATCCGACCTGTCCTGAAATTCTGTTTCCATATTTGGAGTGCAGCACCCAATCATACCCAGAAACTGTTGGATTTTGTCCAAAAAAGGACAATTCGTCTCGTGGGTGATGCCTCGCTCACAAACTCACTCATTTCTCTGGAACACCGTAGAAACGCTGGCGATCTGGCTCTATTTTATAGATATTTTCATGGACGATGCTCTATAGATCGATATAGAAAATATCTCCAAAACGATAACCTCCTTCGTAATTCAGGCCCTTATAATAATTCCCTTGATACCTAAATAACTATTCACTTTTCACTGTTGAATTTTGAATTTGATTGGCACCAAAAACGCCATTCAATAATATATCACGTTGTAGTTTCCTTGCTTTTCTCAGTTTTGTTTCCAAATAATGGAATTTTGTTCTTGAAATCGTCTGCTTTATTGTAAATTGATGGAACAGCAGATTCTCTCAAACAGATTTTGAAACCTTCTGTTCGTAACTGGGCCTAAAATATTTCTTTCATTCTTTCATTCTGATCAGATGCTATTATAAGAAGTGAATTTTAATGAGTACCTCACAAATTTCGCTCGTCTTGAAATTGATTTTCCACCCACAGGGCGTTTCATATCTTCCTTCCATAAGCGGATGGTTGATATTTGTTTTGGAAAATTGAATAAATGATATCCATTTTTATCAGATTTGGCACAATTTATTACACAGCAAGTGATTTCCTGCTTTTTTCTCGAAAGTATAATTATTAAATTTCATTTCAATTCTAACGTTTATAAAATTTATTGTCAAACTCAAACAATTTTGAATAAAAAGCGCGGGACGACTATGGTGCTATTGTCACAATGCAAGGTGTGTAACTTAATAAATCTAAACATTCAAAATCCCTAACAGTTGTCATTTCTGTGTCCGAACTCTTATCAAACTAATACCATCCAGTGACTCTACCATTGACCATCCTGGTATCAAGACTGATGTGGTCGAACGAATGACTTGACACAGCCCATGTTCATTCATAATCCTGACACAAGGTGATTTTCCTTTTATTTTCTTCATATTTCACACGCAAATATGAGAAAATGCCGATGTTACAACTATTGCCCATCAGATGTAAAATGCATACGAGAAACTTTCATCATTATTCATAATTGATATCTATGTTGTTTTGTCTACTCAACATTCTCAACAATATGCAGATTTATTAAAACAGACAATGATTGTGGTGGAAAATAGGTAGATAGGCATAATGAAAATAATATACCGGATGTTACTTAATAGCTATCCAATAGCTGATGACAAGAAATTGGAAAGTGCAAGTTTTTCAATGGCTCACGCTTCATGTTCCACCATTTGATGGGGTTGAGAGTTAGCACAAAAAAGTTCATAGGTAGAACTCTAGTTGTACCTATAAACAAACGTAAAGTACGTAGTCAGATCGCATAATTATAGAGAACAGCGGTGTACATTTTACGATTGTGTACAACCGAAAAGAACACTAGGATTTCTATACCTAGCTATAACAATAATTGATAAAGTAGTTACTACGTGATCACTATAATTACTGATACAGATAGAAAAAATATGAGGCTGGCTGGTTTTTGAATGAATACCTTTTATACCAATTCTTATTACTAGGGTCTGGAGACAGGAGGAAACAAATAATCATCGCGGTGGGCTAGAGATCACCCAACGGCGCGCGGGACAAATGTTGCAGTGAAACAATAATTATTATTATTGGTAGCTTAGTAACCAATACCCCTTATTGATGCGGAATGAAGTATTCAGAAAATTTCACGAAAAAAAAAATTGAAAGAGCGAATCACTATCGGCCTCTACAGTAAATGCCTACACAGTACTATTTTCAGGGAGGAAGGAAAATATCCTTTCTGTATGAAAAAATAAAAGTACTTGCAGAAAAAAATAAGCCGACTGTCGCAGGCATTGAACCCGGGGCGCCAGCGTGAAATTCGTACACACAGTCAACTGCGCCACGAGTTGTTGTATCCATGGTAGCCATGTGTGGTAGACTGAAGAAAAAGTTTAGTCGCTGTATCTGCACTTACCACGCTGTAACGTTCTCCCACCACAAGGATCATTTGTTGCCTCCTGTCTGTAGGCGCTAGTATTCTTATTCGACTCAGCATGCCAAGTTCAGTATACAAGAGGTAGGTGTAAAGGTTAAATAGTAAATTCATTCGATAAAAGAAACTCCCAAACAACTCTCACATTGATGTGACCCGCGTGAACAAATAAACAGATTTTATTTCGAAATGTTCAATGTTCATATATCACTTTTCAATATCCTATCATCGAATATTTTCAATATTCAAAATAATATTATTGTTCTTCATGGTATACGGTGACGTCAGAATTATTACAGTGTAGAACTTTGGCCAATAAAAATAGGTGTTGTTCAAATTTTATTTTGCATGATGCCATGAGTATCACTCATTATCCTGTATAGCTTGAGCAACTATAGTATTCATGATGAAACGCACTATAAAAAAGTGGAAAAAATTTGAAAAATATTCCTCAAATTCAAATTAAAGTTTATTTCAGAATATTTTGTGACATGACTGCATTAATGGCACGTGTAGAATAAATGGATTTGATTTCATCTATGCTCATTGATTTAAAGTGTTGATATAAATAAAACATCAAATTATTCGTGACGTCACATGCGATAGAACAACGAAGGATGAATGATCTAGTCACAGACGGCAGGCGATACAGGGTGATTCATTAGGAATGGTCAATCTCTGAACTACAGATAGTAAACACCAAAATATGAAGATTCGGCCCAATATGCCTTGTGAAACTATTGCAGAGTTTTCAGTAACTTTGTAAGTTTTCTGACAAGAGATTCATGAATTTTCAACTCATTTTTTGATTGCTCATGGAGGGCGCTAGTGACACTCTGTATTTTTTTCTCAAAGTCACTTTGCTAACTTCATAATATGAAATAGCAAAAGTATAAAACACAGATCCCTTCAGAAACCGTTAGAACTAGACATTTCGAAAAAGAGTACATTTTTATGTAGAATTGTCTTCCTCCGCTTTGCGTCGGGGACAACACGACCTGGAGCTAAAATGTACCAATTTTTTCCCTTGTAGAATGAATAACTATTTTGATGTGACGTAAATAAAGTTATAAGTTTCAACGCTGTTGACAGGTTGAAACATGTCACTTTGCATAATTTACTTTTTTTCGACGGGAACAAAGTGGGTACTTTTTTCCCGGATATCGATGACAAAAATGTACACTGTTGATGGCTTTTCTGGTGCTATTTATAGTTCCGAAAGAAAAGCCAATAATACCATCTCCGGGAAAGAACTCCAAGTCCTTTTACCTTTCATTCGACTCCGCGGTTACGAAAATTTCTCAATATTGATTCGTCCCTTTTCCTGTCACCAGAAGAAAATAGTGTATTATACATGGGAGAAATGTTATAGAGTTTAGCTCACGGCCTTTTGTCTCCCTCCGCTACGCGTTGGTAGAGACAACACAACCTGATGGAGCAAAAATCTACAACTTTTATCCCTGTTATAATAAAAGACTATTTACTCCCAAAACTTATTCAGTGTTCAACAGTCAAATATCTACAAAGAACACACATGGGCGATGCTATTGATTATTTCAACAAACTATTATAGTTCAGCCAAAAGAAACGTTCTGCACTGATTATGAAATTACATGTCAGTTACCCTATGAACCGTAAAAAATATATGATTTTCCGAAAGAGTGCCTGAAAATATCAACTGAAAATTTAAAAAAAAATTGGAGATACCGGGGATCGAACCCGGGGCCTTTCACATGCAAAGCGAACGCTCTACCACTGAGCTATATCCCCTGACGATAAAATGGTCTCATGACACTGTTTGATAACTCTAGATTACTCTGAAATATCTACATTGTGTTCCAAAATTGAAACGACGAAACCTAGAGAAGATTCTACTTAGCAAGCCAAAAAGTATTTTGAAGAAAAATATTTCCAATTAGGTGGGTAAAAAAACCTAGACAGCACGGGATGTTCTATAAATATGCTGAAAAAGGGCGATTTATTCCGGAGGTTCACAGAATATTCGAAGAAATAAGTATATGAATTACCTGGAACATCCAAGGAATATTCCAATGTGAATTTTATTCCAGTTATATTATTCCAAAATAATATACCTACAAGGAATAATATTCGCGAGTGAATATCTGGTTGAATTGTTCAGAGAATATTAAGAAATGAATATGTTCCCAGCTAAATATTCAATATTGTATATTTATGAAATATTCCCATATATTTCAATGAACTGGTATAAGTAGTTATAAACACCTATCAATATTTCATCAGAGATGTGAGTATCAAACATTTATTTTATTATATTATGTTAGGAGATTTTGGATCAAAAAGTGTTCAGGTATGATCCGATTCTGAACGCCGCTCTTTCAAGAAATTGTTATTTACAAAAATATTTATTTCGATTATCTCAATTTTTTTATGGCATATTCCAGGAACATTCATATATTATTATACCTGGATCATCCCTGAATATTCCTGGAATATATTCTATAGATCCATGAAATGTTCTTTTGGACATTATCTATGGATAACTGAGTAATTCTTATTCACAAATTCAGAGAATATTCCAGTGATATTCTCGAATATCCTAGACTATCCCTAGAATATTCCAATATCTCACAAGAAATATGATATAGTGAGATCAATGGAATATCTGGTGCTATCTGGTGACTCTTCACATTATCAGTAATTCATAAAGTATTACTCACTTGCATGCAGATTCCGAACAATCTCACTCACACAGTAGGTATACTGGGATGCGCTATGGCTCACAAGTTGATAGAATATGTACATAGGTACTTCAAAATTTCTTATATGTGCCTAGGGTATCGTATAGCCTTCTACTGACTTAATATAATGTATCGCATGCCCAACATGAATAGATCTTTTGGGTTTTTGGGATTCATAAGTTAACTCAATTAGTGTTAATCACTGAAATAACATTATCAGTAATGTCATTAGCTATAAGAGAGGTTGTCACTGCTCATATTCAAATTCCTTTTTGAAACTTTAATGCTGTTGATATTGGAGTATCCGAAATGGGTAATTTAATATTCAATGTTAACTTAGCCAGTTCGAACACAAACCTTGATTTAACGTTGATATAACATTGAAATATTGCGTTATCACGAATACATACTATTCGATGAGTTTATTATTTTGAAGAATGTTTTCTCACAGCTGGTTGAAAATGCATTTGAAAATACGCGTTATTCTTATAAATTTCCCAAACGATCAACATGTTATTTTTAGTAACTAAATGAGACTTAGATAAAAGACCATTGAAAAATCACAACTATATTAATATTTTCATCACGTAAAATTATAGGATGCTGTGGGATCAACATCTTGTATAAACTTATACTGAGTTTGTAGTTTGTTAAATGAACATAATTAGTAGCTGATCAATGAAAAATGGCTGATTCGATTCACTAACTTGCCCAAGTTGTGCAATTATTTCGATATTGTCCCCTCAGTTATTACAGAGATTGTTATTGTAAATACTTCTAACGTATCTCTTTTCCGATGTCCACTGACACAGAAAAAAGGGATATATGGTTTTCAAGAGTGATGCATCACTCTTTTGAAAACAGCCCCTCTTTCCTTGCTCTTCGTGTTTTGTTCATTTCTCTTTTTGATGGCCGTCGTCTTCCTGTTTCTGTATGGTTTGAACTTGAACTCTGGTTTGAACTCCGGTTTAATACCCTGTATAGTTCAAATAGAGCTGTTGATCAGATTTACTTTGCTTTACTATCGCCTCAAACTAATAACTAGCAGATGCAGCTGCCTGATTTTGTTTCTTTTCCAATAAGTCTTCATGATGCAGAAATTCATTTACCTTCTGAGTTTATGAGCGCTTTTTCAATTGTGTATGATAAATTAGCCTGACTACGAATTGATGAAAATATTGTAGGCTAGAATTGTACTATTAAAGTTGATGCTCGAGAAGATTAGTGGACTGTAATGAATTTGTATCGAATTAAAACGGGCCTCAGATCATACAAGTCTACTATGACTTTGGTGTCGATGGAGGTCCGGAAGTCTTCTGCTTCGGAGCTGAAGCCATGAGGTTGCATTTGAAAAAAACATATTGGGGTTGATTCTAGCTACCCCTGAAGGGTTATATTCTCCATACTTCTCGTCAAA
Source organism: Phaedon cochleariae (assembly GCA_918026855.4). Lineage (NCBI taxonomy): Eukaryota > Metazoa > Arthropoda > Insecta > Coleoptera > Chrysomelidae > Phaedon > Phaedon cochleariae. The sequence continues at coordinate 30,383,325 of OU896719.1, forward strand.
TGTAGGTATATAAATACACTTCCCCAGTATAGCGAATTTATTCCAGTCAAAGTCACCACCCTGTATATAGGTAATATGCATGAACTTCTTCCACTACTGATGGGTACGTACATACATACCTACCATCGCAGTTTCCACATAATAAGAGGTTCATATCAAAATTTTGTCGGACTCGCAGATTACGCATCTCATTTTATACCTACCGCAAAAATTACTTTGGATAACTAATTATACTCATTACATTGGGGCAAATCGGTCAATTCCATGCGAAACTGACGATAGCCCAGTCACTGGAATATGAAAATATCGGTACTCAGTATACACCTATATGAGAAATATGAAAAACTTTGAATAAGAATTTGTTTTGCTCAACTCTGGGATTATATTTCGCCCTGTATACCTTGGTTATTGCTATTTTGAAACAAGGCTCTAGAAGCTGTCAGATGGATGAAATTCCAAATAAGATTAGAATCCAAAGAGGATTGATGATGTCATTGTTTTTATTATAATCGAAACTAGCACAATTTTCTTAACCCATTTAATTCATTGATTGATCAATTATGGAAATAGTTCAATAAGTCCTATAGAAATTCCAGGGGCATGATACAGATATTCTGAGAATTGGGTCATCTACAGATTTGTTTCGGCAAAATTTTTTTGGTTCAAGATCATATGTCCTTGACTTGTAAATTAGATGACACCGCTATGAAATAGAAAAAAGAGTTCAAGTAAACTTGCATGGAAACTTGATTCCAATATACAAGGTGTAACTTGATTGATGGCTGAAATTGAAGGATATGGTTCCTTCTCAGCTCATTCTAAAAAGATTTTACGTGCACCTACTATAAGCAGCAATAGGCATTTTTTGATACTGGAGATTTTTCAATATTTCTACCAGTGGCGTCCGTTTATTGAGATGTATCCTAGAAATATTGAAAAAAAAAATGTTGTCCGCCCTTGATTTTACCGAGGATAAAACTCTTTTTCCGTCGACCTCTTATTAACGACTGAGTTTAATGTACCTATATGAAATCGTTCATTAATGACCCCTATTAATGATCAATTTGTTTATTAATGCACGATTGTTTTATAGGCCAAGGAATTCATTTTCTATGTTGATCAATTCGACAAATGTCAAATGTCACTAATGTCAGTAACAAGGCTACTGGGCGATTCTTAGTAGTTTCCGGATGAATGATGAATTCGCGAACCAAGTTTTCTTCATTGCAGCTATGTTGCAGGAGAAATGAGTAATATAGTCGACAGAAAAATTTTGTAACCAACTCGTATATTAAAAGGCGATTAATGATCTCGAACATTAATCGGCCTCATTAATACACTAGTTGATTATATAACTATTTTGGAATCTTCATTCATTTCGAAACAATTCAACCTCCTGATTTTTTCCGTCCGACAAACCGTTTTCGCGTAAAAAATAATAACTTTTTTCATGCATTTGTGGCACAACGAAATTATTCTGAACCAATAGGCTATAGTGCCCTATTTCTCTTTAAAATAATGACATTTGATCGATTACGTTGCGTTCTTATATTGACAACTATTCATAAACGTGACAGTTTTTTACATTGTGAAAGTTTCGTTAATCAAAAAAGGAAGCAGAAAATTTTTACATCCTATAATTCGAAATATAAGAGGTTTATGGCATATGTGCATATGAACTTCACTTCTTAAAATGAGCTGAAGAACCATATCTTATATTTTCAGCCATCAATTACATTACACCCTGTATAAGGTATGTACATATGCCCATAGCTTGAGGGTAAATTCCTTGAACAATTTCATATCGGAAGTGCCTTATATATACTTTTGTCCAAAACTATATAGTTGACGAGTAATGACCAATATCAAATTTCACAGGATGTGTTGCAATGAAGCGAAGAGAATGTTCCTATAATCTTTCGTTTTCACATCAAAGATTACATGGAACTGCTTTGAAACACTCATGCAACTGGGAAAGGACAACAAAGTCACACTTATGTGGGTTCCAGGGCATGAAGGAATCAAAGGAAATGAGGCAGCTGATCGCCTTGCAAAAAAAGGTGCAGCATATGCACTTTTTGGTACTGAGCCTTTTTGTGGTATAAACAAATGTCACCTAAAGGGAGAACTCAGGAAATGGGAAGAAATTGAAAGGTCCTTCTACTGGAGAGCAACTCCAGGTCAACGACAAGCGAAAAGGTTCATCAACCATGCGCAGAACCGAACCAAAGAGCTACTCAGCCTCAGCAAACCAGAGCTAAAGCTCATCACAGGCTTTCTCACAGGACACGGCCCTCTGAGGTACCATCTCAAAAAGATGGGCCTGGCGGAGACTGACACTTGCCGCTTTTCTAACAATGAGACCGAAACCGCGGAACACATACTTTGCTCATGTGAAGTATTAGTCCGCCAAAGGCTGAACCACCTAGAACAGGTCTATCTCACCCCTGCTGAAGTAGAAAATTCAACCGTCAGGAAAATTGTAGGCTTCATCAGAAGTCTAGGGTTAGAGGACCAAAACTAGATAGGGGTAATCACAATAGATCTTCTAGGTCGCTTATTGTCTAGAACATGTTGAAAACGCATGAATATCATCACTTGAAAGTTGCGTACATTGAAAAACCATTGCAAAAAATCTGTCACTAGCTGGCCAGTCTATATATATATATACAAATAACTAATTTTGATAATATTCCGAATATCTCGAGAAGGTGCTGATTTATCATTTTCATGTATATTATAGATCCTTTGCTATCATCTCAATGTTTGACAACATGAAAATGCATGACTGGCCTACAAGAAATGTGGACGCTGAAGAACGTGAAACAGTTTCCGACGATTCATTTTGACTTTTTTTCCAGGGCAGTCGCAGACATGCAATTAGTTTGAATGTTCGCACACCATCTTCGGTGAGGTAGTGATGAGAGAAGATAAGTCGGGTTGAAAACGAGTGGTCGAGAAGAAAAAATCGCAAGATGGCTTCGGAAAACGTGAAACTAGAACCCCTTGGGCCCAACAAGTAAGTACTCATAAATGCATATCAAGTTTAAAATTTATTTAGATGTATACCTTTTTTTACTGAAGCTTTGTTGGGTAAACGATTCCAAACTCATATTTATAGAATGGCAGTTAAATGAACGAAGATTCTTTGTTTTGATCGATGAAATTGCGACATTTTATTAATCTTCTTGTCAAGTTTTTCTTCAAGAACCAATGCGATAATAGTGATATTCTTTCATTCTGAACTTGACACTTGAATTGAACTGAAGAACGATTCAGTTCAGTTCTGCTGAAATATTTCAGTTAGTTCAGATTGAAAGAATATTACTAGTATCTCATTTCTCGAAGTTCATGAACACCCAACTATGAACTACAAATGGTATGATGTACAGGGTGGGCACTTGAGTTGACTGAAATTTTGTTAGATTCTTCTAGAAAAATTCACGGTTATTCTGGTTGTTTTGGTATCCACGTATTTTTGTCTCAAAACACGTATTTGATGATGAAAATGTGAACAAACAACCATTTATCGCGATATTTCTTGAAAAAGTTTCAATTTCACCTTCTTTTTCCGCCTGTCCTAGAACTATTTGCCATTTGTTCCAGTATTGAACAGTTTATTTATCAAGGTGTACTTCAATGATACATTTTCAATATAAAAATCGACTAGAAATATGTGTTTCTTGCAATTTTTCGTTATTTACTATTTGGTGAACAATCATACCAGCTGCCATTTTTGCCATTCCTGCCATCTGCCATTCAATTATCAAGGACATGTCAAATATGCAAGAATTCACTTTCACCGTAGATAGGTTCAAGAATTGATTTTTTTCTGGAAATTCATATCACACAACTAGTTTCAGCTTTTGAAGTAGAAAAAAAGATTGAGCTTTCCTTCTTCCTTCTGAGGAAGAATAAAATTTGAAATAATCTGTATGAATTGAAATTGAAATCCGAAATTCATTTGAAATCTAAATTTGAATGGCTGCCAGCTGGTATGATAATTGATCAGTAAATATGAAAACTCACCAAAAAAAAATCATACTTATATTTTGTTGATTTTTCTATATAAAATGTGTCATTGAAGTACATCTGGAGTATATGAAGTGTGTCTAATGACAAAATAAGAGCAAGTAGCTGCGAATCAATAAATGCGTATATTCAATGACAGGCGGAAAGAGAAGGTAAAATATAAAACTTCTTCGTGAAATATTTCGATAAATAGTTGTTCATTCACATTTCCATTTCCATTCCAACCAAAGAGGGCTGAACCCCATCAATCCTGGTACAAACTGTATAGCATCAACCATTGATTATTTTATAACCACATGAATAAATTATCTTAATTTTCAGACAGTTAGATGAACACTCAGGCCTACTTCATTCAGGGTATTGGTAAACATAATTCAGTTGATGCACTGAAGTAGCGTTTTTCTATTATTTTTGAACGGAAATTTTCATTCATTAGTGAATGTACGAAAACGTAGAAATGCCACTATACCTATTTAGTCTCTGAATTTTTTTCTGACTCCACTTTTTTCTGCATATACACGGCGGAAAATCACGAACACGTATTCCTATGCATGAAAAATGAATAAATACGCTTCGGCAAGAAATTCGCACCCGTGATTTTTTGCCGTGTTCACTCTGTAAATACTTACACATTTACAAAAGGAGTGAATTCAGAGAAGAAGTCTGATTTCAGTCGAAAAGTTTGAATTCATAGATAAAAGGAAATACATACTGTAGTTTCCTTTCTACGCTGTCGTACTTTCGTATAAATGTTATCAATTTGAACATGTATCGCATTTTTTCATTTCATCACAGATAGTATAGTCGCTTTCAAGAAAGCTTTTTCACGATTGACAGAAAATTTCGTGAAATATGCGACTATGGTATCCAAAACGAGAAATTGAATCATCAGATAATAGGCGAGTGGACTTAATCTGAATCGAATGGGCCATGGTTTTAGTCACCATTTTTGATTTTAATAACTGAAATGAGATTTAGTCCTATTTCCTTATCATCCTGTTTATTCCAAAAAAGTGCTTTTTTCGTCTTTCATTGTTCTCCACAAATCATGAGACTAGTTCTTCCCAATAGTCAGCTCAAGTGGAGTTCTAGAGAAAAAATTCAAGAAATGCAAGACTTTCGAAAAAAAATTGAATTTTAGTTCCAATTGCCAATTGAGGAGAAATCACGAAAACGTCCCGAGATGAGGTTCCAGTGTATATGACTGACTTTTGATCACAAAAAAATTTCTCGAGTTCTGGCAGCATTGGAAATGTAGACCTTAGTGTAATGGCTCCACTTTACACCCTGTGTAAGTTTTGTTCTGCGGACTTTTTCAGAGTGTTCTAGCTCTCTTTGAAGCCGATGAAACATCACATCTGATATCGAAAACCGCATGAAGATCGGTCAATTTTTTAAAAAAATACAGGTCTTCGAAATAGAGTCAAATCATTAGTAGTCCATTTAGTGTGTTGAGAACTGTATTTCAAGTTTCAACTCTTAAATTCGTGAATTTTTTGAAGGCAAAAACATGTATTGGTATGTATATACGTATGGGTTGGTATATGACCCGATATACTTGTGCTTTTGTGAGGTATTCTGTGGTCGTGGCAAAGCCGAACACTGTTGAGTCGTTTTAGGTATTTGATATATTACTATGCAGCATTTTCCACAAAACCACCACTATGGCCAGCATGAAGTACAAGGAATCTTTTCCCATCATAACCTTCTGGTTTACGAACACTTTTTTGTACTTTGATCTTGCCATGATCTGATTCTCTTTCGCAAATATCCAAGTTTCATCTAAGAAGACGATTTGTCTAGGGTAACTAGAATTGCGATTTTCATAAAACTTTCTGAAAAACTCTGCTTTCATTATAGATATGTCCGTCTTCTCAACCAATCACCGTCTGTTGTCTTCTTTTTTATATTTGAATTCTACATTTGTGAGAAGTTTGCTCAATGTGCCTATACTTGCATCATGAATATGTTTAGTTCTGAGTTCTTCTTTCAAAATTCTAAGAGTGATGTGTTTTTCTGTAAAATAGTCAGTTGAAGGTAGTCAAGAAGTATCAAATGAAATCACTTACTTTCTGCATACATAGTATATAAATCACATTGCGTAGTTCCATTTTCAAATTATCATCCAGATCTACTGTCTTGGGTTTTTCTTTAGTCCTAGATTTCCCTGGCGTACTCAAACTTTCGTTTCTCTCAGAACGTACTTTAATACTCGAAACTGTCCGCAGACACATCATGATGATATTCTTGAAGTAAGCTCTGAATATTTTCATTATTGATCAGAAAGAATTATGATTTTCCTATTGTATGAAAGTGAACGGGATTAAAGGACTATTATTATCTTTCTCTCTTGTGAAATATTGTAGCAAATTCGATACAAGACTTCGTGCTTGCGAATTCAAACGTCTTCCTGGCATGTTGAATATTTGACAATGACCACGCAAAACGATGGCATTTCACCAAACGTCATGATAGACATTTGCTCCTCTATATGCAAGTCTGAAGAGGATAGCCAGTTGCGCGTAGGTCTATGCTAATTTCTGTCACACGCAACGAAATATTATACAGACTGTAGTAATCATATTAATCCACACTAGAAGAAATTTGAAGCGGTGAACGTGTCAACATCGCGTGCACGACTTGTGGGCGTGGTTTTGTGCTTTCTCAGTGCTTAGCACAATGTTGTCAAGTCTCCAACATTTACATGATATTTTGAAGTATTTGAAATATTTGGACATGCTGGTTGCTTGGAAGAGTCAAGAATGAACTATAATATCATGGATTCCTATTATGTTTTATTGAACGACAACACTCTTTCATCTTTTTGATAACTTCTTCATAATTGGTGACTTGACAACCCTGCTTCGTGAGTAGAAATGGAAGATTATCTGACCAATAACGAAACTACATAAAAGCTGACGTCACCATTCATTCGACGTATCGCCAAATTCATTTATTTACATAAAAAAGTGTGAGAAGTATTGCAAAAATTGATTTAGGTCCCTATATATAACGACACAGTGGAGTAATTGAATGCCAATAATTCGTTATAAGTGCACTCGCCCATTTTCAAGTTGCTAAAGCAGTCACCATTCACCTGTGGAATCCTCTACACCACCCACCTACTATAAAGGCACTTATATTCTGTATCCGCAATTAGAATACGAAAATGCCACAGTAAACAATATGATCGCTTCGAAAATACATTTGGCACGACTTGAGAAGATAATTGAGCGGATTTATTTTTCAGAACTGGACCTAACAGAATCCAAGATGACGGGATTGACGATTATGATCCACATCTTCATAGAGAAGTTGAAAGTCCAACCACGTAAGGCTATTTTTCAACTCATTAATGAAAAATAATCAATCACCTTTGAAGTGTCACTTATTAATGAATACTCAATTCTATTATTGAATCTTCCTCTCAGATCTTTGGACAGAAACGTGAATAACACTCGGACTAAAAGTAGTACAAGAGAAAGAAATCATATCTATTTCGAATGCAGTTATTTTGTCTACAGAAAATATTTACAAACAATGCGTACCAAACCATAACACTGTTATACGGGTTTCCAAACTTAAGTCAGCACTATCAATCCCTAACTTGGTTTTTATTGAAGCAACAATGTCCAGTTAAATGGGCACACTATAGTATTAAATCGAACATCGCTTTCACAAGTTAAGTCAAGAGGAATTTTTTTCAAAAGGGACATCCATTATACAATATCCTCAATCGATAGGAAATTCGATTCTGAACAAATATTTCTCATCATATTTTATTCTGAATCGAAAAATGATAAGCTTTCAATGATTTTTCGAATTCGTTAAAGTGATTGTTAGTCGAGTTATTATCTGTATTTGTATCATTCGTAACTCGTATATTTGCCTCAAAATAATGTGAAACGAAATCGATATTGATCGCACATCCAATACTGATTTGTTATCGTGTAACATCGTTCATCAGTGTTAACACAGGTGTTAAATTTCCTCCGATGAGCGGCGCAAAAGTAATTACAAACTCATGGCTCCTGAAAGTCTCACACCTACATCTATCAGCTGTCATGACTCCTCTTTCCGAAATATTAGTATCTTCCATAAGAATACTGTTACAGACAAAATTTCAAGAACTAAACGTGAGGAATAGATGTTGCTTGATTAAACAATTAGAAATTACAAGTTGTAACAATTTTGTTGGTCACTCTGTAGGTTGTTTTGAAGTTTTAAGTATCGTGTTTTAAGATTCCATATAAATTTCAAGAAATCGAAATCGAATTGATAAAGTATAACTATATCGGTAGATATATTGAGTGGATCAATTATTTTGCCGATGAAAGTATATTCTTTCACCTATCCATTCACCTAAAAATGATATGAAGGTGGTCAGAAATTATCTCATTATGGCTCGATTACCAGTTTTTGAAGAGAATTGCTCTTAGTTATGAGTTAACGAACATAATAACTACAATATCATGAGATCATTTCTCAATATTTCAGAAATGCAGAAACGCTTATTCACTTGCTCAAAGGTTGCCTGGGGACTGGAATCTTAGCCCTGCCAGAAGCTTTCAAGTATTCCGGGATGGCGAACGGAATTGTATCCACGTTCCTCATAGGACTCCTTTGCACCTATTGCCTTCATGTTTTGGTAAGTGTATAATCAAAAACAAAATAGAAATGATAATTATACTTACATAAGATTTCCTCCTATCTTCGGTGATTTCCTCCTATCTACGGTATAAATCATTATAGCTCTTTGGAAAACTTGGTCAGATAAACTTATAATGAGATTTCGATGAGAAATCAATGAAGGGCCATTCCCTTCATGTTAGTGTGGGGGTCCCTAGGGTCCCTATATTTAGGTGTACCCACTAAAAATTCCACCACCTCCCAAGGCTCGTCTGGCCAGAGTTTCCGAAGACACTCAGGCCTGTTAGTCCATTGCAACTCACTTCGACTATGCCATTATTGATTTCACCATATACGACCCATGGTTCTTATATGACGCCCACTTCAAATACCATCATCAGAATAACTATGGCACTGCTGCTCACAGTATCAGAGGTTCCTGAAGACTATTCTTCTAGGTACTTAACTTGTCCATGAAGAAGGCCAAAATAGTCCGTTCTTCTACACGAGCTCTGATACTCAGAGTACGAATAAAATAAATAAGTACTGATAGCACATCGATAACATTTTTAGTGTGCTCATATTAGCATTTAGGTTCTAATGGAATTATGAAAATGAATCAGATGGCCTGCTAGAACTGAGAACTGACATACTGGGTCCTTGACATATTAAGTAACCCAGGTTTCAATTAGCTCTCTCCTAAAATAAATGAAATATGCTTCTGGTACATGTAACTTGGACGACCAGTATAAATATCACTAGGTCGATGTTTGACGGTGATTTGTATCCATCAGCTCAATGAGAATTGATATTGTTATCTGTTACCAATGAGCCTTATTATGTAACACATTTATTGACCTCCATATTATGGAGATCGATTCAATGATCCATTGATTCAGTTCTTATTCAGTAATTCAATGAGGGAATTTAATGAATGATGTTACGAGCGAATCATTCGACAAATATTTGTATTGAATGTGGATAATACACATATACACTGTGTCCAAGATGAGGAGGGCAAGTATGGGTAACTACAAGAGATACAGATTTTGTTTATTGGGAGAAAAATTGCGCTATTTAAGTGCCAATGGAATTGCTCTCGATGATTCTCTACCTATATGATTTTTCGTATTTGAATTATCTTCAAAGAATCCAAAATTCTGGATTTTCCATTTTAAGTTTTTTCGGCGCTGATAATGAAGTAATGACAAAACTCAAACAGAAATTCATGGCAACTTCTGATGATCATCGACTTAATTTTTCCAAACGCGGCCCTGATATCTTGATATCAGATTCACAAGAATTCAAAGACAACTTGTGTTATCTTAAGTGATATCACGATGTTCTTGCTATTCAGAACAAAAAATACAGGCTTGATTTTGAATTTTGGTGGCATTCGAAATATGTGAGAAAAATAGATTCTCAACCAACTGTTTCCGCAGTTATTCAAAGTGGTACCTATTTTTTTTTTGTTCACTATATCAACTGTATGAGTAGGTACTTCCATATGAACTCAACTTCATTGAATGCAACTGCACACTCTTGCATAAATATTATATTTAACAAGAATCAATGAGGGTGAGCCGCTTAATTAAATAATAACACTTAATTTCCTTTCTCAATTAAATGCAATAAAAGTCATACGTATACCTCGCACTCCTCAAAATTAAAAATTGAATCATCACGAAGTTATTACCTACACCATCTGGAGTCAAAATATTTCTTCACCTAAAGAAAATTTTCATTGAGTATTTGTTTATTTATACGATCTACGCATCATTGCATTGCGTTCAGTATTTTCCTACCCACCTTTTCCTCACTCTTTCATTAATTGGAGTCACAGGCATGTTTTTTGGAAACCTTGTTACAGGGAGTCCTATAGGACCACGTCTTTTTTGTCAGGAATGTATCAATGTTATAAATATGGATTAAATACCACCAGTATCCTTCATACAATTTTTCTTCCTAAGATCCTCAGTAACTATAAGTTGCGGACCCTTGTAGTTACAAAATCATTTGACAAGGAAGGGTATTCGACCTATATCATATTAATTTTGTTGTTATGAAAACTGAGAAAAAATAGTAGATATAGAATAGGGAATATATAGGCACTTCAACTGATTGAAAAGATGAATTCATTCCTATGTTTTTCCATATATGTCAAACCGTATACCATTGAATGTACTCGCCTTTACATTCATGAAATGGAGATAATTTTTTTATTGTTATTCCTGACTTCAACATACTGGTATGACGTTCATACATACCAGTAAGCATCATCACAAGTCTCAGTGAGTCGTAGAGGTCCGCTGGTGAAACGGTTTACCATTGTTTTTCTAATTATTTGTACATTGAAAAAGAATCAAAATGGATACACAATCAATATTTCATATGAAGGTATTGACTTCAATGAAAAAAAAAAACATATATCTTGATAACAAATGTTCGGCTCAAAAGTTGAACTTTAGCTTCTAGGAACTAAAAAGGACGTACTGGACGTCATCAAGAATAAACAACATTGTTACGGTTGGTTATTTGGGTTGAGACGCATACCTGATTTGTTTCCGATTTCAGCAGATGTGGCAATTCATACCCATGCTGGAGATATAAATACACCTTTATTATAGTTTAGTATTGAAATTATAAACATCTCAGTTGAATATTTTTGTTTTGATCAGGAAAGCCTTCAAGATTAAAATACTTGCTTGATCTGTATATCATTCGTTATTCTCGGGATGGATAACTTGTTTTTGAATAATCACGGCAAGCAATAGTGTTTTGTCTCAAACAACGATATTGTTTAGCTTCATTTGATTATGAAGTCAAACACAGTGTACCTAGTATGGAATTGGAGAGGAAAAACTAATCACTATCATCATTGTTGATATGCTCACTAACCTAACATTTTCCACGTCTTGTTCCTATAGCTGGCACTGGCGCGGTATTTGCCATTAGAGCACCTGGTCCATACACAAATATGTCACTCTGTATATTGAAACTATAATTCGAACATCCTACAAAACCTAACCTGCTGTTAATGCAGGTAGAATATTCTCACCACATGAATTATTTGCGAGATTATTTGTCAATATTTGTTGCATTGCATACATATGGCACGGCATTGGTGGTTACTTCACATGTTTATTTGAGTTAATTGTTTCGGTTGCAAAAAAATAGCATGTTTCATTCGGATCAAAAGTGACTTTGTTTGACTCGCAAATTTTGCTTTCGCTCGGCTTCGCTAAACGCTTCGTCTCGCAAATGCAAAATTCGCTTGTCAAAGGAAGTCTCACTTTTGATCCTAATAAAACAATCTACTATTTCCGTGTAGGAGTTGATTTATCGAAGAAAAACATTTTTCATTTTGGGACTTTGAGGGCCCGTAACTTGGTAACAAAGGATTTTAAAATGTACCACAAGTGATATTTTGGTCACATCTTCATATATTCCCGAGAAGAAAGGAGGAGGTCCTAGTACACCATGTTTATGGCACGTTTCATTTGATATTTTCAGGTTAGAGCACAATATGTAATTTGTAAAAAGCTGAAAGTGGCACTGCTGACATATCCGGAATCGATGAAGATTGCTTGTGAGATCGGTCCAACGTGTCTTAGGAGATTCGCACCGTATGCACCGTAAGTATTATAATAGTAGGATTCCACATGGTCATCAATGGTTTCTACAGGGTGTATGTAAATAACGCCGAAAAATTTCAAGGGATGATTCCTTGTGATATTCTAGCAAATAAAGTTCGTATGAAGATGTGTCCTAACTTACTCCGTTTTTTGAGATACAGGATGTTGAAGTTATAAGTATTAATTGTTTTCATTCATAACCCTCCTGTATAAGCTTTCATGGTGCCAGAATTCAGTATGGTTGGAGACTGAGAAAGCTCCAAAATTTCGAACTGATTGTAATTGTTGTTATTGAGTAATCTCAATGGAAGTCTTGAAAACACCTACATTAAATTTGGAGTCAGATCGAATTTTTATTGTTTCCTCTGAAACTAAGCTAGATACAAAAATCACACAGAAGATAAAAAAGTTGTGATTCAAATAGTTCAATCGAAAAAAAATATGAAACTCAGAAAAACCGGTGGCGTTCAATGACATTCACCTAAATATCGATGAATTTACCCACTGGGACACCACTGGAAATATTATTCCGAATCTAATTGCACCAGAAGAAGCTCCATATTACTATCAACAAAACCACAACGTTTAATTGAAATTGATGGAAAGACAATTGATAGTATTGAATAAAAAAATTATCTTTCATGGAAATGTAAATACCCTGTATTTCGAAAACGAAGCAAATTAGGATTAAAATATCACCAGAATGAATCACCCCTTGAATTTTTTCGGTGTTTTTTGTATACACCCTGTATACAACGAAGAGTTGACGAAGTTTGTTACAACACTTTTGGTTGATTAAGATGAGAAAATGAATCGTATCCTTGGATCTGAAAATCATTTGCGTAATTTTTGAATAAATATTGCTAAACTCTTGAGATCTTGAGGCATGTAGTAGTAATTCAGGTACTCTGTCTTTATAAATTATGAGATATTGATTCATTCAGATTTTTTGATATTCTTTGCCTTCATTTCTATAGATAAAAATATTGGTATCATTTCAATGTATGTATAGTAAGGAAAAATCAAATGATTTGCCTCAAAATGCCACTGCATTTGGGAATTTCACTATTAGAGACCCTGAAGAAAGAATTGATTGTCCGTGGATTCTTAAAAATGTTTGAAAAAAATAATATAGGCATATTATTGGTGATTCTAGGATCAAATCTCATCCCATTTTCAACTAAAATAGAGTGCAATCCTCGGATTTCTGTATTGATACTGTCATGTAGGTATGTATCTATGACGACCTTTTCAAAATACCCCTTCAGGGTACTCACTCCTTACTCCATAGACTCAATTTACTTACTTGATTGGTTTTGAGAGGGTTGTTGTTATATTGTGGAACAGAGAAATAAAAAGAGTATTGAAAAAAGAAGAAGCAACATGTTTATTGAATAAAATGATTATATCAGTACTTACAATTTGGATATCAGATATAAGAATCAATGTATTTTGCGTTCAATCTGAGTTCATACAGGTTATGGAAATATTAGTTGTGATAGGAAAATTTAGTTCCTGTCACGGTAAAATATCCCATTGAGTGAAGCGTTCCGTCAAAATAAAAATGCACTATCAGTTTCATCAAAAACTCTATTTTTCATTATTCCAGATTTTTTGGGATTTTCTCTCCTCGTTTCTATTGAATAAAAATATGAATATTATTTCAATATACGTGTAGTAAGGACAAATCAGATGATTCGCTCCAAACTGTCACTGCGGTTCAAGAATTTTCCTATAAGAGAGCCTGAAAGAAAAATTCACTAGCTTGTCAGTGACAATATGTATTGAAAATGGTTTGGAGAAGAGAAATGGAGGACTAGAGAAAAATATCAAAATTTCACTTAGCTTTGGACGTTTCGTGAACGAATCTGCTTCCGTTTTCAACATAAAAATGGATAAGATGTCAATATTACAGGAGTAGATGTTTCTTGAATTCTTTTGTGAATTTTTCAATCCTATTAATCAGCTTCAAGTTATTTGGTACTGAATAGTGATGGAGGTATCAATCCACTGTGATAGATGGATTTTTAACCAATATCTGATTTAATTTTTAATATTTGAATGCTTGTCACAATATTACATCGAATGAATGAATGATGATAAGTTGAATTTATATAGTGAATCTTTATCTTATATCTCTCTTCTTCTGTAAAGGTTTTTAGTAGGTTCCAAATAATTTAGTCTGTATATACCATGGACGTATTTATACGTCCATGGTATATACATTTGGATATTTTATTTTGAATAGTTTTGAGAGGCTTCATAATTGATAGGTATAGTTTTGTTGATCTCCATACAGAAATCAAATATTCAAGTTCAGAATAGATCAGGGAGAAGTATATAGATTTGAAACATTTCATAGGAACTTGATTCCGTATAACCTAAATGTATACCTATTATTGGAGATGTTTTTTTCTAAGTATTCCAATAATATGTTTTGACCATGACTTCTCTCTTGCGGACATCTTGTATATCCATGGAAATTTTCTATTGTAAACTTTCAAATATTGGCCAGACAAGAAGGAGCCGGTTTTGAGCAAATTACCTCGGCAAGAATGTTGCTCTATTTTAGCGTAATACGCCATAGTTATAATTTTTTATTCGTCCTCCTATTGAAAATTTGAAATGGCCTATACCGTACTTTGCTCGGAACCGTTTCACAGGTAGTTAGGTGTATCTGGATGTACCCAAGCACAACTGAACACTTGCGATAAGTGTGTATACAAATCTCAGCATAGATTCCAGGAAGATTTTAAACTCAATGTACTTTTTTTTCCATTCATTCTACTAACTACAGTCGTCTTTCATTTACGACAAATAGTACCAGCGTTTATAATTATTACCATTGTTACCAACTGTCCCTCCGTTTGCCATGATTGGCGCAGTGGAAGAGCGCCAGTCTAACGACCGCGAGGTCGTGGGTTCGATTCCCAGCCAGAACAAGGAACTTTTTTCAATATTTCATTTACGAATCAAATATTGTGAAGTTTCGGAGCATCGGCTGGGGATAGTACTGCACGATTCGCTGTTGCGTTCCAATCAACAGTGCTGCTCCTAAAGTAAATTTGAAATTTAACTGAAAGTAGTTTGACATAGACATATTAGAGTTAGTGAACAAATTCCTAAAGTCCTAATTGAAGAAAACTGAAATTAACGTTTCTTTTCTGCTGTGTTTAATGAAATCGCTTTGCTTTTGACATGTTTTGCATAAGCCTGAATCTTTTTTACCTATCATACATAACTGTGGTTGAAAAGGGTGTACATTATGAGTAATTAAATACATTTGACTTGCCACTGCCAGGAACGAAGTTGTTTTATTGCTCATAAATTGTCGTTTGCATCCTGAAAAGTTAGTGGAAATTAATGAGTTTTCCTGTCTTCACCAATAAATACTGATTTTTCTTCTCCTTTTCCAATAGACATATTCATCAATTGTCAATTTCTATTTCAGAGCCATAACGAACTTTTTCCTCATTTTCTACCAACTCGGAATATGCTGTGTATATATAGTCTTCGTAGGAAAGAACATCAAAGCCGTAGCTGACGAGTACACCACCAACGATATTTCGCTCACCTTGTACATCCTGATGTTCTTCGTACCGTTCGTCGCCATCATCTGCATCAAGAATCTGAAACTTTTGGCGCCCTTCTCCATATTGGCCAACCTCATCACTCTGGTGACCTTCGGAGTCGTGGGCTACTACGTATGCCAGAACTTGCCGCCATTTTCGAGTCTGCCATCTTTCGGGACTCTGTTCAATTATCCGCTGTATTTCGGTACGACTTTGTTCTCGCTTCAAGCTGTGGGAGTGGTAAGATACCTGCTAATTCGAATCGTTATTTTGAACAGAATAAATGTGTGCTTAGTACCAACCCAATAAACACACTCACGTCGTGATGAAGAAGTAAAATTACCACAACGGTCGGTTGAAATAACGTTTACTGGAAACTTTAAATCAACGCAAAAATGTCGCTGACGTCCACGTTGTTTTCAACAAGTACACAAACGTCTTTTCAACATTGTTTTCAACTACTAACTTCAACGTTAATAACCTTTTGAAACCGGTGAAGAGAGCCCTGTTTTCAACCAAATTTTTCACTAGGAATGAGCGTGACATATCAACGTTTTGTTACTGCTGTTAAAATAGGATTTTTCTACGTTCAATCGTCGAATTTTCGGTTTTTCGAACGTTTCTTCAACGTGTTAGCCAGAATATATCTCGTTATTTTTTGACTACAACTATTTTATCAATATTTTCATAAAAATTATTTATAATCATTATTATAGTTATTACTAACCTGATATGTTGTCCATGAATTTCCTTTCCTTAGCAGTTTAGTGAGATGCCTGTCTCTACGTATCCCATATTCAAATATGATCGACTACTCGTATTTGTAACTAAACTCTTGGTGTGAGCATCGGCGAGATGGAAATGAAATGAATACAAGTTGTATAATGACGATTACCTAACGTTGTTAGGAAGGGATAATACTTACATTCCTTATTTGGGTGTGCAGTCAAACTAGAACAAAGTAAACATTTGTTTCTGTTCGAGCTCTCGAGTCTTGATTGGTTCTTCATCAGGAACTCAATAAAACATTAAAATTGATATGAAAAATGAATCGTTATTATCAAAGCTGGCTTTTGTCGAATGGGGAATAATACATATGTAAAATATCATTCACAATATAAATACATCACCATTTTTGAAGACTAATAAACAATTGTTACATTATACTCACATTTTGTCGACCAAACTTGCAAAGCATCATAAACAATCGTTACATTATACTCACATTTTGTCGACCAAACTTGCAAAGCATCTCCCTTATGAATGAAGCCACCTAGGACTTTATAGAACCCTTGGAAATTAATTGCTTAATCTGCTCTTAGGTTATAGCTCTGGAGAACAACATGGCCACACCTAAACAGTTCAGAGGAGCATTCGGTGTTTTGAATATTGGAATGACCCTAGTGACAATCATCTACGTAGGAATGGCAATGATGGGTTATTGGAAGTATGGAGATAAGATCGAGTCTAGTATCACCCTGAATTTTCCTCCAGGAGATGTGTGAGTTCCAACGAGATAATTCGATATTGTTAGATCGCTGTGTTCTGAGCCAAATGGTATTGAATTTTGGAAATCTGAAGTCCGAAGATGATTCGGTTCCAAAATACAATTATTTTTTTTTATTTCGGAAAATCGCCTAACATTTATTGTTGCCATCTCAATTGAGTGTATTCTGAACCTCTCATAGTTGATCAAGTATTACCAAGTCAGTTGGTTTTTTTACACAAAATCTTGCACGTCATTCTTTTGATTGTGTCCAACTTTCTCAACATTAGAAACCTTCGTTGCATAGTTTTGGACTTTTTATTCATCAATGCTGTTATTCTCTCAATAGACTAAGAGATAATATGTACTAGATTTGTGTGCAAAAAATCATCGAACTTGTCCCCTAGTATTTCTTCATCGATTGTGATAGGTCCAAGAAATACCTCAATGAAATTTCAATAAACAAACAAACAATTGAGGAATCATTTCGTAATAACTGATGATGGACATATAATATATGTCCGAGACATTTACCACCTGATGTGATTTTTCACAGCTTTCAAGAAGTTCTAGGATATCTCAGAACATTTTCGACCTCCGAAAAGGCTCCTAATTCAGAAATTTTCGAGAAAATTCATGAAATTATCATAAGTTATATCACGATGTTCAAAATTTTCGAAATGATTCTGTCACTGCTCACGAGATTGTGTTGCTGAGCAACACCACGAAGACAGAATTATGAGAAGATATGCAGAACAGTATTTTGCTAGACTATTTAACGTTAACGAAGCAGGAAAAGCATTTATTATAAATGAGTGACTCGTTCTGACAAGTACAGCCATAACTATTTTATGCCAAACTCACAGACTTTGCTTCGCTACCCAAATTTTTGTTTACATCATTGAAAACATCAACGCTGAAAGACCAATCAGAATTGAAAGACAGCTAAAGTTTTCGCGATAAGCACACGTTGTCTCCGGCTTGTGATTGGTCAGATTATGTGATCAGTAAAATAGTCACAGTTACTATAGCTCAACGATTTTTATTTCTCAAGATTCATCATTTTGAATTCACGTTGGCTTTATCCGAGAGGATCGATGGTAGTTTTGGCTGGTTAATTCTCTGAAACTACCAATTGAAATCTTCTCCATTTCTTAGAGAAGATATTGATTATTCTCATGATTCCAGGTTAGCCAAGGTGATAAGGATCATGTACTCGATTGCTATCTACATTTCCTATGGGCTTCAAGGATACGTTCCAGTGCAGATTATCTGGTCCAATTACATGGCCAAGAGTTTAGATAACAGCAGTAGAAAAAGTCTGTACGAGTATATGCTTCGTATTGGCTGCGTTGTTTTGACATGTGAGTACTAATCGAAATGTCGTGAAGTTATTCTACATATTATAATAGTTTTCATTCATATATAGATATATCAAGCTGAATCGATGAAATTGTATAATTCCCTATTGGGATCAAAGTAAATTCGATTAACGTAGAGGGTATCCTCCTATATGCAAAAATTGAGGTTACCTTCATGAATCGATTGTCTGCTCACTGAGTCACTGATGAGGCATTGTAAGCTGAAACAGTCTATTTCGCATCAGCTGACAATCACAAAATTCCCATATAGATTCTCTTTTACCCGAAGGAAGAAGCCAGAGGGACTGGGTCCTCTAACACTTCAAGGGACTATCATCTGTCTGTCGGGGAAAGTTGAATACTTCGGGGCAAATCTAGACTCGAAACTTCCCTGGATCCAACAACTGGCAACATAGAAGATAGTCGAGGCAACACTAATGATTGCCAGACGGGCACTCGGAAGAACATATGATGCATTGGACATAAAACACTGTGATGAAACCCATGATCACTTACGCATCTTTGATATGGTGGACGAAGATAAACCAAAGAATAGCTGCGGCTGAGCTGAGCAAATGACAAAGACTTGCATGCCTTGGCATAACAGGAGCTATGAAAACAACACCAACAGCAGTCATGGAAGTACAACTAAACCTGCCTCCGATTGACAAAGTAATCATGGAAGAGGCTAGAATGGGACATCTAAGGCTACAAAGCACGAGTGATAGATCGGGACACAACAAAATAAAGGGAATAGTGAGAGGTGGGAGGTAACATTCTTAGAATGAAACCAACGGACCACACTACTCCATGCAATGTACTGCTTCAACATGAACTCCAAGGCGATCATGCAAGATCGAAGGGAATGGACTGACGACAGCATTAATGACAAACCTGGAGAGAATAAGATCTGGTACACAGACGGATCCGAGACCAAGGTAGGCTCTGGTGCTGGAATCCACAGTGAAGAGAGGAACTTCCAACTGAGCATCCCACTGGGAACAAACACTTCCGTGTTTCAAGCGAAAATGTAGGCAATCTTGCAATGGGCAAGAACAAACAACATTAGGGAAATGCAATGCACAGATCAAAATATGCAGCGATAGCCAGGCGTCACTGAAAGCTCTTATGGACCCTAAAGTGACATCCAGACTGGTACGGGAATGCAGAGAATAAATTAGTGCCCTGTCAGAACATAACAAAATAACCCTGTCATGGGTTCCAGGACACTGCGGCATCTTAGGGAATGAAAAAGCTGATGAACTGGCAAAAGCTGGTCATCAACTCCACACATTGGCACAGAACCCATACTTGGGGTTATAAAAACAGCTACCCGAGGCTGCATATGGGAATGGATCAATCAAAAACGAAGAGAGCGCTGAATGATTGAAGCCTATTACATGCATCACGGGAAAACATTCATCAAAGAACCGTCGAAACATAAAACTGAAGAACTACTCGAGATGAGAAGGAATCAAGTCAGTCCAACGAGAGGACACCTGAACAAAATGGGGTTGTGAACTGGAAAACTTTCTGCGACAGAAACGGCCAAACACTCATTGATAGAATGCGAGGTACTGGATTGCAAAAGACACAAAATATTTGGGCAGCCCAGTCTAACTCCTGAAAATATAAGCAGCCAAGCGGTAAAGAATCTGTACATACTAGTGCAAGGGATAAGAGCTACGGAATGGGTGCTGTAGAACCAAACTGGAATGCACAAAAATTCCAGGAGGCTGAGGTGTAGCTAGTGACAGGACCAGCATCTAAGAAAGAAAAAATATTTTCTCATTCTTGAGATTCTAGGTTCATCATATAAATAACTATCGTTTTCTTCCAGTTTTGCTCGCCATAACGGTTCCCCTGCTCGGCCTCTTCATCTCACTGGTAGGAGCATTCTGCCTCTCCGCGCTAGGCATCGCCTTTCCCGCCATCATCGAGCTGTGCGCCTATTGGCCAGACAGACTTGGACCCGGCCGTTGGATCCTCTGGAAGGACATCGGCCTC
Organism: Phaedon cochleariae; assembly: GCA_918026855.4. Taxonomy (NCBI): domain Eukaryota; kingdom Metazoa; phylum Arthropoda; class Insecta; order Coleoptera; family Chrysomelidae; genus Phaedon; species Phaedon cochleariae. The sequence goes on from OU896719.1 coordinate 30,404,047, forward strand.
ATCATAGTAGGCATCGTCGGACTGTGCGCGGGTAGCTACAGCTGCATCTACGAGATCGTGAGGTCGCTGGCTTCGGGGCAGACGTGAAATCGACACATATCGCCCTGTATATATAGAGTACAGGTGGATGGGTGGATGCAGGAAAGATACGAGTCCATATTTGCTCTGAATCTGAGTGGGTGAATACATCGTACTACGAATGAGCAGCTTTACAGAGTGGGCAAAATTGGACGTTTTCACGGGGTATCTCAATAACTAAGGGACTTAGCTATTGAGAAACCTAAAATGGCGCAATTGAAATTTTGATATCTTCATTCGTTTTAGAGATACAGGGAGGAATTGAAGAATTGCTGATTTCGTTTTCATGATGTCAAAATTCCAATTGAACCATTTTACGTATTTCTGAAATTGAACCCGAAACATGTATATTGGTTTTTCGATAATTCTCTCAGTAGCCTGTGAAAACTCCCAATTTTGTTCACCCATTTGTCCCCATTTCCATTCAATTTGAAAAGACGCAAGTCCTGGTTATGTACAATGTTTGCCAGCAGAACTTTTGGGAGTGCAAGTGCTTCATTACCAAATATAAATGACTCCTTTTCAATTTTGGACATAATTGTATCGTTCCTGCATCTACCCATTCAATAATTATAGTGCCACTACTCTGAGTAATTTTGATATAGGTTTCGAGAGAAGTAGTATTTCATAGTCTCTCCCATCAGTTCTCATATTATATATACTGAACATCAGCAATATATTTATTTAAACATTAGATAAAAAGGAGATGTAACTTTCTCCTCTTGCGAATCATGTGATGGAAGGAAAACTAGAGGCACTTCATTCCAGAGAAATGTACAAAAAAAATGTTGTGGTTGTTGACAATTGGTGAGACTTTCATGAAATAAAATGTTGAGAATTGAAAATGGTCTTCATTTCATTACCTCTAGAGAAGTGATAAAAATCAAAAAGTATTGTATATCAAGATGCCAACATCGCAAAAGTAATTGACACTCGTAATGCATCCGACTCGATGAAAGCCAACGCTCGAGTTCGGCTGTTTATTATGCATTTACAATGCTATTCGTAAGAAGAGATACAAGATTTCTTAACTACCCAAGATTTATACTTTGGGGAGAAATACACCAGAGTCCAATTGATTGAAGTTTTGGAAGTCAAAGAGATCAAAGAAGTATATGTCATAGACGAAATTGACAAACAAAATCATCTTACGGTTCTCAGATTGCCCCCATATTTTTGTATTTTCAATCCTATTGAATCCGTAGAAGAAACATATTCCGAAATTTCGACCCTAAAGTTATATCTTCAATAACCACAGAAGTGGAAAATGCCGATTGGCATGAAAAAGTTAATGCAGTTTTGAAATTCGAAGAATATTAGATATATAAGTATCGGTGCAACCCATCTGAACGGTCAGCATCGATTCATTATCAATTTGGCAGATAATAGGCGCTCAACTAATTTGAGGTTAAGGTTAAGGTCAAGCAAGTTAATAATGTTGGGAAATTAGATGTATATGAAAGTTTAGAGATATTCAGGAATAGTAATAGATTATTGAATAACGATAATGGACCTACCCCATTAAGCTCTCTGTATAGTTTAATGATATAAAACCAAGGTTAACATGTGAACTCAACCATGACTAACATTAACTTGGCAGTTATTGTCTTTCACGGTTGGGTAGACATATACCTATAGTATATAAGTAGCACACTAGGATAGAATATTTGGTTTCAATATTTTAGAACATCAACAATAACAATCTTCTCCTGAAGATGCTAACATAGTTAGCGAATCACGTGTAGAGGTATGAAAAATCGGTTTGGTTAGTGGTAACGCAGTGTGTAGTGTATTATCGTGCCAAAGGTTCCAGTCTTCGATATATAGGTTATTTCTGCTTCAATTCAGGATCTGCCTGGTTATTTTTGCAATTATTCAGGCAGGAACGCCTTCAAATGAGTCAATTTTGATAATTCAGACCAGTACGTGGGTATTTTTGCCTCCACCCAGTCCGAAGTTGTTGTTTTGGCTGCACTGCGGATTCGGTTTCCTGTTTGGTGAGAGGATGTCGGCTTTCTCGTTTCTCTTCATCCCCTGGTATCTGGGTACCCATAGCAGAGTAACTCTGTTGCTAGGTCCCAGGTTCTCCAGGGATTCAATACAGTTCTATTGAAGGTTTAAATTCATCATGCTGGAACTCTGTGCTTCAAGGGCAGCTTGACTGTCTGAAAGATTGCAGCATACTCCAGATCGGACAGCTGATGATGATTTGACAAAGTATCGTTCATGGAAGTAGACTATCAGCAAACGATTTTGAATCTGAACTGGCGAGACTGAGAATGTTAGCCCTCATTTTGACCAATGTCGATCCATTGTCGATCTAAATGAAAACCTAGTAGGCGACCTAGTGCGAGGAGGTATCCTGCCTACTAACTACCTAACTAGGTTGTCATCTAGAACGGTAATGGTCCATCTAAATAGAAACCTAGTAGGCGACCTAGTACGCGAGGAGGTACAATATTGTCTGTTCAGTGAATCAGAACGACAATGTTTCCACAAACTATCAAGGTTTATACATCTCAGTTCAGATTAAAGATGTCCAGACCATGTTTCGACATCACTTCAAATGTCATTCAGTAATGTATGACATCCGCAATAAAATGGTCCATAGCTCAAAAATCCTCCTAAGAAATACATGAAATAAATTCAAGCTGTGAGCTGCGACGACCAAAATGAACCCCAACCAGTAAGACTTGATATTCTCGCTCTATGGTTCTTACTATCAGCATACGAGAGAATTGCTGATCCATTAATTTTCAGAAAAGAACAAGATGACGAGGATTATGATCCTCATCTACACCGCGAACTTGAAGATCCCTCTACGTAAGTACCTATTTTGATATCAATTCGTGTTAGGTATAGTATATAGTAACGGAAGTATTCCCAAAAGCTTATAATCTCCAGAATTTCTATAATACCCAATACCTACCTCCTCTTTCTATCTCACTTAGGCACTTTCGTGCGCTCCAGAAGATTGAAAATAACATTGAGGTTGAAACGTAGTTAAGTATATGAAACTAAGTACGCTCCAAGGGCATCTCTGATGATTTGCTGTACCACTATATAGGACAGTTCTATAATAATTCTCAATCCCATAACCCATATAACTAGATTGATTTCAGTAAAGTTATAGTAGTACTATCAGTAATAGCAGTAGTAGTGATAATAGAAATGAAGGAGAATGGTGCTACCGTTCTTCTGAATAATAGCCTATATCATCTTATCTGTCTATAGGTATAGTTCAATTTACTTAAAGGCTGCCATTTTCAACAATCCTGTAATTCGCTGATTATGATTCCACAGGAACTTTGAGACATTCTTGAATTTGTTGAAAGGAGTTTTGGGAACTGGGATTCTCGCCATGCCAGAAGGATTCAAATATGCTGGCATGATCAATGGAATCGTCTGCACGATGCTTATTGGAATTTTTTCTACTTATTGTTTTCACGTACTGGTAAGATTTTTCTCATCTCTCGTATCCATGATGTGGAGATACTCTTTATTTCAAAACGGGTTGTAGAAAGAATGTCAGTTTCCACACCCGATCCTTGTGGAAGGTAATTCTGATCTAAGAAAATCAAACTTCTCAGACGGTTGATGGAAAAATTCAGTATTTTGTAAATCAGTCATGAAGTAAAGTTTCGGAATATCATGCATATTGATATATATGAATCTTCCAATTTGGAATATAGTATCCAAATTCTTGAATATGACATATCAACGCATCCCTTTCTAGAAATAACCCATTTTCCAATCTAACGTCTTATAAAACATGTATAACAAATTATACTAATGATAGGTGAGATCCCAGTACGTACTCTGCAAGAAGAATAAAATAGGACTTCTACCATATCCGCATTCTATGAAAGCTGCATTGGCTATTGGTCCAAAATGGATGAGAAGATTCTCCAAATATGCTGGGTAAGTAGAAATAATATAAAGTACCCCGTTCCGGTCAGACTGCCAGTTTACTCGGTTGTTATTTGAGATAGGGCCTGGTTTTCACGTTCCTATACTCTATTTTTATCATAAATGCTAGTGTTCCGCAAGGATCAATTCTAGCACCAACACTATTTCCACTCCATATCAACGATTTGTTGGAACCAACTTCATGTCCAGTACACAGCATCGCAGATGATAGTACCCTCCATACCACCTCGTTTTCCAGGGCTCCAATACCAGCCAGGCAAATCAGAAACGAACGAAGGAGAAATGTTGACAACAAAAATATGGACTTGGCAACAATTCTCGAATGGGGATCCAATAACTTGGTAGATTTCAATGCATACAAAACACAAGCATGCCTTTTCTCTAGAAAAGCCGATCCCACTGTGCCCAACATAAGCTTGTCAGGAATAACCATACCTTTGAATACATCCATTTCGATGCTTGGTATTACCATCAGCAATAACCTTTCTTGGAAAAATCACGTAAGATCAAATGCTAAAAGTGCATCCCAAAAACTTGGTTTTCTGTTTCGGGCCAGGAGCTATTTCACTTCCAGTCAGCTGCTTATGATCTATAAGGCACAGATCCGACCTGTCCTAGAATACTGTTTCCATATTTGGAGTGCGGCACCCAAACATACCCTGAAACTGTTGGATTCTGTCCAAAAAAGGGCAATTCGTCTCGAGGATGATGCATCGCTCACGAACTCACTCACTTCTCTGGAACACCGTAGATGAGTTGGCGATCTGGCTCTATTTCATAGATATTTTCATAGACGATGCTCTTTTGAAATATCAACAATCGTTCTTCCCTTGCCAGTCCCCGCGAGATTAACCCGTCGAGTTGAGGCTTCACACCCCTTCGTGGTCACTTTGGAGACCTGCAGAACATCTCGTTCATCCAAGGCATCCATCCACGGCATAAAACCTCCAGAAATTTAGGACGAACACCAATTCCTACCTTATTTCCCTTGGTTCTCACGATGTTCTCTACACAACATTACATGGATAACCCTCTAAATTATGAAACCCAAAAGGGCCTTACTAGATTTTGGATAAGTGTTTCCGTTTATAAGGTACAAGGCGATTTCTAAAATGTATATTATATTGATTTGTATTTTCTGTTCCAGGGGAATAACTAATTTCTTTCTCATCGCCTACCAGATAGGAACTTTATGCGTGTACGTAATTTTCGTCGGGGTCAACATAAAAACGGTGTTCGACCAATATATCGAACGAAAAATTCTGCTAACTTTCTACATACTGATGTCCTTACCATTATGTCTGATGTTGATGTGCGTCAAGAACTTCAAAATGTTCGCCAAAGTATCGCTGTTTGGGAACGTTGTCGCCCTTCTGACGATAGGTGTCATCGGATACTACGTATTCCAGGATCTGCCGTCATTTGGAAATCGGCCTGCTTTTGGAAATTGGGCAGATTTTCCACTGTATTTTGGTACTTCGTTGTTCGCCATTCAGTCTGTACCAGTCGTAAGTAATAGTCTGATCAAATGGTATTTCTCCGATTAATAATAATAATAATAATAATAATAATAATAATATTCATTTCATTCTTTGCTATAAACATTACATTGCATCTCCTAGGAATATGAATATATTTTATTAAGATTTTCAATGGAATAACATGAATAATCAGACATATTTATATCTGGTATGAGATTAATCATGAGTCATCAAATTCAAGTAATTGAAATAAACAACAGATTCAGAAATAATTATTATAAAACGAAAAGCTCATGAAATAGAATATTATGTAACAAGTGTTATAAACGTCCTTTTAGTAACGAGTATTTTGAGCACGAGCGGAGCAGAGCGGAGCGAGTGTTTAATAAACGAGTGTCTAGAAGAGTTTATAAACGCGTTACATACTATGATTTTTCTACGAACTCCGAAAATTACATCAACATACCTGCTACTCCTGCTAACCTACAAAATAATTTGAAAGGAATGGGAATATAACAACATAATACATGCAACTGCATGCAACCAGCGAGACACGTATAAGTGATATTGGTTGTAGATGTGTCCAGTCCATTGCTTACTAACCTTCGTTTCATTGTTATTGTCATGCTTAGCGCAGAATAAATGAATTGTTCTCAAAGATGGATGCTTCGTTTTTATACTTCTTGGAGATATGCGAGTACCAGAACATTCTCTTCGATTTCACTTTCGTCTACTTTTCGCATATATTTTTGATGAAGAATTCTGATACAAACGAATATTGTTTGAATGATCCTGATACAAAATTTGAAAATAACAGTTGACAGTTAATTAATACAATTGACATGCCAGACATGTCTCAAATTGCTGAAGCTGTGTTTAATGAACTGCGTTGCCATGGTGATGTGTTTAAAAAATCGTGTTGCCATGGTAACGTGTTTAATATTTTGAATAAATCACAGATCGACAATCCGTGATTAGTCGATCATTTAGCGTGGTACATATCCGTACGCTAAATGCCATTTTAGTTATGTGTGTAGAAAAAGTATATTATGACATTATGAAATATATTAGTGAATGAGAAATCATTCACTCAGGTTTGATTTTCTCTTTGCAAGAGGATATGTTTCTTGAGTTTAATTTTGAATCATCAGATAATTTATTGAATTTTGAGATAGCTTCGTGAGTGAACTTTATTTTTGGCCAAGTGTAGAATTAGCAGCATCAAGATGAAACAAGTCAGTCTAGTATGATATTCATGGATTTGAGAATTCCTTGCCAATATGAAGTTTGATTTGAGGTGTTTGTGGATGATATCGAAAGAAATTTTTAGAGTATTCTCATCAGATATAGTGCTCTTCCAAAGAGAATGTATTTGTTTCTTCATAAAGTTGATTTGATGGGGTGTCATATGGAAGACGATTTATACCGGGTGACACAGGGTATCGGGCCACCCCTGTAACTTCTGCTTTCGTCATCGGATTTTTCTGAAATTCGGTACAGTTATATAAGCAATTATTTCGGATTTGATCACATTATAATCCAATATGGCGGACTTCCGGTATTTCTGGAAATGCCAGCAACTTTGTTTTTTCAAATGAAACACCCTGTATATTTTTACATATTCAAGTTCAACAGGTCGAAACAAGTGCAATCTTTATTTCAAATGTCATTTTTTCGAAAAAAATTAAATTGAAATTGTTTTTTTCATTTTACCTCGTGGATAAATGAGATGTGGTCAAGACTATTCACAATGAGTCACATAACAGAAGAACATATTTTTTTCTGAAAAAATATTTTTTGTGTCACTTATCCAGGAATCAATTCAGCCACATCACTTTTCGATCAAAAATTATTTTTTTCAAATGGAACCCCTATGGGCCACCTACCCGTTTCTCTAGAACATTATAGGGATTCCCTTTCGTGCGCTCCAAGCGATAAAAAAAAACCTAGTTTATGAATTTCCTTGCAGTTAGAATAATTTTTCAACTAGGTAGGCTTTGGAATAAATGACATTTGACATCAAGATTGCACTTGTTTTGACCTGTTGAACTCGAATATGTAAAAATATACAGGGTGTTCCATTTGAAAAAACAAAATTGCTGGCATTTCCAGAAAAACCGGAAATCCGCCATATTGGATTGTAATGTGATCAAATCCGAAATAGTTGCTTAAATAACTGTACCGAATTTCAGAAAAATCCGTTGACGAATGCAGAAGTTACAGGGGTGGCCCGATAGCCTGTGTCACCCGGTATAGTACAGATAATTTGTTAAAATTATTCTTGGAACATGAACCCCATATAGTTATGAGATAGTTCATTTTACTAAGGATGTGAGAGTATAGAACGGTATTTGCTATATTTGGGATAAGTTTTGGACATCTTCTTAGGGCACCAACTATGGGAGAAATTTTTTCTTTGAGCATGCCAATATGCTTGTCCCATGTTAACTTCTCATCAATCCAAATACCAAGGATTTTGGTATAGGCAGTTTGTTTCAATCTTTCATTTTCTATTCTAATATTCAAATCAATATTTTGTTCATTCCATAATGAAAAGTTACCTATATATTATTTGGTCTCATTAGAATTATGGGAAAGAAGATTGGGGTATAGCCATTCTTCAATTCTCTTCAAATCCTCATTTATGTTGTTTTTTAAAACTATTATATTCGATTCTTTCACTCATTATAAAATATACGTTTTTGATTGGTTGAAAAATAAATCATAACTTTGACATAACCTTACTTGCACGACAAAACGGCAAACGACCATAAATAAAAATAAGGCTGTCTGTGACGCACAGTGTTGCCAACAATCAATATAAAAAACGACTAGATGCTTGTTGGAAAATGGCTGAATAATGGCCAATTTTCATTTCAACGTATAGTAGCAATTGTGCATTAACTCAAAGTTATAATCTGAAGGAAATTGAATGTTCATCGTTGATGAAGTATTCAGCCAGTAACATTTTCACCATTTCAACTGTTTTTCAACGTTTATGGAACGAGCATGTGTTCATTGGGTGAAATTGGGTCTATTGCAGGTGGTTAGTGTGGAGAACAACATGGCCACCCCAGCCAACTTTCTGGAACGTTTTGGATCACTCAACATCGGATTCGGAATTGTAACAGTTCTTTACACGATAGTGGCTATGATGGGGTACTGGAAATATGGAGAAGATATTAAATCTTCTATAACTTTGAATTTTCCTGCAGAAGAAGCGTGAGTAATATATGTTGACGCCGTTAGATTCAAATTATCAGTATCGGAAAAAAACTGCATCTCTTGCTGTTTTGACTAATTAAGATACGTCTCTGTCAATGAGAATCCGATATATACTTATTCAACATTAGATTTTTTTATGAATAGTAATAATAACATTTATTGATCCCAAGAAACATACAATGTTTATAGAGGGAAACAAAAAATATATAATAATAATATCGATGAATACTACAAACCCGAAATGAATGTATTATTTCAATTTATGTTACTCGAACATTAATAGGGATTACCTTTTGCACACTCCAAGCGATAATATATGATATACTTATACAGTATGATGCAAATGTATGGAATAAATTCATTATTTCAGAAATGGGCGACATTTGAAGAAATTCCAAAAACACGTGAGTTTTAATTTTTGAAACCTCATCTCATGACATTCATATGAGAGATGTTACGTCACCGGTGTTGGAGTAATGACGTAATGGACGGTTTATTTAAATACAAACAGGGGTCATGTGACACCTCGTTTGAAAGGTCTACTGATCGTCTATCCAATAGTCAAAATTTTGCAAAAGAAGATTGAAATTAAAATGGATTATCATTTGGTTAACTGAATCTTGAAGAGATCTTCTACTGAGAATTGAACATCGAAGGGTCGTCTAGTTGAAAAAATACTTCGATAAAAAAGTTCTGAACCCTACTTTTTGGATTTTTTTCGGAAGTCGTCTTGTTTTGAAATGAATTTATTCCATACATTTGCATCATACTGTATAGCTTTCAGTAGTGGATTCGCCCTATTGAATTTCACTTCCTACCGCGATTATTACCATTTTTCAACGATTCCTCACTATAAATTAAGAATAACCACAGTAAATCTTTTCATATTGTGTAAGTAATAAAGTAGTTACAATGTCTTATAGGATCATCGTTTCAAATAATCGACTGCTGAATCGGTATGGGAAAACTATCTCATTCTTCTCCAGGAATCAGAGATTTTCTTAATGATATGACTTATTTATAAAATATGTAATCTTCGTTTTCAGAAATGTTCATCCGAAATCATGCATGAATTTTGATGATACTCTGGCTATGGTTTCAATGAAGTCATTGAAGAGAATTATTCCACAGGGTGATTTATAATGATCTGACTATTTCGAAAGATCATAACTTTGCTATTCAAAATGGAACACCGTATATATATTAGCTCTTGATTTGTTTGCGTGGTTTGAGCACAGATAAAATGAGGTTTGAGGAATCGAATTATCTCTACAAGTAATAATTTTAACCAAGATTCAAGATTTATTCGGTTTCATTTCACTCAGAAGATATTCATCGTTGCTTCATTGAAAACTAGAACAATGGATTTAAAAGTTTTGAATTTTGAACTATGGTACCCAATACATCATAATACATCCAGAATAATAAATCATTTCATGATACATATAAGGAAAGTCTATTATTTCATTACATAGGTATGGTTTATAACGGATTGACCCAATGCACTAGTGAAAACCCTTGCTTTGCTAGCTTTTTTTTTCGTAACAGATGTAACTAGTTGTCATACTATTATTTTTATAGGGTTGGTCAATCGATAAGGGTATTATACTCAATATCCATCGTATCTTCCTATGGTCTAAACGGTATAGTACCAATCCGTATCATCTGGGATGATTATGTCGCCAATCTTCAATATTTCAACGAAGCCAATAATTGCAAGAAACTGATGTGGGAGTATGCTTTGCGGATAGTAATGGTTCTATTCACCTGTGAGTATATCAAGATTGAAATAACATAATGAATTAGTATTTTCATTAAACCGTCAGTTTAAATGAAATCATAAATCGTTTAGTGCCATAGATTCGATGTTAGATACGTTAGATACAGTCGACGTTGAAAGTTTTATTCTCATTTCCGAATAAACTGCGAAGAAATCAACGTGTGGTACTCCGGGATATACTGAAATGTACTGAATAAAATAAAAATCGCTTAGGTCTTGGAATAGTCCTTGATAAACTAGCTAGGTACGTAAAGAATGAATCCTCTGTCCGAATAGACACTAATGAAACACGGGTTCATTCCAAATATCTGTTGTAGCATACGCAGAAGGCTAGAAAACCCGATATGGATTGGGATAAGATAGAAGACTTATTAAATATCAGTCAGTCTTGGTGGTTTTTCTAAAATCCTTCAAGCAGAAATCTTCTTTATAGATTTGTATGTTAGAAAGTTGACTAACAGACATCTATAGTGAAAAAAACTGTATCAAACAGCAAACTGCTCTCAAAGCCCTTCACAATAGCAAAGCAAACTCCAAGAGGCTGTCTGATCTGATAAGAGGTTGTCATAACCAGCTAACAGGATTGTTTACAGTAAAATATCTATCATCTGAAATATCTCATTAGTTTCTGCTGTGTGAATGATGGAACACCTGAACACAAACTATGCTCATTCTGTTAAAACAGACGGACAGATCATAATCCCACTTCATGGACAGCGATGTGTGGAAGGCTGTGGATAATTCTAACTCTGATTTTTTTGCCCTCAAATTTAACAAGGTGGCTAGGAATTACATTCCAATTCGGAGCTCCTGAAGTGGTTTATTTCGAATAATGAAATACCCCATCTTCTTCATCTTCTCTGCACGGTAGGGCGGGTGCAAAGACCCTTGCACTTAGGCCTGGGCGTACCAATTTCTTTGAGGAATTTTAGCACCTTCCTCAGATGAATCACTTACACATCCTTCGAGTATGGTATACTGATCCCAAAGGCAGCTTTCCTGTCATGGGCCAACGCGTGGCATTCAGCAAGTGCATGCGATGATGTTTCATCATCCTCCAAGAACCATCTGCAGATGGGATCATCTTCGATACCTATGAGCTCCAGTAGCCGTTTTAGGAGCCGAACTACCATCCTGAGATTTCTTCTATTGAGTGACAGGAACTCTCTCGTGAGTTTTCTTGATTGTCTCCTTATGCGGTGCTTTGCTTATCTCATTCCTGGTGTGTCTTACCATGTTTCAAGGAACTCCTTTCTGTAGCAATTCCTTCATGAAGGATATAGCCATGCTTTTGGGCATTCCCAGGATCAGTTCAGGTCCAATGGGAGTCATTCCATATGAGGCTGACTTTCCTAGTTCTTGCCATATTTTCCAAGGCACTTCTACACTTGGACACCAATTTAGTTGTGATCCTATCTGGAATATCCCTTAGAGGAGCTCTAGAAACATATCATCAGAAAGGCAGGAGTACAACGATTATCCTGTAACACGCATCCCAGATTGTTCTTGAACATCTCAATGATTCCTACATGTACCAGCCTATTTCCGAACACTCAATAAATGTCGCGGTGACAAATAACGTGATAGAAGATTCTGGGATGTTCTGGAAACAATCGATGGAACAATTAGAGAGAGAGGTATTGTTCTAAGAAGCTTCTAGGATGAAAGAAGGGTACGGAAGATCATTCAAGAATGTTCGAGAAGCAAAGCCTGCCATCAAGGGATCTTATATTGTATAAGGACGGCCGGACAACTGCCGTCAGTCAGTCAAGCAGCGAGTGTCAGAGAGACAGTCATATACCGCGTGATATTATAAATGGTTTTATATGAATAGTAGTTATAAGTTCGATATAAATCAGTTCAAAAATAAATAGTGTCGTGTTCGCTTCTGCACCCGAATAACGTAACAATATTGATAGAGCTTTATTTCATTGCTTGGTGTAATAATTCCAAGATGATATTTTTAAATTGAATGATCGAGGCAGCACCTTCCACAGATGAATCACTTACACATCCTCCGAGTATGGTATACTGCTCCCGAAGGCAGCTTTCCTCTGATGGGCCAACGCGGAGCTTTCAACAAGTATATGCGATAATGTTTCATCATCCTCCAAGAACCATCTTCAGATGGGATTATCTTCGATACCTATGAGCTCCAGTAGCCGTTTTAGGTGGTTGTGAAGTCCAGTAAGGAGCCCAACTACCATCCTGAGATCTCTTTTATGGAGTGACAGGAACTTTTTCGTGAGCTTTCTTGATTGTTTTCTCTTGCCATATTTTTCAAGGCCCTTCTACACTTGGACACCAATGCAGTTGTGATCCTATCTAGAATATCCCTTTTATTCTTTTCGAATTCACATGTGGATAGAAATCATAATATTGATAGTGCTTTATTTCATTACTTGGTGTACTTCCAATAAGTAAAGGTGTTCCACAGGAATCTGTTTTAGGGCTCATCTTGTATTTATTATATATTCGAAATATTTCTAGAATTGGATTGTCAGGTAATTATACTATATACTGTACTTTTATACGAAAACAAGAACCTCATCATTCTAGAAATTATTTTTTACGAAAATTTCAAAAAATTTGAAGAATTGCTTATTCAAACATGTTATCGAATGATACCAATAGAACTGAATATATAATATTCCATCAGGAGAATAAACAGAATATCAGTCTTGATCTCCAAATTAAAAATAAAGTATTGGAAAGAACGACACAAATAAAGTATCTTGGTATGTGGATTGATAAAAAATGAAAATGGGACAATCATACAGAGTTTCTGATACAGAAAATATCACTGAAGCTTTGCGAAGATGTCCTAAACTTGACAAAAAAGTCAGAAACATTCTCATATACTCAGTTATATTACTTATATGATGAACGTTTGGGGATCTTGTTCATAAAATTGCCAGGATGGCCAATATTTGACTCGACTCCCATCAAATGTTAACGTGGTAAATATGTGCACCTTTGTGGACAGGTTTGAAACGTGACCGATATTCCCAAACAGCGGTCTGGTCAAACCGATGGTCAGACTTCATACTGAACGTATGTGCCCGGTCAAACCACAGACTTGACACAGCCTTTGCCATTTACGGATTAGTCCCTGTGGCTATTTTTATGACTTGATCGAGTTAGAATGATTTTATTGTCCAGATTTTGTTGATGTTGTTGTTGTTGTTGGCACCTTATATTATTTTATGATTGTTGTTTGGGATCAACTTCCTCATACCAGAATTTTATTTCTGACTGGAAACTAGTTTCTCAATAAACAATAATAATAAAAAAACTTCCAAGATGATATTTATGAACCAACTCTCATTTTCAGTCCTCATGGCCTTGACGATCCCCCACCTAGGCCTATTTATCTCGCTGGTAGGCGGCTTCTGCCTCTCGATGCTGGGCATCGCTTTTCCTGCCCTCATGGAGATCTGCGTTCTATGGCCAGACAGGCTGGGCAAGCACAAGTGGATGCTGTGGAAGGACTTGTGCATCGTTGCTATTGGATTCGTCGGTTTCGGCGCCAGTTGCTACGCTTCCATCAGGGACATCTACACGGAGCTGTCGGCGGGAAATACGTGAGTGGAATACCTACCTACTGTGTGGTGAGCGCCTAGGCCCCGAAGACCCATCAGGTCAACCTAGGCTATGGAAATGGGCGCAGGATACAGGAAAATTCAACGTCACCCGATGAAATATTTGCTTTGCATACATCTTGGAGTTTCAATGTTAATATTTTTGCGAAAAATGTGCTAATAATTCAAATACCATCAGAAAAGCTCTAAAACGAGGTGTGTAGTTGAATATGCTCAAAAAAATTCATACTACTCAAACCTACTGGAAGAGGCAGTAGTTTAGAACTTTGGCCTAGGGCGTAAATAGTATAGGTGAAATAATTACTTTGTCAATTAGTAAGCAACCAACTAACTAACAAAATGAAAAACTAACTAATTAACTAACTCACTGAAAAACAGAATAACTGAATAATTGAATGTTTCAGGATCGGGAGTACCTGATGATGAGCTATTCATTTGGTTGAGGAGTATGCTTCTACGAGTGAACTAGCAACAGCTGCTTTGAATAAATACCTATGTGATTTTATATATCAATAGTGTTTGAATGGTGGAATAAAAGCAGTAGTATGTGGAGATGATTTTATTTGGATTGTGTTATGTGTATATAACAATAAATAATGCAACTTTCTGGAACTGATTGAAAGTGAATTGGAATAGTTGTCAAGATTTGCGAAGATAATTCCACCAATTGAAAGATTCAGCAATTTTCTGTAGGAGTCCTCTTAACCACACGTTTTTTCATGGGATATTCATATATGTACAGGGTGTAAATTTGAAAACTTCCAATGCGAATATCTCGCGAAAGAAAAAAGTTAGAAAAACGCCGTTTGGCAAAAATGCTAAAGAGTTAAGGGGAACTAGAACCACCATATTTCGATCAAGGGATGAGTCACCCCGTCGGCGCGACACACTCCATCTTTGAAATGTCAAATGGCACTACCTTTTTTGTGATGCCTCGAATGAACAGTCTCAGTCAGTAGTATTCACCTGTACAAGACTTTTTTTCCACCCACTACAGGGTGTACGAAAAATATAAAGTCGAATAAAATAAAATGAATTGTGTTAAAATGATATTTTATTTGATCAGATGTTCAAAATGCATTCTGTTGAGGGCAATAGTATAATCGATGTTCAAATGCCATTCTAACATTTTGGAACACATCTCTTGGAATATATCGGCATTCTGCATTTTATTTTATTCGACTTTATGTTTTCCGTTTACCCAGTAGTGGATGGAAAATAAGTCTTGTACAGGTGAATACTACTGACTGAGACCGTTCATTTGATGTATCACAAAAGAGGTAGTGCCATTTGACATTTCAAAGATGGAGTGTGTCGCGCCGACGGGGTGACTCATCCCTTTACTGAAGTATGGTGGTTCTAGTTCCCCCTAAATCTGTAGCATTTGTGCCAAACGGCGTTTTCCTAACTGTTTTATTTAGCGAGATATTCGCATTGGAAATTTTCAAATTTAGACCCTCGAATTAATGTTTTTCGTGCACCCTGTAGTGGGTGGAAAAAAAGTCTTGTACAGGTGAATACTACTGACTGAGACCGTTCATTTGAGGTATCACAAAAGAGGTAGTGCAATTTGACATTTCAAAGTTGGGGTGTGTTGCGCTGACAGGGTGACTCATCCCTTTACTGAAGTATGGTGGTTCTAGTTCCCCTTAACTCTTTAGCATTTTTGCCAAGCGGCGTTTTTCTAACTTTTTTATTACGCGAGATATTCGCATTGAAAGTTTTCAAATTTACACCCTGTATTTATATATATATATATGTATATGATGTAACTATATTACCATTTCTTTGTTGTTTTCAGGTAGGTACCTATACTTACTTCCGTTCTATGATTCACGTACATGAATTAGTTTTTGTATTCTTTTTTTGCTTAATCTCCGATGGAGAATCATGAATGAGAGTTCCTCACTTGATACTTTTTTATTATTGAAAACTGCTCACGGCCCACTAGCTAAAATTCATGATAATTTGTGCTTCTTCACCATTTCTGGAAAACCTATATGTATTATAGGCATTACTTCATTTTAATGGTAAACAATTGCAAATTCAACGGTATAATGAAATACAGGGTGTTCCATTGAAAAATAAGTATGTATAAGTATATATGTAAGATTGTATCTCGCCCTTGTGACGCACTTCAATGTCCTGTAGTTTCAATAAAAAACTGTACTTGGGGGTAAGTATATTATTATATATTTAGTCTCAATCTTCAACCCACATCATTTTTCTGGAGAAAATTGGAAACAAATTATACTGATATGAGTATTATTTCATTTTCATAATATCATGCACTATTCAATATTGAAATGCTAATCATTAGACCCCTATATGAGCGTCATGTCATTCTCATATAAGTGTTGTTTCACAGTTATATGATTCTTTTGAAATGACGGACTTGACTAGAGTGTAAAGGGAACTATGCTGGCGCCTATTCAATTCAGAAATCTTTCGAAGGTTATACAGTTTCGTATAACAGCTAATAGATATTTCTCTCGATGTGATTGATTGAATTTCAGAAAAAGTCAATTGTATTCCAGATAGCGTCAATTGATTTCCAGAAAGTATCCATTGAATTTCAAATAATATTTTCAGAAGTACAAATGACACTTTTTGAAATTCAATTGACACTTTCTGAAATAAAATTGACGCTTTCTGAAATTGAATTGACTATTCTGAAAAAGAATTGATTTTTAAAATACAACTGGAAAAGTTGTAGATTAGAAGTTGACTACCATCTCATTCCTTCTCTATACTCTATATACAGGGTGTTTGGTGCATTGTGTGCCAAATTGAAATGATCGAATGTACATGAGTACTTTTGAATACGAAACTAGTGACATAAGTCATCTACTTTTTTTTAAATTTACTCGCAAAGTTTTAAAATATGGAAAACTCAAATTGAAGCTGAGATTTTACATAGCTACAAAATAAACCAAAAGCGACCAGGATCTTCCAACTCCCTCAAAAGTTCTCTAGTCTATCATCTTGCTAATGATGTGTCACATGCCATGAATATCTTTCAACAACTCTGTAAATTCGCTAGAAATATTTAGAATTATGATTCAAAAAACTATTTTTTTGAATGATACCTGGACCTATTATATTTGTTATCTCACTCTTATGAGGTGAAATCTGTCTCGTATCTCTATTTTTTCGTTGATCATACTCGAAATGAACAAAAAATGAAATTGCATTTTCAACATTTATTTCGTAAGGTACCTAATCATCAGAAACCGTTCCTGGTAGTTCGTTGCGCTGCTCGCGCGTCTCCATGAGAGGCTCCATAAGCCATCATGATATCCGCATATTCTTCATTAGAGAATGTCGCCATTGCAACAACAAAAACGTCAACAAAGTTTAACAATAACACCAAGAGTAACAAACTGAAAGAAGTTAGGTAGCAGAGGCAGTGATGTCTCGACTAAAAAATTATGGGGTCGGTGGCAGTTCGTGATTTGTTCAAACAGATTCACTTTGTACAAGAAATATAAATTTTTCTTGTTTCTGGAGTAACAGTTACGCAAAAATATTTTTTTAGATCAACCTTATGAGACTTGATTGACATTTCTAGCGAATTTACAAAGTTGTCAAAATATATTTATGTCATGTGACACATCGTTAGCAAGAGGACAGAATAGGGAACTTCTGAGGGAGTTGGAAGATCCTGGTCGTTTTTTTTTGTAGCCATGTAAAGTCATGGCTTCTATTTGAGTTTTACATATTTCAAAACTTTGCGAGTAAATTAGAAAATAACTAGATGACGTATGTCACTAGTTTTGTATTTAAAAGTATACTCTAACACAATACACATCTGAATGAAATTCAAATTCAGAGTCTACGGCTTACACTTTTTTCAAAAATTGTATATGAATGTTGAATTAGGGTATTTTTTTGATAAACAGATAAAAAGGCGAATAAAAATAATCCACAGGGCCTGAAAGGTGTTAACTAGTCTTAAAAGATAGCAGATGACCCCTTCATTCGACCATATCAATTTGGCACACGATGCACCAAACACCCTGTATATCCGATCCGATTACTTATATACCTATCACATAAGTTGCATGTTGCATTCCTCGAATTCCTTACCGAGTACAGAAAATACCTACTCGATGATGCAGTTTCATGTATCTACCATCTCTTCTAGCGGCAGATAGCTAGTCCCAACACCAAGGCTAAACAGATTTGCACCTCAAAGCATCTCAAAGTCTGCTATAGTGTGCGCATAGATGTGTGCGGTTACCCGTCTAAGCTAGTGTTGAAGTCTCTCACGCGGTCGCAAACAAGTCCCGATTGCCAAAACATCGCAGCTATTGAAACCAAATCAGTTTTTGGTTGAAACAATCCACTCTATGACGTAATATCAATGCGGCTTTCCCCACGCAACTACCGCTTGAGTGCTAAGTAAACTTATGACAAAATCTCAGTTGGCTTTGTGTGTTGTATAAGGCGAGGAAGCGAGTGAGTGCGGCTAAACCCACATACGTAACAGCTGGTTTTGGACAAGTGGTTTTTCGAAAGTGAGAGTGAAATACGAGAACATGTTGTGTGGATTCCGAAACCGTAGGTAGTGTGCAGGACTTCGATAATTCATTTTCTCCTTTTAAGGTGAGCTCTAAACAAATGTATTCAATAATTCTTTGTATCGTGGATGTCATCTTTTGTTTTTGCTCTTTCTTGAGCCAAACTGGGTTTGTCATGGTTGAGGAGTTTGGTCGATCAGTGGAAAATTGTTCGCTTTGTGATCATGGCGCTGAATAATCGGAAGTTCAAAACGAGATCATTGAATCCAACACCTTGAATAATTACATGTCAATTCTGAAGAGATTATACGCAGGGACAGACAGGATCTTTGGACTGGCCCATCAGGCGAGTTGGTTCCAATGCTTGCTAGATTTCAATTTGCTAAAGTACAAGAATACTCTGGTGAAATTAATTCAAATAATTATGTTAAATCCTGATTCTATATTGGTATAATTCAGAAAAGTTTAACTTGTACTCAAATGTAGATATTGGTCCAATATAATGAGATATTTTGATAACAATATTGATGAATTATTTACTCAACCTATATAAATTCAAATCATCTACAATATTGGGACAATATTGGTTGAATAATTGAATAATAATATATGGAGAAACATCTATGAATATGATTTGAATTTGTTTCAGCAAATACCGGTAAAAAAACTCATCCATACTTATATTGTTTTATAGCACATTAGTTGAATATTGAAAACATATCGTTCGTTATATCATGCGACTGATATTGAAAACAAATTATTCTGAAAATGGATATCAATATCGGCATTTCAATATGTATCTCATAATAATCTTCAAATTCGATGTTGTTGTATAGATGCAATGTCATTTTTTCGTTTTTGGCCAATATACCTGTTGAATCTCAAGTAGTTTCATTCGAAATTTCAAATATGAAGTAGTTTTAGGTCAGGATAATTAATATATTAAGTGCATGGAAATATCTGTCGAAAAAGCTTTCCCGAGAACAAAAATTGGCTAGTCTCGAATATATACTAAAAAAAATCAGTTCTCCATAGTTTTTAGGGGCCCCACAAGAAAGGGGCCCCCACAATAGAGAAAAAACATCTTTCGACTTTCAACGGGTAAACACTAGTGAACATATTATTCTTAATTTCTGAAAAATAATTGAATTATATTTGTTCACTCCAATCTGAAAATATCAATTCGTCAAAGTGGCCCTGATAAGCAGTTGTTGCCATGTACTACCCATCTTTATAGAGTATCCCAATGGCTGAGTGAGGCAATATTTCTTCGTATAGCCTCAGAGGGTGGGTGATCGTTTCCGCGTTTTCATTAAAGAGGACTAAGAAAACAATCTACTGAGGTATTTCAATACGACATTCATGATGATGAAAGTTCAAGAATTACATTTCCGAACATTGAAATTGCACTGAGAATGTTCATGGTTTTGATAACATCGAATTGCACTGGAGAACGCTTATTTTCAAAAATGAAAATTATAAAACATAGGCTTCGAACGTCGATGGGACAAAACCTTCCTTCAGGTAATTCTCGTTTCTCAAAATGAGAAGAAATGTTCAATATAAACATATCGAAACATATGTCCGCAAGTAATTCATTTCTGAGATACGAAGTAAGTGTCAAAATTAGAGTTTTTTTCCTTCTCACCCGAATATCACGATTATTTTGGAATCCATTCACAAAACCGAAATAACAATAATCTGTATCTCAGAATGGAGAACTTGCGGACATAATTATGTTTATACAAACTTCTCTCCTTATTTGAACGTCAACAACATGATCCTGAATTTTTACACGTACTTAAGATACACCCTGTGTATGTTAAGAGGAGTCTGCAGCTCCAGTTACCATTAGGAACTTTAATGGCTCGTAGAATACCGCTATATCCAATTATATACAGGAAGGAAGGCAAAGTCTAGCGAATGATTTCCTCATCACAAAACTTATTAAAATTCCGGTGTCACATTTTTACAATGAGAATTACATGTGAGTTATAATAATTATATATACAGTGAGTCCATAAGGACTGGAGTCCTTGATAAATGTATGCACCAAGTCGAAATATATTTCTTTTTTATTATTGTGAACTGGATAAGACAGAAGATGTCTACGTTGAAACAGAAACCGACGACAATTTGACAATTCGACAATTTTTCATTTATATGTTGAAAACTTGAGCGAATACCTGAGGTTGCCAAATGTCTGAAGCTGAGCGAAAATTCTGAATTTTTTTGATATACCTATCTTCATTCCTCACCTAACCTAACCGGACCATAAAATGAATGTGTCTTTTAGGTTCTCTAATAATGAAATTTTCAAACGTTGTTACATTTTGGGGCGAATTATCTGATTTCTCCTAACTACAGATATATTGTATATGCATATTTTTATTTCTAGAAACGGGGATAAACAATTCAAAAAAATCTGGAAAAATTGATAGCTCTCCGTCAACTTATATCAAATGAAAGATACATGAAAAATACATTCATTTTCCATTTTCCATGTCAATGAAATGTATCTGATAGGTTGATGGCCCATTGTGATCTTATTTATGACTTATAAAATTGAAGTATCTATATCGTTGAACCATCGTCCAAGCAGTAATGTTCCATTGATCTTTGAAAAATAGAAGATAATCAACTATTTTCCAATTGCGTTAAAATAATGTGGTCTAGATTCTAATGAATCTATAAAAACTATTACGTTGTAAGTGAAAAATATGTATCAAATAATAGAAACAGCAATATGAATGAGTACTTTTTCAATGTCACTGACAAATGGTGCCAGCAGTATGAATGGGCTAAGTACAGGACTGGTATAGTGGATAATGGGCATGAAGTAACTCCACTGTGGAATTACGGACCTGAATCAATTTTTGCAAAACTATTTACACATTTTTTATGTGAATAATATGTCTACGCGTTTTGTAATTGTTGAATTCCAAAGCTTTCCAAACGAACCATACCGTCATGGACGCCATATGGCCATGTTCTGGAACTCATCGGACATATTTTTTTTTATTATTGGTCACATAATCTTCCATTTCCACTCATGAAACAAGGTGGTGATCTTCAATAATTATAAAAAAATTTTTAGAGCCCTATCGTTGAATAAAACTACCTACATGCAAACACAATATTTGATTTGACCTAATAGGAGGAAGCCTTGATATTATAGTAATTAATTTGTGTCTTTTTCGAGCAACCAGCTCATCAAAATATCCTTATACTCCATAAAAAAAGGTCATGATAAAATGTAAATATTGACTCAGCTATGCTGTATTCTTTTTTTTTTTATCGCTTGGAGCGCACGAAAGGGAATCCCTATAATGCTCAAAGAACATCGTGCGTTCCTGGGGAAGATAGGGACAGGAGGTAGGTATTGGAATTTTTTTTGAACTTTTGGAGATTATATGTTGTTGGGAATACTTCCACAGTCAATGAATTCCAGAGCCTAGCCGTTCTATAGATGAAAGAGTCTTGATAAAGTGCTGTTCGACATCTTTCGAGGTTGACAACGAAAGGATGTGCTGACTGTGCTTGTCTAGTTCGTCTGATTGGTATTGCTAGTGGAGGGATGATAGCAGAGATTTCCGAAGAACATTTCCCGTGGAAGTATCGATAGAAAAGTGAAAGGTCGCCGACCTTTCTACGGTGTTCCAATGATGTCAAAGAGTGAGTGAGTGTGGCGTCACCCACCAGGCGAATGGCTCTTCTCTGGATGGAATCTAAGAGCATCAGCGTATGTTTTGGTGCTGAACCCCATATGTGGGAACAGTATTCTAGAACAGGCCGTATCTGCGCTTTGTAGATCATGAGAAGCTGTTGAGGTGTAAAGTAGCTTTTCGCACGGAACAAGAATCCGAGTTTTTGTGAAGCAGCTTTTGCGATGGATCTGACATGATTATCCCATGAAAGAGTGTTGCTGATGGAAATACCGAGCATAGATATGGTGGGATTGGTGGGGATGGTGGAGCCAGACATTACAATATCGGGCATACTGAGTTCCGCCTTTCTAGAGAAAATGCAGGCTTGAGTTTTGGTGGCGTTGAATTCAACTAGGTTGTTTGTTCCCCAGGCTGTGATTTCAGCAAGATCTTCATTGACAGCATTGACCTGCCTGCGCCGTGAGTTCTTAGTTTCCTGGGAAGAAATGGGAATTCTGGAAAAGAACGCAGTATGGAGGGTACTATCATCTGCAAAGCTGTGGATGGGGCAAGTTGTTACTCCCAACAGGTCATTGATATGAAGCAGGAATAATGTTGGTGCCAAAATTGATCCTTGTGGAACGCCGGAATTGATGCCGATGGTGTCAGACGATACACCGTCCACCACCACGTGAAGCGATCTGCCTGAAAGAAAACTCGATAAGAGATGGCATAGCTGAGGTGGTAAGCCGTATGATGGTAGTTTGTGGAGGAGTCCTTCGTGCCAAACACGGTCGAATGCTTTCGATATGTCCAACGCGACAGCTAGAGATTCCCCGTGTTTTTCTATTGAAGATTGCCATAAATGGGTGACGTAGGCAAGTAGATCTCCAGTAGATCTTCGGTGGCGAAAGCCGTATTGTCTATCATTAATGATTCCTGAGCTCTCCAGATATTTGATAAGCTCAATATTGATGGCTTTCTCCATCACTTTGGAGATTACTGATAACAGGGCAATGGGCCTGTAGTTGTTGGGCAGGTTCTTGTTCCCTTTTTTGGGGATTGGTTGGACTCTAGCTGTCTTCCAGCATGATGGAAAAATACCTGACCTGTACGAGATGGTAAACAACTTGCAGAGAATCGGTGTTAATTCTGGTGCACATTTTTTGAGGATAATGGGTGGAATTCCATCAGGACCGTTAGCCTTATTCGTTTTGAGACCAAGCAAAATACTGAATGCAGAAAACTGTCAAGACGACGACCACAAGCCTGTCTTGTCACGTTTACCAGACCAAATGTCTTGTAGTATGAATTAATATAATCATTATTATAACTCAAATCCATCATAAGCACTGAGATGCAACATATAAGAGGATCAATTGAGACAATGGATTTTTATAGGCTGCTATATTATGGTCTTCTCGTACTCACGAAATCATGACGTTTTTATTTGCGGTAAATTTCTAAGCGTTCAAAAATTACCGTCACAATATTGATGATTTCAGCACCATAAAAAAATATGAGCAAACATGGAACTGGAAGGTAATCAGGTGATGATTGTATTGAAAAAATGAAAAAAATAGTCTAGCCTCTTCTCATGTTTGCTGAGCTATGCTGAATCAATTTTATCATAATATTTATCACGATATAAATTGAATTACTGAGGTGTTCCAAATCCTAATTCTCAAGAACAATTATTGTTAAGTTCAGTATGCCAAGGGACTAAATTGTGAAATTAAAAATTACATACCTACCAGCTACTATAACCGTGTTCTCGTTATTAAATTCCATTTTGTATCAATTTTTATGATTAAATATTGGATAACACAGGAAATTAGGTACAGATATACATGCTCATTCAATTAAACAACGATTATAGTGAAAACTTCGAATGACTTCAAGGCATATGTAATAATAACTGTAACTGTTTGAAGTTCGTTGCATTCGAAACCAGTTCACAGATTATTTCGGTATTTCAGTTGCAACGAATTATTTCAATGAATCTATATGACTATCCCCGAGACTATCCCCAATCATTCAGCTGAGCAAACATAATGGGACACAGGATGCTTCTTCAGTTTTCTCCGAAGAATCACTTTCAACTGTTCAACCAAATGGTCAACCTAACGTGGAATCATTGCATATAGAACGTTTGCCCCACAGAACTAAAAGACCGCCCTTTATATCCATATGAAAGTTTGTGCCCATCTTGCCTTCACTGAGCAAACGACTTGCAAGAATTGTATGTGAATTGGTGATGATTTAAACGTCTTGATTTTATTAAATACACTCACGAAACAACGTAATCATACCATTAAAGACATCCATTTCGATGTTGGGTATTACTATCAGCAATAACCTTTCTTGGGAAAATCACGTGAGATCAACTGCTAAAAGTGCATCCCAAAAACTTGGTTTTCTGTTTTGGGCCAGGAGCTATTTCACTTCCAGTCAGCTGCTTATGATCTATAAGGCACAGATTCGACCTGTCCTGGAATACTGTTACCATATTTGGAGTGCAGCACCCAAACATACCCTGAAACTGTTTGATTCTGTCCAAAAAGGGGGAATTCGTCTCGTGGGTGATGCCTCGCTCACAAACTCACTCACTTCTCTGGAACACCGTGAAAAAATTTGCGATCTTGGTCTATTTTATAGATATTGTCATGGACGATGCTCTTCTGAAATATACAGGGTGCTTCAAGATTCTGAATTCTGATCACCCTGTATCTGTTCCAAATAAATGTCAGTAGATAGTGAATCGAAAGTCAAGATAGGGACATGTAAGCCGTTTTGATCGATAATGAATAGTTTCGACACAAAAAATCCTAAAATTGAAAAATCTCGATTTTGAACACCCTATATCTCTGTAATCATTCCTGATAGACCCCAAGTGTGATGCATTGATGAAATCAGCTCTTCAGGAAGAGTCTAAAAATGCAATAAAATACAGGGTGCTCCATTTAAAATAACGAAGTTGCTAGTTGTATCTGATAGAAGTGGCAACACTGTATGGATGAAAATATCTCAGACGGATAGAGAATGTTCAATTATCAAAGCATTCCAATTTTCAGAATGTTCTGTCTTTTCGTTCTCCAGATACTTCTAATAGGCCATCCACCGTGGGCCACCCTGTATATATCCATTTTTTTGTGTTCATGAATATATCTAAGAATGTTCCTTTTCAATACATTTTCTCTTATTGCTTATATGATCCTGCACTAACTCCACTCGACAAACAATGTCGAAACCTGTTGCCTATCAGATATGGTTGTATGCTTGTACCAATTAGATATCAATATGCAAAGTATTTGTCAGTAGGCACATGTATATTTCTCATTTTCACCTTCAATACTCTATTATACATCCCATCTGTTGAGACATGACCTTCACTGATGCTCACCTATCGTGCATATTAAACAAGCCTTCCTATTAGTCAGTGCCGCATTAGAAGCAAAGAAATGTAACTTGTAGGAGGTAGGAGGACAGAACAACAAATCCAAACTATTTACAGGTATTTTTCATATCATACCACTATTGGTATCTAGAAGACGATGAATATTACGAAGTTGGTTAAATTGCAAATCAGAGCAGAGCGTATCGAAGCAAATTTGATACCGAAAAGAAAAGTTCTTGCCAAATTTCCATATTCGTTAAAATGGAGGCACCAGCCCAAAGAAAGAAGAACTAGCCATCGGTTTTGCCCATATATTCTGAAAATATGTATATAGTGAAACATGGGATGTCCTATTCAAAAATCGAAAGTTGGCTCGATAAAACAACTTTTTCTTTTCAATAAGTGAACAATTCGGTATACTTGCCAACACTAAATTTAAATTTTTTTTATAATTCTCAGATTTCAGTTCGTTATAGTTTTAGTTATATTATAGGGAGATGAAACTTGTGTATATTATGAAGAATGGCTGAAAGAATAACTGGACTTCAGGTTACTGATGAGGATATAAACATCCGAAATGAGTTTTACTCGAGTTAAGTCAGAGATATAATTCCCATATCACTGATACGAATGATTTTTTTTCGGAAGTTCCAAGCTCATCAAGATCAGAGTTCATGCAAGTATACTTCTTCTGTATATCATAATACATCATATTATTCTATTCGATTTGAGAGATAATGTAAATTCTCAAGTTCAGAGGATAGCCATGAAAGTAGTTGTCTTCTTTTGAATATATTCAGAATGATATTATATATGCATAACTTTATATGAAGGAGAATGCAAATTCTCTACTTCGGAAGATTTTGTTTTCAAATTCTTATCCTGTGAGTTCAGTGGATGTAATTCAATATTTGTCGTGGCATATAGCCAGGAAAGTAGTTGTTTTCTGTTGAATAAACATATATATATACATTGTTTTTGTGTTCATAAATATATCTGAGAATATTCATTTTCACTGAATTTCTGAATTTGATCTCGACTGATTCAGTAGTAACTGCACTGGGCGTTCTTCGCGCAGTTCTCTGTAAGTATATGGATTCAGATGAAGAAGCAACTGCTCAAAACCAAATTATTTATGTTCGAATTGACATCTGAAAGATTCCTCTATCCAGAAAAATGTAGAAAAAAGTCATCTTGCATGAAGGAAACTCAACTACTATGGTACTCAACCTTATTGCGAATGTCTTCTTATTGTTGCAATCTCAACAAAATTGATTGAATGTCTATTAAATTCAAGAACAACGTTAACAATTAACTTCTTCAAGATTGCTCCTGTTCGACATATTTCTGGATAGAGAACTTTTACAGATGTCAATAGAAATCTAAATATCACAAGATAGAGAGTTGATAGTCCAAAGGATCCTAGTATCAGATTTTGTCTCAGTCCGATACTGTCATCATCAGGTGTTATTATTTGTTATAACATCTCCATAATAGAGAGGTAAACTTATTATTCAGTATGTTCTTTCCTATTCGTTCTGAAACTGTGCCATCATTGTTTACGGTATCGTATAAAATAAAGGAAAAAGTGTGCATGGTCGGTTTCAATCTGTAGCAATAAGATAGACATTCGATAATTGGAAATCATGGATTGTAGCTCTGAAACTGTGGTACTTGTGAATAACTGTTGTTCTCTCACAAATGATCGATCTTATGGGGTTTATATGTTAAGAGGTGAATAAAAAGAGGTTTGCAAGAGATACCAAGGAAAGAAAATAAAAGATCATGCATTCGTTATGATCATGAATAGTAAAAGTTTACTGCTATTGAACTGCAATTGATACTCCACAAATGGTTAGATTGAACACAAAACGATAGGATTTCCTTAAAATTCGATTGATCGTACTGTACGAGTCCCAGTATAATATATGAGTCTTCCACTTGAAGAAGCAACTGATAGCAAATGGTTTGTGGAGTTCTTTTTTTTATAGATTTTCACCAACTTACGACCAATACAAAAAATGATACACCATCTTCAAAATTTTCACGCTATTCAATCGACTCTGACCAGTTACAACTTTTTTTATTTGAGCAGAAGTACTAAACTTCTAAGCGTTAGCTGCTTAGCAGTTGATGAGGTGCTTCTATATTCAAGGATACCGAATGATACATGATAGTTTGGTCATGTCATCCCCAACTGTATTGGCATAAGATTGAAGGAGAATTCAGCAAAATCACGCCATAGATAGTGGGACGCTGTCACTCACAGACGATGCTTACGACCTCTACGTCAACACCATACGCTGTCTCTCTCTTCCTCTCTTTTATTATCTCTTTCAATCTCCCTTTCTATCTCTTTCTCTCTCTGTTCTCTATTGCGCTCTCTTTCTATCACTTTATCTCTCTTTCTCTCTCTTTCTCTCTCTTTCTCTCTCTTTCTCTCTCTTTCTCTCTCTTTCTCTCTCTTTCTCTCTCTTTCTCTCTCTTTCTCTCTCTTTCTCTCTCTTTCTCTCTCTTTCTCTCTCTTTCTCTCTCTTTCTCTCTCTTTCTCTCTCTTTCTCTCTCTTTCTCTCTCTTTCTCTCTCTTTCTATCTCTTTCTCTCTCTTTTCTCTTTCTTCTCTCTCTCTCTTTCTCTCTCTTTCTATCTCTTTCTCTCTCTTTCTCTCTCTTTCTCTCTCTTTCTCTCTCTTTCTCTCTTTTTCTCCCTTTCTCTCTATTTCCACTCTCTCTATCTTCTCATCTCTCGATTTTTTCTCTTCCTCTCACTTTCTCTCTATGAACCATTTTGATTCACAGGGATCTCACTACTCCCTCGAATCACATTTTCAAACCCATAGGTACCTGTACGAAACTTCCACAATTTCCACAAAATATGGAATACTTCCTGCTATGGGTAACGTCGAATTTTGAAACACCCTGTATGAAAATGTCCTCGAATGGGATTTATGTCTCTCATTATTTTCATCTTCACGAAACTTTCTTTAATATCAATTTCATTTCATGAAAAACATAACCGAAATTCAGTTTCATTGACGAACGTGACAAGGCAAAAAAGTTAATAATAGTAATTTCTCATTGTTACGATTCATTTTAGATATAGTGATAGAAGAAAAAAGATACGCAACGTAATTGATTTTCAATTCTGTTGTGTCCATAATAGACTTGCAGATGTGGCTTTTTTTTCATACTATGGAAGACTTCGTAAATCAGAAGTGGAGAAAAAATTTCTCATGCCCTATCATGACTCACACTACACTGTTTTACCACTAACCAAACCGATTTTTTAACGCCTCGACACGTGTTTCGCTAACTATGTTAGCATCTTCAGGAGAAGATTAAAACTGTTTTAATCTCCTCCTGAAGATGCTAACATAGTTAGCGAAACACGTGTCGAGGCGTTAAAAAATCGGTTTGGTTAGTGGTAAAACATTGTAGTTTATTATCGTGCCAAAGGTTCCAGTCTTCGATATACCTATCATGACTACCAAAATAACTATTTTTGTTATACTATTATTTGGATGTATGTTTGTGATCTATCGTAGTTGAGGGTGAGAAAAAAAGACGTGTATAAATCGTCCATCTGGGAAAGTGGCTATAAAGTTTCAGGGCAATTTGAGTATAATTCAATTCACTTAAACTTACACCTTTTTTTATTTCTTGGAGAGCAGGTAGGTGTTGTTTTCTTTTGTTGAAATTTTGGAGGTCATCAAATCTTGGGAATACTTCCATTGACAAAGAATTCCAAAGCTTCGCCGTCCGCCCGAACGAGTTTTGGTATAGAGTGTTGTTCGACATATTTCAAGGTTAATGACGAAAGGATGTGCTGGGGCCAGTCGAGCTCGTCTTACTGGTATTGCTAGTGATGAAATTATAGCAGAGATTACTCAGGAACATTTCCCGTGGAACTACCTACTAATAGAGAACTGAAAGGTCGCCGACTTTTTGACGGTTTTCTGATGAGGTCAAAGGGTATCAGTGAATGTGGCATCACCCACCAGGCGAATGGCTATTCTCTGGATGGAATCTAAGAGCATCAGCAGACATGATTTTTCCATGAGAGAGTGTTACTGATGATAAAACCGAGCATAGATGTAGTGGTCTTGGTGTGATTGATGGTACTATCGTCTGCAATGCTGTGAATAGGGCAAGTGGTTGCTCCCAATAGATCGTCCACCACCACATGGAGCGATCTGCTTGAAAGGAAAAATAATAAAAAATGGCATAGCTGAGGTGGTAAGCTCTATGATGGTAGTTTTTGGAGCAGTACTTTCTTTTATGTTCTGGTTCCCACGAAGAGGGATATCATGTATCAAGGAAAATAACGTAGGAATTGGTGTTCTTCATGAATTTCTGGAAGTAATATGCCTCGGGGAATACCTCTCTTGGCAATCTGTTCCAGAGCCTCGCTGTTCGTTGGATGAACGAGTCTTTGGACTGCAGATGTTCTGCAGGTCTCCAAAGTGACGACGAAGGAGTGCGATGCCTCAACTTGATAGGTTAATCTCGCGGGGACTGAAGGAGGAACAATTGTTAATATTCCAGAAGAGCATCGTTCATGAAAATATTTATAAAATAGAGCCAGATTGCCAACTTTCCTACAGTGTTCCAGAGAAGAGCAAGAAGAGCATTGTCCACGAAAATATCTGTAAAATAGAGCCAGATCACTAACTTTTCTACGGTGTTCCAGAGAAGTGAGTGAGTTTGTGAGCGAGGCATCACCCACGAGACGAATTGCTCTTTTTTGGGCAGAATCCAACAGTTTCAGGGTGAGTTTGGGTGCTGCACTCCAATATATGGGAACAGTATTCCAGGACAGGTCGGATCTGCGCCTCATAGATCATAAGCAGCTGACTGGAAGTGAAATAGCTCCTGGCCCGAAACAGAAAACCAAGTTTTTTGGATGCACTTTTAGCAATTGATCTCACGTGATTCTCTCAAGAAAGTTTATTACTGATAGTAATACCAAGCATCGAAATGGATGTCTTCAAAGGTATGGTTACTCCTGACAAGCTTATGTTGGGCACAGAGTGACATCGGCTTTTCTAGAGAAAAGGCCTGCTTGTGTTTTGTTTGCATTGAAATCTACCAAAAGTTATTGGATCCCCAGTCGAGAATTGTTGCCAAGTTCATATTAATGTTGTCAACATTTCTCCCTCGTTCGTTTCTGATGTGCCAAACACAGTCGAATGCCTTCCATATATCTGACGTCACAGCTAGAGATTCCCTGAACAAGCTCTGGAAATTTCGGCAGCACGAGTATTCCTAAATGTGTAAACATCATTCGACAAGTTCTATGAAAAAACAAACAGAAATCCTTTTGAGATTAGTGTTTATATGACAGCGTCCACTTCGCAGGAAAAAAATTGTGGTTCAAGGTCAAATGCCTTCTGGTTGGAAGTTAAATTTCTATCAGGGTCAGATCACGGTAACTCTCATATTGATATCACTTTTTTATTCATTATCAAAACGCTGCTTGTTATAGATATCCAGATAATTCGACTCCATCAATTCTGGTAGCTGGTAGCTGGTAACTGGTAGCATTGTTCTCGTCATCAATATAAATATATTGAAAATTTCAACAGACGAAGTATTTATAGTTTTTTTGGGAAATGGTCTGTCTTTGTGGGCGCCCATGTCATAATCTGTTGATGAGAATGGAAGAGAGCGGTTTTTTTCTTCATCTGAATTTGTTGACCTACATTCAAGTCATAAAAATTCAGAAACTGCAAAACCAACAACAATGGTTGTGTATTTTATGCTTGGCGAGCTAGAATGATGTGGTATATTGATACGCACCGAGATATCAAGACGAAAAGAAAAAATTGGAATTAAATGAGATGTTACCAACCGTTCCGGATATTTTATATGTGTGAAAGGTGTGAAAACACGTGCTTTCATCGAATGATTTGATCGATACACATGATAATGTTTCATTATATTCATGAAGATCTCGCATGACTAATGAATAAAAATAGATAGGTATTTATTATACAAGGCAAAAAAGTTGTAGATTTCAGCTCGAGGTTGTGTTGATAATAATAATAATAATAATGATATGCTTTATTGTTTGAAGAAGAATCTTGTTGACAAAGATAGGTCAGATAATATTGTAAAAAAAGGTTGAAATTTAACGACATGAAAATACCTACTTGAAAATATAGTCAAAATAAATATCACATTAAAATACTAAAATATCACAATTCAAACGTATCATGCACAATAATATTCCTGCAAACTGTAATAGGGTATATCAGAGAAAAACTTTTTGACTTTCTTCCTAAATCGACAGTCATTCAGACTTGCTGACCTTATATTAACTGGCAAGTGATTGTACATTTTCCCACCATTATAGCACAGATTAACATTATAGTACATGGAATCTTCAATGAACTCTCTTGTGGGTAGAGGTAGTTTCAAACTAAAATTACTGTTGCGCGTGGTATCATGGATGGAAGTTGTAGTGAATTTTAACTTGTGTTTATTCATCAGGCAAACAGATTCCAAAATGAATAGTGCAATCACTGTCAATATTTTTTTATTGGAGAATTAAATTCTGCAAGAATCTCGAGGTTTGACATTACATAAATACCTTATCGCTCGTTTCTGTGGAACTAACAGAGTTTTTTGAGACGTTAGGCTGCACACTCTCCAAAAAGGTATTAGTGAATAATATACCACCGCGGCAGTAAAGAATCCTGATTCCCTAGAAATCACTGTCACTGCATAACATCCAGAAGAAATCTTACCACTGAGTAGGTTGACGTGGTAACCAAATTTCAGATTCTTGTCGATGAACAATCCCAGAAATTTTGTATCATTCCTACTTTCAATAAAATTATCATCAAATGTGAGTTCATCACGGGAGCATCTGAATGATATCAAACTAGTTTTGGATATATTCAGCGACAGAATGTTGGGTCACACCAATCTTTCACCTTTTTCAAATCAGATGATATCAGTTTGTGCAAATCCCAAGGATTTCTACTGTTCCATAATATGAAAGTATCATCTGCGAATAGAGTGAACTTTCCAGTTATATCAATTTTCGCAAATAAAAAGTTGTATCCCCACGAGTAGCTGAGAGAGACAAAAAACCGAGAGTTAAAATCTAATATTTTTTCCGTGTATAATTCACTATTTTTTTCTGTAACAGGAAAAAGGACGAATCATTATCGAAAAGATATTGCATTATATTGAAATTAGAAGTAATTTGAAGTAATGAAATATCCGTCAGTCTAACAATTATTATGTGACTTGATTTTCAAAAAATGTGAACTTGATTGGTATTGGTAGGCGTCTGCTATATCAACGATTTCTTGTTCATAGCAGCCCCTCGAGATTCAATTCCTTCAAGAATTTGAGGATTTTGAGGGGGTCTAGCTGTGGTATTTCTTCCACAGTCAGCTGGTGTGTTCCCAGTATGTTCAATATTTTGTGATGTACAGCGTCACACTCCACCAGTATGTGATGGGGTGTTTCTGGTTCTTCCTCACAGAATCTGCAGGTGCCGTCCTCCTGTAAGCCTAGCTTCCTTGGGTGTTCTTTGAGTCTGCAATGCCCCGTTATAAATCCCGTTATTGCTTTGAGAGTTCCTTTGCTGAGGTTTGTCAGTGTCTTAGCCTGCTGTAGTCCTGGAAGACTTCTCCATTGTCTGGCTCTCCAGGCTCCTTCCGCCTTCTCAAGTTCTCCTTGGAAATAGGAATTTCCAAGGCCGCAGAATGGCTCTGGTCCGATCAGTGGCGTTGAAGCCCCTTGTCGTGCCAGAGCGTCTGCTTGTTCATTTCCCTCCACTCCAATATGCCCTGGCATCCAGAGGAGGATCACTTCATTGTTGCTGCCTAGCTCATTCAATTCGCTTAGGCATTCCCATATCATTTTCGAGTTGATGTAAGGAGAGCTCAACGCTCTGATGGCTGCTTGGCTATCGGATAAAATCGCGATGTCCTTCTTCCGGTATTTCCTGTCTAGGTTGAACTGGATGCATCTTCCTATGGCGTGTATTTCCGCTTGAAAAATGCTGGGGAATTGTCCCATGGATTCGAAGTATTTGGTGGTGCGAGGCCCAAAGACTCCTGCTCCAGTTCCCTCGGGTGTTTTAGACCCGTCCGTATACCAAGTAATGGTGTTCCTTCTTCTTCTTCTTGATGGTTGCATGTTTAGTAATTAACGTAATCATGAAGTGGAATGGAAGATAAAAGACTTGCAGTTCTTTCTCGGAGACGGTGGTATTGGCAAGTGAAATTTTATAACCTGTCAGCAGAGACGAAATTCCAAACTTCTTTCCTGTTATCGAAAAATAGTAGATTGTTTTATTAGGATCAAAATTGACACTTCGCTAACGCATCGCCTCGCCAATGCAAAATTTGCTTGTCAAACAAAGTCGCTTTTGATCCAGAAGAAAACATGCTACTTTTTCTACAACTGAAAGGATTAACATCACCTAAAACTAAAACAAACATAAGTGAAGCAATACATATATGTATATGGATCCAGAAATATCATCAGTAGAATTATTGACGGCAAATAAAACGACTGCTATGATCTAATATATCTATAAAAGTATATTTTATACCGAATAGGTGTACAAATAGGAAAGAATCCTTCCAAACAAATGAATAATCAATTATGCGTGTTCATTGCAGATGTCGAATTGAGTTGCTGCAATGGCTAGAAGGGTAGCTAAAAACCACTACGTAGCCTCTCCAAGGCACAACCATTCTCCCACTCCTGTTCACGTGACCAGGAGTTCAGCTTACTCAGATGGGGAAGAAAGCCACAGAGCACCATCAGAAAGGACACTTTCCGAATACACCTCAGTGGTAAGTGAAATAGTTATTTGCACAATGAGCATGATGAGTGAATTATGTCATTATGATCAAAGCAGAGCCAATCAGAAGGGCGTGTTTTCAACATTGTTTTCATAGAAGAAGGAATACATATCTAAGTCGTCTCCATGGGGAGACATGTTTTGGGCCAAAAATAAGCACATCATCATCAGCCAAAAGTACTACAACGTACTACAATGAGTATGAAACTAATAACAAGCATGATATAATTTTTAAATTACTTACATAAGGATGAAAAAAGGAGTTAGCGGTTGTGAAACATCTTGAATTTGTAAATTTTCAAATACAAGAATAAAATTGTGAATTTTGATAATTTTCATCAGTTATTCGTTATGAGAGGTTCAAATGACGCTGAATTTTGAATACAACATCACGATAAACGTTCATATTATATTGTCTCAGCAAGTATACGGACATCCATACCAAAACGCTCTAGACAGCCGTTCGCGATTACAAAACAAAGTGCTGTCGATTTGGGTCCATCTTGGCTGAGCATTTCTCTTGAGAATGTGAAATATGGGAAATGCATCAAAATGTTAGATTCCAAGTAAATCTGAAAACAATGAACGTGTGAAGAAGACCATGCATACTGCTCAAAGTGGAGTGGTAGTAGTTGAAGAAGAAATGAATCTCTAAGTCATCTCCCGCCATTTAATGGGTTAACATGGTAATGTTTCTATAGGTGGGACATGATTCGGGTTTATAATAAGCTTATCATCAGCCAAAGGTACTACAACGTCCTACAATGAGTATAAAACTAATAAAAGGCATAATATGATTGTTAAATTACTAACATGAGGATGATAAATGAAGAAGAAATTTTTGAATACATGAATAAAGTTGAAATTTTTAGCAGATATTTGTTTAGAGAGATTCAATTGAAGCTTTCTGAAGTACAATTGACTTCTTCTGAAACGCAACTGAAAAGGGTGTAGAGCGTAAGGTCAATGTCAAAGTCAAAAGTCCCAGAATTTTGCCGGATTGCCCCGCGAGGGCAGTGCCTGTTTCATCGAAAATATTCTGAAGAATTAATGTGAGATATCTAAACAGATATGGTCCTGAATAAAAGACATTCTAAGGAAGTTCACTGGATTTATCAAAGCTATCAGGGTAGTTTGCTTTCGAGTAATCATCTATTCAATGTTGATCGTAGTATTCTACCACGTATACCTCATTGAACAGTTTGATTCCTCGATTTTTGTCAATACAGCTCATTTCAAATATATTGGTGAAAATCCAATCCTACTAAAACCGATGAATTGAAAACCTAATCGAGATCGTTATAATTAATTGTGTGATCTTTAAACCATGAAATGAGCTTAAAGTCTTTCGTAACTTGATGAATGAACCGATTCGAGATAGATTTCACACGTTTTTCTGTTTATTTATGTAACGCAGTCAAAAACAGTAAGGGAAAAGAAATTTTCCCATCAGTATAATGAGAAACTGTTACATAACGATTGGTTACTATATGGTTGTACTTTTTAGGCTATCGGTATTCTATAACAGTCAGTACATGGTAGTAGGTACAAATACACTTTTGAGTGTCAGTATATAGCTTAAAAACAGAGGAAATACTATAACAATTCAGTGCATCTGAATCCAAGAAAACTTGCTACACATTGAGTCGCTTGGGAATTCATATTGTAAACGAGGTGGTCTCTGATGAGCAATTAACCTATCTTGATAACTAATTAGCCCTGTCTTGAAACCACCTCATTCAATATAATTCTAATTTCCAACAAAAGTATTTCTTGCCGAGCGAGACAAGTCGACAAGTAGGTTCTTGAATAAGTCGTATTGAAAAGCCACATAATCATTCACAATATATCATAATCAACTTACCTTTCATATCTGAAGTCCCAGCTAGCAACTTGTGACACAACCACGTGTACATGCATCACACTAGTAAAATATCTGAGCTTGCATCCTCTTCAATCAAAGTCTATTACTCTACTTTGAGACACTCTTTAGTTATTAGGTATTTGAAACAATGATTTACGTTAACATCACTCTCAATCTCAAATGAACCTGGAAAACTGGAAAAGGGATAGGAAGGAGGTCCATAAATCAAATTATAAGGTTACCTAACTAAATTAACAATGTTTATCATCAGATGGATAATAAATGAATGAAAGTGAATGAAAATAGGATCTGGACCTAACGAAATGACATAAAACTGACTTGATATTTACTGCATTCAAAGACTGGTTGAGAAATAGTGATAATTGAATATAAATCGTGAAGAACCATGATAATTGGGTTATCAACTCGAGTAGTTGATAATTCGTCAACTCATAATGAAAGTGATGATTTCAAATAACAGATTCCTTTACCAGCGTTCCGCCTATCACGTGACACAACTGAATAAAACAAAACTCAAAAAAACGAACATCCACAAAATTGTGCCAAGCATTACTTTTGTATAGCTTGTGTATCACGTGACATGAGGGAAGCGAAAACCCAGCGCCAGATCATAAATTGTATTGCACCATAAATAACATTCAACATATGTTTCAAACCCAAGAAGATTCATTTGACAATTCATTATTCTTCCGAGAATATATACGTAGTATATTATATGGTTGCCTTTGCCTGGGCAAAAAGCAACAAACCCAGATCCTTTACAGTATGTTTGAATAAAGGAAACTATTCGGACCCCGTTCAGATGGATCGAGCTAGCATTGACCGTTTTACAATCCAAAAATGATATCGTGTTGGGTATGGGAAAAAGGCATAGTGAGAAAACCAACAACTGTATCTCTCGATACCATATCCATATTTACCTCAAACTAATATGACAATATTTACCCAAATCTATAAGTATTCTGGTCGCCACATGCCAAAACTAAATCTTTTGAAATTCATTTGCGGCTGAGGTTCAACTGAAGGCTATTAGACACCCGTGCTTTATACCTACTCGTTACAAGTGGGTTGTAAACTATTATTTCGGTTCGGCTCTCGATTTCGATAAACTGTGAAATATACTGGGCGATGTAATTTTAACCAGCTCAGGATTGATTCAATATTATAATGAATGATGAAAACCTATTTATAGTAGCTTTCTTACAATATTCTCGAGGAAGCGAGAGACAAAATGTGTCATTATGTGACCCCGTAATCTACGTCACAGAGTAGGTACTTTGGTTGTACCCAACAATTTTCCAATGCCTGATTACCTATTTTTGATTATTTCAAATTTAACATGAACATATATAGAAAATCTCAATTACCAGTCGATGTTCAAGAATTGATTTTTGTACTTTCTAAGGGGTTAGTGAGAAGACAAGTATCTCAATAGCAAATCACGTATTGATATTATACCTGCACGTTGCTCGTTAGCATAAACGGTGTACGACAATAATTTACATTCAATCGCTTATGTAGGTAAATAGGTACCACACGTTGTACTTGAAATTTTCTCAAACCTTGCATTAACGAGTCAGTTTCTCTTTTGTATGGCAAAGTCGTTGACTATATTTTTTATTAAAATTCTCGCGAGGTGATTCACAAAATTCAGGGTCAATTGCCTTATACAGATTACTATTTATAGCTATAAGTATACCTACCGGTCTAGAAGATTCTCAGTCATTCTGAACCTGTTGCATGCCATACTCACGATTGATGTCAACGTTAAAAATGCATCATGCAAATCAGAAACGAACGAGGGAGAAATGTTGACAACATCATAAATATGGACTTGGCAACAATTCTCGAATGGGGATCCAATAACTTGGTAGATTTCAATGCTAACAAAACACAAGCATGCCTTTTCTCTAGAACATAAGCTTGTTAGGACTAACCATACCTTTGAAGAGATCCATTTCGATGCTTGGTATTACTATCAGCAATAACCTTTCTTGGGAAAATCACGTGAGATCGATTGCTAAGAGTGCATCCCAAAAACTTGGTTTTCTGTTTCGGGCCAGGAGCTATTTCACTTCCAGTCAGCTGCTTATGATCTACAAGGCACAGATCCGACTTGTCCTGGAATACTGTTCCCATATATACCCTAAAACTGTTGGATTCTGCCCAAAAAAAGGCAATTCGTCTCGTGGGTGATGCCTCGCTCACAAACTCACCCACTTCTCTGGAACACCGTAAAAAAGTTGGCGGTCTGGCTCTATTTTATATATATTTTCATGGACGATGCTCTTCTGAAATATCAACAATTGTTCCTCCCTTGGCAGTCCCCGCGAGATTGACCCGTCGAGTTGAGGCTTCGCACCCCTTCATGGTCACTTTGGAGACCTGCAGAACATCTCTTTCCAAAGACTCGTTCATCCAACGAACAGCGAGGCTCTGGAACACATTGCCAAAGGAGGTGTTCTCCGAGGCATATAACCTCCAGACACCAATTCCTACCTTATTTCCCTTGGTTCTCACGATGTTATCTGAACATTACAGTATATCCCTTTTCGTGGGAATCAGAACATAAAAAAAATACGCATTGTTACCAAGCGAGACATGAATGTGACATCCCAGGGATGTTTGTGTTTACATTGGAACTAAATAGAAATAGGCATCGTAATCTAGGTTTATTTTAAAGAAAAACAGACACCAAAATGAATAAAATGACCTACTATTTCACGATCTTGCTTCCAATTTTTTCCTATAGATATTAGGTATAAAGTTGAATTCCAGTCAAACTAATTGAACGATAGAACTATTTGTTCGTTTGATAAAATAACTTGTTAATTATTTTAGCTATCTTCGAGTCATGGTTTCGGCCTATTTATGATTTTGTTCAAATTTCAGAAATTCAAGAAGCACCAATTCCTACCTTATTTCCATTGGTTCTCACGATGTTCTCTGAACATTACAGGATATCCCTTCTCGTGAGAACCAGAACATAAAGAAAAATGGATTTGATAAGCTGCTCAATACTGACATGCTCACTCAAATCTCGAGCTGAAGCTCTCGGGAGTTATTCAGATTATTAATGTTCACATATTGTATCATCATATTGTCAGAATACAAGGTTCTCTTGATAGGATAATGATTCATGAAGAATGTAATAGTAGGCTATTTGTCATGGTCATTATTGTCAGTGAATGCCTATCATTGATGTCAAAATAATGATCTTCGTATTCTCAATTATTTATTCGGAACTGATTTTTCTCATTCAGAATTGAAGAAATGGGAAAATAATTCGTCACAATTTAACATTATGTTGTTACCCTTCCTCTCCACCAGTGACTGTGTAGATAACCAATAAATCATTCATATCACGAAAATAAATCATGGTCTTGTTTCTTCCAGCCATATACGATAGTAAACGAACGAAACGGCAGGAAGAACAACGGCCAGACCAAAAGCGGAAGTTACCAAAATGGCCACCAACACAGCACGAGCACGCCCAGAGCGCCATCTGCGCTGAGTCGAGGAAGCGGATATGACACGAACGGATCCGACATATACGTCACCAGCGGGGCATATAAGGCTCCCTCCGAAATCAGGTAAATGGAATCAGAATCAGAAATGTTTGATTTTTTATTTATTTATTTATTTATTCATTAGGATCCATGATGAAAATAACATTCATGTGGAATAAGTCAGATTAACAAGATCATTTCTTCAGGACAACCAACTAGTTTGAAATAACATATCTGTACCTGAGAGCCAAACTGTATTTACTCAATTTTTCGAAGTTAGCCAAGGTTAAACAGTATTATATCATTAACCTTCTCCGAGCAAGAGAGTATTATATGGAGTTAATATTGTTGAAGAAACTTAACATGTGTGGACGAAATACAGTTTTTCCAAGCAAAAGAGTATTATGAAGTTGATATTGTTATAGAAAATTTGTTTGTAAGGACATAATACAGTTTTCAGTGCCTGTATTATGTGGGATGAATCCAAGTTAGGACGTGGGGCAAATCAAATTGCTCCTGGTATTCTCAAATGGGCAGAGACCTGAAGTGAGTCTAAAAGTCTGGTCAGATAACTATCAATCCCAAAACCGTTGTGTAATTATGGTAATGGCATATTTTTGGATCTCAAAACAGTATCCAGATATGAAAAAGATGCATCACAAATTTCTGCTACGTGGTCATACGCAAACGAAAACGAACCCCATTTTTTAAAGTGATGACGCCCTGGGAATGGCAGCAACTGGCAAGGCTGTGTTGTCGGTCAAAAACTTTTGATGAAAGAAAAATGGAAATGTGTGTACATCAGAAAATGCACCTTGATGCATAAAATACGTGTACCAAATTTCATGAAGGTGTATACAATTTAGTCACAGGTATTATCAAAACACTGAATATTTTTTTCAAAACTTCATCACCCCGTATCTCAAAAGTTGAGTCTTTTAGGAAATACGTTAATATGGAGTTCTCTTCAGCAAATGAGTAAAAGAATCGCCCCCTCGAATATAAGCATATCTTTGAGGAACACCTTGTATAGATCTTACAAGCGTATTATGAAAGTCTTATCGAATACTTCATAGTACGATCACCATAATATAACAATGAAATTGATTTATAACAATGGAGATTATTAAATCAATAGCATGCAATCTTTGGGATTTAATAATACTTCACACATCACTTTCTATTTCACTAGATAAATATGAACGCTGGGAACTAGTGGAGATTATATTTTATTGGGAAAAAAACTGGAGCTTATGTAATGCGTCCCATATTATGATTTCAATTTTCGAGGCTAAAACCATTTGAACCTAATAAAATCAAAAATGTATATAAAATAATTAAAATTTTTATCATTGTTGAATTCATTTTTCTATAGTGATAAGTTAACGAATCCTCAATTTCTACTTCTTGAGTAAC
The DNA here is from genome assembly GCA_918026855.4 of Phaedon cochleariae. Lineage (NCBI taxonomy): Eukaryota > Metazoa > Arthropoda > Insecta > Coleoptera > Chrysomelidae > Phaedon > Phaedon cochleariae. Next base: position 30,445,348 of record OU896719.1, read on the forward strand.
TTACATATAATCTGGATGAAATACTGTTTTGGACAAGATTCCTTTTATATTTGAACCATGTGACTAAAACGACTATTACGCATTTTTTCGTAACAGTGACTAGCCTATTCGATCCAGGAATTGCTGAAATACCTCCAAACGAAATTTGAACGCAATATCTCATAAATTTTGATATTTTTGATTTTTCGATTAACCCTGTATCAAAATCTAGTGAGTTGATATAACCGGTAAAGAAGTCACTAAAAAAATTTAAGTTGAAAATTATTTTATTATGATCCATATCTTTTCTCCTGGAAATAGTAGCTAATTCGAAGAAATATTCTCTATATACATAACAATTTGTTATTGTCATGTCAAAAGCTCATTCAATTTCTCGAAAATCAGTATATTATCATGATTACATGAAGCATCAGTATATCTCCTTGTAGTCTTTGGAGAGTGTTTGGTGAATCTCAACTTTAACTTAATTGATTGTTGGTTCACCTGAAGACATCTTCCTGTAGAACTCACAATTACGAAAAATTCTATCTACGTATTCTAAATATATTATTGTTTCTTCATTGAATCAACAAGTCACCGGTTATAATCAACTCCTTAGATTTCATTACAGGGTGAATCGAAGAAGCGAGAATTTTAAAAAATTTCAAAATTTGAATATAACTAACACCATACATATGAAATATTGCGTTCAAATTACGTATGGAGGTATTTCAGCTATGCCTAAATCAGGGCTAGTCACTGTATCAAAAAAAGCCTTTTTTCTGCAACCGACACAAAAGTCGTCCATTTTGATACCAAAATTAGCTGATAAATTGACGTTTCTATTACTGACACAAAAATAGGTATGTTGCTAGGCAACATATTTAGTTCCTAGGAGCTAAAGTTGAATTTTAGTTCCTAGGAGCTGAAGTTGAACTTTAGCTCCTAGGAACTAAAAAGGATCTATTGGACGTCATCAAGATTAAACAACATTGTGACGGTTGGTTTTTTGGGTTGAGACGCATACCTGATTTGTTTCCGATTTCAGCAGTTTTGGCAATTCATACCCATGCTGGAGATATAAATACACCTTATTATAGTTTAGTATTGGAATTATGAACATCTCAGTTAAGTATTTTTGTTTTGATCAGGGAAGCCTTCAAGATTCAAATACTTGCTTGATCTGTATTTCATTCGTTATTCTCGGGATGGATATAACTTGTTTTTGAATAATCACGGCAAGCAATTGTTTTTTTGTCTCAAACAACGATATTGTTTAGCTTAATTTGATTATCAAGTCAAACACAGTGTAGTATGGAGAGGAATAAATATTCACTATTATCAATTATCATTGTTGATATGCTCACTAACCTAACATTTTCCACTTCTTGTTCCTATAGCTGATGGCACTGGCGCGGTATTTGCCATTAGAGCACTTGGTCCATACACAAATATGTCACTCTGTGGTTGTATTTATATTGAAACTACAATTCGAACATCCTAGAAACCTAACCTGCTCTGTAAATGCAGGTAGAATATTCTCACCACATGGATTATTTGTCAATATTTGTTGCATTGCATACATAATACATATGGCATGGCATTGGTGGTTACTTCACATGTTTATTTGAGTTAATTGTTTCGGTTGCAGAAAAAATAGCATGTTTCATTCGGATCAAAAGTGACTTTGTTCGACTGGCAAATTTTGCTTTCGCTCGGCTTCGCTAAACGCTCCGCCTCGCAAATGCAAAATTCGCTTGTCAAACAAAGTGTCACTTTTGATCCTAATAAAACAATCTACTATTAATCGTTTGTGAAATGGCCCTTCTTTTTCATCATTGGACAATGTATATGTCACAATGTACTTCAATGACACATTTTTTTTATATTATGAAAGTCAACTAGAAATATGATTTGCTTGTGATTTATCAATATTTAGTGTAGTGAAAGGAAGGAAGAATATCATTTGAAATAATGGCGTGTGTAACGTCATTCTAAAGCAATCTGTTGACATTCGACAAATCGGATTCGGATTGATTATTGATTAAATAGCTGTAATATTCGGTTATATGGTATGATTGTTTACTAAATATGGAAAACTTGTCACAAAATGTAAATGCATCCAAGACAAGGGAAAAAAGTAGGCGAAATTACGAACTTTTTCTCGATATATCCAAATATATAGTGGTTTGTTCACATTTTCATTATCGAATTCGTGTTTTTTAGACAAATATACATAGGTAACAAAACGATTTAAAAAAAACCTAGCATGATGAGTGCAAAATTGTCGTACTTTTCTCACTTGTTGCACTATGCACTTGCACTATATACTATTTCAATTTCAACGATTTTCCAGTCGTAATTCTCGAATGCGAGCCCCCAGCCACTATTCGTACAGGAGCGGCGCGGCCCCATCTGTCACCAGCACGGCGAAATCGAAGGGCTCGAGGAAAGCAGGCATGACCATGGAGGCCATGGCCGCCCCCAATCCTTTCTGCCCCAACATCAAGGGCATGTGTTGCCTGATGCTGCTGCTCAACCTCGGTCTCATTCTGGTCACGCTGGGATTCGTTATTGTCCTCCAGTTCTTCGAACCAGTCTACGTTTGGTAAGTCATTGAGGTTTGTTCGCTTTCAGAAAATTATCAGATCGAAACCATCAGATGCATGTGCAGTGACTAAGAAGTGTTTGCGTTTTCTCAGGACTAATTTTTTATTCATGTTCTGGTTTCCACGAAAAGGGATATTCTGTAATGTTCAGAGAACATCTCGAGAACCAAAGGAAATTAGGTAGGAATTGGTGATCTTCTTGAATTTCTGAAGGTTGTATGCCTCAGGAGACACATCCCTTGGCAATGTTTTCCAGAGCCTCGCTGTTCGTTGGATGAACGAGTCTTTGGAAAGAGATGTTCTGCAGGTCTCCAAAGTGACCACGAAGGGGCGCGAAGCCTCAACACGACGTGTTAGTCTCACGGGGACTGCCAAGGAAGGAACAATTGTTGATATTTCAGAAGAGCATCTTCCATGAAAATATCTATAAAATAGAGCCAGATCGCCAACTTTTCTAAGGTGTTTCAGAGAAGTGAGTGAGTTTGTGAGCGAGGCATCACCCACGAGACGAATTGCCCGTTTTTTGGACAGAATCCAACAGTTTTAGGGTATGTTTGGGTGCTGCACTCCAAATATGGAAACAGTATTCTCGGACAGGTCGGATCTGTGCATCATAGATTATAAGCAGCTGACTGAAAGTGTAATAGCTCCTGGCCCGAAACAGAGAACCAAGTTTTTGGGATGCACTTTTAGCAATTGATCTCACGTGATTTCCCAAGAAAAGTTATTGCTGATAGTGATACCAAGCATCGAAATGGTTGTCTTCAAAGGTATGGTTACTCCTGACAAGCTTATGTTGGGCACAGTGAGATCGAATTTTCTAGAGAAAAGGCATGCTCGTGTTTTGTTTGCATTGAAATCCACCAAGTTATTGGATCTCCATTCGAGAATTGTTGCCATGTCCATATTTATGTTGTCTAATTTCGAAACAATGTACTTCCATATACTTCAAAACCGGCCACATTGGCGCTGCGTTCTTAAATTCAGTCGCCTATTACAAAATATAGATGTAGAGTGTTGGGGAAGAAATGATGGTAGTCCATGTTTCGTAGTGCTCTAGATAACTAGATAGTATAATTGTCGAGGCTTGGAAGCTCTATAAAATGGTCTATCAGACAGTCCGGAGTTCGTATGGAAACTCCCATGTACCAAGACATGGGTTTGAGGCCCAGTCAGGCCATGGATTTTAGTTGACGTAGTATGCAAGTTTCGACTTATGGGGCGTTGGTTCCACTGCTGGAACCAATGAGAGAACGCAATGAAAAAAAAAACAAAGAAACTAAATGAAACAAAAAAAAATCGACAATTGAATTCAGATAATTCGTTGCTCTTGAAAAAACAATGAGTATATATGTAGTGAGAAATGTCCCTCGCCCTGTTACTGAAATTCTTTTCGATAACATTGGCCATGTTCTTATATATAACTCATGTAAATAAAGCTCTGAGAAGATGTAGATTTCGTCATAACCACTCAATTTATATTTTCCAAGAATGTGACGAACACTTGCACATATCATGCTTCGCAAAACATTACCAAGGGTAGATTTTTTGCTGCGCCGTGAGTTCTCAGTTTCCTGGGAAGAAATGGGAATTCTGGAAGAAAACGCAGTATGGAGGGTACTATCATCTGCAAAGCTGTGGATGGGGCAAGTTGTGTATGAATCATCGTGTTTTTCTGTGAAGTTTTTTTTCGTTTATAATAAATATATTTTGTCAAGAACGCGTGTTTTATTATTTATCCTTTACTTGGAATAAAATGGGTTGAGGAGGATGAGTTTTTCGAGCACTTCCCAAGTATCTGACCACGAACTAAAAACTATACAATAAATGCGAAAGTGCATTTTTACCGTCATTCATGAAGTACTGCTGAAACACTTGTTTCAAGTGTCTTATATTTCAATAGTCGGCCATAATTTCTCAAGTAGATCGGTGTTATCCGGGTAATTTCATGCTGAAAGTTTGGACACTTCTACAATATCCTCTTTTTCAGGGTCTTGGGCATAATCTTCCTTATCTTCGGCTTCCTCACCCTCATCGGCAGCCTCATCTACTGCGTCACCATCTGCAAGGACGTCAAGCGACCCAGCGACGTCAACCCGGAGGAACTCTACTGGACCCACCACTGGCCGAGGAGAAGTACGGAGATGATCGGTACAGCGATAGGTACTCGGTGAGCAAGCTTTCCGGCAAGTACTCGGACAGGAATAACGGCCGGTACTGACTGAAGATGGTGCGAGCGGTAGAGACGAAACGTCAGGGGAACGGAGATCGGTAGCTCCGAATAATGGCAGCGTTCGTCGAGAGATGAGGGAATTAAATGTTCTTATCGAAAAGAAGTTGAAACGTGCGATCAATTTATATTCTATATTGGCGATTCTACAGGGTGAGTCAGTTTTTTTCAGCAAGACTCCAACAGCTTATAGAAGATTATAATTTCTGATGAAAATCTCATGCGAAGAAGTCCCTTTCCCATATACAGGTGGTGTGATTTTGTTTTTTCGTGTTTTTCAAGTTTTGCCACTGAGTTTCATTAACACTTCTCACGAAAGCTTTCGATCATTCCAGATCTACTAGTCAATTTTTGAGAAATGTCAAATGGAGTATGTTCCTAAAATGAAGTTTTCTCACAAGTGAATTATTTTTGGAGTTTGAGAATATCTCGAAATCCATACAGTTTTCGAAAAACATATAAGAGAGCAGAAGGTATCCTAATGAAACAGAGAATCAGAAACGATGTTTCTTTGAAAACAGAGACAGCACGCAGAATTGCTCAAGAGGGTTGAATTGGGTTCAACTTTCAAAAGTGTATCAGCCTTTATGTAATCGAAAACGCGTACTAGCCCTAAATATTGAGTTTTTTTAATGTAATGAACATATTACACTTTGAAACGGCTCAACAACGAGAAAGCCAAACGAATTAAACTGAAAACTATTCAAAAATTCTCGATTGAGATCTTCATATCATTCGGCATGTCAAAAAAAATATTGAGAGATTGAAATTTTTGAAATTGACATCAATGAAACATTAAAAATCAAAATCAAACAAATTAACTTTTTGAGCATACTAATAAAAGGAGGAAATAATCTAATTAACAAATTGCAATAATTGTACTTGTGAATAGAATTAATGACAGAGAGATAGGTGCGGCCAAGGTTGTAAAAAAGGAACTGAACTAAAAAGGAGAAGAAGAAATTGTTGCAAAGTTTCATTAGAATTGAAAAAGGGAGAAGGAACTAATATGTTGAAATCAGCAACAGGGCCGTACTAAGTAACAAGATCAGAATTTCATGAAAATATTATCGTACCTTCGAAAAATATGGTTTCTTTCAAAAACGGTATGGTCGTTGAGACAAGTGATATAGGGATTGATGATGCATTTCTGACTTTCTAAAATTTCTGGGAGATTTAGTAGTGAACCATCATTACAAACATGAATGATCTCCACATTGGAGTTGACGTTGAAGAATGATTCGAATCAATAATGTGGTTGGCAAATGAAGAAGTTGTGTTCGAACTGTCTGAATTAAAAACTTTGTGGGTAAATCGATTGTGATCCGAGGCACTGGTTTCAAATATATGTTCTTCAAGCTGTTGAAGTCCTGCTACAGAAAACTGACTCACCCTGTATAAATTAACACTGTGATAGCCCAAAAAATTTACTCAAGGTATATTATGTAATTCGTTATTTCAAATATAGACGAGTTTTGAAGGAAATCCAGAATTACGTAAGTTTTCATTCTTGAAGCTCCATCTCATGATACCTATTCTTATATGTATAGAAAGGTTACATCACCAGTGTTGACATGATGATTATTCATTGAAATACAGTAAAGTTATATTAAATGTCCAAAGCAATGACAGCAACGATGCCATGAGAACAGTAAATTCTTTTCTAACGTTTTCGAGAACTTCAGGGGTTATTTTGTGTAGTTTCATTTCAGAATCGTTTCTTTATCAGATCATTTTATCTCCTTAGCTATTAATAATTGAAATTTCGATTATATTCCGGTTTTTTAATCACATTGCTAGATTATAAGTGATTTAAATTTTTCTATGAAAATAAATTCCAACAATTCAATAATATACATGACTAATTTCAAATTAGAGCGTAGAACTTTTATCATTAGCATTAGCATTCATCTTGTAACTTCAATCTTCTAATTTGATAATTTTTGTTGACCCTGTAAATAAATATTCGAATGATTATATCATTGGATAGACGATCACTAGACCACTTGAACGAGGTGTCACATGACCCCTGTTCGTATTTAAAAAAAAACTGCCATTACGTCATTAAGCCAACACCAGTGGCGTTACGTCTCCCATATGTATTCAGAAATTGAAACATACGTGGATTTTTTCATAGCTGCCTGCCTATTTCTGAAATAACGAAGTTATTTCATACATCTGAGTCGTACTGTATAGCCTAGTAGTAGACTATCCTTAGAGTCTCGACGATGAGCATATACCTATGGGTGAGGTATTTTGTATTTTTGTGAAAGCAGCAACTACTCTTAAAATCAGTGTCACTATAGTTGAATGAATTGTCTCTTGTCAATGTCATGTAAAGTTAATTTGAGAAAAAGGAGTCAAATAGTTGTTTTTGCTCTGATTTTCAATAAATACAAATCCATCACCAGTTGTTCATCTTATAAAAATAGTGTAATTCTTGGAAGTGACTTGAACCGAGAATTTTAGAGCCCATCAATGAAAATAAAAATGTTTTGATGATTCGCGAGTTATTGCAATGAATTTCAAACTTCTGTTATATATCCCTGGCCTATTTGAAAATAGAATTCAACATACAACATGGTATTTCAAAATGGAGGAAGCTGCTTCTTTTTAAGCCTCAATTCACTTTTATGTTTGATGATTTCAGTATTCGACCAGTGTCAATTCTTACTAATTCCAGTTTCATGAAGCGAAGAAATGAAAATAATTTACACAACGTTTATATCACTGAATTGAATCATGTTTCTTACTGTTAAGTATTCATGATCATCTGTCATATAAGTTGTGTAAATAAACAACATATTGCGAAATCATGAAATAACAAATATTTAACAATACCTAACAAAATCAAGTTTTTGTCATATGGATTCATTGCACTATGGTGTTAGATGACATAATTTTTTTGTCAATGAATAATCTCTTTCCCTATTCTCAGAAAATGTATGTAGGCCTACTGCATGTGATATTGTCGAATAATTATTTAAATATTGTAGATCTTAGATCTTCTTTGTTCTAATCTTGTAATACAGTTCTTTCACCTCAGAGGAAGAGGAGAAACAAAATAATAAATTTTTTAAAACGAAAATTTTATCAATTTTTATTTTTCCAGTCCCATAGTCTTAAATTGACTCATTTATCCCTAAGGAGATATAGGTGATAAGTGTTCAGTGCAAATTATTGAGATACATACTATTTTATTTCTTACAAATATATAAACAATGCATGAGTAAAATCACAGAATATTGACAAATAGAACATAAAATTAGTGACTTGAAGCGTTTGATCAAATCTACTTATCCCATATTTGACCAGGATTTGAAATGAACAGTTATGCCACATATACATGTCATTGTATAATCTGATTCTGGTACAGGACCCACACATTGAGGACAGATTCAGACCCAAGATTGATAAACTAGACAGGTATGATTTTAAATACTGTCTGTAGGTTAATCGAGGAGGACGTACATTCATAATTCCAGATTTTTTGGTATTTTCTCTCCTCGTTTATATAAAATAAAAATATGAATATTATTTCAACCCAGATAACACACATACATCCATTGGATGTCCATTTTGAATCCATTATGTAGCCGGATGTCCATGGATGTCCAATGGACATCCATTGTGTATATGTACAATGGACATAGAGATTTGTACATACAATGGACATCCATTTTGTAGTTGTACAATGGACAACGAAATTTTTACAGCCAATGGATATCCATCATACTTATCCAATGGAAATCGTTTCGCAAAGTATATATGTGTCATTTATGACTCTTCTATTTCAATTGAAATATTTTTACCAATAATATATAATATATATATGAACATTAATCACGGACAACTTCGCACTCGGTACTATTTTTCAAGATTTTATACGTCTCATAATTTTTGTAGGTTACGTACCTATATAGAGGTAGGTAGGTACTTATTTTAAAGTTGATTTTCATCCAATTTCAATTTTAAACCATTTAGGCCGTGCAAATAATAAGATCGATATGGGCAAATATTATACGGCGAGGTTTCTTTCGAAAAAGATGAATCACCCTGTAACACTTCTGATAAGGGCCGTGTAAAAGCTTTATTGCGGCACTAAACTTCAGCAAATTGCATTTTCTCTCGATGTGAAATACCGTGAATACGAAATACTTGCTATAATATTTATAACAGCTCAGTGGTCCAGAGGTTAGCGTTGTGATCCACGAGAGCGGGGTCGGGAGTTCAATCCCCTCAAAGGACAACTTTTTTTTAATTTCTACGTTCTGGCTGGACAAAATTTGGATATCCAATGGAAATCCAATGTATTCCTGATGAGTATCCAATAGACTTATCATTGGAATGGACATGAGTTGGATTTTTGGTAGACATCCATTAGAGTTCTGATGTGTATACAATGGTATTTCAAATGTAATGGACATACAATGGATCTTCATTGAGAATCCATCGGATGTCTGATGAGTATCCAATAGACTTCCAATGGAAAGGACAAATATTGGATGTCCAATGGAAATCCATCAGATGTCTAATGGAAAGCCAATGGACTTCCAATGTATGTCCAAACTGTTGGACATGTATTATCCAATGGATGTCCATTGGACAAATAGTGGACAATGCCGTCCATCCAATGGATGTCCAGGGTATCCATAGCTGGACATCCATTGGTTGTCCAATGGATTCACTTGTGTTGTCTGGGAATATACGTGTAGTGAGGACAAATCAGATGATTCGACCCAAAATGTCACTGCGTTCAAAGAATTTTCCCATCAGAGAGCCCAAAAGAAAAATGTACTAGCTTGTCAGTGACAATTTGTATTGGAAAAAATTTGGAGAAGAGAAATAAAGGTATATAAAAAAATATAGCTTTGGACGTTTCGGGAACGAATCTGCTCCCGTTTTCAACATAAAAAATCTATTTTTTGTATCGTATTTGTCCTGACACTTTTCAGTTCTGTGACAATCGGTGACAATCAAATGAGTTACAGGATGTTTTCATTAATTAATCTTGAATGTACCATTTTCATTTTCAAATTTCAATAGTGAATACCATGTTCTATCTATATCAACATATGGCAGAGTGGAATAATATTAAAATCATTGGAAAAGAAGACAACAACCAGAAGAGAGAAATCAAGGAATCTGCTTGTATTCTTCTGAACGGAGACAATAGCATTACTTCCTGCTCAGTTGATATAGATAGAACATATGGTATTCACTATTGAAGTCTGAAAATGAAAATGGTAAATTCAAGATTACTTAATGAAAACATCCTGTAACTCATTCGATTGCCAACGTCACCAATTGTGTCAGGACAAATACTGATTTGCGATACAAAAAATCCATTCTTTATGTTGAAAACGGGAGCAGATTCGTTCCCGAAACGTCCAAAGCTAAGTAAACATTTTATATTCTTTCAATATACCTTTATTCCTCTTCTCCAAATAAATTTTTTTCTATACAAATTGTCACTGATAAACTGGTGAATTTTTCTTTTAGTCTCTCTGATAGGAAAATTCCTTAAACGCAGTGACATTTTGAAGCAAATCATCTGATTTGTCCTTACCACAAGTATATTGAAATAATATTCATATTTTTATTTTATACAATGAGGAGAGGAAATCCCAAAAAATCTGGAATAATAGACAGGTATGGTCTGAAATCCTCTAAGCATGAACTGAAGGCACTCTAGCATGTTCATTCGGTAGATGCAAAAGGCTCCTATTTAAATAAATCACTTGAAATCTATTATATGACTATCATAAGATCTTCACTAAAAGTCACAAGATCACTTCAGATGCAGCGAACAGGCATGATGTCTTCACATTCTGGTTGTGCGATATTCTGCGTTTTATTCAGCTGCGCAGCCATCCGATCAGCCGACCGTGTACCCACACTTGGTGCACTTCTTCTTCCTCATGCAGCAGCAGCATATGATGCCGCAGGGGAAGCAGAATAAGCAGAGCAGCCAGGCGCACAGCGAGTACGTGCCCGTCCAGCCGTTGTTGTGGCAAACTGGACAGCTTCCAGGAAGTGGATGGTTCATCACCACATGGACTTGTTCTGGAAAAAAATCATTGGATGTAGTTACTCAAGGAAATGAGCGACATGGTGACCGTGGCGGATTATTGGCAGGCTGTTACATCCCAGCGAGCACAAAAACATCTCAGAGATGAAAAGTACGAGATTTCGAGACATTGAACCTCCACTGCGATGTTCTGTTCACACATGAATAGAACTATTATAGAACAGCCAATGTCCGCCGCAGGCGGCAATTATCGAGATGTTCTTGATATGTCACAAAACTACCTTCTCCCTAGTTCTTTTTAAAGGGACACAACAAAACATTTTCAACGCGACTTGCGCACATTAAATCGCTGTAAAAAAAACATTTTTGAGGTACTTTTCTGAAGCCTTTTGTCAAAATGAACTTTTGCATTAGGATTCCATTTCCATTGAATGAAAAAATAGATTGAAGATAAAAATATTTTCTTGATATGAAATTACTTTCTCAATCGGTTTCTGAGTAGTGCTTACTACACACAGACATATAATTGGAAATAGGTTTCCCAATTTTTGAAATGTTCTCCACAATGCAGATTTTGCAACTGCGGAGAAGCTGTGTATTGATGAATTCGTACTTTTATATATTGATTACACTGAGGCACCGAACAACACATCTTGCATCTGATGGTCATTATTACAAGCTAAATAAGTCTTCTAACACAATAAACTTCACCAAATTCCTTTCTGTTCGTTAGCAGCGTGATGTAAGCGTGACACGCTGCAAACGCGAATGCCAATAATTGCGAACAAGCAGAACAAAAACGAAAACAAATCAGAATTCATCGTATTGTGACGTAAGCATGAGACGTTGTGGTGGGGCAAACAAAGAAAGGGCACAAAAGAACAAAAACAATACTTTCAATATCCTTCCAAGACCTCCTTGGGAAGTGCATATTACGCCTCAAAAAAACATCCTCATGCCTACATTTCTAAAACATCCCAAAACATCCCAGGGATACCTCTCAGTAGGCAAACAAAGAAATGCCACAGAAGAACAAAAACAATACTTCAATATCCTTCAAAGACCTCTTTGGTCAGTGCATATTACGTCTCAAAATAACATCTTCATACGAACATTTTCAAAACATCCCAGGGATGTTTGTGCTCGCTGGGATGTCTCTTATGCACCCGGTATACCAAAGAAGGGATGTGTTGTATTTCGTGCAAGATAATTTATTCAAATTTATTACTCGTAGCAGAGCGCTTTCGACCTGTTAAGTCATCATCAGTGCATACCTGTATGTAAGTAATCTGCTATACAGTGTGTCCCACTTACCATGCTCACCATGGGTATCTTTTCAACGGTGAGAGATACGAGGTCGGTTAAATGACACCAAATGTGGAGTTTGTCAAGGCCAACTATAATGTGAAAAAATATTTTTATAAAATCTATATTTTATACGCAAAAAACAGATTTTGATCATTTTCATGTCTCCCCCGTAACTTCTTTATTTATGAAAATATTCAAATAGGAATTTCACATTCTCATGGCAGTATTTCAAAGTGATTTCGAGAAAAATATGAAATTTATACCAAACTCTTCTAGAATTTGAGATATCAGCACCAACTTCAGTTTTTCAAATGTAGGTCATAGCTCACTATGACTCAGTTACAAATAACTTTTTTTTCTCTCAAAGATGATATGTCGCAGTTATAGTTTTGAGTTGATAACAACGGAGTTATCATCATTTATACAAAAACAAAAAATTATTCGGAAGCCGTCATCTTGAATTTATGAATTTCAACAAAGAAATCATGATCTTTGACCTCAAAAACCCCCACTTACCAATTTTGAATGGAATCGGACCAAATCTTGTCCGCCATCTTGGAGCAGTCATATTTTTAAATTTCAACTAAAATTCCATAACTCCGATTAACTCGAAATTTGGCAGGTGTTCATAATTTCGGTGCCAATACATTATGGAATTTTTGTTGAATAATTCCATTCAAAATTGGTAAGTGGGGGTTTTTGAGGTCAGAGATCGAGATTTTCTTGTTGAAATTCATAAATTCAAGATGGCGGCTTCCGAATAATTTTGTTTTTCCATAAATGACGATAACTCCGTTGTTATCAACACAAAACTATAACTGCGACATATCATCTTTCAGAGAAAAAAAAGTTATTTGTAACTAAGTCATAGAGAGCTATGACCTACATTTGAAAAACTAAAGTTGGTGCTGATATCTCAAATTCTAGAAGAGTTGGTATAAATCTCATATTTTTTTCGATATCTCTTTGAAAAACTGCCATGAGAATGAGAAATTCCTATTTGAATATTTCCATAAATAAAGAAGTTACGGAGGAGACATGAAAATGATCAAAATCTGTTTTTTGCGTATAAAACAAAAACGAATAGATTTTATCAAAATATTTTTTCACATTATAGTTGGCCTTGACAACCTCCACATTTGGTGTCATTTAACCGACCTCGTATCTCTCATGCACCGTTAAAAAGATACTCATGGTGAGCATGGTAAGTGGGACACACTGTATATTAGCTATTGGAAAATTTGAACAAAATTTTTTGAAGATTTAATAAAATTTTTTTTGAACATATCAAATCTTCAAAAAAATGTTTTCAACAAAATAGCTAAAAGCAGATTACTCACTTACAGGTATGCACTGATGATGACTTAACAGTCGAAAGTGCTCTGCTACGAGTAATAAATATGAATAAATCATCTTGCACGAAATACAACACTTCCCTTCATTGGTATACCGGGTGACACAGGAGACATGTTACAGCCTGTAGTTTTTCAATTTGAAGAGATAAAAATTTGAAAGTCACAAGGGTTCTATTATCAATTTTCTTCAACCACCTGTTTGATCGGAAGTAAACCCAGCTTTTTCTTCAAATGGTACCCTGTATATTTCTGTAGCCTTAGAATTCTCTATTTATTTTTGTATCACAATTTGATATTCGTTCATTGATTGGCTGTCAAATTGAATTCTAATTCAATGAATAATTATTCTCAAACTAGACATTTTGTGTAAACCGCCTACTAAGCGAAATGATACTGAAAATACACGAGCTTCTTTTATAACTTTGTTTTGTATTGTTTGGCGAAGAATAAACTTCTAGCTCATTACGTCGTTTCTAATTCAAAACCACAGTTTTTGAATAAATGAGCTTGACGAAAATGTGAACGTTCCAGATTCAAATTCAAATATACTGTCGAAATTCAGCTTGTTAAACAAAACTGTTGGCGTTCTTTCCAAATCACTCCTCGCCAAAATGGTTTTTTTCCCAATTTTGATCAACAGGAAAGATTCGATCATATCTTGTGATACATCATTGTAATAAAAAAAAAGACTTGAAAAATGCAAAAAATGCAAAAAATAGAATGATAGATTCAGATTCCTTGTAAAACTAGTGCCTCAGTCAGAAACGTCTAGGTCTTTTGGTTTCCGCTTGAAAAAATTAAAATTAAAATTATTAATTTCTTGTTTTACTTTACTATACTTCAACCGACCTCGTATCTCTTATCATAACTGAGATCCCCATGGTGGAACTCGAAAAACGGACAATATTCGGATGTGTGCATAATGTGAAATTTCTATATATAGCAGTGATATTTTACTGCAATGTTTCATTTGTTCACTCACTTGAGTTCCATATAGACTGCAATTATTGATACTACATATCATAATTTAAAATTACCAAGATAAAGCAAATCCCTGGGTTTAATTTTAATTTGATACATGGAACTTTTTACCAGTTCAGATAACCTTACGGTTAAATAGTTATTTTAGTATCTAGAGAGCGAAATGCTACTTTAGTGATCGAGATCTACGCCTAGTCGAGATGACCAAAGTATTTCGCGCTCCAGTTGCAAACAACATTTTTTCTACATACGTCGAAAAATATAGTTCTGAAGTGAAAATATACTCAGCTTGATATAAAAAATAGTGTTGAACTGGCTTAAAAGGCCTCTCCCTATCCTCCATAGGTACGCATGATGTTTCGTGCGCTCCAAGAGATAAAACAAAGTTATTTTTGTACATTCAGAAAGAAATCATTTCGTGGATGTTTGCTCGATTGAGGACCATAAAGTTGAAATATAAATATCCCATATATTTTACATAACAATGCGCGAAGTATTTACTTCGCGCATTGTTTTGTGCAAGGTGTCATGGTAACGTAGGAAACTGAAAATAAAGTATGACTTCGCAATTTGGTATCAATGCGCGAACCTTGTCATTTTTTGACGTTTGAAGAAAATAGTAGATTGTTTTATTAGGATCAAAAGTGACACTTTGTTTGACAAGCGAATTTTGCATTTGCGAGGCGGAGCGTTTAGCGAAGCCGAGCGAAAGCAAAATTTGCGAGTCAAACAAAGTCACTTTTGATCCGAATGAAACATGCTATTTTTTCTGCAACCGAAACAATTAACTCAAATAAACATGTGAAGAAACCACCAATGCCGTGCCATATGTATGCAATGCAACAAATATTGACAAATAATCCATGTGGTGAGAATATTCTACCTGCATTAACAGCAGGTTAGGTATTCTAAGATGTTCGAATTGTAGTTTCAATATGAATACAACCACAGAGTGACATATTTGTGTATGGAACAGGTGCTCTAATGGCAAATACCGCGCCAGTGCCAGCTATAGGAACAAGACGTGGAAAATGTTAGGTTAGTGAGCATATCAACAATGATATTAGTGATTATTTATTTCTCTCCAATCTCCATACTACACAGTGTTTGACTTGATAATCAAATGAAGCTGAACAATATCGTTTTTTGAGACAAAAAAACTTATGCTTGCCGTGATTATTCAAAAACAAGTTATCCATCCCGAGAATAACGAATGAATTACAGATCAAGCAAGTATTTAAATCTTGAAGGCTTCCCTGATCAAAACAAAAATACTTAACTAAGATGTTTATAATTCCAATACTAAACTATAATAAGGTGAATTTATATCTCCAGCATGGGTATGAAATGCCAAATCTGCTGAAATCGGAAACAAATCAGGTATGGGTCTCAACCCAAACAACCAACCGTTACAATGTTGTTCAACTTTAGCTCCTAGGAACTAAAATTCAACTTCAGCTCCTAGGAACTAAATATGTTTCCTAGCAACATACCTATTTTTGTGTCAGTAATAGAAACGTCAATTTAAGAGCTAATTTACGTATCAAAATGGACGACTTTTTTGTCGGTTGCAGAAAAATAATATTTTCTAATACAGACGTCAAAAAATGACAAGGTTCGCACATTGATAACTAATTTCGAAGTGACACTTTTTTCAGTTCCCTACGTTACCATGATACCTTGCACTTAACAATGCACGAAGTTAAACAGTGCACTAAAGTATACCTACTTCGCGCATTGTTATGTAATAGTATATTACATAAAAAAAATTGTAAAACGCATATTACGCACGAAGTGGAGAGAGTTACACATGATGCCGCATAGCGGCGAGTGTGTAACTCCACAAGTGCGTAATTGCTTTACAACTCGAGAATTGTACTATACTTTTTCTACGACTACACTATATTTTCTTCCGGATAGGCACAAATAACGAATACCTATATATACGTCTCCCATCACTAAGCCAGCTGCATGAAAATTTACAAATCACAATTCTTGTATTTGTTTATTGATTCATTGCATAACGAGACATTTTCCTCAATTCGAACTGAAATGAAGCCGTTTTTCATATCTAAACAACTTTATTAATAGCAGAAAACACATCATATAAAAATATAAAATTAATATTTATAATGGTTATTTATTGTAACAGTGCAGTTGTTGAAAGTAAATGAAGGATTAGAAACCTCTTTTTCTGTGTTAGTATAGTGTGTAGTTGTAGCATATGTATTGTTTGATACAATATTGTTTTCCAGATTTATATTATTATCCCTCACTATATCGACGTTGGAAAAGGAAGACTTATTTGATTCATTATTTATTGCACAAGTGATTTTTGAAGCAGTGTCAGTTTTCGTTTGTAGTGATTGATCAACATAGCTTTCAGCCACAGCTGATGAACGCCATCCACCATGTCTTTTCAGTGCTAGTAAGTCACCACCAGCATCCACAAGAATGGTGGCTGACGAACGCCTGAAACAATGTCCAGTGTATTGGTTTGCATCTGACAATCCCAGATACTTGGCAATATTTTTAGGTACACTACAAAATTTATTAATACCGACACACTGCTTAGTGCATTTTTTGTTTTTATAGTTCAGAAAGAAGGGCAATAATTTAATATTTTCTCCTAGAGGACGGAGGTTCATGTATTTTTTGCATGTTGGGTAGAAGGATTCGGATACAACAAAAGAACGCTGAATTTTCGTTTTGGAATCCGGGATGGTGATTATTAAAGATTTACCAGTATGTTCTACATGTTCAGGATTAATATTTCGCAATTCCTGTTTTGTACAGGCACCACGTATACCTAGGATGAGCACTACCTAAAATAAAAAATATATTATATATGATTAGGTTCTCCACTTTGTTAGCACGAGAGTCTGTAAGCGTTCTTAAAAATAATTAAAAAAAGTTCTCCAGCTGCGCTCTGAACCGCCGACCTTCGGACTCGGAGCCAGCGCTTCTAACAACTGAGCTATTAACTTGACTGTGTACTGTTAGATATTTTATAAATATAACTTCGAAATTGAACTTTTTTAATTATTTTCTTTATTTAAAAGGAATTATCAATTCAATGTTGAGTATGTTTGTTATTTGAGAAATTACCTTCATGAATAAATATTCATCATCGGGAGCATTCTGCAGAAAATAATTGATCTGTTCAGCATTGAGTATTTTTGATTTTTTACTTCGGAATCCATCCGATTTCCTTTTGAGGAAAGATATTAACTTGGGATATGTTGCTATATTAATGTTATGATTGATATTCAGTGTTGATCGTAACATGGAATATATCGACCAGAGTGATGACGGTTTCATCGAATTTGATAATTCTTGGAAATATACTAATAGGATATTTTCCGAAAATGACACGGTATTATTTCTAAGTCTCCAGTCCATGAATTTTTGATATGCTATTTCGTATCGTTCACGAGACTTAGCGGGTAGCAACTCATTTTGAGCCATTTTAGCTTTTTCCAACATTTCTGGTGGTGTAGAAATAATCTGCTCATCGTCATCGCTTGACATCATGTTTTTTAACTGAAATTGAGAAATATCCATAAAAAATAATTATATTTTCAAAAATATAAGTTACCTGCTTTCGATTTCGGTGGATAACTGGATTGATTGATGAAAAGATAAAGTACCTACCCACCTAGCTAGTGACATTAACTGAAATTGTTAATTGTTATTGACACATCGCCTAAGCAACAAAACAAAGTCATCTATCAACATACCTATGAAAACCGTGCGATCGCTCTCTTTACGCACACGTGTGTAAGGAGAAGCTTACTGCCATTGTTTTGTGTACAATATTCATCACTTACAGTAGTAGTCGTAGGAAAAATATATGAGATATTTATATTTCAACTTTATGGTCCTCAATCGAGCAAACATTCACGAAATCATTTATTTCTGAATGTTCAACAATAACTTTGAAAAGGAAATTCCTATTAATTTCGTGGAACATCGTGCGTACCTAGGGAGGATAGGGGGAGGCCTTTTTTACATCAAGCTAAGCATATTTTTATTTTAGAATGATATTCTTTGACGTTTGTAGAGAAAATGTTGTATGCAATCGAGCGCGAAATACTTTGGTCATCTCGATCACCAAAGAAGCATTTCGCGCTCTAGAAATAACTACTACATACCCTCGTACATACCTAGTGCTCGCATAAGTGTGAATTCGGCATGAAAATGAAGAAACGTACGATACTTATTCGCGAGAAAGTGTCGCGATTATTTTTATCTCTTGGAGCGCACAAAAGCAAATTCCTATTTTGTTCGGAGAACATCGTGCGTATCTATAGGGAGGATAGGGAGAAGAGGTAGGTATGTGTTTTTTTTTCAGCTTTTGAATATTATCATTTTGGATATTTATAAATTGTGGAATATTTATAACTGCTATCAGTAGTTTTTGTTTGGGATATCTCAACTACTCTTTGTCAATTTCAAGAGACACACAGAGATAAATAAGAATTATGGTATTTCCAAATGGAATGAAAATATGATTGGAATGATTGCTAACGGTCATAAAAACTATTAGGCATTCTGATAATTTTCATCATTTAGGCATTAGTCGGCAATATCAGAAATATATCGGCATTTCGGCAATAAACTAGCATTTGATGCCGAAACTGGCAATACGCGTACTCTGCAATTTTGGAACGTGTCCTCCCCCTCGTCAACTTTTTAAGTTCATAGTTGTTAGTCTAATTCTTAGTTTAGTTGAATCTATAAACCCAGCATGAGGCCTAACTACAGCCACCCTGTATGTACATTATACTTAATTAGTAATAGAAATTAGTGGGTCGGTACTCACCTTGAGGCATTTTCTTCCCCTGCAAACTGTTAGGATCTATCTCACTAAGTCGAAATTTCAGTCGATATGGATTCTGGGTGATGTCACTAATCACTAACAATCTGTAGTAATGTTTACTCAAATTGGTGCTCTGACGAACGTGCTAAGCGGTTGTGACACAAACACGAATCTGATCTGAACTGTTTCTCGTGCTTTGTCACTTTGTCAGTACTTCCCTTGCTTATCATATTTTTTCATGTTACAACTAGCAGGTATGAAAATGCCAGCCCTATACATTATTTATTATTGGAATTTCTAACATAGAGTGGGATCGAGAGGAACATTCGTGTATGATCTTAGCATGCTTCTACGAAAGCGTAGAAAGGCCATTGTTGTGTGTATTTTATTTCTTTATTCAGACTTCAACCCTTAACTACTAACGTTCCAAATCCAAATATATAACGTTGTCACTAACTATACGTCTCACAGACGGCAATATTTAAATGTCCATATAAATCCAAAATTTTTTATTTTATTCTTGTGAGCTATTCAAACACGTTCTCTACATATTTTTCGAAGAGAAAATGATTCTCAAAATTGAAATAGAAATACAAATTTCAGTGGCGATCAAAATTTAATAGAGGAGTATTAAGTTCAAAATTTCGACATTGATCTATAGAAATACTAAAATAAAATTGAAATACTAAAATTATCTATGATATTATTGTCATTCTGAATACAGTTAAAGTCATATGTATATCTAGATATAGACGCAATCATACGTATTATAGGCGAAATTGAACTTTTATTGTTACGTAATAACTAACTATAGTACGTCTACGAGACGGGAATCTATCTTCCACTCAAGATATTTCTAAAACTGAACTATATGTGAATATGAATCTCCATTAGCACATAATCTTCCATCGGCATTGGCCCAATATTTTCGCTATTGGGACAATATAAATGGAGCCAAGATTCGTGCTACTGGTAAAATTCTTCCTGCCAGTCCTGCGATGCGATGAGAATGTAAGATGGTCGGTATATTACTAGGTATATAACTGAATTAGTCGATATTGGACCTAAATCCCCCTAGGAATGAATCTTAATTACGCCACTGTGTTGTGGAGAGCCATAAATAATAGGGTGTCCCAGAAAAACGTTCGTATACTTATCGGGAGGTAACCAGTGTTGCCGCAGTGGTATATTTGTATCAAATGTGGTACATCTAATTCTGTTTGGTATGGTGGTACTACATATTGAATTCAAGGCATTTTTGGTACATTTCCATTTTTCCGCTCATATGTATATAAAATCACTATATTCATATGTTCTTCCATTCATTCAATCATCATCTTGGCATTCCCATCTGTTTGGATAATAAGTAAGCAGACCACCTATTGTATAGTGAAAGAACTAGACACTTGATGTATTACTTTTCTTCATCCGAAACACATCGCTGATCTCTGTGTTTTGTATGCGGGGACCGCACCTACCCGTTTGAATGCTAAATGTATGGTGATAATTCTGCACAGGCAAAGATCATACACACACTGTATAATCTTTGGCACAGAATACCCTCTTACTGTGATTCCCCGGCGATTGTATCAGAGTAAGTCATGGAAATCATCAAGTTTAGCGGTAGAGTAGACACAAACGAACAGGCCTAGGTTGTTTGTTGTATTCTCTTGGATTTCAATTTTCATATCTATTAGGAATATAAGGATGTATACGTGAGTGAAATCTCGTTTCTAAAACTATATACTAACATTGAGCATTCATAATCGAGGATACTAATTACTAAAATACAAGGTGTATCTGAATACCGCCGAGAAAAATTCAAGAGGGGATTCCTTGTGATATTCTAGCAAATAAAGTTTATATAAACATGTGTCCTAACTTGCTCCGTTTTTGAGATACAGGATGTTGGAATTGGTGCCAAAATTCAGTTTAGTTGGAGACTGAGGAAGCCCCAAAATTTCAAAATGATTGTAATTGGGGTTATTGAGTAATCTCATTAATCTCAATGGAAGTCCTTAAAACACCTACATTACATTTGGAGTCAAATTGAATTTTAATTGTTTCCTCTAAAACTAAGCTAGATACAAAAATCACACAAGGGATAAAAGAGGTGTTATTCAAATGGTTCAATCTAATAAAAATATGAAACTCAGAAAATCCGATGGCATACAATGACATTCACGATGAATATCGATAAATTTGCCCACTGTGACGCCACTGGAAATATTATTTCGAATCAAATTGCACCAGATAAAGCTCCATATTACTATTAACAAAACCACAACGTTTTATCGAAATTTATGAAAAGACAATAGGCCTTTTCATTTAGATGACAAATGACTATCTGTGTTTACATCTCGCATCCAAAGACAGTGGCGGTCATTTTCACCGAAACACTTGCACCACACTCCTCAGTAATGAATTAAGTGACGTTTTTTCGATTTAAATTAATATAATACAATTATATAATACACACCAGGAATATAGAAACGAGAATACTATATTGTTATCATTGTTTCTCAATGACGAATGCCCATGTTGGTTGACACTGTTGACGTTTGATAGAACGTCAATAAAAACCGCCATATTCGAAATGGCCAATCAGAATTATGTGTCGGAACTATAGCCATTGAAACTTCACCTTCGCATTAACCAATCAAATTTTGGATCTAAAAACGAGCGCATGCGTCTTAAAAATATATCAATATGAAAAGGCCTATTGAGCAATGAATGAAAAAACGATCTTTTATGTAAATATTAATACCCTGTATCTCGAAAATGAAGCAAGCTAGGACACATGTTTATATGAACTTTATTTCCTAAAATATCACAAGGAATCATCCCTTGAATTTTTTCGGTGTTATTCACATACACCCTGTATATGTGTTACCATGTGTTACGTTAGGTTTCTTATCAAACTTGCACCTGATGAGAACAATTCATCTAGTTACCGAGAACCCATTTCAAGGTCCGTTAAAATTGTTTTATGCTGATTTGAAATAATGTACCATAATGGTACATTTTCAGTTTATCTCGTGGTACGTTTTATAAGTTTGGCGCGGCAACACTGATAGAGGCAATTCTGCGCTAGAGCCATTCAAAGGAAGGTTTTTAAATGCAGTTTTCTGTCCCACAAGCATAGATGAAACCACAAGTGATTCGATCCTACAAATCGTTTCGTGGTACGAAAAATAAGATTAAATATACATGGAGGTGCGATACTCGTAACCGATACTATAAAAATTCTTGTTTCAAGATTCATCCCATTTCTACTACCAGAATATGATTCTTGTTAAAATGCCATTAAACGAACCGTTTTCGAGGAGAGGGTAATTCTTTATTTGATATCAAAAAAAGTGCACATATATAGTGAATGAGTTTGTGGAATTCAGTCATTTTCTACTAATTCTGGATTTTTGAAATTCATTGCATATAATTGTTTTGGATCCCCCATCGGCCTTACTGTTGGGATGTATATTTTTAAAATTCGATTTTCTCTATAACGGTACAAGGAATCGAACGGAGGAAGCAAAATGCCAAAATTGTCATTTTCATCGAAAATGACTCCATTAAACAGAAAATACGTCCCATCCTGTATAAAACTGAGATAAAACACAATCACTGAACATCCGTTCACATATCGAAAGTTAATTAAGTTACCCGAATATCGTTGATACCATGCATGGCAACCGTTTTAAAGCCATACATGAAATATATTTTTTTATTTAAACTTTCAAGGTCAACAGCTCCGTAACGAAGTACAATAGACATATTTTTATAATAATTACTGTCACACACTAGCGAAGCACTATCATTCACGACATGACGTTATTTCCGGACACCCTGTATGTACAGGGTGGGCCAAATTGGACACTTTTGAAGGCAAAGTCCTATTCTCGAACCAGATGGAAGAAAACTGATTTCAGTGCCTGAGGGTCAATTCTAATGAAAAACTCAATGGTGAAAATCGCATATCGATATCTTTTTTTTTATGTTCTGGTTCCCACGAAGAGGGATATCCTGTAATGTTCAGAGAACATCGTGAGAACCAAGAGAAATAAGGTCGAAATTGGTGTTCTTCTTAAATCTCTGGAGATTATATGCCTCGGGGAACACCACCCTTGGCAATGTGTTCCAGAGCCTCGCTGTTTGTTGGATGAACGAGCCAAATCGCCAAATCTTCTACGATGTCCCAGAGAAGTGAGTGAGTTTGTGAGCGAGGCACCACCCACGAGATGAATTGTCCTTTTTTGGACAGAATCCAACAGTTTCAGGGTATGTTTGGGTGCTGCACTCCAAATATGGGAACAGTATTTCAGGACAGGTCAGATCTGTGCCTTATTGATCATAAGCAGCTTACTGGAAGTGAAATAGCTCCTGGCTCAAAACAGAAAACCAAGTTTCTGGATGAACTTTTAGCAATTGATCTCACGTGACTTTCCCAAGGAAGGTTATTGATAGTAATACCAAGCATCGGAATGGATGTCTTCATTCTTCAAAGGTATGGTCACTCATGACAAGCTTATGTTGGGCACAGTGAGATCGGCTTTTCTAGAGAAAAGGCATGCTTGTGTTTTGTTTGCATTGAAATCTAACAAGTTATTGGATCCCCATTCAAGAATTGTTGCCAAGTCCATATTCATGTTATTAACATTTCTTCCTCGTTCGTTTCTGATTTGCCTGGCTAGTATTGGAGCCCTGGAAGAGAAGGCGATATGGAGGGTACCATACTCGTATATTCTCGTTTCTGACGTACAAGGTGTTTTTCGAAAGTGGGCCTTTTCGAGTTTGTGATAAAAATTGTTCTCGAGGCACTGACATCGGCCTTCTAGTTCAAAAATATAAACTGTTCCTTCTTAAAAGGAAAGTTCTATTTTGCAACTAGGTATACGGTGACTGATTTCAGTGCCTGAGGATCAATTTTCAAGGAAAACACAATGCTCTTGTGATCCACTTTCCATTGTTATGACGTCTGCGACAATTTTTTCAAATGAAAAACCCTAAATTTCTTCAAATTATTGAAATCTCCATGGGAAGCTCAATTCAGAAATATTTCACGAATAGGGTTTGTACACTTATAATAATAAATAATAATAATAACCTTTATTCAACAAAATATATGAATAATGAATATAATAATAATAATGATATGATAATAATAAATAAATATATAATTAGTGAATGAATAAAGCTGTTGAGCGATAAGTGCCATCGCACTTGTTTCGCAGAAAATGTTCATGAAAATATCCATGAGAAATTGGCAATTAAAATTAAAATACGTTTCATTACAACTTAAAATAGCGATAATTAAAAGTACCTAACTAAGGACATAAACAAACAATCAAGAGACAAAAACTTCAGAAATACTAGAATCGATACTATAAATATTTATAATACTGTGCCTACTATACTACTATGATATGATAGCATTATTGAGGTGAGCAGTTGAGCCGTACACATTTTTATTCCATCAGGAATATATTTCTTTAGCCAACTAGATCATCAAAATGTTGATGAGCTAGTTGTCTTGGATTTTCAAGAATGAAACTTTTTAGGGCCTTTTTGAATTGTGGACGATATACAATTCCTTTAAGCCGTCCAGGTAGTGCATTATAAAATTTCGGTGCCAGATAATCGAAAGAACGTTGGGTTGATGTTTTCCTCATATGGGGTACTAGGTGTTGATTTCGATTTCGTGTATGGTATGAGTGAGTAGCTATTTGTGAGGTATGCTTTGTGGTATGATATTTCGTGAGTGTGAGGAAAAAGTATAGTTGTCTGATGTCCATAATTTTTGTTTCTAGATACAACTGATCTGAGTCGTACCGTCGATCTTTTGAAAAAATGAGTTTGAGAAACCGTTTTTGACTGATTTCCAAGAGATGAATGTATGTTTTTGCAGCTGCTCCCCATCCTAGTATTCCATAGCGAAGATGGCTTTCTACTAGTGCGAAATAAAGAATTTTTAGGTGTTGAATCGGTAATATTTTTTTGAGGTATTTAAATCTATATAAAATTATCTGTATCTTTTTGATAATAAGTTTGATGTGGGAGTCCCACCTCAAATGAGAATCGATGATAACTCCTAGATATTTGATTTCCTTCAGCGGTAAGATATGGTGACGCTTATCATTCATAGTTACGGTCAAATTATCGAATATCGGTAATCCTGTTTTGTTACAACTGAAGGGGACGTAGTTTGTTTTTTCTAAGTTGACTGTGAGTAATTTATTTTCTAGAAATATTCTTATTTTACTGAAATCATTCTGTGCTTTTTTCTTCAAGTCATCCCAAGTATCGGCGGTATAGAGTATCGCCGTGTCGTCAGCGAAACCAAGAATATGTCCATCACTTTGAAGAGAGTATAACTCGTTTACATAAATGTTGAAAAGAATAGGTCCTAGGACAGTTCCTTGTGGTACAGTATGTCCTTCAAATTCATTGCTCTAGTAAAATTGGGTTGCCGTTAAAAAATACCGATGATGACATTTTTACCACATGAATCATTCTGCATGTATAAATAGTATTTGAAAAAATATCCAAATGAAAATGGAATTCACGAACTCTTTTTACTCGTTCGAATAATAAAAGAAGTTCATATAAACATATACTTTTAAGTTGTTTTCGAGATATAGGGTGTTGAAAATACGAGTCTGAATATTGTTTTTTGATGAAGAGTTCGAAACGGTCTGAGATAAATCAACAAAATTTTTCACAAATCCTAAACTTTTTACGTTCTGATCGCTCTATAAGATGAAACAGTGAGCATAGCACTCTTGTTTTGATTATAATCAAATATCATATTATTGAACTGAAAATTTTACGATATTTCTGAACCGATTCAGCTCGAAAACGGCTAATCGCATCAAAAACTCGCAAGTGAGCTTTTTTCAGATTTTGAACTGAAAATTGAGAAAGAAATGCACATATTAAAATTGGGATAATTTTTTTCTCCACCACCTCCAGATTCAGCTGCCACTGAATTACTTCATGAAATAATTTTCATTTCATCTTATAGAGCGTATAGAAAGTTTAGTATCTGTGAGGAATTTTGTTGATTTATCTCGTTGAAAATAGTATATTGTTCAACGAGCACGGAATGATAGTGATTTCCCACGAGAATCATTCGAATAAGAAATCAGCATTCCGTGTGAGTTATACACTATAGTTTCTCTACGACTGTAACAGATAACAGCGGCATTTTTGATTTCTTCGTCTTGTAGCCATCTGATTTCCTCCCAAAGAATGCTCATCTATTAGACAGAAAATTGACATTCCATGAGCAATGAGATTATTTTGAAATAATAACAATGGAGTTAAGTCCCCTGGGGCTCTGAGCGAAGACTAAGCCAAATTGGTTGATACATGAATATTTTTCAAATATGAATATGCCACAGAAATAATTATGAGATATAGATGAAAAATGTAAAATTTCCAAGATTACCACGTTCTTTATACAAATACTACTACTGTTTCGGATAATACAGTTGAATATTATGATGAATGTCCATCAAGTAGTAGCAGTATGATGATTGAAACAGGAATAATGGATCTTAATTGATGCAAATATTATGGATGAAAAACTATTATTCCAGATTTTTCGGGATTTTCTCTCCTCGTTCCTATGAAATAAACATATGAATATTATTTCAATATACGTGTAGTAAGGACAAATCAGATGATTTGCCCCAAAATGTCACTGCGTTCAAAGAATTTTCCTATCAGAGAGCCTAAAAGAAAAATTCACTATCTTGTCAGTGACAATTTGTTTTGAAAAAAGTTTGGAAAAATGAAGGTATATAGAAAGAATATCAAATTTCTACTAAGCAAATGACGAGACTTCTGCTAGTTCTGCATTAGGAACTGTAGGTATAGATGGTGTGAATAAAAAGAGTATTATACCATATCTGAAATCCACCAGGAGCCCATACCTGACTTGAATGCGAGAACTCCTGGAGATGGAACTGAGTCAGATGAATCATTACAGGATGTATTAATTGAAGTATCATTTCCTTCTGATAAAGTCAATTTCAGTGGCCGGGAATTGAGCAACACGATAAAATTGTTTATTGTTGGTAATGGCTTGTCTCAACCAGATATAAATTTTCCAAAAGAGGAGTTTCTCTAATTTTTACTATTCACAGAAAAGTCAATTTTGGCGAAAGGGCCCAAAATATGAAATTACGCCACTGATGGGGTCATTGTGAAATCAGATACGGAAATAAAATTGATGACGAACAATAAAGTACCTCATTGATGTATCGAACACAGGAAAACAAGAGCAATCTTGTGTTATAGCTGTAGAAAAATATATTGTGCCCCGGGCGCCCGGTGGTCTTAATTCAGCCCTGATAATCAATGTATATCAAGAAACGAAGAACAACAATTGATTGAAATAAATATATTCACAATGGCACATATTGACAGTTTTCCACAGGCTCCAGACTCTGCACCTCATATCCGTCTGGTCGGTCTAGCCAGCTCTGTATCCACATACACTGCATTTCTTTTTTTTCATACACAAACAGCACACGATTCCAAAGGGAAAGCAGCAGATCAACCACATCCAGGCGCAACATCCCCAAGTACTCTCCCAGCTGTTGTTGTGGCACGCTGGGCAGCCAGGCATGGTGGCACCACCAGAATTGACAACCACAACATCTGTGAAAAGAAACATTTTTTTTATTTTGAAGTGAAGTGGTGTAGTTTATATGTATGTATATAAAGATGGAAACATAGGATAGGGAGAGGAGGTACCTTTGTGTTGGAACTATTTTTTGAACTCTTGGAGGTTATAATTTCTTCGGCATACTTCCATTGGCAAAGAATTCCAAAGCTTCACGTCGTGGAAGAAGCTAAAGAAAAGTGAAAGATCGCCGTCAAGTGGGGCATCATCCACCAGGCTGTGTATTGCGAAAAGCGTACTCAGCATGTTGGTCACCAAGACGTAATAAGGTAATATGATATGAAAATTTCACCAGCTGATAAACTGCTGCTGATTACTGATGGAAACCATGAAAGCGTGTTCCGAATTACAGCACTGTATTTTTGATTTTATATTTCGGAACACACATTTTCAGCTGAGTCAGTTGACGGTACTGACCAGTTGAATTTGGAATATAGTCTCCATTTAGCCTCCTATGTCTAGAGCTTAGATCTAGAGCTAGACTACTGACTCTAGTAGTATTGACGTTGACGTATGACGTGATGCGTTAGTCATGCACGTCAACGTCAATGTTTCTTCGATTCATGCGCATGACAAGATTTTGGAATGAAAAACCCCTCCCTAATTTGTCCAAATGGAACAAAGTATGGAGTACAAAATCCATAGAAATATGGGCTGGTCTAAATTCGACTTAGATTAGATCGTGGATATAATCTATGGGAATATTATGAAAATGAAAATATTTTTAGTAGCTAGATGTGTTCAAAAATGGCTAGAACTACTAGACCTAACTCTGACTAAACTAACATTTCTCCTAAAAATTATATTTCTCGAAAAAGTAAAAAAAAAAAAAGGTGACGCCACCAGGCGGATCTCTTCTTTGGATGGAATCTTTTTTTTATGTTCTGGTTCCCACGAAAAGGGGTATCCTGTAATGGTCAGCGTATGTTTGGGTGCTGAACCCCATATGGGAGAACAGTATTCTGAAACTGGTCGTATATGTTGTGACTCGTAGGAAGGTAATCTCAGGGTGTTTTGGGGGTTTGAGTCAACAAGTGGAAATTAGGCAACTTTGTTGACGATTCTCGAGCTTTATTGGCCACAAAGGTAGATACAATCCGCGGTGTTCTACAACTAATAGAGAAAAATATTCCTACATTTGATCGCTGATAATAATAATAATATGCAACAATTACATTCCCGCCATAACCTCAAAAGACCACAGCCAAGCTACACTATTTTAATCGAATAAATGAAAACTTTGTTCACTCACCTAATACCAGGCAGGTCTGGGCTTCAATACTTGGTATTAAATCCAGCACTTTGCCCTAAGGCTACTAAATTGCAATAATTACTCGCGGAAAAAATACACCTGACTGTCGATGCCGATAACGCTGTTCTTCCGAATCCCAATTTCAGCTACACCTACACCTGCGATAAGCTATCTTGATAAAAGAATCATCGAAATCAGACCGACCCTGACATCTAAGAGTGGTGGGACCAAGCACTATCTGCGCGCGGGTAGAGGTCTGGGTGAGCTAGAGAGTAACATCACGAAAGCCATGTTGGTAGCGAAAAAGGGTTTGCTACATCTCGCCACCCGAGCTTCGGAGACGATTAGGAAGGATCCGAAGCTAAAGCTAATGGTTCAAAATATCTCTTTAGATGGCTAACGTGAAATAACCCACGTTCCCTGCCACTTTCCGGGTCAGCGATGATATAAGTATTCCTATCTACAACGCGTTTGATGACATAAGGACCTTCGAACAGAGGCAAAAATTTCTTTGTCTCTGAACGGATGGCGGAGGCCTGAAGGCCCGACGTGAGACTCGACTCTCCAACGCTTCCCGGGCCAGTATCCATTTCCCGGACAAGGATAATGGTGGGCGATCCGTTCGCGGGCCCAATAGGGATCTCGGCAATAGTCTATGTGGTTCGGAATCTGACTGCAGCTCGATAGGACTAAAACCTGTTGTTTCATGGACTAAATTATTCAAGAACGCGGCGAACTTGGGTAATTCGTTTGCCCATCGGGTATGCTGCTCAGAGCAATAAGTCCGACAGAGACGCCCGATTTCACGCATGGTTCTTTCGCTGGGATTTGACTGTGGATGCCTTACTGAGGAAAATATCACCTGAGCCCCTTGTTCGGCAAGAGTCTCCTTCCATCGGCGGTTATTGAACTGGGTGCCGTGATCGGATAAGATTCGTTTGGGGTACTCCATGCGTTGGAAAATAGTCATTTTGCAGACGGTGTAAGACGGCGCGCGTAGTCGCCTTCTTGAGGGCATAAAAGGTTACAAATTTTGTGAACACGTCGACGAGTACGAAGACGAAAGACACACCTCCCCTGCCTTGAGGTAAAGGCCCATATAGGTCCACAGCGACTAGGTCGCCCTTGCCTGCCGGAATAATAGGCTGAAAAGGGGCTTTGGGAAGAGGGGAGTTCTTTGACCGTTGGCATATGTCACATGCTCGGATGGTCCGCTTAACGTCGGGAGACATATTGGTCCACCACACTTCACGTTGGAGAGCCTTCAAGGTCTTATAACTGCC
This sequence comes from Phaedon cochleariae, assembly GCA_918026855.4. Taxonomy (NCBI): domain Eukaryota; kingdom Metazoa; phylum Arthropoda; class Insecta; order Coleoptera; family Chrysomelidae; genus Phaedon; species Phaedon cochleariae. Next base: position 30,475,887 of record OU896719.1, read on the forward strand.
GAAGTGTCCTAAACCCTCATGAAAAATTTGGGCGAATCTACCCGCCAGTTTTTTTGGCACACACAGACGATAGTGATCGTCCTGTGCTGATCGAATGTATAGGAGATTTTTATGCACTGCAAAACGCTCTAGAAGTTTAGGGTCTCGGGCCAAGTTCAATATGATGTCCATCAACTTAGGGTCTGCTTCTTGGTGTTTCTCAAACCCTTTCAGTAAAAGTTGAAAGTCGGGAAGGAGTTGGAATAATGTTAGGATCCTGAATTGTTTGCTGAGGGGGGAGGTCGGTCGCGGAGAGGTAAACCGGGACAAACAGTCTACTATCACATTTTTCGAACCGGGAATGTATTCGAGGGTGAAGTCATATTCCTGGATCGCCAATGCATACCGGGATATACGCCCGGATAAAAGCCGGCATGTTTTTAGGTAGGTCACTGAACTGTTATCAGTAAAAATCTCAAACGGTCGACCCAGTAGAAATATGCGGAACCTGTCCAACGCCCAAACCACGGCCAGGGCCTCTAACTCATTCACACTATAACGAGTTTCTCGCTCGAGTAACCTACGACTGGCCCACGCCACCGATTTCTTTTCCCCATCAATTTCTTGGAAGAGATGGGCCCCCAGGGCAGTATCCGAACTGTCGGTTTGTAAGCAAAACGGGAATCCCTTCCGCGGGTGGTACAACAAGGTATTCCTACATAATTCTCCCTTTAATCGTTCGAAGGCTTGCTGCTCCTTTTCTCCCCACCTCCATGTTTGAGAACCTTTCAACAGGTTAGTAAGGGGAGCCGCGATGGCTGAGAAGCCTGCTACGAACGACCGATCAAAGTTGGCTAATCCGATAAAGCGCTGCAACTGCTTCGAATTTTTTGGGGTAGTATAATCCTCTAGGGCTTGCACCCTCTTTGGGTCTGGGCGGATGGATTCTGCGGTGATAATATATCCCAAGAAGGGCATTTCCTGCCGAAAAAAGGAGCATTTTTTTAATCGCAGAGTAAACCCGGCCTGGCCTAAACGCGACAGAACCTTATCAATATGATCGAGATGTTGCTCAAAACTGGTAGATGTTATAAGAATATCATCTACATATACAGTGACGAATGAATTAAACTCCGGGCCAAGAATAATGCTTAAACAACGGGTAAACGTACTTACGCTGGTCGATAACCCGAAAGGCAGGGTACAGAAGACATAGGTCTTTCCGTCGAACTGAAATCCAGTATACTTCTGGCTCTCCGGAGATAGCGGGATTTGGTAATACCCCTGGGTGAAATCCACCGTGGACATGTATTTAATAGCGCCTAGTGTGTGGAGAATTTCTTCCATTGGCCTAGGCGTTTCATATTCTTTCTCCATTAGCGTGTTTAAAAAACGTGCATCAAGGCAAATTCGCACCGAGTTGTCCCTTTTCAGCGTGGTCATAATAGGAGATACATAGGGGGTTGCCATTCGCTTGATAACCCCCCACTGCAGCATCTGGTTCAACTGTGCTTGAATTGCCTCCTTGTGAGCAATAGGGACTGGGTATTGCCTCTTAAAAAATGGTTGGTCTACGCGCAGCTTGATAGAATGAACATACTCCGTGGTGATACCTGGCCGATCCGAAAAAATAGCAGCATGTTTGTAAAGAAGTTTTCGGAACAACTCTTTCTGGTTGACTGACAAATTACTACCCTCTAACAGCGTCTCCAGATCGGCGGTCAGAAACGCCGGCTCTGCACTTAATGATAAAATCGAGATGGCACGCTGTTGAATCGACCGAAGCTCTACGGAAGACGGTTTCCCTAACACATGCTGAGCATTGACCTCCGGGACCACCAACCAGCCATTACTTACACACAAAAAAATCTTTTCCTCCTCGAGGTTGATCTTGGCCTTGAATCGACGAAGAAAATCCATTCCGATGATCACCGGATAGGCTAAATCTGGCACGTGCAAAAATTCGTGATGGAACACCTCTCCACCGATATAGAAAGTGATCAACGACTGCCGCATAACCCGGCGTTGCTTCATCTTGAATGCGCCAGCCACCCGAATTCCAGCGCATGGAAATGAAGGAATCTGCGAGTGATACTCCTCCAACTGGGACCACACATCATCTCCATATACACACAACTGACTTCCTGAGTCAATAAGCGCCATAAAACATATTTTGAACATGGTAATTTCGATAACTGGACAGCGGGAATTCAAAAACTCGTGGTTCCCCTCACATTCACCAAGTAACTCGGCCCGCGTATCTCCTAAACCACCATTGGCCCTCGATATTACGGCTTCCACAATTGGACCTACTGCTGTGAAAGGCCGCCCTCGTTTCCCGCTTCCGTTCCTTCTCCTTCTTCGCTACCTAAATCCAAACAAGCTACCGGTTTTGAATTAAACGGCAGATTTTTTCTATGTTGAAAAGGTCTCCGGTCGCCCCCACCAGCAGCCCCATGCTCAAACTCTCGAAACCTACCGGGTACTGGCGAGCGGTTATTATTAGAATTTCCAGAGATATTTCCAAAATAATAATCCGCCTGTCGAAGCCTCTCCATTGCTTCGACCAAAGTTCGGGTTCCCACTAGCACTGATGAGATTCCAGGATGGTAGTGACGAGCAATAGTTTGGATTAGCAAAGCTTCAGAATATTTCGGGACTAGATGCTTAGCTTTCACTACATATTTCATAAAATGGTCTACCAACGAACCGTTTTCTTCGCGGTACCTCGCCGACTGCAACTCCAATTTCACCTGCAGCTGCTGCATTTCAGACCAGAATTGCGCCAAAAAAGAAGTTTTGAACTCATTAAAATTCGAGAAAGTATCTACATACGCTTGACCCCACAATCGCGCCTTTCCCCTAAGTTGATTGAGTATTGCATGCTGAAAACCTTCCGCTGGAAAATTTTCTGAACCACCCATAAAGTATTCCAGTTGGTCTACGAAATCTACTGGGTGTATCCCATTTGACCCATCAAAAATTGGTAAACTTTTACTCATTTCCAACAACCCAAGACTTCTACCAGATTCGCGGAAATTTGTGAGTTGTGGGTTTCGACTTTGCATTGCCCCAGTGGTCTCCCCTGAAGGTAAACAATCGCGCCGCACTGCTGATACCAGCTGAGTGATCAAAGTATTGAATTGCTGTTCACTCATTGTGATATTCGCGGACTGTGATCCTAACAATCTGTCATTTGATGATAAATTGGTGGCAACGTTAGATTGATTTAAACCTAACCCTATATCGTTAATCAGATTTTTCCCTGCATTTGTATACAATGGTAATGTGGAAACATAGTCATGCTCTTCCCGACTCCCTACACCTGACCTCATTCTGGAAGATTGTTGATAACCTGGATCAACTACTACAGTTGTCGGTACTTTTGGTTGTCCTTGGCCTTGATACTTAGTTTTGGTAGTACCAAACCCTCCGTTCGTAGCCCCATGCTCCCCTTCATTTAGTCCACCCGGTATATTGGGTTGGAAACTCAGCTTTGACTGGGTAGTCCCAGCCCTTACCCTTGGATTAAGGTCTGGCAAAAACTTGGGATCAAACTGCCCGGGAAAATTTTGAAAGTTTGGGCCACCCTGTATATTCGACCTAGTAGTTGGTGTCTGTGACTCGGTGCTCAAATGCTTATTACCAAAATCATTTAATGGAAAATTATCACCCTCTTTAGTTTGACCACCCTGTATAATCGGATTTGAATTAAATACTGGCTGAGGAAATTTCATGGAGTTATTTGGGCCCTCACTAGGCCAAGCACCATACACATGATCTATGGGCCTACCACACCTTATTTGATCACCCTGTATAATTGGATTAGTATTTATCATGGACTGGGAAAAAACATTGTTTGAACTTGGGAAGGTACCCATCCGAACAAAATCCTTATTATACATGGGCCTTCCATCTGACAATTGACCACCCTGTATACTTGAAAATGAAACTGCTGGGGCCCTATCGTTACTGTTAGTCTGTGCAGAGGATACAGGAAAAATATGACTATTATAATCTCCTGACACTGTTGGTTTGGACCTACTAGTACAATTCTCTTCATTATTTGTGGAAAAAATATCACTATCATCACCCTGCTTAGATTCTAACTCAATTTGTACAGAATTTGATACTCTATTTGGTTCCAAACTAGTTGTACTAGTTGAAGTACTTGTGCTAACTACTACATCACTGAAAATTCTAATGTCGTCCCTATTATTTTTCCTATAATGAAGCATTTCATCATGGGCCTCCCCATTTTTGTTTATTTTGTTACTTGTTACATCCTCATAAGGTGGAGGCGGGGGCCTCTCTGCATCAACACCATGGTCAATACATAAAGACTTCCTACCTTGGTTATCAGCTTCCATATTTCCATCTGCTCTTACCCCATTTTCAGTTCGGTACCCCTCGTTTGTAACGGAGGCACTCGTTTTTGGGATGGCTCCTAGAGAAAACCTACTTCTACTCCTTGTAGGATATCCCCCATCACTGTACATGGGAGATCTACTTAACGGCATCCTTCTTTTGAGATTTATTCAACAAAACTACCAACACCTTCATCCACTTGTTCCACGTTTGGCGACAGATGTGACTCGTAGGAAGGTAATCTCAGGGTGTTTTGGGGGTTTGAGTCAACAAGTGGAAATTAGGCAACTTTGTTGACGATTCTCGAGCTTTATTGGCCACAAAGGTAGATACAATCCGCGGTGTTCTACAACTAATAGAGAAAAATATTCCTACATTTGATCGCTGATAATAATAATAATATGCAACAATTACATTCCCGCCATAACCTCAAAAGACCACAGCCAAGCTACACTATTTTAATCGAATAAATGAAAACTTTGTTCACTCACCTAATACCAGGCAGGTCTGGGCTTCAATACTTGGTATTAAATCCAGCACTTTGCCCTAAGGCTACTAAATTGCAATAATTACTCGCGGAAAAAATACACCTGACTGTCGATGCCGATAACGCTGTTCTTCCGAATCCCAATTTCAGCTACACCTACACCTGCGATAAGCTATCTTGATAAAAGAATCATCGAAATCAGACCGACCCTGACATCTAGGAGTGGTGGGACCAAGCACTATCTGCGCGCGGGTAGAGGTCTGGGTGAGCTAGAGAGTAACATCACGAAAGCCATGTTGGTAGCGAAAAAGGGTTTGCTACAATGTTCCATGTTGATCACGAGAAGCTGTTGAGATGTGAAGTAGATTTTCGCACGGAAAAAAAATCCGAGCTTTTGTGAAGCAGCTTTTCTGCCTTCGCGAGGAATCGGACATGATTTTCCCTTTTTTTCATGTTCTGGTTCCCACGAATAGGGATATCCTGTAATGTTCAGAGAACATCGTGAGAACCAAGGGGAATACGGTGGGAATTTGTGTTCTTCTTAAATTTCTTGAGGTTATATACCTCAGGGACCACCTCCCTTGGCAATGTGTTCGAGGGCCTCGCTGATCGTTGGATGAACGAGTTTTTGGAAAGAGATGTTCTGCAGGTCTCCAAAGTGACCACGAAGGGATGCGAAGCCTAATCTCGCGGGGACTGCCAAGGGAGGAACAATTGTTGATATTTCAGCAGAGCATCGTCGAATAGAGCCAGATCGCCAACTTTTCTACGATGTCCCAGAGAAGTGAGTGACTTTGTAAGCGAGGCATCACCCACCAGACGAATTTCCCGAATTTTTGGACAGAATCCAACAGTTTCAGGGTACCTATATTTGGGTGCTGCACTTCAAATATAAGAACAGTATTCCAGGACAAGTCGGATCTGTGCCTTATAGATCATAAGCAGCTGACTGGAAGTGAAATAGCTCCTGGCCCGAAACAAAACACCAAGTTTTTGGGATGCACTTTTAGCAATTGATCTCACGTGATCTTCCCAAGAAAGGTTATTGCTGATAGTAATCCCAAGCATCGAATTGGATGTCTTCAAAGGTATGGTCACTATTGACAAGCTTATGTTGGGCACAGTGAAATCGGCTTTTCTACAGTAAAGGCATGCTTGTGTTTTGTTTGCATTGTAATGAAGAGCTGTTTCAAACAACCCTATGTTATAAAATTTCGGAATCTGAGGCAACTTTTTCTGATAGTTAATCATCTTTGTGGGGTGTAGTTCTTAAATCTGCCAGCGGCATTGAAGAACCAACTGAATTATCTCATTCAAAAAACTTAAGGAAAATAACATTCTTCTTGATTGATATAAGACGTTACACAGGTCACAAAAATTATTTCTTGGAACAGGTTCATCCATGCGGATAAAATTTGTAAAAGAAAAAATCACAAATATGACATGGTTTCAGAGAGAAATGAAACAAATTGTACTTCAATAGAAATAATTTACACCTCCTTTATGCAATTTCTCCAGTGGAATTCTCACTTCCTCACTCAATAAATAAATTCGATGTGCAAAATATAACTATCATAGCTGGTATTCAATTTGATGGGACTCACGTGAGGAGGAGAGGAGCTCGATATTATTTTGAAATTTGTAAAAATTGTAGAAGACAATTCAATTTATTTCCCCTTCTTTTTCAAAATTGAAGCAACCCGAAATCCTAACGTTAATTTATACTGCGGTGCAGTTTTTGAGGTTAATTACATCCCACTTTCGAATTTTTAAAATCCATCATAAAAGTCTGGCAAGAACAATTTTCCTATAGAGAAACCGTGTAAGAAACTGAATACGCGTATAGATTCACGGGTATCCAAAAAAATAGGGAAAAAGAGTCGTTGTCCCATCTACTTGAGTAGGGCACGTGTGCGGCAAACCAAAAATGGATTCGCTCGAAGGAGGGGTTAACGCGATACGAACCGAATGGCAATGGCAACGTCGCTTTTTTTCTCTTCGTTGAAATGCCCATGATTCTAATGCGTATTCACTATCACTTTATCACACGGTTTCTCCACTTTCTGTGGTACAGACTAGCAGCAGGTAGCCAAGAACGAAAATCCCCTTATTATGAGTTTATTTGGTTTTTCTTCCCTTTTCCCCATTTCTATATTTTTTCAAAATATGCGTGGGAACATTTTCACAGGTTGGCATCACTCTACACCCACTTATTGGGCGTTCATTGACTGAAGTACTACTAGTATTTTTCTCACAAAGATAAAACAAACAAGCTGTCATTAGAATTAGTGAAAGTCCCCTAAAACCCAACCATAACATTTTAGATTTATTGTTTTGGGTCAGAAGGGATAGAGTACGGGCCGGTAGATTTCTGGCTGTTTTGAATGTTGAAATGCAAAGAATGGCCAAAATGCTACATATTTGTAGGTATACAGGGTGAGTCATGAGGAACTGTACATACTCCTACCACGAATAGAGGCCCCTGAGGGGAATACCGAATGTCCATCATTAGAAAGTGTCTTCGACACTTATTTTCCAATATATAGGGTCTTAAAAAATTTTGATAGTTCAATATATAGCGAAAAGTTCATCCTGTATATCGTTTTTGTAAACTGTGACAGGGATTTCTCAAAGGTCACAAACAAAGATCAAAAATATAATATTACAAATTCTCCACTGCAGTTTGAAAAAACTATGAATTTTGTGAAAAAACAGAAATTTCGGCAAAACATGTATTTATTTAGAGATTAATACTTCGCAACCCATAAATTTTACGAATAAAAGTGAGTCTTACAATTCCAATGCTTCAACTCAATGGAAATCGACATATCATTTTATTTTCAGGCCTGGATTTAGTAACTAAATTTTTTTGTGGAGGATAATAATTACCCTGTGAATCTTCTTCGAATCAGTGGTGAGGTATTTGTGAAAAAGTTGATGGCCATCGCTATAAATGATTTAATGATATCAATTAACAGTTTTATCTATTCGATTTGTTTTATTCAGTTTATTTGGTCACTTATTTTCTATACTATAGAATTATTATCCGCCTTTGTCAGTATAGTTTTTGAAAAATAATTGTGAGTATACCTTTATTTTCTGTTCGACTATCTTGAATCATTTGAATCGATGACCATTAACACCTAAACAAATACCCCATCCACTGATTTGAAAAAGATCTACAGGGTGATTGTTACCCTCCACAAAAAATGAAATGACGAAATTCAGGCCTGGAAGTGAAAGAAAATGTTGATTTCCATTGGGCTAAAGCATTGAAACTGTGGGTCTTACTTTTATTTGTGAAATTTATGCGTTGCGAAGTAATTATTTTCAAATGAATGAAATTTGTTGTCAAACTTTCGTTTTTGCTTATAATTTACAATTTTTTGGAGAATTCTGTGGAAGTGTGAGGAGGATTTTGAATATTTTATTTCTGATGCTTGTTTGTGTGCTTCAAAAATTCCCTGTCACAGTTTACAAAAACCATATACAGGATGAACTTTTTGATAAAAATTAAACTATCGAAATTTTTCAAAAATGGTCCTGGATTTTCTCGATTCTGAATAGGCCAGTCGATTAGGGTTCAGTAGAAGAATATTCCATGAAAAAATCAGACGAATCGAAGGAGTTGTTGGAAAGTCATGACCAAAAGATGTTTCTGCCAAATCTTATAATTCTCCCTATATATCGATGAAGAAGAGAAGATGACACTTTCTGATGGTCATTACGTATTCCCCTCAAGGGCCTCTATTCGTGGTAGGAGTATGTACAGTTCCTCATGACTCACCCTGTATAATATAAAATGAAATAAGTATATATAGATATAGGCCTGAACCAAAACTCACCTGGCATTGTTTTGGAAAGGATAATCAACTGAGGAAAGTTACCTTTCTATATATCTTTCATTACCTACTCTTATAATATCTAACGTGAAAACCTACCACTCTACTGCTCAAGTAAATCGAAGCCTTCTGATATAGCCCTCGATAAGTTGGCTCTGATAACTAATGGTGTAAAAAAATAAATGTGAATAAATATAGACATTTATCGTTTCCAAGAAGGCAAATATTTCTCAACCAGCCATGATTTTCATAATCTATGATATCATATTACTCAGTTGTTTTTTGGATGCAAAGATTCATATCTACTATTGCGTAAGAAAAAAATACTGATTTTCATATCTACCAATGAAATATAGCCTTACTCACAAGATTTCCTAATTTTTAAGCTCTACTTCAATGAAAACGTTCAAATTTTGATTACAATTCTCCAATTGAATATGCTCCAAATTATTATTATGATTAACTATAAACTGTAATAGCACGTAATTTTCAAACTTTATGACTTGTGTTGAAAGCTGTTACACTTTGCACGTAGTTTTCAAACTTTATGAATTTGTGTTGAAAGCTGTTACGCTTTGCACGAAGTTTTCAAACTTTATATGAATTTGTGTTGAAAGCTCTTACGCTTCGCACGTAGTTTTCAATCTTTATATGAATTGGTGTTGAAAGTTGTTACGCTTTGCACGTAGTATTGAAATGTTATGAATTGTGTTGAAAGCTGTTACGCTTTGCACATAATCTCCAAACTTTGTGAATTTGTGTTGAAAGCTGTTACGCTTTGCACGTAGTTTTCAAACTTTATGAATTTGTGTTGAAAGCCGTTACGCTTTGCACGTAGTTTTCAAACTTCATGAATTGATGTTGATAGCAGGATGCTTTGAACTAGTTTTGGAAAAAAAAATTATTGTGTTAAAAATATAACGCTCTGCATAATTTGTCTGATGGAATGAAGTTATGTTATGGTGTTGAAAGCAGTACGCTCGGCACTTATTTCGTAGAATATTTTATGTTGAAAATAGACACTTGATTGACTCGGACAAATTTCAAAGAGCTGTGGCGGTATATAGCTGTGTTTGTAACACGATTCTGCCGTATTTTTTTATTATTTCAGATTGACTACCTACCGATAGTAATCCGAAATCGAATTACTGGTCAGGTGGGCCGTGTGAGCGAACACCCTGTAGTTTGTTGAATATTGTCATCTCGAAATATCAAGACATCAGCTATTGGAATTGTTGGGCAAGAAGAACCCTATTTGTATCACTCAGCACACGTGTGGCCTAAGTGGTTCTATGTTACCATGTTCGATATTTTTAATGTTTAGATAATCAAGATTCTTGACTGTATGAGATTTTCGTGTGAAATGGGAATGAAAGGAAAGACACACTTGCTCTGCGGACGTGTTTTAGTCGTGTTTAGGGATTGATTTCAGTTGGGAAAAAATAATTCATGATCAAAATCAGATGTGACTGAATTGATTTATCGATGAGTGACACAAAAAATATTTTTTCGAAGACCTCTACAAAAAATCACATTATACGTGTCAAAACAAGTGTAATCTTTAGGTCAAATTTAATTTTCTCGAAAAAATTGAAATGAAAAAGTATCATTTGGGGCCGACGTTTTTTTTTTAATTTTGTGCCACCTCATTATCGAAACATCTAGATTTGACTCATGTTAATAGGTACAAAAGTTGTATGCGGAAACTCCAAAAATATTCAGTCTCACTTATTTTTCCTGCTCTTTTCAAATTTGTAAATAAAATTTTGAAACTTAGATGTACGGGTGTTGTTTCGACTCGAAACCTACTTATTAATTTTTTCAAGGCCGGTCCTGGAATAAGACTATTTGAGAAGGAACATATTATGAACCAAATATCACAAAAATGTAAAGAGTGGTTCATAAGTAATGATTTATTCTAAAAATGGGGAAAATCAATAAATCACCCTGTATCTTGGTTATAAAGAATGATAGATCCATGAAATATAGATTATTCAGAAGCCCCTCGGTGTCCTCCATCTACCCTTATTGTATGCGCATTTCCAAATGAAACACCCTGTATGTATGTATGAAGTGGCACCGTTATAATTTTTCTTTTCGTCAGTGTCCTACCCCCATTTTTTAAAATATCCTGAGGACGCCTATGTATGCATATAGCCGTAATATCATATCCCTTCAACAATTTATAGTGCAATAATTTTAAATGGCATGTGTATAATAATTTCTCAAAACCTCGTTATCAGCATCTGCTCTGTCATCAAAATATTTTTTTGTTTATGTTAGGTGGTACCTACTTATCTTTCAGTGTTTATATTTTTATGCTGGACATCTGATAGGTCTCCATTTCCGTTGAAATGAAAAAAGAATATTGCCTTCGAAGAATTCTGGTGAGGAATAGTTATTTATTATACAAGGGAAAAAAGTTGTAGATTTTAGCTACAGGTTGTGTTGTCTCCCGAGGGAGACAAAAAACCGTGAGCTAAAATCTGATATTTTTCCCGTGTATAATACACCATTTTTTTCTGTGACAGAAGAAAGGACGAATCAATACTGAGAAGATATTACATTATTTTGAAATCTGAAAATTATCGACGTGAAATTTCAAGTTTTTAAGTTTTATTCATTCTTTTGAAGTAATCAAATATCTGATGTCACTCCTGTCAGTCTAACTCTGTGATTTGATCTTGAAAAAATTGCGAATTTAGTGGTTGTTTAGTAATATACGTAACCGCGAAGTCGAATGGAAGATAAAAGGACTTGCAGTTCTTTCTCGGAGACGGTATTATTGACTCATTTTTCTAAGCTATATAGCACAACAAAAGTCATGAACAGTGTATATATATGTGATATATATCCGGGAAAAAAGTACTCAATTTTTGATTTATGAAAAGTGATATTTTATAACCTGCAAACAGAGATGGAATGCCAAACTTTTTTCCCGTCACAGAAAAAACATTCATATCACTGATAATACGATAGCATTATCACAGAATAAGTAAGTGAAAATATTCTTGGTATTATGTATTGAGTAATAAGTATAACTACTCAAACTTACATGACTGTACTCCATCACTTTTCGACAGATTCGAAGAAATTATATACGTGCATATACAGGGTGAGTCAGAATGAGACCGACGAACTTCGTACACGGGTTCACCACCTCATTTTGAGGTGAAATGCTCCGAGGATTTCAGGACATGCATCCTCACTATACAGGGTGTGAGTGGACTGGACTGTGTCGTTTAGGACCTAAATCACTTTTTGCAATACTTCTCAACCTTTTTTTAATGTAAATAAAGAGCTTTTTCTATATAATTTCTCGTGATTAAACATGTTCATATGCTAAGTCATGGAAACCATCCATCCTTCTCAAAGTGGTCCAGATTTTTCAAAGAAAAACACAAACGCTAAGTCGGTCGACCACAAAGTTTAATTACAAAAAGATTTTTGTGACTAGTTTCGGCTCAAGCAGCCATCTTCAGACACAGTATATAGTACCTGTAAAGATATTGATTTACAAGAAAAAATGTCATATTGAGGAAAAACATACCTATAAAGTACACGTGGAATCACATAATTGATTAATTGAAAATTGAAATTGCTAGGGTCATTGGCCAAAATTCAGTCAGGTGAAAATATTTGTATTATTTTGAACCGACTGAACAGCCAAAAGAACCTAATAATGTTCATATGCTTCTAACAGTAGCGCGGATTTTCTTTTAGATGGTTGGGGGGTCAGAACCTCTCCCTCCAATATTTCAGAATAAAAAATCATTTAGAAATAGGAATACAATATTGAAAAAAGTTGTCTTTCCATTCAGAATCAAATGGTAGTGAATTTTGTTCAAAATGTGAATTGAAACCCTCTATAGCAAAAAAACTGTCCATTTTTTCGGATTGTTACCCGTTGATTTCCCAATCAGAATCATATGGACTACATGATATCAAATTCAGCGAAATTCAACGGATTTTTTTTAATTTGCACCCTCCATTTGGTAGGGGGTATAATAATGCAAAAATGCGGTTTCCATAATTATCCGTGATGAAACATGTCCTATCAGTTTTGACAGTTAGATGCTATCCTTTTTTCTTGGTTTTCAAAATAGAGGTTGGGGGTAATAATTCCCCCCCATTATATTTTTTCATGAAGAATATATATTTAGAAGTAATTAAATGGAATAAAAAGTTCTGGAATATCGTTAATTTTCTCAGAAATAAATGGTCAATTCGATCGAAATGTGAATTCAAAGCCCCCTGGCAAAAAACCTGTCCATTTTGGGGGGGATGACTCAATGATAATATTTTATAGAACCACATGAACTACGCATCATACCAATAATTGAGAAGAATCCACCAGGTCCCTATTTATCTTAAAAATTTGCGGGATCCTTTGATCAACTCAATGCTACGGCGGTTGAATCCTTGTAATTCAAACTCGAGGAGGGCATAGAAATAATAGTAGATTGTTTTATTAGGATCAAAAGTGACACTTTGTTTGACAAGCGAATTTTGCATTTGCGAGGCGGAGCGTTTAGCGAAGCCGAGTGAAAGTCACTTTTGATCCGAATGAAACATGCTATTTTTTCTGCAACCGAAACAATTAACTCAGATAAACATGTGAAGTAACCACCAATGCCGTGCCATATGTATTCAATGCAACAAATATTGACAAATAATCCATGTAGGTAGTGAGAATATTCTACCTGCATTAACAGCAGGTTAGGTTTTCTAGGATGTTCGAATTGTAGTTTCAATATAAATACAACCACAGAGTGACATATTTGTGTATGGACCAGGTGCTCTAATGGCAAATACCGCGCCAGTGCCAGCTATAGGAACAAGACGTGGAAAATGTTAGGTTAGTGAGCATATCAACAATGATAATAGTGATTATTTATTCCTCTCCATACTACACTGTGTTTGACTTGATAATCAAATGAAGCTAAACAACATCGCTGTTTGAGACAAAAAAAAAAGATTGCTTGCCGTGATTATTCAAAAACAAGTTATCCATCCCGAGAATAACGAATGAAATACAGATCAAGCAAGTATTTGAATCTTGAAGGCTTCCCTGATCAAAACAAAAATACTTAACTGGGAAATTTATAATTTCAATACTAAACTATAATAAGGTGTATTTATATCTCCAGCATGGGTATGGAATGCCAAATCTGCTGAAATCAAATCAGGTTTGCGTCTCAACCCGAATAACCAACCTTCACAATGTTGTTTATTCTTGATGACGTCCAGTACATCCTTTTTAGTTCCTAGGAGCTGAAGTTCAACTTTAGATCCTAGGAACTAAAATTCAACTTTAGATCCTACGAACTGAATATGTTGCCTAGCCACATACCTATTTTTGTGTCAGTAATAGAAACGTCAATTTAAGAGCTAATTTTGGTATCAAAATGGACGACTTTTGTGTCGGTTGCAGAAAAATGATATTAATTTTCTAAGTTGTTAATCAATACGTATATGTAGGTTCTGATTATTGTTAATAAGAATTGAAAAATGCCTTACTTTCGTAAAACACTCTCCTCTCAAAAATAAAATCATTACGTGAATCAGAAAGTATTGTTTTAAGAAAGGATCACATTTCAATCCAAACTATGATGGAGCCAAGTTCAACAACTCAATTTCGCCATAGGGCGTTAAGAAGTTAATAAAGGCGAAAGAGTAATTTTGGTGTTTCCCTGTATAATGATCAAGTCATCAGCTTTTCACGAAAACTGATATTCAGGCTTACATTGTGAAATATGAATATACGATCTGATCGAAATTTCACAAAAATCGGATGAATATTGAAAAAGTTACAGGGTGAACAATTTGGAAAAATTTTTTGGTGGTCGGTTTTTTTGCCGGTGAATATATGAATGAAATAGACCTATGTCGATAGTTTTGAAATGAAACCTGTAGATATTTGTTTGCCATTCGATAAAACAGATAATAAAATTCGCTTATCACTGACATATCACAAGTGGATATTTTTGCTCCTAAAATAGCGGCGTAGGAGACATTTTTTTCTAAAATCAATATGTCGACACTGTGACGTTATCAATCGATTTTTTTTCAATCAACTTGAAACTATGAAATAGCAAATACACGAAGCACTTTGATAATTTTCAATGAAACATGAGAAATATGTCGAAATTGTTTCTTTAATATTCAAATAATGAATGAAGGAACAATATACAATGGGAAACGGAAGTCCGTCACGAGTTGAAGACATTGTGTTCCATTTGTAACGGTTTAATCACAGAACTAGTGCTAAAATAGGTAGTCGAAATAATAATTTACAATTGTTCATAATTCCAAAACTATTTATTTATGTGATTTAAAAAACAATTCATCGTACGTGTTAAAAATTCAACGACGGATCTAGAAATGCAATGATATACAGGGTGTTCCAATTCAAAAAACAAATTTGTGAATCGCTGCGTTTTTGAGACACTCTGTATAAATAAAACTCGAATCATTGAATAGATGGAATAAAACTCTACAACTCATGCATTCAAAATTTTTTCGTAATACGTTAAATAAAGAAATTATATACGAGGAGTTCGACGGACTTTTGGTCCTCACTGTAAAAAACTCCCAGAACCAAATATTGAAGCAATTGATCATCAAACTTCCATAATCACTCAATCATTTGAAAAATTCCAAAAATAATAAATTTCATAAAAGCACGTTCTTTATGATGAGTTATTTCTAAGACCAATACATATTATTAATGTAAGTACAGTGTGTCCAGTTTTCGATGCTTTTGCATGATATCTCAGTTATCTTTGGAGATAGAACCTTGCGGTTTTCGCGGTCCTGTGCCACTCTTTTGAGAAACTCAAGAAGGCCTGATCAGATTTTGCAGGACTGTTTCCGTTTATGAGATACAGGGCGATTTTGAAAATTTATACTTTTTGGACCCCCTCTATATCTACGAAGTTTATCAGCGAAAATGTCAAATTAAAATCTTAACCCATAAAGAATTCCATGCAGAATCCAGTGGCGCACAAAAGTTTTTTTTTTTTCGGGGTGTGGTTTTGAAGATACGACTCAAACTTATGATTTTTTGAATTGAACACCCTGTATTTTACAAGCTCATTAAATTCCTTATTTTTTTCTCTTCGAAATGATATATGATGTATGAATATAACATTTTCAAAAATGTTCAAAAATCACTAAAACATTGAATTTTAATAGTGGGCTATGGGTTTTTCGAGGGATTTTCAAGTAAAGGAATTTACAATTGAAGGAATATTTCCTTTGATTGTTCCATGAAGGGGAAAATAACAATTTTAACACTAATCAACTTGCAAAACACAAGACTTAGATATCTGATATCCACAAATATATAGTAATAAAAAGTTTATAATGTAGAATAAGCACCTGATTGAATATTTACCAAAACAATTGAATTTCGAAATTATTCAGTGATTTATTCATTGAATTGTCCAAATTGATGTCCATTTTCCATCACAAACTGTCTCAATACATATTAATCATTGAAAGATGTCTTTGTAATTCCTGGAAAACTGCCTCTGTTGTTGCACAAAGGTCTTCAAATATGTTGGGCCACTCACTGTATTAAAAAGTATTGAGAAAGTTTTATAACTGTATGTTAGGGAAAATGGATATCAATTTGAACATGTTAATGAATAAGTTATGAATAATTCCGGAATTCAATTGTTTTAGTTAATATTTAATCAGGTGCTTATTCCGAGGCTTATTCTACATTATAAACTTTTTATTACTATTTATTTGTCGCTATCAGGTCCCAAGTTTTGTGTTTTGTTAAGTAATAAGTGTTGTTATTGGTTTTGACCTGTCCATTGAAAAATTTGAAGGAATATTCCTTCAATTGGAAAGTTTTTTATAAGAAAAATCCATAACCAACTATCAAATTTCAATATTTCAGTGATTTTGAGCAATTTTGAAAATTTTATATTCATTCGTTATATATCATTTCGAAGACAAAAAAATAAGGAATTTAATGAGCATATGACATACAGAGTGTTCCATTTAAAAAATCATAAGTTTGGGTCGTATCTCCAAGAACCATACCCCGAGAAAAAAATTAAGTGCGCCACTGGATTATGCGTGAAATTATCTATGCGTAAAGATTTTGAGAAGAGAAACTTCGTGGATATAGAGGGGATCCAAAAATTATAAATTTTCAAAATCGCCCTGTATCTCATAAACGGAAACAGTCTTGCAAAATCTGATTAGGCCATCTTGAGTTTCACAAAAAAGTGGCACAGGACCGCGAAAACCGCAAGGTTCATCTCCAAAGATAACTGAGATATCAGGCAAAAGCATCGAAAACTGGACACACTTTACATAGTTATAAATACAGGGTATTTCGAAATCAAGTGTCAAGATTTCAAGTCAAAATAAGACTTTTTTCCTATAAATATATGTATCCGAATACCCTTCGTCGCCGATCTATGGAGCGTTGAAGTTTTTTTTCCAGCACCATTTGTAGAAAGTCAATGTTTGTTAAGTTTCTTATTCTCTAGGTAATTTTTGTAAACTTTCAACTATGATCACGAACAAGATCACAAACTGGGTATATAGCGTTTTCATTGTTTTCATTGTGATATTAAAGATTAGAGGTTCCTTCCTTTTGTTAAAAATCTACATTTAATCTAGCAAATTCAAATATAGTTAGTTATTATACAAAGGAAAAAAGTTGTGAGCTAAAATCTAATATTTTTCCTGTGTACTTCTTCACACTTTTCTGTAAAATGATGTAATAGTATTTTTCTAATTTTGACATGTAATGTGACACTTTTCAAAACTGACGGAAGTTGCGTAAAGTAAAATTTTACATAACTGGTGATGTAATGTTCATTTCATTCATTCATTTCACACAACAAGAGTCGGCAGAACTCATGTAAAACTGGTCATTATTTTTGTTCATGCGAAATGTGTCGTCAAAATTAGAAAAAATATTGTACGTGACACGTTAGGAAACGCCATTTTGTGTAACGATGGGATTTTGCGGGACGAGCGAACGCGTTTCCTAACTGATTACGTAAATATCTATTGGATATTGAAGAATTGTACACTTTAGACACACAAAATAAAAAAGTTGACAGTTGTATTAAAACAGTGTTTTCGGTCAAGGTTGACCTTGTTTATTGTCCAGTAGTTCCTTTCCTTGAAATATGGTATGGAGGTTCTAGCCAATGGTGTATCCACATTGAGTGCATTTCTTTTCTCTCATGCACAAACAGCACAGGATTCCGATGGGGAAACAGCAAATCAACCACATCCAGGCGCAACATCCCCAAGTACTCCCCCAGCTGTTGTTGTGGCACACTGGGCAGCCAGGCAAACCTCCCCCACCACCACCACCAACAACTACAACAGCTGCGAAAAGATAAAAAATTTCAATTCAATCAATCACTCGTTTTTGGAGGCATGACAAATTGATATTCATCATTCGTCCGTCTCACGACCGCAAGGTCGTGGGTTCGATTCCCAGCACGAGCAAGGAATTTTTTCAATATTTTATTTACGAGCTAAATATTGTGAAGTTTCGGATCATCGGCTGGGGATAGTCCTGCACGATTCGCTGTTGCCTTCCAATTAACAGTGCTGCTCGTAGAGTGGCGCATGGAGTTAGTAACAAAGCCTACACAAAAAGAGATGATGATGTGGTTTTGAGCATCAGAGAAGAAGTAGGACGGTGTATGTAGGTGGGTGTGCAAAACTACCAGCTGAGCGTGAGAGCGGGCCAGCTGCTTAGTGGACCTTGGTCTTTAACGGGGGTTAACGATTATAGCTAGGAGGCCTGCCAATGCAGCATATGGTAATGAGTACATTAGTAACCTACAAAACACAGCCGAAAAACTATGAAAGAGAGCTGATGGGCGGTGCCTGAAAAGGATGTTAGCCAGCTCTCTTGCGAACCACATCAGTCATTGAAAAAAGACCTTGGGGCTTGCAAAGAGGTCCCATTAGGGACTATTTGCTGACGTGCAAACGTCCCCCACCAGTACCAGTACCAGTACCAGTTCATCATGCAGGACGTGGAAAGAAATTCTGAATTGAGAAACCCTAATCACGAATCTGCTATTAGGGGTCTATATAACAATAAAAAGTTTCTATCGTTCAAGTTTGAACCCATTGATTGAGTGGAAGTATTGAAAAGAAATATTCTTAGATGAATTATGATCATCAAAAAATAGATATACAGATAGGTGCACAAAAAACGGCCAGGACTGTTACTTTTGAATTATTCGAGATGGGGTTTTGAAAATTGGTGGGCTGCTTCAGGTATTATCAACGATAGGCAATATGGCTTCCGTCATCAGAGATCAAATGGTGACCTGCTCGCGCTTACGTCTCACATATATGGCAGCAATCTATTGAGAGATATGGTGGAACCTTAGCCGTGGCACTTGATATCTCCAAGGCATTCGATCGAGTCTGGCACCACGGACTCCTCGCCAAGCTTCCATCTTATGGCTTGCTGTTCTCTGCTAGCTAGTTTTCTCTCAAACGGGTCTCTCCATGTTGTGGTCGACGGAGTTTCATCCGACTTTCTTATCATGAATGCTGGTGTTCCGCAAGGATCAATTCTAGCACCAACACTATTTCTACTCCATATCAACGATTTGTTGGAAGCAACTTCATGTCCAGTACACAGCTTCGCGGATGATACTACCCTCCATACCACCTTCTCTTCCTGGTTATATGCCTCGGGAAACACCTCCCTTGTCAATGTGTTCTAGAGCCTCGCTGTTCGTTGAATGAACGAGTCTTTGGAAAGAGATGTTCTGCAGGTCTCCAAAGTGACCACGAAGGGGTGCGAAGCCTCAACTCGACGGGTTAATCTCGCGGGGACAGCCAAAGGGAGGAACAATTATTGATATCTCAGAAGAAAATCGTCCATGAAAATATCTATAAAATAGAGCCAGATCGCCAACTTTTCTACGGTGTCATCCACGAGACGAATTGCCCTGTTTTGGACAGGATCCAACAGCTTCAGGGTATGTTTGGGTGCTGCACTCCAAATATGCAAACATGGGAACAGTATTCCAGGACAGGTCGGATCTGTGCCTTATAGATCATTAGTAGCTGACTGGAAGGCTCCTGGCCCGAAACAGAAAACCAAGTTTTTGGGATGCATTTTTAGCAATTGATCTTACGTGTTTTTCTAAAAAAGGTTATTGCTGATATCAATACCAAGCATCGAAATGGATGTCTTCATAGGTATGGTTACTTCTGACAAGCTCATGTTGGGCACAGTGAAATCGGCTTTTTCAGAGGAAAGGCATGCTTGTGTTTTGTTTGCATTGAAATGTACCAAGTTATTGGATCCCCATTCAGGAAATGATGCCAAGCCCATATTTATGTTGTCAACATTTGTCCCTCGTTCGTTTCTGATTTGCCTGGTATTGGAGCCCTGGAAGAAAAGGTGTTATGGAGGGTAGTATCATCCGCGAAGCTGTGT
The DNA here is from genome assembly GCA_918026855.4 of Phaedon cochleariae. NCBI lineage: Eukaryota > Metazoa > Arthropoda > Insecta > Coleoptera > Chrysomelidae > Phaedon > Phaedon cochleariae. The sequence goes on from OU896719.1 coordinate 30,496,021, forward strand.
ACTGGACATGAAGTTGCTTCCAACAAATCGTTGATATGGAGTAGAAATAGTGTTGGTGCTAGAATTGATCCTTGCGGATCATCAGCATTCATGATAAGAGTGTCAGATGAAACTCCGCCGACCACTACATGGAGAGACCTGTTTGAGACAAAACTAGCTAGCAGAGAACATAGCTGGGGAGGCAAGCTATAAGATGGAAGCTTGGGAAGGAGTCCGTGGTGCCAGACTCGATCGAATGCCTTGGAGATATCAAGTGCCACGGCTAAGGTTTCACCATATTTTTCAATAGATTGCTGCCATATATGTGAGACGTAAGCGAGCAGGTCACCAGTTGATCTCTGAGGACGGAAGTCATAATTCCTATCGTTGATAATACCTGAATGTTCCAGGTATTTCATGAGCTCGATGTTGATAGCTTCCTCCATGATCTTTGAAATAATAGATAGCAGTGCGATCGGGCTGCAGTTGCTAGGTAGGGTTTTTTTGCCTTTTTTAGGAACTGGTTGTACTCTTGCAATTTTCCAGCTGGACGGAAATATCCCCAATTTGTGAGAGAACATCATAGGTATAGCCAAGGGACTCTTTATATTACATAACATTCGCAATATTTGTCACATTTCATTTGATTTGAGGCTCCCTAACAACCACTTTAGACTCACTGAAACCTGAATCAATCAATTTTTATGTTGAATGACTGTGAGTTTCATTCGGCATCATAATGTGAATCATAAAATGGCCAAAAGGGTGCGGAATAGCAGGCATTGTGATTTTAGAGGGACTCTCTTTTCTAGTCACGGATGTGATGTGTGGCATGAATGTTTTCCCCTTTCATATCTCTAGGATCAATCTATGTTAACTGGGATGTTTACTTACTTATCTGAATTGAATCAAAGATATGAGCAATATACCTTCATTTGATTATTTTTTCATACTGTAATAAAACTTTCTCCTCTTGAATTTCAATGTCAATGACTGCTTGATATTTTCGTATCATGATATTATCGCTCTGACAATGACTAGCAGACTACTTTGTAATTGATCAACTAAAATAGGTATCCATCACTGTGGTATCATGTCGGAGACCTAAGAATAGTTATGCGAGATAAAATAAGTGACACTTGTTTCGCTATGTTAGCATCTTCAGGAGAAGGTTAAAATAGCTCAATTTTTTTTTGTTAATTGACATAACATACATGTATAATCATTTGACGAAGGTCTCTCTCTAACACATGAGTTCTTATGGAAAATGCCATAACTTTTTCATTCGTGCGTAATATACCGGGTGGCTACGGAAGTATTGCCTACGGAATATCTGTTATTGTATGAAGTAGGTTTGTGAAATTTGGAGCGTCGATATAATGATATAAGAGCTAGAATTTGAGCATATTGACATGTCGAAGTTAACTTCCGGTCTGGCCGGAAGTGACATCAACTTTCTTATTTTAAATGGAAATCCTATTTTTCCTTTTCGCTTTATTCAGCATTCAATTCCCTTTCTAATGACATATCACAAGTTGGTATCTAACCAGAAACTAGATCAGAAAAAAATTATTATTGAAATTCACCGAGTAGGCCGTGGAAGCAAAATGAAAGCCAAGAATTGAAAAGTTGGCTATGGAAACCATACGTCACTTGATAACAGTTGCTACTACTGTGATATTTTATTTCCATTCCACATTATTTCAATTTTATTTTTGCGTATGGCGATAATTTGTTTTGTTATTTGAAGAATAATAATTGGATTTTTTGGTATTTCATTTCAAAAATTGACTTTCTATTATATCATTAGAAAGGAATGGTTATGCTGAATAGTACAGGCAAGAAAAAGTTGTATGTTCCCATTTAAGTTATGCACCTACAGAGTATTGTTTTTTTCCCAATTTTTCCAATATTTTTTTTGGCGGCTTTTTATAACGCCGACGAATAAAAATTAAATATCACAGTAGTAGCAACTGTTATCAAGTGACGTATGGTTTCCATAGCCAACTTTTCAATTTTTGGCTTTCATTTTGCTTCCACGGCCTACTCGGTGAATTTCAATAATATTGTTTTTCTGATTTAGTTTCTGGTTAGATACCAACTTGTGATATGTCAATAGAAAGGGAATTGAATGCTGAATAAAGCGAAAAGAAAAAAAATAGGGTTTCCATTCAAAATAAGAAAGTTGATGTTACTTCCGGTCAGACCGGAAGTTAACTTCGACATGTCAATATGCTCAAATTCTAGCTCTTATGTCATTATATCGACGCTCCAAATTTCACAAACCTACTTCATTCAATAACTGAGATATTCCGTAGACAATACTTCCGTAGCCACCCGGTATATGCTTCTCAAAACACAATATACTATTGTTACATCTATTCGAACTGAGTCATGGAAAAATTAAAGTGAAATTGCGAATATTCGTTTTCTTCCAAAAATCATTGGGAGTATTCCGAATTTTTGGAATGCGCAACTTTTCCATAATTCCACCGACCCTATATCTCTAACAGTTAACATGGTCCCTATGATGAGGCTCGAATTTCAGCAATCCTATACAGGGTGTTTCATAATTGAATGCTGATCCTTGAGGGCGATAATCCTTGGATGATTTCAGAGAGAAAAGTTCATATCAACATATGTCCTAAACCTCTTAGTTATTGAGCTACAGGGTGATGAAATTTCAAGAAAAAAATGAGTTTTTCATCATAATTCTTTATCACTCTTAGATATTGTTATGATATTATGTATACGCCTTTTCATCATTAAGGAGCATTTTTTTACGTGAAAGATATTTGAAAATTCTCACCAGTGGCGTCCGTACGGGGTTTGAACTGACCATTTTGGAAGAAAAAATAGTACGCCACTGATTTTTCTGAGAACCAGATTTTTTTTTTAATTCTTATTCATTTTGGAGCAAATTTGGTTCCTAGACTTACTTTCATACAACGTACCGTTTTCGCGTGAAAAAATAAAAACCAAAGAATTTTGTTCCTTCAGTTCTTGGATATTGTTTTTGGTAATTCAGTAGACACCCACTATAAGTGGAAACACATTTTGTTTTGGGACGAAAATCAAACTTTTAGTTTTACCAGTGATGTCCTTGTAGACCTGATATTGAATGTTTAGTTTAAAAAAACGCTGTACGCTTCTGATTTCAACACCCTGTTGCTCAAAAACTAAGAGGTTCAGGACATATGTTGATATGAACTTCTCTCCTTAAAATCATCCAAGGATCATCGCCATTTAGGATCAGCATTCAATTATGAAACACCCTGTATATAATACTTACTGCTTGTTGTTGTTGGTGCAGGTTGATGCATTCGGGGTGGTGGGGCTAAAAAATGAAAATTTAATTTCATTAACACATTGTAAACTGCGAAACACCCAAATCAATATATACAGGGTGTCCCATCAGTCATGGATCAAAAGAAGTGAGGTGGTAGGGGCACGGCAAAAAATTTTGAGTTCATTTTGTAACCATTTGTGTAACCATTTTATAGCTACTCTTCAGTAATGTACACAATTTTGACAGAATTTCAACGCAATTTGAGTTCCTGATGAAACAAATTGTACAGGGTGGCCAACTAAGAATCCAGAGTTCGATACCTCTGTTGTCTTGAGAGATACAAAAAAAAGTTTCGCATTCAAATTCAAGTGATAACCGAGCTTCACATTTCAAAATTTCTTTGAAATACACAGGGTGTTCCGTAAGGTCACAGCACATCAAAGCTATGTTTTTTTCATTGGAACACCCTATATTTTATTCCATTTCTGAATTCTCCCTGAAGATCTGATTTCAACGATGTATCATACTTAGGGTCTAGCAGTGAAAGTTACTGGCATATAGGGTGAGCAAAATCGAGATTTTCCAAGTTCAGGATTTTTTTTTGTCGAAACTGTTCATTATTCGTCAGAACAATTTACATGTCCCTATCTCAACTTTTCACTCACTATCAATTGGTGTTCAATTGACATTCAATTGAAACAAATTATAAATTTAGATATTTGATCACCTTGTATCAATTTCAATTGAACACCAATTGATAGTGAGTGAAAAGTTGAGATAGGGACATGCAAACCGTTTTCACGAATAATGAACAGTTTCGACAGAAAAAAATCCTGAACTTGGAAAATCTCGATTTTGCACACCCTATATGTGCTCTGCTCTGCTACTGCTAGACGTTCATCTATACATAGATATAGCTTGAAGAGGAGTGGAATTTCGAAGGAAGATCGGAATTCTCGAAGTCTTTTCCACAATATTTAATGACGATGATATAAACAATCAGGAACATGATTTGGACTTGAAAGGGTCCATCTTCAGCCTATCGAGAGTTTTGTAGTTGGAAAATTATTAATCTTATGTCTAGTCAATGAGCTGGGATATTGATCATCTCATGAAATGAAGACCAAAATTTTGAACAAGAAATCCCTCATATAATCTATGTCATCATAGACAAAAATTATGAGCATATATATATTTCGAAAATATAGACTAATTTGAGAACAAAAGTAGGTACTCACCCGATGGGTAGTTCATCCCAGAGTTCATGGGCATTGGCATTGACTGGGGGCTACTTGGTGGATCTAAAAAATGATAATAAATGAGTAGTATGTATACAGGGTGATCCAGGTGGCTTGGTGATGAATGGAACAATGGTGGGGGTACGGAAAACATGATCTCAGGATCAGTTAGTTAGTCGAGAGAGTACTCTGGTGACCTAGGATGAGGTTCTCATATGTGGCGTCTTCATGGTAAGAAGGGGAAATTATGGAAATTACTTCTACAGAGATATGTTGAATTCTGCTTCAACCACTCCATTCTATTTGGCCAAATATAAATGATCAGGAGTAATACCATGACATCTCGCTATACTATCGATTGCAATTTTGTCAGAAATCAACGCTATCCATTTGGGTGTTACCTTAAAGCAATTGTAGCGAGTTTGAGACTTCTTAAATCGCAGGAGAAGACAGTTGCATATATTATGTCGTGGAATTGTCAAAAATATTCTTTTATTTTTCAGTTGGGGAAGTCATTAATATATGGATTCATTTTCGAATTCAGTTAGATACTGATCTGTGGAACGAAATCGGTCGATACATGAGTATATTTTCCTTACAAATATGCCACAGAAATATCTTCACCATTTCTTGAACTAGTATTTTTTTATGTTCTGGTTCCCACGAGGAGGAATATCCTGTAATGTTCAGAGAACATTATGAGAACGATCAAGGCAAATAAAGTAGGAATTGGTGTTCTACTTGAATTTCTGGAGGTTATATGCCTCGGGGAATACCTCCTTTGACAATGTGTTCCAGAGCCTCGCTATTCGTTGGATGAACGAGTCTTTGGAAAGAGATGTTCTGCAGGTCTCTAAAGTGACCACGTAGGGGTGCGAAGCCTCAACTCGACGGGTTAATCTCGCGGGGCCTGCCAAGGGAGGAACAATTGTTGATATTGCAGAAGAGCATCGTCCATGAAAATATCTATAAAATAAAGCCAGATCGCCAACTTTTCTACGGTGTTCCAGAGAAGTGAGTGAGTTTGTGAGCGAGGCATCACCCACGAGACGAACTGCCCTTTTTTGGACAGAATCCAACAGTTTCAGGGTATGTTTGGGTGCTGCACTCCAAATATGGGAACAGTATTCCAGGACAGGTCGGCTCTGTGCCTTATAGATCATAAGCAGCTGACTGGAAGTGGAATAACTCCTGGCCCGAAACAGAAAACCAAGTTTTTGGGATGCACTTTTAGCAATTGATGTCTCGTGATTTTTCCAAGAAAGGTTATTGCTGATAATAATACCAGGCATCGAAATGGATGTCTAGACCTCGAATGAAATAAACAGTTATACTCACATGGATGGCCATATCCATCAGCGTTTTTGAATCCTGGTTCATATGGTGGTGGAGAATTGATTGGTCTTTGCATATTGAGGAATAGTCTGAAACAATCGTAAATAATATCAAAGATTTCATGGAAAAATGCATCTTCACGTATTTTGGAAAAGTTACTATTTGTTTTTACAATTTTCAAATAAGATGTTCATATTGGCCCGAGAAAATATTGTGAAATACGGAAATTTTTTTATTATAAGAAAGGTGCCTTGTATGAGGTGAGTTTCTTCACGACAAAATATTACGATATCGAGTACCCTCACAGTGATACATTAATGGAAATAACATTCACCCACGTATATTTTGAATATGTTATGATTTTTTAACAAAAAATTAATATGACCAAGTACGCCTCGAAATTTTGTTTCATTAATGTGGATATGGTGTACCCATCTTCGAAATTCGGAATAGAAACAATTCCCTACTCAAAATCATTGAAAATGTTGATCCTCTCAATTTTTCAGTATTTATCATATATAGCAATACCAATCATTCTCTGAGAATTTTGTTCCATGAAATCGCTAAAAAAATACTTCATATTTATGTATATCAACGAATTATTGAAAACCAATAAACCATGTCTCTCAATAACGAACCGTTTTAGGCCATACCAAAACACCAAAATACCAAAACAAATAATATATTTGTACTTTTGGGTGTATGATAAATTGACATTCATCATACAGGGCGTGGAAAGAAATTCTGAATTGAGACTCTATCACGAATCTGCGATTAGAGGTCTATAAAAATCACAAGTTTCCATTGTTCAAGTTTGAACCCCCTGATTGGGTATGAAAGTGTTGAAAAGGAATATTCTCAGATAGATTATGAACATACAAAAATGGATATATATTTATATAAAGCAATACATTGAGAATTCGCATTCTCAATGTGATGAGAATATCAACTCTTTTCCTGTTTATTCAATAGAAAACAACCACTTTCCTGGCTATATGCCACGACGAACATTGAATTATATCTATTGAACACACACGATAAGAGTTTGAAAATAAAATATAGAAAAACTTCTGAAATAATTGAGAATTTGCATTCTCCTTCAGACAAAAATATGTATATGCACACATCATTCTGAATATTCAACAGAAAACAACACTTTCCTGGCTATTTGCCACGTCGAACATTGAATTATATCTGATGAACATCCAAAAGGAGAACAGAAAATAAAAAATAAAATCCTTCCGAAATTGAGAATTGACATTCTTTCTCAAATCGGATGAATAATATGATGTATAATGATATAGCTCATCAAGATCAGAGTTTATGCCAGTATACTTCTCCTATACATTCCAATTTTCATTTCATGCCGAATAAATTGGTAAGTAATATTTCTATATCATAGGATATATATCAGATATAATTCAATGTTCGACGTGGCAAATAGCCAGGAAAGTAGTTGTGTTCTGTTGAATATTCAGAATAATGTGTGCATATACATATTTCTGTCTGAAGGAGAATGCAAATTGTCAATTATTTCAGAAGTCTTTCTATATTTTATTTTCAAACTCTTATCGTGTGTGTTCAATAGATATAATTCAATGTTCGTCGTGGCATATAGCCCGGAAAGTAGTTGTTTCCTATTGAATAAACTGAAAAAGAGTTGATGTACTCATCACATTGCGATTGCGAATTCTCAATGTATTGCTTTATTTAAATATATATCCATTTTTGTATGTTCATGATCTATCTGAGAATATTCCTTCTCAATATAATTTTACCAAGTTTTTTTAATTCCTCTAGTATATTCATTGAAAAATTCATCACTCTGTATGGATAGAAATCGGAAAAACTCACTCACCAAAGGAACAATGACAGTGACAAACAAATCCGAACGACAACTATACACACTCGTTGATCCTGATGTGAATGCAGCAACACCACACTGAACTGACTGATAAGATAAATAAGCATCATAAGCAAAACTCAACAAAACGAAATATATAGATACATAATATACAGTGTATAATCCACTTAAGACCGGAGAACCCCTAATAAAATCTATAGTTTTCAACAGATTTCTTTTTCTCTTTATTCGGCATATAACCTCCAGAAATTCAAGAAGAACACCAATTCCTACCTCATTTTCCTTGGTTCTCACGATGTTTTCTGAACATTACAGGATAATTATACCTTTTCGTCGGAACCAGAACATGAACACGTTAACACATGCAAATTTGCATAATATCATTCCGAATTCAATAAAATAGAATCGAATAGAATACTGCGGTCATTCATTGCATAATTTATAATCACATATATTATTACAATATGGAAAAAAATATACAGGGTGTCCCAGAACAACGTACATTAAATTCAACAGGGAGAACTAGAGTTCAAATTAAGTCGATTGGGACCAACTTACCTCTATACGAAAATGCACCGTTGGGCCGTGAGATGGCGATGAATGGAATTTTTCTTTCAGATTTTATTGAATATTTCAAAATCCTTGAGAGGTATTGCTCTGAATTAGGAAGGCAGTCAACTATAAGAAGTGTGCTTAGATAACAGGTCTCATCAGTTCAATCGATATACAGGAAGATACAAATTTAGCATTCTGATTGGAGAAAATCCATAGAACTCTTTTTGAGTACGCCACTGACAATATTTTAATATCTACTTGAATAACAAAATCATTCATCTATCTTTTTTCTCACCACATTTTCTGAATTTTGCTTGGTTTACGAGATATCTGAAAAAATTCGTTCGGAGTCCCTCCATATCATCCATAGTCCAAGATATCAGAGTTATCGTGTTCTGCAGGTTCCTTCCTCCTTATGTTGATATTTTGGTCACGTATTCATGTTGAGTATTCAATAACCTTTTCATCATACAGAATGGCCCATTTTCAACTTGACAGGGAGATTTTGGGTGATAATAGCGTAGATACGAAAAAATGCTCAGGTCGGTCGATTTCAAATCGTTTTTTCAAGAATTGTAGCTTAATTCTTCACGTATACATGTATCGGATAAACACTTCCAAACTATTATTTGTCTTAGTATCATTTACAGAGATCGAAAGAAAGTATGGATTTTTCGGTATTTTTCAAGGCATCCTTTGGAGTGTATCATGGACAATTATCGACACCAGTCTCTATGACAAAATTGTAGCTTGATCATTTTTGAACATTATTTTTTTTATTCATCATACTAATATCTCAATTATTCAAGAAAATACAGAGTTTCGAAGACAATATGGAGATTGGTTTTAATTGTACCACTTCGAAACTCGTTTCTCAAGTTGTTTCTCGGGAAATTTCAACTTCAAGTTGAATATTGTTATCAGTCTCACATATCAGTCTATCGTGTCAAGAATTTTCAAAAATATACAGAGGTGATTAGAGAGATGTAGTTCTCTCAAAGCCTTCATTCAATAACAATAAAATTAACGAACAATAAAGATTCAAAACACCTGCAATGATTTCAATAACGCGTGTGACCTTCACGATCCCTTATCACAGCAGTCATTCATCCCCCCATGCTCCCGATGATGACATAATCAATCATTTCAATATCCCAAATATCAACCAGAGCTGCTACTACTTCCTCGAGATTTTGTACAGCGAGAATTCTGGACCTTAATCGTCTACCAAACATGTCCCATACATCTTCGATTCGATTAAGGTCTAGGGAACATGCAGGCCAATCCATCTCATTCCGACTGTATTTGAAAAGTTGAAGACTAAACGAGCCACGAGAGGACGGGCATTATCGTGCATCAACAAGAAGTTTTCTCCGATATGGATGGTGAATCTCTTCGTGCTCCTTATCATATTCCACCCCAGACCATTACTGAACCTCTGCCATAGGAAACAGTAGCAGTAAAATTAAATTGTTCCTTCTGTTTACCTCAGCGGCTCACATAATGTTGGCCCACTGGTCATTTTGCCAATTTACATGCTGCCTAGCGAAGCAAAACCTTGCCACCAGATAACGTCGCTGAGTTGTGGCGCTTTCTTTGTTCGATGGGCCCTCAGACCAACTTCTTTGAGCCTTCTGCTGATAGTCCGATGACTTTTTCGTCTTCCACGTACTTCTTCCAGTTCGTTTCTCATTTGATGTAAGGTTCTACGCCTGTTTCGTAGTGTTTGGGAGAATGAAAATCTAGTCGTGGTTGACCGTTTCCTTTCTTGGCCTCGTCTCCTCACGTACTCTTCAGTGTTTGTCTCCAACGTCTCACATTCCGATAAATCGAAAATTTTGATTTCATCAGCGTGTCAGTGATATCAGTGTACGATCTACCATTTTCAATTTATACTACTGCCCTCGCCACATCAGTAGGAGTCATGTCTCCCACGTGGAATTTTCAATTATTAAAATTATGAATTTCGAATTATAAATCGTTTGACACTGACGATTAAACTCTACAAATTCTCTAAAAATTGAGATATCATCATGAATGAAGAATGAAAATATTCGGAATAGATTGGGTCACAATTTGGTGTTGAGAAATCTTCACATGCATCAGTGGTTCACTCCACAGGGTGCCTTGAAAACTACCGAAACATCCGTACTTTCTTTTCACCCCTGTATATGATATAAAGGCAAATCGTTTGGAGATGGTTATTTGTCAGATGTATTCCTGAAGAATTAAGGTACAATTCGAGAAAAAAGAATTGGAATCGAGCGATGGGTTCAAGAGAAAATTGATGTCAAACTTAGTGTAAATTTTGCCCGTTCCCCTAATTGTGCCGGTGTGTATATATAAATATATACCTATGTAAATATTAAATACAACAAATACGAATAGGCATATAACAAGAGAATATCCTAAATCAGTATGAATCTGAATCTATCACAGTAATCACTGACAGTAGCTATATATCCTAGATCATTATGAATCTATATAACAGTAATCAAACTCAGCTGCTTATGAAGGGGTACTATTAATGGTAATTGATGACTTATCGAAAGACTGAGATGAATTACTGAAAATGTCAATATGTATACAATTATCATTGTATTCCCTTGGTATCCTTGAGAGGGGGCTATGCATGCCATTATTTGTGAAATGATGATTAATGTAAAATAGTGCTTTGTGTCAGGGCATACTATATTATTTTTCCATGTTGAAAATTAGGAGATATCATTAGCGATTTTTTTTAAACATCCACATTCTCCCTAGGTTTGACGTGGTCTTTACAGGACATCCTGTATACGAAAATCCTTGGTTCATGATAATTGTGACTACCGGTTTTACGACGTAATGAATTTTTTATTTTATGAATCTTTTCATGATTCCATTTCAGATATTATAACTCGATAATAATTTTTTTTATTAATTCGAATTACCAGAAACCTCAATGATTTCCAACATTTGTTGACAATGTTGCAGCTTCTCAGAATTTGTCTGAAATATTCATAAAAAATGGTGAGTTACCAAAATTACTGTTGTCATTTCTTTATTTTCAATTGAAATTTTTCAATGAATTTGAAAAAAAAATTATGAAAAAACGAAAATTTGACAGAAAAATTATTTATTTGGTAATTAATACTTCGCAACCCGTGAATTTCACGAATAAAAGTGAGACTTACGTTCACAATGCTTCAGCTCGATGGGAATCAACATATTATTTAATTTTCAGGCCTGGATTTAGTAATTCAATTTTTTGTGGAGGATAATAATTACCCTGTCGATCTTTTCCGAATCAGTGGATGAGGTATGTGTGAAAATGTTGATGGCCATCGCTAAAAATGATTTAATGATTTCAATTCACAGTTTTATCTATTCGATTTGTTTTATTCAGTTTATTTGGTCACTTATTTTCCATACTATAGAAGTATTATCCGCCTTTGTCAGTATATGGCTTTTGAAACATAATTGTGAGTAAACCTTCATTTTCTGTTCGACTATATCTTGAATTATTTGGATCGATGACCATTAACATTTGAACAGATACGCCATCAACTGATGAAAAAGATCTACAGGGTGATTATTACTCTCCACAAAAAATGAAATGACGAAATCCAGGCCTGGAAATGAAAGAACATGTTGATTTCCATTGGGCTAAAGCATTGAAAATGTGAGTCTTACTTTCATTTGAGAAATTTATGAGTGGCTTCGGAAATAACCAGCAAAATGCTATATGTTATAAAAAATGTTTATACTTATAAAAAATACAAATTTTACACAAACAAACATGGAGCATGTGTCTTTGTTTGCGCTGTGATTGTCTACTTCATTTGATTTTCAACTTTTTTAACTTTCATAACTTTGAACTACTTATCGGCTGATGATGGGCTAATATAAGCCCGAAACATGTATCTTTGATCTTTGATCATTTTAATCAAAGTTGCGGAGATGACTTTGGGTTTTCCATCTATTTCTGAATTAGCTTCAGATCTTGAATCAGAATTTTTCTGATACGTGGATAAGTGGATAAGACGAGGCGGCCTCATAACTGGCCTCCAAGATCACCCGATCTGTTCAATTTCTGTTCACGAGTACATATAAAGTATTCAGTAGTTAACAATAATTGGAATTTGAGGAAACATGAAACAAATTGGCGTATTCATCAGGATTATTATACAAATGCAGACGATCAGTGTTTAATAAGATATTGATTCGTGGGACCCAGAACTATGATCTAATTTCCTCTTCTTTCAACACCTTGCCGATACGCAATGAGCAAACTGAACTTATTTTGCAGTGTTCAACCTATATCCTAGTCACCTTTTATTGAAACACCCTGTATTGGTGTAAGTATGTACTGATGTACAATGTACAAATATCAGTAAAATGAATTAGTATGTTGAGAAATAAATCACACCTCAGATGCTATCAAAGGTTGGGCGCAATAAATCGTAAATTTGCCAATGTAAATACCCTCATAATATGAGAATATTTATCTATGTTATGTACAACCTAACAACTACTATAGAATGATGATTGTTTCCAAATGAAGCATCCTCGCGCCCTCTATGAGGCAAGAGCTCAAAGGTTCAATGTTCCTATATGTGAGTAAATTACAGGATACTTCGATCATTCATCAAAACAAATCGCTCAAAAGTGTTTGAGTTATAGCCGCCAGGTAGGGCGATATTTATAGTACATGTAAGTACTTGCAGTAGTTTTAATTTTATACCAAGGTTGGTTGAAATGATGTGATGACTGTCCTGGAGGATAGTTCGTTCAGTATCCTCAAACAGCCGAGTCGAGAAAGTCTCCTAATTTCTATTTATGTTGAATTTTTGCCGGCTACAAATCCTAATTTGTCGGCGCCCAACCGGACAAATGGTTCAGTTAGGCCGAGTTTGGAAATATAACCTCACTTCTTATTTGTTTACAAAGGATTGAAATAGTTTTTCACAATTAGTTTTGCATAAGAACTGTGTTTTCGGTTATTCAATAAGTCAAGCATGCCATCACATTGTGCTGTTGTACAATGCACAAAAAATGCAGCGAGAGACGCTGTAATTAGATTTTTCAGGTAGGTGAGGTACATTGTGATCTAAAAGTACTGTAGTCACTCACATGTATAGTTTTTATTTTCATATTTTGTCATTTCTCATTGGAATCCCTTCTGCAATAGGAGCTAATAGAAATACTCGTGGAGTTTCTGAAAGAAGACAAGAGGATTGGATCCGTGCAATCAAACGGGAGGACTAGTCTGGCCTGCTGACGAAATATGATCATGTATCGTGTGTGTTGTAGATATTTTCACTCTATTAGCAGTATTAGCTTCTATTGCAGAAGTGGTAGGAGGAATTCTAATGAGAAATGACAAAATTTCATAATAAAAACTATGTGAGATCACTATTTACCTGAAAACTCATATTCCATCGTAACTCGCTGCATTTTTTGTGCATTGTACAACAGAACAATGTGATGGTACCTATGCTTGAATTAATGAATAGCCCAAAAAACAGAATTCGTTTCCCAAAATATTGTGAAAAACTAGTTCAATACTTTGATTCCTTTGTAAACGAATGAGAAAAGTGTGGCTGTGTTTCAATGTCTTACAGGAAAGTGAGGTTGTGTTTCAATGTTTAACTTCCAGTGTCGGTCATCCTATACGCGACCTAGTTTATGCAGAAACGATATTTTCCTTCCTCGTATTTCACTGCGGTCTATTATATGCGGACTGCGGCGGTTGTTTAGGTATCAGTATCCATTTATCCAACTGCCGCGGCGGTTGTGTAGACAGTTCCTATCTTTGTTCCATTGTCATTGTATCCATAATAACAAGAGCCGTTTCGCCGGTTCCTGAAATTACTGTTCATTATCTATTTTATTATGCCATAAATGCTCTTCCTAAATAACAGAACTCTCACTAAAGTAGCTGTTGCCTGTCGTGCTTTAGCAGTTCTTCGAGCTTCAAACAAAATGAATCCAGAAAACTACAAAGAAGCTCAATCCATCTACGAATTTTCTGCCAAAGACATTAAAGGAAACGAAGTTTCTCTGGAGAAGTACAAGGGCCATGTTTGTATCATAGTGAACGTTGCTTCCCAATGTGGATATACAAAAAATAACTATGCCGAACTGAACGAATTGTTTGATGAATTCTCCGAATCGAAAGGCCTTCGAATTCTAGCATTTCCTTGCAACCAGTTTGCTTCAGAAGAACCAGGGGGCAATGCTGAAATCTGCCAGTTTATTCAAACCAAGAATGTTAAGTTTGATGTATTTGAAAAAATCAATGTGAATGGTAGTGATGCCCATCCTTTGTGGAGCTTCTTAAAATATAAGCAAGGGGGCGTTCTTGGTGACTTCATCAAGTGGAATTTCACCAAATTCATCATCAATAAGGAGGGCCAACCAGTCGAGAGGCATGGACCCAGCACAAATCCCAAGGATCTAGTAAAGTCATTGGAAAAGTATTGGTAACCATTGTAATATAGAAGTTAAATTATTCATAATATTTATGTAGAATCACATGTAGAACACGCTTGCTAGCATACCTATATCTATTTTAGAGGAAATAGTAGAATACTCATATAAATATATGTTAATTAATTGAAAGTTTTCATATTATGTCTTCATAGTTTGTGTCACAGTTTGATCACAGTGCATGCATTCAATGTAAACGTCTTATGCATCATCCTGTGATTTTCACAATAAAAGAACCTCATGTGCTCACTCATAGTTCATTTCAAATTATAATCTACATAGAACATGAATTTTTGTTCTTTTGCCTAATGAAGATAGTTTTACTCAAAATTTAACTATCAATAATTCTTGTGGTGTTTTTCCATCATATTGTTCACCTAGGTACCTGACTCCTGACATATGATCCTAGAAAGAAAGCAGCAAAATCAATAAAAAACCTGCTGTATCTTCATTATACAGACACATTTTGAATTTTAATCTTCATCAAAAGAAGCCGTTATTGCTTCTGAACTTGGTGAGCATGTTAGAATTTATTGACGATTTCTATATTATTTGTTAATAACTAAGATAGAATAACTTCATGGAAACCATATGTCATTGAACCCTTCTTAATTTTTTATTGGGATACCACTGGTGAATCATTACTTGAAAATGTATCCTGATTCATGCTTCTAACTTCCTGTTATTCTGTTTTGATATACCTATATATCTCTCATTATTTATTGAATTGAATGTAACATACCTAATTATACTTTCAACCTGAAGGAATATCTTGTATTCAATTACTGTTGGATCTAATATTTTGGCGTGGTTATAAGGGAAATATTCCAAGATATTATTCTTTGAAAAAGATGGAATTGGATATTGAGGTATGCTCGGAGGTATGTTATCAGAAAATCGCCCATATGAATATGTCCTATGCCTATGCGTGTTTACATTCAGATACCCTTTCTATCGATTCTCCGACTATGAACATTTAACACCTTATATTTAGAATCACCTCGCTGAGGTGTGTCGTATTTCCGCCTCTATCTACGAGTTAAATATTTTCCTTCAGGTGTATATTATATACCTGAGTAGTTATCGTATTTCAATTCTTTAATGAAAAAATATACATGACTGTGCCTGCAGGATACGCTCTTAAGCTCAGAGCAAAGAAACTACACAAGGGACTGTTGTTGTTTATTTTCAATCAAGCTTGTAATCATTCGTCTTGTCATAAATTCTGTGCTTGTCTAGAAATAACTGAGTAATTGGGATCAAAGTGCAAACAACAAGGTTATAGCACATTTTTCCTATGCATTGGTACGAATTTCAACATGTAATATTGGAGATTCCATAATCACAGGCTGAGTCATTCTCATTATTTCACTTCTATGTATACTACTTCGACCATTTGATGGACCACTTCAGGACAATAACAATACACCACCATGGCCACAATAAAAAACTTCGTAGAATTCTCTGAAAAAAAATCGCATATTGATTTCTGTTCGAAATTCTGCTTTAGGCGGACAACTGGTTAAACCGAGTATTAAATGTAATCAGTATATTCTTATTGGTACCTACCCTACTATATGCTTATTCCAAGAAGGTCTCAGCGTGCCAAAAACGCCTGTTTTTTTTACCTCTGACCCGAGAAACGTGAAGTATGAATGGCAACGTTTCAATTATTATGGAACATAATAGGAATTCCCTTTTGTGAGCGACAAGCGATAAAATAGAAAGAATAATAATAAATATTGAAAATACGAATTGTTTCAACTTCCAGTGAAACACGCTGTACCTTTATTGGTTATTCAAAGTAAATCCATTAAAAATGCATTATAATCACATTACCATCACAAAATAAAGACCTAGAAAGTCGATAAGCTATAGAATTTCGAATTAAGCAAATTGGTGTGCATTATTTGTACAAAACCGCTTTATACACAGGTAGATTCTATTTATAACCCTCTATCCATGGTAATTTCTAATCAAACATTTATTGCTGTTACTGATGCACCCTCAATATTGATTGATAATCGAACTAATTTTCCTACTGTTTATGGAGAATCTGATTCATCTAAGGTAGCGAAGAGATATTCAGTTCATTTCTTCTGGAGTTTCTCTTTGAGAACAATGAAGAAGATCTCCTCAGTTTCAGTAATATTAATCACCCCTAATTAGCTAATATGTTATACAATAATAGTCCTGACTGAGAAGTAATCCCTTTTTTCTACTCACATAACTAAAATGGCATTTAGCGTACGGATATGTTGTACCACGCTAAATGATCCAATAATCACGGATTGATGGTCTGTGATTTATTCAAAAAATTAAACACGTTACCATGGCAACACAATTTCTGAAACACATTACCATGGCAACAAATTTTGAGTCTTGTCCTGTCCAGCCTGTCAATTGTAGGAACTGTCATTTTGAAATACAATCAGAATTATTCAAACAATTTCTGTTTGTATCAGAATAATTCTTAATTGAAAATGTATGCGAAATGTAGACGATAGTGAAATCGAAGAGAATGTTCTTTGTAATTGCATATTTCCAAGAACTCTGTGTAAAACAGAAGCTCTCATCTTTGTGGGCAATTCATTCTTCAGGATGCCAACACAAAAGGTATTCATGTGAGCAGAAATATGCAATCAGAATATGGATTGAAACCTGAGAAATCGAAAACTTTGATACATTAACGAATCAGAGAGTTTTTATCTTCTACGTCAGATGAAAACTTCTTATTTCACAAAGGTTAGTAAGCAAGTCATTCATGTATGCTAACATTGCTATAATTGAATTTTTTGAAACACCATATGTATAAACGATTGTCTACGCATGAGGCTATATTATTTTTGAGACCGGCCCTGTGCTGCATCACAATGATGATAAGAAATGTGCGCTGCCAGATACCCATTACCACTACACGTCATTCCATAATTAATATTTAATGTATTTGTATTTGTTTATATAGTACGGTGATGTTGTTAGCCGGCATTTTCCTGCTTGCTCTCGTTTCGAGTACACGAGGAAATTATTGTTCGAGTGACAAATCTACAAACAGTGTTGACAGCTCGTGTGGCGAAGAAAATATGTCGAATCCAGTGGACTTCAAAAGCGCCAAATCCATCTACGAATTCACAGCGAATGACATCAAAGGAAATCCCGTGTCTTTGGAGAAGTACAGTGGCCATGTGTGCATCATAGTGAACGTAGCTTCGCAGTGCGGATACACCAAAAACCACTATGCTGAGTTGGTGGATCTCTATCAGAAGTATGGTGAATCCAAAGGTTTGAGGATTCTCGCCTTTCCCTGCAACCAGTTCGGTGGACAAGAGCCGGGGACTAATGATGAGGTGTGTCATTTCATGCAGTCCAAGAAGGTGGAGTTTGATATGTTCGAGAAGGTGAATGTGAATGGCAACGACGCACATCCTCTGTGGAAATACTTGAAGCATGTACAGGGCGGGACTCTGGGCGATTTCATCAAGTGGAATTTCACCAAATTCATCGTCGACAAAAATGGGAAACCGGTGGAGAGGCATGGGCCGAGCACAAGCCCCAAGGATTTAGTAAAAAATTTGGAAAAGTATTGGTAGCTATTACTCACTTAGGGTACGTTCATGTGTAGGAGATAATATATGATAAATATATGATTGTACTGATGTGTTTATAGGTGTATTACAATCATAAAGTAAGGTTAACGGAAAAGGCTGCATCATTCGATGTATTGTTTTTGTGTATTTATGTATAATATATTATGAGCAATAAAAATGTTATGTCATATTTTATATTGTTTTATTTATATTTTCAATTCTAAATTTTAAAAGATAGAGGCAGGTAAGGTACCTACCTACTTTTCAATACATTTGGGGCCTTGAATCGTCTTATACATACTGCATTCCTTTCATTTTGTGAGTGAAACCCCACAAAATGATAAAATCACTTACAACTTTTTGAAAATAAACTGATAGGTACTAGGTAGATTCCTAACTCCTAGGTAGGTAGGGGACCTACTTGCTTGGAGATATTACCTACCTATACACATAACCCGGGACGCATAAACCTATAAGTAGGTTCCTATCAGATGAGTTTAGAAATTATATTGATTTCATTCAATATGGCTACGTAATTAACTCAACTGTTATAATATTTTTCAAGAACAAACACAACGTTCAATAGGTATTTTATTAGGAATCAAAAAGTGTTCATTATCAGCCGGCTAATTTCAAACGTTATTGTGGAGATTTGAGACTATATCACTCCATAAGCCGCGTATATCCAATTCAAAGGTCAAAATTTTATCTCTGAAGATTAACCATTCGATCGAAATTTCAATGATTCAGAAAATATTATTACTTTATGACAAAAATAGCTGTGAAGTCATTGAACTACATTTTGAAAATGTGCAATCTCTGGGGTCTCGTGGAATAAATTCTTCCCCAAAAAATTATTTATGTTCGTGAGATAAAAGATTATCACGTACCATACAGTCATAGAAAATACTCCCCTACACGTTGATATCAAGAAAGTTATGATTTTTTTTTCGAAATTTGAAAGAGCGAGGTGCTTGTGGAATGAATTTTTGCCCAATAAAATATTGTGAGATACATAGATATACAGATTATCGAGTACCTACCAACACTCAGAGAGGAACAGATTCGTGGAAAACATTTTAATTTACGGACATATCTATTGGGTGCTCTGTGTTAGGCCTAAGTTTTAATTCTTCCCAATTTCGATAGGCCCGCATTTCGTTAGGTCCGTGTTTCGATATGCCCACAGTCTCCGTACATACGTGGTGGAAGCACTGTTGTCAAATGCAGGTGTAACACAATGTGTCGACAGGCCCACAATGCCTGATATACATGCGTCTAGCTATACCATTTCCATCTATCGCTCTCTAAATTACAAACGCGTAATGAAAAGAAGGATAATATCATTTCTGCATGAGAGAGCAGACTACTTTTTCTGAACAACCCAACCTCACTCGGCCTAAATGAACCTTCTTCCTAGAAAGTATATTTTTCAACATCGATCAGATCGTTCGTGTGTGTACGAAGACTGATGTGGCTGAATCGAAATTTACGCATAACGGGTTTTCAATGGAACGTATCCATTGATAACTTGATATACCTACGCATCAACAAATCAAATGTGAGGATTGAAAAACCAAAGCATGAATCATCAAATGCTTCCACAGTGAGTACAGAAAATTAGGGTATACCATTGAATGTACTAGCCATCATATTCATGCGCTCAAAAGTACTGGGCAAAATACGAAATTCATTCATTCTTCCCAGTTTCACCAAATGGATCAATATCATAATATCAATCAGTGTAACTTTTAGTAACATTTTATTTCTTCTAATTTCTAAATAGTTTTTATGCAAAAGGACACTTTTCCGAAAAAACAACATCTCGCAGGTACAAAGAATGTACCAAGTATGTGAACAAAAGAGAAGTAGTGTTCAGTGCAAAATATGTCAAGTTGCCCTGTGTATTGAATGTTTTGTATACCGTATCATCCATGAATACTATTTTTTCATAATTATTTCTCAATAAACATTTCTAATGGAAATAACTTTTTACCCAGATTAGAGAGCATTGATGCCGCCTCTGATGTTAGATGGCTAAATATTCGTTACATTGAATGACACCACCATATACACGGAGAAAAATCTATCGTTGATTTCACACATCACCCTTCGACTTACACTAAAAAAACACTCGATGGAGGTTTGAGTTAGGTATAGAAAATGCTTCAGTAATTTATAATCAAACTCTAATTTCCTTTCATATACAAGGTGCCCCATGAGTTATGGATAAAAATAAGTGGGGTGGTAGGGATGTGGTCATTTACATTAAACTTATGGTATATGTAGTTATCAAATTGTTGTGATTCAAAAGTCATTCAATTTTTCTAAAAAACGCGACCCATTTGATGAAAATGAATAACAAATAGAGGCTGTTTTGAATAACTCCATATGTTATACCATTTGGGAATCTGTATTAAATGGGCAACTTTTTCTCATAATAAGTTATTTTCATGGGGTAGTTTTTGAATCTGCCAGCAGCGTTTGAACATCAACTGAAATATTTCAATCAATGACAAAACTTAAGGGGAACAACATTTCTAATAGGCAATTGATACGAAGTAACACAGGTAATGAAATTATTTCTGAAGAAAGGTGCATCCATGCGGATGTAATTCGTTAAAGGAAAAATCATAATTGTGACATAGTTTTATTGTAATTATGTTTTTTTAGAAATTGAAAAAAAATAATAACTTTTGAACCATTAACCCACTTTTGGGATACCCTGTTTATGGTGTCAACATAATGATGGTTGCCATTTGAAAAGAAAATGAGTTTTTCGGAAAATTTTCAATGCGACATTTGGCTACGCCCATATATGGTACAAAAGGACCAAGTTAGCCTAGACTTCTAGCTACCCGTTATACAGTAAACTACTACAGTGGTGAATATTTTCATTAAATTCGATATAATATCTTGAAAACTGATAGATAAGTTGACATAAATTGTGTTATCTGATTTCAGAATTAGAAGGCCAATCGACCTGTGTTTGAAAACATTTTGGTTGCTAATTAAAATAAGAAAGTTTGTATTGACATTCAGTACACCTTGTATAGCTGGAGAACTAGATAAATTACAAGATCGATTGTAACAGAATACCAATTTTCAGCTGAAACAAAATTTTATTCGTCTGTTTTCTTTTTCTAGAATTGTATCGAATATACCTACTTACAACTAATCTATTACATTATGTGAGCAGAAATACCTACAAGTGTACCTTTCTATTTATTATAATGAATTAAATGGTGTGAAATGCGAGCAGTCCTCAAATACCACACAAGAATAATATGCATGTACACCTAATCTATCTATATGACAATTCCTACAAAAAACGAAAATTTCTGTGATCAACATCCATATGTGTAATATAATTTCAAACAACTACCTACAATGGGCGAGTGGACTTGAGGAATTATTGGCATTCAATTACTCCACTGTGTCGTAAGGGACCTATAAATTAATTTTTCCAACACTTCTCACACTTTTTTAGGTAAATAATGAGTGTGTGCGTTTTTCGAAATTGTTGAATTTCGGAGCGCATTTCAATCGTACCGTCATGGCCACCATTTGGCGATACGTGGAATAAATGGTGACGTCAGTTTTTATGCTGTTTCGTTATTGGTCAGATAATCTTCCATTCCCACTCACGAAGCAAGGTTGTCAAGTCACCAATTATAATCAAGTTAGCAAAAAGATGTAAGAGTCCTGTCGTTGAATAAAACATAGTAATAGGAGGAACCCATGATCTTATAGTTCATTCTTGACTTCTTCGAGCAACCAGCGTATCCAAATATTTCTTATATTCCATAACAAAATATCATGTAGATGTTGAGACTTGGCAACATTGTGCTGAATGCTGAGAAGAAGGCCAGACTAGAGTCACAGTATATACCTTAGACAAGAGGTCGGACACAGCTATACTTCTGTCCTTTTCTGTTTTCAAAAAATAAGACATATATATCGAGTCCTGTCTTTTCAATTCCCCTAGTATCAATGATTGTCAGAAACAATTTTGAGGGTTAAATTATTTGTCAAACCGTTCATATATAGCCGTAGGTAGAAGTGAGAAATAGGGCTATTTTAACAAGAATAACTATTAGATATTCAAATAATGAACAACAGGGTGTTCAAATTTCGAATCCATAATTTTCATAATCAATTCCTGGGCTATTGCAAATTTTTGTCATCAGATATTTCTTCACTTCATCAGATATAAGGAAGATAATTTAAGTGTTCTACGTGGTATCACATATAGCCAAGAAAATATAGTTGTTGTTTTCTGTTGGAATATAAAGAAATAGAAGATATATAAATGTTTCAAAAATGAAAGTGACAAAATCAAAACAACAATATATATACCTATGCCTTATAAACATTGATTTTTATATTTATCTAACATTAGGGACAATGAGATGTCAAAGATCCAATTTATAAACTTTTATATACACCTATAATAACTAACTATACCTATATTAAACTCATGGTACATATACTATTGTATAGTAAATATAATGGAAATCATAATTGCAAGATTCTTAAGATCAGTATATAGGTACCTATACCATCTAGGATTCCTCCGATGGTGACAAGGTTCCTATACGTCTCTATTTTATAAATTGACGGCACAGCAGACTCTTTCAATTTGAAATCCATCAGCTTGAAAGAATCTCTATCAAAATGGGCCCAAAATTCATCTTTTTTGTACTGTTTTTACAAGTAAATTTGAATATTCACCTCACATATTGCGGATTACTTGAAATTAATTTTCCATTCTGGACGTTTCATTGCATTCTTCCATGACATTATCTTTAAAGGATCATTCGGAAAATTGAATAACTTGAATCCCTTTTCTAATGATTTATCGCAATAAAGCGGGCGGGACGACTATGCTGTTTCGTCACATTGTCAGGTGGGCAAACCAAATGAAACAAAATATTAAAAACCCCAACGGCTGTCAGTTTTGTGTCCGGACTCTTGTCTAAGGTATATACAGGGACTCTAGGCCAGACCACGCCCACAAGTCGTGCGCGCCGTGTTGTCACGTTCACCGCTTCAAATGTACTCTAGTGTGAATTGATATGATTACTATTTATACAAATGTATCATAAGCAACAAGCCACAAATCGTGAGGGAACATTTTGAAACAATTGATTGTGTTTTGCTAATAAGGAATATTACCAATACATAATTGAGAATTTATGAATGTTTGAATAACTAATATTTCTGAAGTTTTCAATCGTTTTTCAACACATTTCAACTGTGCTATGGTCTGCCCCTACTTACGAAATCAGTTTGTACTCGCGGTAAATTTCTATTCGTTTGAAAATTACCGTGGCATTATTGATGATTTAAGCACCTAAAAATAGACCGAAAAATTCTGAAAACATATGAAATTGAAAGGTATTTGAGTGATGATTATCTTTAAGAAATAAACAAAATTAGTCCACTCGCCTATTCTAATCATAATAAACCACATTTCTCCTGGTCTAATTGAAGAATGTTACTTGCTGATCTCTTAATCAAGAAACATTTTTGTATAGCACGAAAGAAATGGTGAACAAAATGCATGCTGCTCCAGAAGTGATGACGACCCATGTGATGATGTTCAATATCTTCAGAGTCTTGTGAAGATTGTTCTTGAGCATGTCGGTGAACTTATCATCAAGTAGGAGCGTCTGAAAACATAAAACGCAAACAATCATAATGAAAAAGAAATGAGGAGAATGATGATCAGTTATATTCTGACCCATTTCAAATGCTCATATCTCTGAAACCATTCAAGTTATCGTTGTGCGGTTTGGACTAGTATATTTTGATATTTTTCAAGATTTTTTGACGGGTTCACGGTTTCTGCACGATCAGAAAGACTGGTCTTTTCCCTTTCTAATAATATATTACAAGTTATGTTTTCCTAGAAAACTGTTAGAATTATAACTCTTTGAAGCATCTACTACATATTAGGATGTTATCCTAAATCTGATACAGATTCATGATAAGTTTATTTGAAATGTTCAACATCAGTTCAACACTAAAAATAACAAAGTGAACATGAATAATTATAGCAATTATTCAAATGTTCAACATCAGTTCAACACTAAAAATAACAAAGTGAACATGAATAATTAGGTATAGCAATTATCCAAAATATCCTCCATTGTTTTGAATACATACATTCATTCTTTTATGAAGTTATCGAAACTGAGACTCAACATATCGACGGGAATACTCTCTATTACGTTACGAATAGTTTCTTTGACGTAACCCCATAAGAAAAAATCGAGTACTGTTAAGTCTGGAGATCGTCGTGGCCATAGTATTGGGCCTCCTCTTCCAATCCAACGATATCCAAAAGTGGCATTCAGAGAATCTCTTGTGCATAGTGGGGTGTAGCTCCATTTTGTTGGAAATATGCTATATCCAGTAAATTATCCTGGTCCAATTATGGATACAAAAAGTTTTCTAACATGTCTAAGTACGAAAGAGAGTCTACTATTGGATTATTGAAAAAGAATGGACCATAAATGTTGTGCTTCGACATGGCACACCAAACGGTTACTTTTGAAGCTTCTTGCCCAAATGTGGCAATTATGTTTATTCACCCTGCCATCAATATGAAAATTCGCTTCATCAGATATTATCAAAGTAAATAAAATGAAGAGATTTTGTATTTCGTGTAAAATGTATTATAAAATAGCAAAGCGCTTTTGGCTAGAAATCCACTCGTCATGTATTTACAAGAAGATCCAAAAATTAGTAATCGACGACTCATTATGGTACAAACGGAATTAAGCACAGACATACATAACAAAAAAGTTCCCTAATGGGTTATTATAAACATTTTCCAAAAATACATGTTAAAATTGTTTGGTTCAGGTCCAGGAAGAGCACGAGGGACCTTCCCTTTGTTGTTGTTATTTTTTCACTCACCTCTTCTATCCAAATCAGAGGGAATAAAGCTCTGCTGACATTCTCCATGATCACCAAACTCTCGATTGGCCTTAGGAAAATGTTGAATTGGACACGTTGAGCCAAACTCAAAGGAAAACCACTCAACTAGAACAAAAACAAACAAAGAAGTACAGTTTTCTTCAGAAATCATATGACACATATGGTTGATGATCGTAGCACTCTCGTATACTTCTACAAAGTATAAGAGCGCTC
This sequence comes from Phaedon cochleariae, assembly GCA_918026855.4. Classification (NCBI taxonomy): domain Eukaryota; kingdom Metazoa; phylum Arthropoda; class Insecta; order Coleoptera; family Chrysomelidae; genus Phaedon; species Phaedon cochleariae. Next base: position 30,521,500 of record OU896719.1, read on the forward strand.
ACACCATCCAATCGGGACATGTTCTCTGAAGATGACTGTACTTGTTAACGAATCAACTCGGGCAAATGAATCAATCATTGAAGGCAAATAGATCAATCATTGAAGCTCTTCAAAGCGTTTATGTTGGTTAGTAAAATTTTATATTTTTCAATGTACTTACTATACATATGTACATACATGGTGGCCCTTGGAAAACGAAACAGAGGCTCGTAGGTCGACAAAATCGGATTATGAAAAAAATCTGAAACCGTCAACTACGTTTTCGAGGGAGACATCGTTCTAAATTATTCTCAGCTCTGCGGCGTTGATTTCAAATGGATTACCATGAATTTCATTGCATTTTCTGATTCTCCCCAAAGAGCTGATTCCATCAATGCATTACGCTTGAAATCAAGATTTTTCAAATTCAGCATTCTTTGTGTCGAAACTATTCATTATTGGTCAAAACGGCTTTTATATCCCTATCTCAACTTTTGATTTACTATCTACTGATATTTAAGTGTTGAAAAGGAATATTCTCAGATAAATCATGAACATACAAAAAAAGGATATATATTGATATAAAGCAATACAGATACTGGGTGATCAGAATTCTGAATCTTGAACCACCCTGTATTTGTTCCAATTAAATGTCAGTAGATAGTGATTCAAAATTTGAGATAGGGTCATGTGAGCCGCTTTGACCAATGATGAATAGTTTCGACACAAAAAAATCCTAAAGTTGAAAAATCTCGATTTTGAACACCCTATAGCTCTGTAATCATTGCCGCTAGATCTCAAGTGTGATGCATTGATGAAATCAGTTCTTTGCGGAGAATCTAAAAATGCAATGAAATACAGGGTGTTCCATTTGAAATAACAAAGTTGTTGAAAATAATTTAGAACGATGTCCCCCTCGAAAATGAAGTTGAAGTGTTTCAGATTTTTTCATAATCCGGTTTTGGCGACCCACAGAGTCTCTGTTTCGTTTTCAAAGGGGGCCACCCTGTATGTATGTATGTATCCATTTTCTTCTTCAAACATTTTTCAGACCAGGTGTCACTGAATATCAATTTAGTTTTTCTTTCAGGTTTCTAATAGTAAGTTTTGGGTAAAATCATCTCATTTGTCGTACTACAAGTTTGTTGGAATAATTCTAAAATTCACATTATAGCCCTTGTTAAAGAATTGAATGACGAATAATGGAATGAATAAAAAAATGTATTATCTAATGATATAAAATAATAACAAAATATTCCTGAAAATATTTATTCCTGAGCCCGACACTGACATCGATAGATGAATAAACCATTGCTTGTAAAAATTTCACGATGACATCATTTTGAAAAAAATCAATTTGGGTTTGTGTGCTAATGGAGAATAAACGACCTGATTTTGCAGTGAAATCTCTATCCAAATATTCTAGATAGACATCTCTATAAGTATTCGATGATGCATATACTTACAATATTCGTGTTCATGAATCAACAAGGGTCATGAAGTCGAAAAAAATGTTGATTAGAAACTAACATTTCGGACCTTGACATGATCACCTTTCATAAATACATAATGAATGTGATTTGTTTCAGAAAATATGTGTGTATGTACACATTCCCTGAGGGTATCAATATAATATATACAGGGTGTCTGTAAAAGGTTTTTACAAAAACATGCCACATATTCCCTAGACCAAAATAAGTCGATTTGAGTAAAATTACCTCAGTACAAAGTTGCTCCAGAGGGCATTGAAGTTACAATTTTTAAATCGTTTTTCCCATATAAATTTAAAACGGCATATGCGATTTCGCTATAATTCAGTATATTGATAGAGTTTTATGTGGAAAAAAAATGGTTTTGAAATTTTGTCCGATAATAATACATAGGCGTAGAACTTGATTTTTTAAATAATTGCACCTTTAAAAATTCTACGCCAATGGAAGAAAAGAAGTTTGAGTAGGAAATTTATATTGCGCAACTCATTTACTTCAAAAAAGGTACTCTTGATAAGACTCGATTGTTCGTTCTCATGGTTTTGACGAAATTTGCATTTTAGTAATTTTAGAACATAAACAATAATTATTAAAATACAAACTTTCTCAAAACCATGAGAGTAAATCGAGTGTTATCAAGGGTACTTTTTTGTAGTGAATGAGTACCCAATCCAAATTTCATACTCTAACCCCTTTGCTGCCATAGGCGTAGAACTTGATTTTTTAATGCACCTTATGTTTATGTTCTAAAATTACTAAAATGCAAATTTCGTCAAAACCATGAAAACAATCGAGTCTTATCAAGAGTACCTTTTTTGAAGTAAATGAGTTGCGCAATCTAAATTTCATACTCAAACTTCTTTTCTTCCATTGGCGTAGAATTTTTAAAGGTGCAATTATTTAAAAAATCAAGTTCTACGCCTATGTATTATTATCGGACAAAATTTCAACACCATTTTTTTTGCCACATAAAACTTTATCAATATACTGAATTTCAGCAAAATCGCATATGCCGTTTTAAATTTATATGGGAAAAACGATTTAAAAATTGCAACTGCAAGGCCCTCTGGAGCCCAAACGATGCAACTTTGTACAAAGGTGATTTTACTTAAATCGACTTATTTTGGTCTAGGGAATAAGTGGTATGTTTTTGTAAAGACCTTTTACAGACACCCTGTATATCTTATATCTATCTATTTGATTAGATAGTCTGTGACGAGTGTATGTATATGTACGTGGACATTACCTACTCACCTACAGAGTGAGAATGATAATGTGGTGGAAAATGATACCTCACAAATAAAAGATGCAAATTTGGGAAATTTGATTCGTTCTCCATATCATGCAAAGAAAAAAGAAATGTCACTAGGGAACCAAGCTCGGGGGGGCACCATAAAAAACTAAAGAGGACAATGCCTTTTCTCTAGAAAAGCCGATCTCACTGTGCCCAACATAAGCTTGTCAGGAGTAACCATACCTTTGAAGACATATCTATTTCGTATTACTATTAGCAATAGCCTATCTTGAGAAAATCACGTGAGATCAATTGCTAAAAGTGCATCCCAAAAACTTGGTTTCCTACTTCGTGCCAGGAGCTATTTCACTTCCAGTCAGCTGCTTATGATCTATAAGGCATAGATCCGACCTGTCCTGCAATAATGTTCCCATATTTGGATTGCAGCACCCAAACATACCCTGAAACTTCTGTCCAAAAAACGGCAATTCGTCTCGTGGGTGATGCCTCGCTCACAAACTCACTCACTTCTCTGGAACACCTGCAGAACATCTCTTTCCAAAGACTCGTTCATCCAACGAACAGCGAGGCACTGGAACACATTGCCATAACCTCCAGAAATTTAAGAAGAACACCAATTCCTCCTCTAATTCTCTTGGCTCTCGCGATGTTCTCTGAACATTACAGGATATCCCTTTTCGTGGGAACCAGAACATAAAAAAAAGACCATGAGAAATGTGAACAGGAATGTGTTGAACATGAGAATAGATCAGAGTCCAAAACGATACGATTTTAGAATCACATTCAGGACATCTATACCAGATAGGACTGAATGTGATAACACAGAACTCGACATGATCCTGCAAGGAAAGATCTGGTATACAGAAGGATCTAAGACTGCAGACGGTAGAGGAGCAGGAGTATACCCAAAAAACAAACAGAGGCAAGCATTAGCTACACTTTGAGGACATGCATGTCCGTATTCCAAGCAGAGGTGTATATGCAATTATGCATTTTATAAACGAGTATAATAGGAGAGCCATCAGGAACGAGCAGATCAATATTGTGTCAATCAGTCAGGCGGAAGTCAAGGCCATAAAAGATCAGGAAGTAACGTCTGAACTGGTATGGGCCTGCACAGAAGAACTGAAAACACTAGCGGAATAGAACAGAATAAACTGTTCTGGGTGACAGGACGAACCCGCTAGGAAAAGGGTCAGGAAATGAACCAGATCCGGGACAAACGATTCAGGAAACAAACACGGAAAGGAATATATCGAAGGACCGTGTCATGAAAAAACTGCAGACGTATACTAACTTTCAGCATTGGGTAACTGAAAATTATAACAGAACTCCTGACTGGCCACGTGCCAGTCAAAGAACGCCCTGAACAAAATGGAACTGGACTGGAGGTACAACGGTGACCTGAGCTGTGTAGACTATGTGGCAGGCTTCTAAAATAGTCCCACACATATACTGTGTGATTGCGAGGCTCTGAATCGCAAAAAAAAAACAATTTCCCCAGACATATGTTATACCCTAATGAACAGTACTCACAATTTGCTCTTCTGCAGTTATGGCTTAATCCAATTAAAAAAATAATAGATCATTGACTATAGATTTCAACAAGGGAAAATTGTTTTTCACGAAAAAAATCGAACTGTCCGAGATTTTTTTTATTATTATGTTATTTTTCATTCCTTCAAAGTATTCCACACGGTATTCAGAAGGCCAAACTTCAGGGATGCACTCTCAAGAGCCAATGTATATTTGAACTGCCCTACGATTTCAATGATGTGAAGCTCCTGTAAAATATTCTTCTATTTGGTTCCCCACGTATTTCTAATGTGAGTTCTTCATGAAAGACACTGATGTATTCTTCGTGGGTCAGTAGTCTTACCATGTAAGAATAATACACGGAGTAAGAAGATGAATTGGAAAAAAATATCTCGTCCTATATCCACAAAAAATATGTTGTAACAACAAAAGTTTTGTCACTATTATGTTGTTACTCAACACATATTTTACCATAGGTACAAAACTTTTGTTATACCTTCGTGTTGCTCGGCTCCAAGTGGCCAAAAATGTTCGATCTTTCATAACATCGATGAATAATACTTACAGGCTCTAGAATAACGAAAGATTCATGCTTCAATCTATCTGGATGTAGACCGTCCACACTTCCCAAATATTCCTTATCAGCATACAGCAAATGTGGAAAGGATACCATGACTGGGCCACCTTAAAATTACACAAGAAGTAACAATATTAACAACTAAAATTAGCACTATAGGCACGAAATATTCGCATCAGTCTTGAAATAATGGCAGATGATGTTTTACACAGCTCAATTCACGTTCTGGAACAGGCTAAACCCTAACCGACTCCTAGAAAAGGAGTAACCAGGAAAATGATCCAAAACTTTCTTAGCCGCTCTACTTCTTTGAACAGAAATACGGCTAGTGGTTGTTCTGAGCGCACCACCAAATTTTTCTTGTGTTTCTGGTTCACTCGGAGGTTTTGGACGAATCCCGTACACAGAGGTCGCCACCGGACTAGTCGTAGATGTTGGCCATAGTGTGAAGATGGGTCCTGCTGGAGGTGGTGGTGGAGGTCTAGGAGTTGGCCTACTAGGTCTTGTCGTGTTACTCGAAGGTCTCAATGGACGCGCTATTCCACCAGGAGGCTTTGGAGGCCTTCCCAAATTCCCCCCTGGTACTGGAGGTCGAGGTCTACTGCCTCTAGGTCTCAATGTTGTAGAAGCTCGAGTTGGAAAAGGTCTAAATGTCAGATGTCTAGCTCTAGGTGAAGGGGAAGTAGGAAAAATATGGAATTGTACCTCAGTAGTTCGTTCATTGAGGAACGGAGACCTTATCGAAGAATATGTTCCAATTGTTGGTTCAGTGGAATAAATCCTAGTCCTGATAGGTGAGGGGACGCTGAGTGAAATCGTGTCGTAGTCTCTCCTGTTGTACTCGCCTCTATTCATTTTTGCGAAGCTAGGAAGAGGTGGAAATTCATAGGTATCATCTTCATCACTATCAATGAGATTTTCCAAAACTTTACTCGGCGTACTTGGCAATGGTGGAAACTGATACCCATCATCATGTTCATCATCTTCGAAACATCCACTCACATACCTGCTGGTATCTCCTTTGCAGTAAAGAGGATACACTGCCCAAGCATCGAACCCATCACCTGATATAGCCGTGTGCTCCTCGTATATCATCTTTATACATTTTATATCATCTGCAATATTATTATCTCTGAAGGAAGCACAGTTAGCATTGCATGCAAGTCCTCTTCTAATGGGTGAGCACCAATACTGCTCCGAGATTTGGAAGAGACCATGATCTCCTCTACCTAGAGCTGAAGTATTGTAGCTGGATTCATGCTCAGCAATGCACACCCACTTTGATATCTGTTCCTTCGGAAATTTATAGACGTTTTGGAGCTCCATGGCTAGTTCACATCGGCTGTAAACTCTCGGTTTGCTAAGAGTTTGTGGAAATACATATCCGTTAGTATTTCCAGTCGTTGGATAGTGGTTTTCCTTTGTTTCGAAACAGTCATCAACGTACCTACTGGTATCACCTTTACAGAACAAAGGATACACTGCCCAGGCATTGAAACCATCTCCTGAGATACCAGTGTGCTCGTCGTAAATAGCTTTCGCGCAAGTTATGTCATCAGCTAAATTATGGTCTCTAAAGGAAGCGCAATCAGCGTTGCATCCATTTCCTCTACCAAAGGGAGAACACCAGAACAGCTCGGAAATTTGAAAGATACCATGGTCTCCTCTACCAAGAGCTGACGTATTGTAGCTGGATTCATGTGCAGCAATGCACACCCACTTAGAAACTTGTTCACTAGAGAATCTATGAATATTTCTCAGCTCTCTGGCTAGCTCACAGCGATCATACACTTTAGGTTTACTAGGCAATGCCGGAAATTCATACCCATCATCATCCTCCTCTATTGGGCGAGTATCAACATCAGTGTCAATAACATTATTGATAGAGTTATCTATGTAACTGTCATAGCAACCTCCAATGTATTTAGTGGTGTCTCCTTTGCAGTACAGCTGGTAAACTGTCCAGGCGGTGAAGCCGTCACCAGAGATCCTTGTGTGTTCTCTGAAGATCTTCTTAACGCAGTTGACGTCATCAGTGATGTCGTCATCTCTGAAGGAAGAGCAAGGGGCGTTGCATCCATAGCCAGGTGGTGAACACCAGTAGATCTGCGAGATCTGGAATAAACCGTGGTCGCCACTGCCATGGTTGGTGGCAGACGTGTTGAACAACGATTCGTGCTGAGCTATGCAAACCCAGGTTGATATTTGGTTCTCTGGGAAACCGTGCACTTGTCTGAGTTCTTTTGCTAGCTCGCACCTGTCGTACACTTTAGCGTTTACTGTTAGGATGAGCACTAAGTCAAGGATGAATAACGCGAGTAGCATCGTATCGTGAGTGAAGTGATCACTCGTGTATCGGTCTTGACTAGACTGTTTGGCTGGAAGGTGGTAATGAATTTTATATGACTCCAAGATTTTTGACCTGCGGTGGTTTGTGTACGCTGTTGGTGGTTTTATGTAAATTGCGACGAGTTTTTCAACGAGGAAGTGGATCCACAATACACGTTTGGGCCATCTTCGATGCACAATCTAGTAATGCAAATATTTCGAGTAGTAGTGATAATATACAGGGTGTTTCATGATTGAATGTCAATATTCGAGGAGGTGATTATTGGGCCTATTTTAAGAAGAAAGTTTCATATGAACGTATGACCTAGACGTTCTCACTTTTGAGATACAGGGTGGTAAAGTTCTCAAAAATCAATATAGCCTATATACAGTGTGTCCACCTTAAAGACTTACCACCCCTGTAAAATTGTTATTATCTTACCGATTTCAAAAAACTTTTTTTTGTTGGGTAGGTATTTGAAATGTCCATCCAACAAGAGAGTGATTTTACTCATGAACTGTAATCGTGGCCAACTGCGACCAACTTTATTGACCCATATTTGAGAAAGTACTATTAGGGATTTTTTTTCACAAAAAACAATGATGGATTCTGAATCACGATCACTTGAGAAACACCTTTACTGATTTTAATCATCATAAAACACAGGGTGTCCGAAAAAACGAATTATGTTTTATATGTGATCAGAAAATGTAGTATTGTGGTATTATTGAGAAGAATTGATGACACATCATTATTGAGGATCACTTTGAACATATCTGTACCGATTTTCATCATCCAAAAATACGATGTGTATGAGAAAACAATAAAAAAAAAAAAGTAGGCAATATTTTTTCATCAACTCGAGAAAAATATTAATTTGATTTTTCGAACACCCTGTGTTTAATGAAGATGAAAATCGGTACAGGTATGTTTCAAGTGATCCTGACTCATCTTATTATTTTGAGTGAAGAATTATCAGGATGAAAAATTTTGCTTACCTATCCTTTTTAATTTTTTTCTCAGACACTTTGTATATTCAAATGACGAAAATTGGTACAGGTATATCTGAAATAATCCTCTATGATAATTTGTGATTATTCCTTTCTAGAAAAACCACAGAACTACATTTGCTGATCACCTATTTGAAGAAAATGATGATTCCTTTTTTTGGTCACCCTGTGTTTTATGATGATGAAAATCGGTATAGGTATATTTCAAGTGGTGCTGATTCAGAATCCATCATCAAGTTTCGTGAAAAAAAATCCCTAATAGTACTTTCTGGAATATGGGTCATTGAAATTTGTCGCAGTTGGCCACGATAAAAGTCCAAGAATTAGATCACTCTCTCGTTGGATGGGCACTTCAAAAACCTATCCAACAAAAAAAGGATTTTTGAAATTGGTCGGATAATAACGATTTTACAGGGGTGGTAAGTCCTTAAGGTGGACACACTGTATACTACAATGAAGATTTATAAATTCCAAAATACCAAATACGAAAACAAAGTTCATAAACTATGAATTGTACTTCTGAAATTTGATCTTAAAAATAAAATCTATCACTCTGTATTGTGATATTGTCATGTAAACGATATTCCTATAATCATGTAGTGAAAAGCTTTTATTTTTTTTCAACGAGAACCGTGCATCAGATTGAAAAAATTGTGGTGATCAAATTCGCTTAGGAATGATTGGGAATTTCAGGAATGATTTCAATTTCGAGATTAATCAGTGGCGTACCATCAATGTCTGCCAAAATAGGTATGAGAAATTCCATACGAACGCCACTGGTGTCAACCAAAAAATGTGGCACACCAACTGATGCCTCTTGATACATAGTACATATATGTATGCCAAATTTCATTAGGATATCTGAAGTGGTATTACAGATATTAATAAAAAAACATTAATTTTTGAGAAATCTACCACACTGTATCTCAAAAGTTAGGACGTTTAGGTCATACCATTTATGAAACTCTCTTCTTGGAATGGACCCAAGAATTGCCTCCCCAAATATTGACATTCAATTATGAAACACCCTGTATAAAGCTTTCTCAAATTAATTCTCATGTTATTAAATTGAGTGAGACATTAATTATGAAACTCAAGAGAGAATTGAAATTCAAGTAGGGCGTTGGAATTGAGGATTCAAAAGAAATATTGGAAATATTGACCATATGCAAATTATCGAGCAGAGCAATCTAATATTGAACGAAACTATGAATATTCAATTCGAATTCGTCCTCGGAATTTGTTGAGATGATAACTTTGTGAAGATTTTGAAGAGACATTTCCAAAATCTTTTGATATTTTTATCTGGTCAAAATATACCTCAGCAATGAGCATTAAATGAGGAAGATCCTATTTTCAAAGGTTAGTACCCATATACGGTATATATGCATAGCTGTAAATATACAGTTCCGCAGTTCTAGAAAATGTTGAAGGGAAACATTTCCAATTCAATAACAAAAGTTACAATCTTATTTTTTCCTCTATTTCTTTATTTCAATGAACCCCTCTTTCATTTCAACACCCTTTCACGAAATACACCAATAAATATTCATGACAATTTAATGGAAGAAAAAGTGTTTCATTAGGTATCAAATAGATAAGACTAGATCAGCATCGAGTATGGAGACGAACGACTGATAAGTCAATTCAGTCAGATGAATCGAACCTTTTAATATTTGTTTGAACATTATTTTTATCATTTCTCAATACATGCTTTGATGAAAACGAAATTCAAATCGAATTGGCTTATATAGAAATATCCCGTATGAATCTTTATGGATGGTGACATTGTATATGTGATTTTCTATTATCTATAAACTCCAAACGTAAATACAGAATACCTTGTTTCAAATTAACTTTATATTGACTACATGCAATAACTATGTTGATATGTGTCTGTTTTCATTACATTTAATCCACTAATTATAATAATTATCACGATTGTAAACGGGTTATTGATGAAACATCTCTCAAGTCTGTATAAGTCATTGAATCAATATTGGAGTATAATTTATTATTTAATAACAACTTAATGCACACACACTCCACTATAAAATCATGAGTAATTCGTGAATCTTAAATAGGATAATTTGAATATTTTATACCTTTTAGTTGAACAATGTATCTACACACTTACGTTTGGTATCGAAACTCATCAATCATTTATATCTACAAATAAATATGATTCCGAATTTGTTGATTAAATTATGAATATCGAATAAAATTTTAGTTTTAGATTATTCATTTAGTGAAATGATGTCTTAGAAAAATCTCACGGGGCCCCCCTACTCAGGGGCCCCTCACTTGAGATCCCGAGTATTATAGGGAAACATGAAAACAATACTTTTTCAGGTGTTATATAAAAAAAATACATCATAAGTTCAGAAACATGAAACATGCAACTGTTTTCTTATTCCAATTTCGCAGTGAGGATAAATTGTTAAATGTGTGAAATAAAATCAACATCATGAATTCAAATGAACTTTATACAGAACTTAAGACATTTTCAGAAATTGTTGGTTTGTTTTGTTCAGAAACAAATGTAATTTGTGAAAAAAGTTCGACATTTTATCTACAGTGTGACCCACCCCTGTATCTTACGTAATCGTTGGGTAAGGATCCTGAAATTTGCTGGAGCGAGAGATATACCAAAAATGCACTCTTTGACTAAGTGGGGTCATCTTCAGTTATATACACTGCTCGCCAACAGCCATCGAACCACCCCAATTTCCGGAAAATGATATTAGGAGTTAAAATAGGTCGAAAATCACTCAAGATTCGGAATCAGGACGCCCAATTCACTAACCATTCATATTTTTCCTGGAAAAGCACCCCTGTATCTTACGTAATTGACTTTATCCTCGGACTTGCCCTTCCTCCTGCAAATTTCAGAACCCTAACTCAATAATTAGGTGGGGGGGGGGTGCTTCCATGAGAAGTGAGACAAAATTTAATTTTTCTGAACTGAAAATTTTCTAGGAAAACTATGAATAGCTAATGAATTGGGCGTCCTGATTCCGAATCCGAAGTGATTTTCAACCTATTTTGGGGATGGTTCCATGGCTGTTGACGAGCAGTGTATATCACTGAAGATGACCCCACTTGGCCATAGAGTGCACTTTTGGTATATCTCTCACTCCCACCAAATTTCAGGATCCTTGCCCAACGATTACGTAAGATACAGGGGTGCTTCCATTAGAAGTGGGTCACACTGTATGTTCACAGGTAACAAAATATCACTTCTTACAAAATTACCTTCTCCTTGTATAATAAATAACTATTATTCCTATATTTCGTTTATTTCATCTTTCTGTGATTATTTCATATTCCAATACTAGTTTACTAGTACTATCATGTATCTAGTTCCTTGTTTTAGAATCAATTTCATTATTAATTTCAATTATCATCAAACAAATATTTTGTTGGATTCTCTAGGTCTCTTTTGTTGAGCAATAAATGTATTTATCATGTTTTCAATTATATTTTTTAATAGCTACCTTACACTAGTATAGAAATGAGTTTGCACGTGACCATTCATTATGATGCATGTTATACTCAAAACCAATAAATAAATGGAATGAATACTTACCAAGAATTCGTTGAAACGAGCCCGACTCATTGGAGGCCCCAATTTTTCAAAATCTCACTTAGCTGAGATGGGCCAGTCTGGCACTGGACCCATCATCAGAAAATGAAAGTATCTAAAGTGTTATACCAATCAGGCGAACCGACAGCGAGCGACGTATTTTTTTTTCTGGAGCTGATCTCATTGACTCACTACACTATGGTATTATGGGATTTGTCACCGCACTGAACTAGCCACAGAGCCAATAAACATGTGGGGTTTGAGTTTCCATGTATTTCCAGATATTCTCCTGGTCTTGATTGGCGCAATTTTTTATTTGTTGGTTACATTTTGCAAATTTAGGTACCAGGTTGGTTTTGTTTCTGAGGTTATCTCACAGTTTGCACAATACAATTATATTAATTTTGGTTATGTCGAAACATTTGACTTCCTTCTTCACTTGCATTTGATCCTTACAAAGTTCTGGATTCCTCAAGTCAATTGTATTTTCTTCGTGAAGAAAAGTGGTGTTATTTCCGCAGAATTGTCTCGCAGGCTTTCCTTCTGACAATGAGTGTGATGATATCGCTATTATACTTGGAATGCCTTGATTGTTGAATCTTCAGCAGTTAGTCCACAAATTATGTCGACTGCCCTATGACTGCCCTGTAACATGTTCTTCAGCCACCTACAGGTGGTATTGTCATCTCCATTATTGATGGTTGGTGTCATAGATTCGAAATTTGTATTGTCAGTTGCTCCCAGGACTGTATTCAGCCATCTACAGGTGGTTCTGTCTTCTCCATTATTGATGGTTGGTGTCATGGATTCGAAATTTGTATTGTCAGTTGCTCCTAGGACTGTATTCAGCCACGTACAGGTGGTATTGTCATCTCCATTATTGATGGTTGGTGTCATAGATTCGAAATTTGTTTTGTCAGTTGCTCCCAGGACTGTATTTTGGTTGGTTTGTGTGAGTTAATTCAGTCAGTCAAAAAACTCTGGTAGAAATACGTATGGCTGGAAATGGATTTGTAGAAGTTGTTAAACATCGTTGAATCGATTTACAGAGCTCATTTTCAACCTTCTGGAATAATTTGGATATAAAAGAAGCGTGGAAAAACACCTTCATTGAACGGTTATGGGAACTGTAACGAGAGTAGAAAAAAACAGTCTTCATACATCTTCACATCCCATCCTGTCACAATATTCTCAGGAAAGAACTTGGCGAGCAGACATTTTCAGTCAATGAGGTAGGAAAGACACATAATACAAAAGTTTTTCCTTTGGACAGCCAAGTGAAATATGTATTCAAAATCTGTGACGATGAACACCTCTTTTTTTACTGAGGCGGCAACAAAATTACCTGTGCATGTTGACAAATCTGTTATCCCATCTTTTACACATCCCATCTCGTCATGTAGTAGCTTACTCTTATTGGTACAATAGCAGGAATTATTTTTGTTTTTCGAGCTGAAAGAATCATTCTTCGCAGTGAATTTGTATCCCACGAGTCCTTTCACTGTCTCATCCATTTGATAAGTTAGTGACATTCTCCTGGAAAACCAGTGATAATCATAATATTATTGAGTAAGCAACAATTTTCCTTAATGGGATTATGGCATCTCATTGGATAAGAATTTTTGACACCAATTCAGTGTGGAGTGAAAGTATTTACGTTACTCAAAATAATTATGCAGAACGATTTGATAGAACATTCATAACAAGGAATCATAACAATTTCTATGGAAATACTAAAAATTTATCATATTGCGATAGTGTACTGAACATCAACTCCACAAATCAACTCCACCAGAATTGATATCGAAATATGGGCTCGGCTCGGCTAGCAATGACATCTGGAATGAATATTGTTCATATCATTTAAATGCCCATTAATTTCTCAAAGTTACGAGACTTTAGAGCAATATATATATTAGTGATAGGAATTGAAATGATTCAAAATAAAACGACTTGTTGACTATTGTTGAATATTTCCAGAAACTACTTATTTAGTCGATATAAAAATTCAGAATTCGTTCCATGTCAGTATTCCACACGGTATGCACAGGTTATTGGAATTGGAAATGTCAATAATGAATCAAATATCAAAATCAAAAACGGTGATTCAAGAATTTGTTGAGTAAGAGTTGGTTTTTATTCAATGTGACTATTTTTTTCGAATCGACAGTCTTCCAGATATACCCTGGTCCACTAATTCTGAGATACCCTTGTAGATACTCTTGTACCGATTTGTGGTTATGCTCTTATGGCTGTTGAGAGTATGAGAGATATAATGCTCGACGTCATCAAGAGCTATCATAAGCAGAGCTGAATTCTATTCAGTCAGATATGCACTGAGAGAAACTGGATATTGAAATTATCTACCAGCTCTGATTGTAATAACCATTATAAGGAAATCTCCTATTCCTGATCATTTTATTATTACAACAGTATTCTCTCCATTCTGTAGTTATAAAAAGCGATTTCCTAAATCATTTGTAATATCCTTGAATGGACATTTGCTACCATCATAACGCAGGTGTGTTATGACATTATGATAATTTTATAAATTCCAGTCTATTTAGATTTTTTATTGACATAGCTCGTTTTGTGAATTATGCTCATTGGCGAATTCAGATAATGTTTGTCCCAATAATAATAGCTGTTTGGGTTTCTAGCATTGTACGTTGACGAATAACTCTAGCAATTCACATGCATGACGGTTATTAGGCAATCATTCGACAATCGTAATTCGGCTCATTTCGCTCTAGTGTTTCATTAGTATTGGGGCTGACAAAGATACAGATCGCGTTCATTTCACTGCTGTTCTCGGTCATGGGTGCCCGTGTTCAATTATTATTGTTCAATGGTTTCGATCGTCCGAATCGATAGAGCCGTGTCTTGTAGGTAATGTAGCAAAGTTTTGTTTTAGTGCTGGCTGTGAACCGACCTGTGGAATACACCGTGCATTGCATTATGTATTGCAATGAAAAAAGTATTCTCCATACCCACTTTTCACGGCCTAAAATTGGTTTATTTCAAAAACAAAATGATCGATCAGATTCTGAATCAAAATATCTGGGTTTCTGTTAGGGAAGTTTTATTGACAATTCTCATCATAACTCCGAAGGAAGGGTAAATATAAGTATTCAACTTCTCATTTCTTAATAAATTCGTCGGTAATGCATATAGATGATATTTCTCCAAAAAAAATCAATGAGTAATGTCAAAAAACTTCGCAACAAGTGCAAAAAGTGAATGTTGTCCAACTCGGCCTAACGGCCTCGTCGGACAATTTCACGTCGGATGCAATAAACAATTTTTGCACGAGTTGCATACAATATTTTTTCTACGTTCATGCAAAAAGCAAAAAATGATTTATTGAGGTGCGGCACCAGGTACAATTCTGTTAATTGTCAGAATTAATTTTTGACTGACGTTTCTATAACCACAGTTGCAATATAGAAAATGTTTGTCATGATGACAGCACGTTGAATGACATATGAGTGCAATAAAAATTTTATTGCACTAAGTGCAATAAAGAACTTCGTTTTCCACTAAATATAGTTCAATAAAGTTCTGTTTTTTGCATGAATGTAGAAAAACGTATTTTTTTGTTTTTTTTGAAAAAAATTACTTTGGATCATGAAAAGTGATAGTGTGGATAGGATATTTATTTTCATTGCAGTAATTCAAAGCACGGTTTCATAATAATGTTGATTAGATAACCTTATTACCACTATTTGATGAATATACTATAGTAGAAAAATATTGGGATAACTGTTGAAAATGAGCTATATTACAATAGCATGTCGAAATGTCAGGTTTCATGCAGATATCAGATAACTATAATAAAATGAGACGTATTACTGCGTTACCTCAAGATAGATAATGGTAGCAAATGAATACATCTGTCCCCTATTTATTGCAGATATCGTAATAACGGTTATCAGATTTCCAATTATGATAACTCAAGTTTTCTCTCAGTGTGATATTTTCAGGAAACTACCACGAAAATGTTTGAAATAGATGTGTCGTGATGAAGCGATAGCTCTTTTGCTATATGTCTAGCATACGTATTCGATTAACTCTCAATCTTAGAGACCAATTTCCCAAAATATAGTCTCAGAGTTTTTTTTTACAGGGTCCATACAGCCAGTCACTGATTTTTATTTCCTATCATTACTGAATCCCACCAGTAAAATTTGGAAACTTCAATAGAAGATAACACCAGGAAAAACATGAGATCACAGACTTGAAATCAATCAATTTCATTCATTGGTGAACTTGTCTCCCCAGATATTAGATAATTGACCATAGGCCAAGTATCCATGATTCCATGCAAAATGTTATTTTGTATAATACAGCTGCCTGTTCAATTATTCAATTCATTCAAATAATTTAATTAATATCGATTTTTGTATCAAGTATCTATACATGAATTCGAATGAGTTTTATTTCTCAATTATTCAACGAACTGATGTGTACCATAGCTAGTAATGGAGACCCAGCACGCTATCTGGTTCATAAGGAAAATCACCCCATTATTGACAAATGTATTTTAATCAAAACACAACTTGCTCTAATCGATCATGTTCTATATTTGAATACTGTCTATAATCCATAATTCTAGGAGAGATATTCTGTTACCACATAAGAGAAGTGAAACACGTTTTCGAATTATCCAATATACCGGGTGACGGCAGCAGTTTACTTCCCTGTATCTTCGTTATTGCTATTCCGAATCGACGATTCAAATTTGGTACATCGATTTGATTGCATGAGTGTATGATTGCTTTGATATGACACTTCCAGTTCGACTGGAAGTGCATCCCATTCTTCTATTTCAAATACGAAGTATAAGTTTTTTCTGGATATATAAAATGACCTTCTTGTATATCACAATCATATTCACAATCCACAATCTCTAGTCATATAGGTAGGTAATTGAGATTTTACGAAAAATTACATTTTGTATCCCCCTCGTAAAGAAATATTTTCATGAAAGTATGCTATGGATAATGAAACAATAGCCATGCGAGTAACAATAATTAGATGTCAAAGTTCTTACATAATAATATGCACACTAACTATCTTTTACCATGTTAGTTGTTCTTTATTTTTCAACAAAATTTTTTCAGATGCTATCAGACTTTTTTGAAGTTGGTTAGAAACTCCCATACACATTGAATTGCAAGACAGGAAAAAATTTCAATATTCTGTCACCTATTTAGTTTCGATGAATATAATCAACCTACTTATTGAACCGTTCAACTCCATATTAGTTGGCATTTAGTTTTTCCCATGGATTTGTAATTATAATTGGCAGTGCAAAATCTGACGCAATAAAATACTAAATTTTATAGGTAATACTAGCGATGCTAGCAAATTTATACACGCATGAAATCAAATCGATCTACCAAATTTGAAAAATCTACACAAAATAGCAAAGAACATACAGGGGGTAAATTGGTTCAAGGTCATCCGGTTTGTATATCGATTAGAGTGGTCTCCATTCTATATATAATAATAATAATACTGTTTGACGTTCAATAAAACATGTTTGATCAAATGGTTTCAGAATATTCTGAAAAAATCTTCATGGAGTCGTTCTAACTGAAGGGTGAGAGGTGGCTATAATCAACATTTCTGTATAATTCTTCTCTAAAATTCAACATATGATACTTGAGATAAGTTTATTCATCAATATTCCCTGTTATCCATACCGGAATGATTGGAAATCAATGATCGATTCTACGAAGAAGGAATATCTCGATGACATCAAATTTGAAAACTGACTTTATATATAGGAACATTGTTATGATCCTCACTATAGGAGTCCCAGAGACGTCAGTAATGGTTGTTTGACGTTATATTGACTAATTTTTACCATATTATTACTATTCACCGAGAGATCTAGATGTCACAGTACTATTTCAATTTTTTTACTCAGAATTGTTCTATATTTTCAATTTCTCAATTCCAACCAGAAATCCAGGTATACATATAGGAGACTGGAAACTTTGACAGGATAATCACAGCACTAAACTGTTTTACCAATAACCAAACCGATTTTTATACGTGTTACCTAACTATGTTTGCATCTTCAGGAGAAGATTGCAGAAATGTATAGTATTCACTCCCAAGAAGCACTGGAGACGTTAGTCGAAAATGCTTCGCAAAATAATTATTGAAATGAAGTTTAATTGTACGAAAAACTTGAAAATGATAATATTTATATATTTAATAATCTAAAAATATCAGGTTAGTAAATTAGAGCAAAATTATTCATCGCTACGTTTCAAATTAATCGGCAATGTTTGCATTGTTAAAGAACTCACCTACAGATATCCTCAGCAAATGATTCGAAAACCATGTCTTTTTCTATATTCACAGGAAATACTGTAGTCATCAATCCCTCTATTTTATTGCAAATAGATTTTTCCCCTTGCCAAACAGAAAGGTACGATTGGTTATTGTAACTAACTAGATGAGCCGTTTGTTCGCGATTTTTGATGCCGGCTTTTATAGTGAATCTGCCCAAATGTGTATTGTTTTTCTGAAAAAATAAATTATAAATGATAATGTTGTTCATCGAGAGAAAACAATATTTTTTGTACGACTGTATATTTGGGTCAATATAAGTTGATACTTATACAATTTCATATCACACCTTGCATTATTGTATATAAAAAATTGTATTCTCTGCCCACACGTTTTTTCTGTTTAGTTGAAAAAAAAGATGAATCCCCAAATTGAAGTATCTAAGTTTCTCTGGAAGTATTTTTTGTTTAGAGATATGTTCCTCAAAACTCGTGCGTATGCTTCAACGTGTTTTTTTAATATACTTCATGTTACAGTCATTACAATAAATTCATAAATGCATGCTATCATTAGGGATATCTATAGGGTTGCCCAGAAAACTATGAATGTCATTTTTAGCACTGAATCTACGTTCATCCTTTCTGATTTGAAAACACAATTGAAATCTTTTGTTACTTGGGCATCAGAAGTAATCTTTACAAATCTTTCATTGAATGGAGTTACTTCTAGAGTGGTGGCTTCACGAACATTATTTTTATGCCTAGTTTTACACAACTTATTATTATCTATAACGCGTGTCAACGAATTCATTCTAGACAAGCCATGATTTCCAGAGTTTCTAAGGCATGAGATTCAAATTTGGCAGTCGTGTAGAATTCGAGAACTGGTCAACTTTTCGTTCGCTAGCGAAAAAATCTCGAAACAGTTCAAGCGAAGCACATTAAGCAATCATAATCATAAAAAAAAACATTTTTTTCCATATGATTGGAATGAATTCAAAAATTTGCATTTCTGTAAAATGTCTATGTTTCCCACTGTGGATCTGAAGAAAACACAAAATGTATGGTCAAAGGAGGTAACTCTATTACTCTCATTCAGAAAAGAATCCGAAAATGTTTCCATAGTATTCTTTATAATATCTGATTTCATAATTGTGTAAAATATTCATATTGATTCTGATTTTCAACAATCAATTGGAGTGCCTCGACCTAAAAAAATGGAAAACCTATCGTCTGCAGATCAGCTTTTCTTTCTCATGTTTTGAAACTGAATGTCATGAATAATAGTACTGTAATTCAATACAAAATGAAATTTCACTAACAATTTTGAATGATTCTCCAACAAAAGTCAACCAACTAACTAATCATTCAATGCAAATTTTCAATACCACGAATGTTCAGGTGAGTAGTTATTAGTTGAGTTATCTAACAGAATCTGTATTATTTGCTAAAATGAAAAAATGTCGGAATGAATATTCGACTAATCATGGCTTTCTGTCCAAATTGGCAACATTGTCAAATCCATCGTGCATGTTATTGGCACCCGCAAGAGGGTCAGGGAATTATCAATCCAAATTGCTGGCGCACTGACGTCACAAGTTTCGCCGCCATGTCTGATCGTTTGAATTAGCTCATTTATTTTGGCGTTTCCAATCATTTTTCATACGATAGATCTCTAAAAAAAATGTCGTAAGGTATTCCAGAGCCATATATTCCAAGAAATATTTCTTCTAGAAATGACTGGAAAGGCTCATTCCCAGATAAGAAACCCATTGAATTGCACACTTACATAATGCAAATTGGCGAAGAGTACCGAATTATTCTCCACTCTCATATTCTTCGCGTTATCCACTTGTGCCATGACCTGCTTGCAAACCAACCCGGCTGTGAAATCGCCGCCCTTGCCGCCATTTTCGCACATCTTGAGACCGTCGAAAAGGTAGTCCTTCACTTTCACCCGGATGAACAGCCCGTCGTTCTTGCCGAAGATGTCCGGAAGGACTTCTTCCACCAGAGGCAGTGCCCCAGCTTGCGTTTCCTCCACTTTTAAAAGCATACTCTGCAAAAGATAATGAGTCACTTTTGTCATATGTAATACCACAAGTGATACTTTTCTGCTGGAAATATTTGGCAAGCTGGAGTATATCAATCGACGATTATTTTTGCAGGAAAAATAGCGTCACGAGTTGTATTCGTATGAATATTTCATGATTGAGACAATAATAAACGAGCGCCTCGCGAGAGTTGCGCCCACTGCATCCATCATTCTGGCTTCCAACATAATTGACGTTGTCAACGTCAACAATTTTTCCGCTGAAAAACGAGGTTGGTTGGTCACATGTGGGTGGGTCAATTTGGCTTCTGTATTGGTAGAGCAAGTCTGATAAATATCAGTAAACAAAAAATATCGCTGGAATACTCGTGAAAATGGTCGATTCTGATTCTGGATCTCAAGAACGAGAATGGAATAGTCAGGAAAATACAACATATTGACTGTTATTCAGATGTTGAAATTAGGAGGCGATGATGGTGACTTTTACACACTCGGTCGGACTACTATTAACTAAGTTAAATAATCTATGGTAAAAGTCCATGGTATCTCAAAGTGGAGTGAATAGATTCATAAACAAGACACACAAAGTCATCTCCACAAAATTTATTGACTGAATAATCAGTATCTGTACATGTTTCGGACTATCAATAGTCCATCATCAGCAGCATATTTTAATTGTCAATTACACCACACATCGTTGACTAAGATTATGTTTTTCGTCGAAAGTCTCAACATTTGTGAAACTTCGACGACCTATGAGTATTTATGCAAATAATAAAATTTGAGTAATCACTCGTATTTTTGAGGAATTAGGATAAGGTACATTTTTTGTATGAACGACCATTCAACACACTAGGCTTCAGACTATCCGCGAAGTATCCATAAATACTATACTATACAGGATGTCCCATAAATATACCGATTTTGAAGCATTTAATTTTTTTTTTCATAGATGTAAGAGATATGGTTTTTTTTTCTTCAAAACGAAGGTAGATACGGAAAAATTTCAAGTGACAAAGAAGTTGCGTTTCTAGTTGTTCATTTAAAAAAAATTATCATAATCACAAAAAATCTACTGGGCGATATTTTTTTGCGCAAAAACTATCCGACATAGCCCGTGGGCACGCCCCTGAAATTATTGGGCGAATTCTAATAGCTCCAAAAGATACCTTATGTATGTATCAATAATCTGTGGAAATTTCATTTAATTCGACTAAATCGTTTTTACGATATTAACAAACAATCGATTTTTTAAAAAAATTTTAACACCCTGTATCTAGAAAACGAAGAGTTTCCGGACTCATGTTTATCGAGTAAAAATGTTTATTTTGATGTCCTCTACCATCCCTTAAAGTTTGTCGGTATGTCGGTATATAGCTACGCATCAGCTACAGGATGGTATAGGGACTAGGTATACTATACTATAGGACCATCATATTGAAGAAATGGAAACTTGATTAGCCAGTTTTTCAGTTTATCACCGTATAGGTAACATAATCACTTATATTATATGTATAAGAATCTGTTGAATTATATTTTGGTTTACCTTCGAATTTTTTATATGATTTCAGGAACGAGGTGAAAAAATTAATAAAAACTTGAGACACTCCGACTACGTAGGTACATACAACAAATTGCATCAGTTTTCCAATCTTGTCAGGTTCGATATATGATTTCCAGTTGATGTGAAAATAAAGTCAACAGTTTTTCTTTGAGCTGGCCTACAAAACTATAGAAGTCGATAGATCGTCGTATAAATATTTCGAAATTGATATTCAACATGAATGTCCTCTTAATTAACTCAGTCCCAATGGTGCGGCAATCTAGATATACCATATACTTTACCAGTTGAATTCAACAGCTTGATTGGTGAAAATCACAAAATCAGATTAACTAGTGGGTCATATAGTATCAAATACTCCCCCTATGGTGTTTCACTAAATATATTCGTGGTAAATTTCACCATCAGGATGCCGTGTTGATTGATTGATTGATTTAAACTTTTCGCATTTAGTTTTACCACGACTCCTAGTTGCAGATAGTTTGGTTGTTCTAACGTTTTCAACTAGTATATTTCCCTATTCTTGAAGTTGTTCGTGGTAAGATTTACAGCGATTCTTGTAGTTTGTACCATTCTTTTTTTTGCGTGTATAAACACGCACGTTTCAAGTCAATCTGCCTCTATTCTAAAACGAACCAATCATGTCATCGACAAAAAATATTGGAACCAAATGAGTTTGTTGTTATGTGATTCAAACTCGATAGCCAGAGACCAAATATCTCTGTCCCTAAGGCGCTAATTGAAGTGCTACTTTACGCTCGGTCGTTCAAGCATAAAAATAATAGAGACATGATCTGCGTCTGAGAAGTGACCTTCCACTTTAGACGCCACCTAACCTGATGTTTGCAGGAAAGTGGAAGCAAATGCTAAATATTGATCACGATTCGCAAATCAATAATAATTGCATGTGAATTTAAAAAGGTAGCTTCCGTGACACAATAATTATAATAAATAAATTCCATCTGAGACACAAAATATGAAATTTAATGAGTTTTCTAGCGCGTTTTTGCGGATGTTGGATGCCATATGATTCAAGATATTGTTTGTAAGTATTATAAAATCATGATTTGTTTCATGCATGCAATTCGTGAAGATAACATATACAGAGAGGAACAATTTCAACTATCAAATTTGATGTTGAAAAATTAACCCCGCACCCATTCTGTAGCTTTTGCATAGGGGTTGAAACAATAATTATGGTTTTCATACTGCCATTTGCATTCGAAGCCCTCATGTTTGATGCCAAATTTTTGAGTTTTCAACCTTTTTTTAATAACTCGAGTAGATACTTCCTAAGATATCGATTTCAAATCTATTAGGTACACCAGTTCAACAAGACATGTCACATCCTTTGAGCAGATTGAAATGGAACAGAAATGACAAATTATAAGAAGAGGGTAGTTTAGTAGACACCCTGTTGGTATCATACTTATACAGGGTGGCCCACGGTCGATGGTACCCTAGACGTATACGGAAAACGGTACATTGGATTATCCTGAAAATTTCAGCGATGCAGGGTTGCCACTTTTACCAAAAAGTAGCATCATCTTTGTTATTTCAAATGGAACACCCTGTATTTCATTGCGTTTTCAGATTCTTCTCGAAGAGCTGATTTCATCAATGCATCACACTTGGGGTCTAGCAGGAGTTATTACAGAGATATAGGGTGTTCAAAATCGAGATTTTTCAATTTCAGGAATTTTTTGTGTCGAAACTATTCATTATCGATCAAAACGTCTTACATGTCCCTATCTCAACTTTTGATTCACTATCTACTGACATTTAATTGAAACAGATACAGGGTGATCAAAATTCTGAATCTTGGACCATCCTGTATTTTTTCCAATTAAATGTCGGTAGATAGTTAATCAAAAGTCAATACAGGGACATGTAAGCCGTTTTGACCAATGATGAATAGTTTCGATACAAAAAATCCTAAAGTTGAAAAATCTCGATTTTGAACACCCTATATCTCTGTAATAATTCCTGCTAGACCCCAAGTGTGATGCATTGATGAAATCAGCTCTCCGAGAAGAATCTAAAAACGCAATAAAATACAGGGTGTTCCATTTGAAATAACAAAGATGATGCTACTTTTTGGTAAAAGTGGCAACGCTGCTTCGCTGAAAATATTTGGAATCGTTAGATCACAAACGCTTATTAGAGTAACCAAATTTTCAGGATAATCCAATGTACCGTTTTCCGTATACGTCTAAGGTAGCATCGACCGTGGGCCACCCTGTATAATTTGTTAGTAGCAAATTACAGTGATAATTTTACACGTTTTGATCTCGACGAACAAGTCTGTTCGAACAAAAATGACCCAAAACCGAAGTGTGCTGTGGCTGTAAAATGTTCGTTTTCGCTGGGAATTTTGCGAAATAGTTTGAGAATAATCACGCCGAGTAACATTCATGATGGTTATTTTTTTAAATAAATTTAGCTAGATTAGCACTCGTCTTTGTTGCTATTGAGAAACAAAGATTCATGCACCTAGTTAATATTATCAAAAAATTACCATGACTTGTGTAAATGTTGTAAAAGGAAGAAAATTATACAAAATGATCGATTATCCAAACAAAAATAGCTTGGAAGTCAATGGAGCAGGTACGAATCAGTACTCAACTATTTTACTAATTTGCCAACTGATTTTTATTTATATCGTACAAAGTATGTGACTCGTTACGTTGAAGCACTGTACAGAGTGTTTGAAATTGATACTTTATATTGAACAGTTTCAACATAGGGCCCAAAATGAAAAATAGCATTATAGAAGTCATATTATTGTCATTCACAGGAAAGATAGTGCACCCTTGAAAGAACAACGACGCAAGTGTGAAATTCGGGGATTTTGAGATGAAATATATACAGAGTGTGCCATTTCAACTCGCAAAACCCTCCTAATTTGGAATTTGCTGAACGATTTTCAGAAACAAAAATTCTCTTAGAAAATGTGGACATATCTGAAATATTCAGATACTCAAGGATTGTTTGTTGAAAAGGTCGAAATTTCAATAACGACTACGCGGCACTTTTCATGCATCAATTCAAGCATGCATACATTCTTACTAGATATGGAATATTCAAAATCGTCACTTTATCCTCTTCACTGTAGCTCCCAGAAGCCTCTTTATCAAACTCAAATCTCGTGTAGGCGAAATAGGAGATGTCGTCAGGAGTTTCCCATTTGATATCCGAATTCCATTTGTAAACCCTGAAAAAATAACATACACTAGCGTGTCATAAAAATTGTGTGAATGATTTCATGGGTACTCATGAAAAACAAAATAGTTTATTACATAACTAGATACTGTCTGTAGGTTAATCGAGAAGGTGGTACATTCATTATTCCAAATTTTGTTATCTTCTTTTACCAGAAGAGAAAAATCAAGGAATCTGCTTGCATTCTTCTGAACGGAGACAATAGCATATTGCTTCTTGTTCAGTTGATATAGACAGAACATGGTATTCACTACTGAAGTCTGAACATGAAAATGGTAAATTCAAGATTAATTAATGAAAACATCCTGTTACTCATTTGATTGCCAACGTCACCAATTGTCAATGAAAACTGAAAAGCTTCAAGACAGTTACGACTTCGCTATTAAAATAATCTTTTCTTATGTTGAGAACGGGAGCAGAATCGGTCCCAAAACATCCAAAGATAAGTGAGAATTTGATATTTTTTCTATATACCTTTATTTCTCTTCTATAAAACTTTTTTCAATACAAATTGTCACTGACAAGCTAGTGAATTTTTCTTGTAGGCTCTCTGATAGGAAAATTCTTTAAATGCAGTGACATGTTGGGGGCAAATCATCTGATTTGTCCTTATATTGAAATAATATCCATATTTTTATTTTATAGAAACGAGGAGAGAAAATCCCAAAAAATCTGGAATGATGTCGTACATAACAAGAGTTATGTTGCTGTACGGCAACACAATCTGAACTACACAACACGAATTTCGTCGCACCCCAAAATTTTGCCTCTGTTGAAATATGAATAACTTTTTTCTGCTTTGAACGATTTGAATTCAGATCACACTGTTCGCTAGCCCATCTTCACATAAAATCGCTACAGGGTGTTACCTGAAACTGTGCAAAATTTCGGAAATTTCAAAAGTATCCCAAATGAAGAAAACATTTTTTTTTCAACTTTGACAGTAGAGGCACGTAGATGATCTCATTATCTTGGGACAGTTCTCGAATTGGCTCCTTATCTCTTTTATTCACAGAGTTATCTCGAAAAATTAACTTTTTGGCTTCGCAGTAATAACTTTTTTCCTCGTCAGCCGATTTTTGTAATCTCAGGCTCATTTTGAAGCTTAATCTTCAGATGAAGAGATATGGAGATGAGAATTGACTCAAGATGAACATTATACAGTGTGTCTCACTTCTAATGGAAGCACCCCTGTATCTTTCTTAATTGTTGAGTTCGGATTCTGAAATTTGCAAGAGCGGTAGGTATATCCAGTGATATACACTGCTCGCCAACAGCCATGGAACACCGTAGAAAAGTTGGCGATCTGGCTCTATTTTATAGATATTTTCATGAACGATGATATTCTGAAATATCAACAATTGATCCTCCCTTGGCAGTCCCCGCGAGATTAACCCTTCGACTTGAAGCTTCGCACCCCTTCGTG
Source organism: Phaedon cochleariae (assembly GCA_918026855.4). Taxonomy (NCBI): domain Eukaryota; kingdom Metazoa; phylum Arthropoda; class Insecta; order Coleoptera; family Chrysomelidae; genus Phaedon; species Phaedon cochleariae. Next base: position 30,547,829 of record OU896719.1, read on the forward strand.
GTCACTTTGGAGACCTATATAATTATAATGAACCTTGCATGAATCTGCCTTAACACTTTCACAAAAAGAGATCCTTTATTTTTCACAATGAACAGTGAGGAATATTTTTATATGACAAGTCCTCAAAGTCAAAAATCTAATAATTTCATCAACTGTTTCAAATACCATAATACTAACATCACATAGAAAAACAACATTCTACAAAATGATTTTACTATGATTTGTACAGAGGATATCACCCAAGACAAGTTGAAGTTTGGTGAATATCCGGCTAGGGTACCTCGGGTTGACCATTTCCGTACTAGGATCACTGATACTGATGAAAATACTGTAATGATATTCCCCTTAGAGGGGCTCTAGTAACATCATCAGTAAGACAGGAGTACAACGATCATCCTGTATCACGCATCCCAGATTGTTCTCCAACCTCCCAATGATTCCTACATACACCAGCATATTTCCGAACACTCAATATATGCCGCAGTGACAAATAACGTCATAGAAGATTCTGGAATGTTCTGGAAACAATCGATGTAACAATTAGAGAGAGAGAGAGAGATTTCGTTCTAAGAAGAAGCTTCTTGAACAAAAAGAATGAGACGGAAGATCATTCGAGAACGTTCTCGAACCAAAGCCTGCCAAGTGATCTCATATATATAAACGGCCGAACAATCTGGGATGCGTGATACAGGATGATCGTTGTACTCCTGTCTTACTGATGATGTTACTAGAGCTGAGGGGAATATCATTACACTACCTTAAAAAAATATGGTGGACTTCGTAGGAATGTCGGTATCAGACATTATTATATCAGGCATATTAGGTTCGGCTTTTTTAGAGCAAATACAGGCTTGAGTTTTGGTGGCGTTGAATTCAATGAGGATGTTGGTTCTCCAGACTGTTATTTCAACAAAATCTTCATTCACAGCGTTGACCTGCCTTTGTTTCGAGTCCGTGGTTTTCTGAGATGGAATGGGAATTCTAACTCAATGTCATTCGAATTTCAATTTGCCCAAATTAAATATCTCTTGCAATTTTCCCTTATGGCTTCTAAGATCCCAATGATAAGGGTGGTATTCTTATAAACCTGTATGCATAATCTCAGTGCCTACCTATAGTCACTGCTTGACGTGCTAATTTTTCCAAAGAGCGAATCTAGTGATCGATCGTGCTGTCAGTAAATCTGAGAAGATAATTCATCTAGCTTCACTTGTTTTATCATTCAAAAATTTTATATCTATTGAATATTCATCATGTGGTTATCAAACCAACAAAATTCTACGTAAAAAAGTTATAGCCTCGATTCGTTTTGCCGCGATATGTTTTAATCATGATGCCCTTGAAGAAGAAATTTGTGAAATATATGGCTACAGGAAGTCATTAGTTGATCATCGAATCTAATAATGATTGAAAAAATGAAGCTCATTCTATAGTATGCATAGATAAGTAGATAGGTAGGTATCTACATGCTGAGTTAGTCTTTTTGATATTTTTTTCTTGTTCTGATCACCTATCTTGATATTATCGGTCATAGAGAGTCGCATCTTAAAATAAACTTTTCATACCTATGACTTAAAAGCATGATGTCCCACGATCTTGATGAACAATGAGACTTTTTTTCGGTGTATTTTCAACATATCGACTGGCTTTCAGAGTCAACTCCTAAGGAATCAACACTTCATAAGCAAAGTTAAGTATATTAATCTACTTAATTGGAAATTTTATAATAATGTGTACGATGGTGTCAACTTATACCTACATAGTTAGAAATCACACGGGTGTGGTAATTTATAGAGGTTCTGAAATATCTATACATGAGAAACACCAAACGGATGAAAGCTCGATCGTCCGGAGACAGTTCCGTGTACGAATCACTCTGTTGATTTTCAATCAATAATGTTACTATGAGGTGTCGTATGGATTCAGTAACAAATCCTACACAGAACTCACAAGGGCTGAAGGACTTCTTGTGATTTCGAGGGGCAGTTTTTATGTGTACAAGATAGGTGAATGCTGGAATCTGAATGAATTACTATAAATATTCTTCCGTAAAAAAAATTATATACCTACTTAAGCAAATTTGTGAGGAGAAAATTTTCTCAAAAATTAGTAACGGTCATTATTTGATCCAGTAGCCTTTGGGAAAAATTGCAAGGTCGCAAAAAAGTTTCCATGGAAGAAATATCCTGTATGAACAATTTTCTTCTGTGACGGGAAAAAAGTTTTGATTTCATCTCTGTTGATAGGTTATAAGATGTCACTTTCCATAAATTACCTTTTTCCCGGATATATACAGGGTCTCCTATAAGTCATAGAAATATAACGGATATCCTATTATACCGAGGGATATCTTCACAGGAAAAAAGTGAATATTGGAGTATTCTTTGAAAGATCATACAAAATCGTTAGAGGCAAAAAATGATTTCAAATAGTGATTTCGTTAATTACATAAATTTCTTTGTTGCTTCGGATATCTCATTGTACCTATCCATGAAATCTGAAGAGGATATCCGATACAGATCCTCGATGGATATTTTATGGATGTCCTTTCAAAATCCTGGAATATCCCGACCTGAATTGGACATGAAACGGATATCCGCAGAAAATACCATGTTTTGTCTCGATATATGTACGATAGGCGCACAAACATGTATGGACACATTTTTTTTGGAAATCTTACTTGTAAACGAAAGGTCCTGTTTCCCTGACGATGGGCTTGGCACCTTGCATAATTTCATCAGGATTTTGGACATCGAACAGAAAAACTTTGAAAGTGAAGGGAAACGGCATTTTCGTGAACATATCCCATTGCTGGGTATTTTCTCTCATGACTTTCATCTATAAAAAAATCATTACTGGCCATTGCACAAGTGATTTTTACAGAATAGTTCATAATTATTCACCTCCCATATTTTATCTGTGATAATCTCAGGCATACCCTTGTTTCCAAAATATAACCCACCACAAACGAAAAGCACTCCAAATATCCCCAAAATCCCAAGAGTTTTATTGGATAGATCTAATTTCAAATTGAACACCATTTTTTTCAGGAGCCTTTTAATCCTAACAGTACCATTCACGCAACTGAATTGGAGGTCATTTTTCGGATGACTTCTGAAGTAATTACACTTATCCTGGGCATAATGCATGATGGACACATTATGATAGGTCATTTAATCTATACAAATGATCAATGTGAATTATGTTTCATTCAGATTCGATTACAGATAAAAACAAAGCATAAAATACAGTTGGTAAACGTAGTACCTATATAGCGAGATATTAATAGATAGGTGGCTGTATATTTACAGATTGTCTGAAAATATCATGAAAATATTATATTCAGATGGAAAACATTTCATCAATCTATAGGGTAGCTCATTTCTAGACTAAAAATAATTGCAAGATGCACAGGGACTTGGTTTCACAGAAAGTGACAATAACTAATTCTCAAATGGTAAATTCTGTATGTAAAATTGAGATTTTTTTGGCGCATTGGTTGCTTCGCCACTACTTGGTATTTACAGCGTGTCTCACTTTAAACGGCCCCCCTTTATATCTCAGTTATTAGTCATGCGATTCCAACCAAATTTGGTGTGGTATGAATAACCATCAATATTGTAATGTATGGAATAAATAAGGTATACAATTTCCTTGTTTATATGGTACGGAAATACATTTGGCACCTGCGCGTGCAGAAGTAAAAAACTCAGGTATGTGTACCTTGAAGATAGGTTTTTCGTAGGTACCAGTTTTGTGCGGGCCAGCAAATTATAAATACGTGGTGTAGGAAATATAGTGTGTAATCGGGAATGTTGTTTGATTACCCTTCTATAAACACCACAAATATGATCAGTTTTACAGAGATGCACATTATTTTGGACAGTGCCGTACGTCCTTATTGAAATAAAAAGGGGGCGATTTTCCATAAAATCATATTAGGCATTTTTTACAGGAAATCTAACCCCATATTATTGTTCCTCATGCTTTCGAATATGCAAAAAATCACCTAACCCTGTATATCTACGATTTATTCAATAGCATATTTCGAGTGAGCATCATCAAATATACTGGGTGACCAGATTTCAAGTCATTCGATCGCGCGGTTGATTTTTTACAGGGGGGGACATTTTAGCTGGGACACGGTGTATGTATAGGTGAATAAATATTAGATGCCGGTTATTTGGCCTTACTTTCGCTACTCTTCCTATTATATATTATATTATAAATCTCTATAAAAAAAGTTATAGGCTCGAGAAATGGATTTTTCAAGGTAATCTGCCTCTAAGTCATCTGACGCAATTCGAAGTCTTCTGAAGATATCTGAAGACTTCTGAAGATCTCTGAAAACTACTCGAAAATTCTGGAGACCTCTGAAATCGTGATATCTATGAAGTCATCTGAAGATCTCTGAGACTTCTAAGATTTTGATTGTCGAAAAAAAAGTACTAGGTTTTTTTTTTCTCTTATCCCGAACAGATATATAATTTTGTAATCAGTGAATCATCATTAGTATCAAGGTTCTTGGATATAGATAGACTTATATTATGAGATAGGATTAAGTTTATCGGTCTTTTTGTTTATTTAAGTATACATAGGTACCCGCTACTTTGGTTATAGATTACCTCTATAGCTCTATATACTCAGAAAGCATCAACATTATCAATATCATATGAGGATATCATAATGATTGCGTTTTGGGCCAATTTCCATATATCTATCTATAATATCCATAATTGGTAATCACTTATTAGGTATAGTTATATCTATTATAGATCGAAACTTTCGGTGAACAAAAATCTCTAATTAGAGAGAAGTGATGATATATACCATATAGTACTTAGGTCACAGTTTAAGGAACATTTTCAATGATTCGAATTATATTGTCGTATTTTGAATCACTGCCAAGTTCCTCGACAGCAACAGAATATTCTATGAATGTTCTCATAACGATCACAACATATACCTCCTTCAGAATATTCCATAAAATATTGATAGAATATGATGAGGATGTTCTAAATGTTCAAAGAATGTTTAAGAGAATATTCATTGAACATTTCAACCAAATATCCTAGGAACGTTCCTAGAATATTCCATTTTACATTCTATGAATGTTATTTGGGAATGATCATAGAATGTATTGTTCGAATATTCTAGGCATTTTATCTAGGTATATTATTTCAGATAGTCTGAGAAGGAGAAAAATGTGTGTTTCCTATAATCATATCATATCATAACTTGCTTCGTTCTTGAGATACAGGAAGTCAAAATTTTTCAGAAAAAAAAACATTTTTCACTGATTATTCAATATTCTTATTATAGCAATACGCCGGGGCTCAGTGAATTCAAATTTACCGCTATTTTCTCCAACTATACTTTTCTTCCTACCCTACCCGAGTTATAACTCGGAATATTATTGGATATGAAATACCGAGTTATGAAATTCCAAGGTATAACTAGGAATTTTGAAGTTTTTATTTTAGGTGTTCCTTCCAGGGCTTCGCGTATTTCCCTGAAATATTTTCCAAGCGTTTTAGAACACTCTGTATACTGAGAATATTTCTAGATAATTCTGAGGATGTTCTATATATATTCATAGAATGTTCTGAGAATGTTCTGAAAAATATTATGAGAACGTTCAGTGCGCACCTTGTGAATTCAAAATCTTCGACGGTAATATTCTGAGAACGTTCTCAGAATCACTTTTGTGCTGTCTGGAATGGTGTCTGATGTTGTCTGTTGATTTGTGATTAAAGTTTGGTTAAATCTGACCCACTTCCAATCTTTCGATTGATTTGATGATATTTAGGAAACAATTTTAGAGTTATGAAAAAAACGAGATGGCGGATCTGATAACGACTATATACCAGCTGATCTGAAGAAATTGTTTCCACACGGACAGAGAAATCCTATGAACCGAAGAAAAAAGAAGAACATATATATTTAACTGGTAGGTATATCGTAAGATGCATAGGTATATAATATGCATAATTATGAATATGATCCAAGATCCAAAAGATGCATCAGCAACAGGCGGTTCTATAGCATCACGGGCACTTTTCTTTGAGAGTTGGGACTTTCCGAACGATGATAATTTTCGGCCGAGAGCTTCGCTCACTGCTTGAAAATAAACATCATTGAAATAGCGAATCACTAGCGGTCTCAACACTAAATGCCATCACAGTACATTTTTCAGGGAGGAAGGAAAATAAAACATAAAAAAATTAAAAAGGGCAGGTTGAGTATAGGGATTCCAACCCGGGATCTCTCCATCTAAAGTGAAATGCTTAGGCATCTTAATCCCTCAGACGAATAAAAATCCTTATCTAAAGCAAAACGCACGCACGTAGTTCGCTTGTCCAGAGACTTGTCTATTCTATTAAAATTACCGGTCCACCCTGTGTTCAAAATAGGCAGGTAGTTCAATTTGAGATTGGCAATATGTCCACTACTGCCAAAGAGCCAAAGAAATAGAAAACAAATAAGAAGAGGAATTGACGGAACTAACCTATAATTTTGCTTTGACATTTGTGATTTACATTTTAATTTTCATTTTCAATATTTTCATAGATTTGCTGAGACTGTTTCTGATTTTCTGCTAGATGAATTTCCAATAAAAATGTGAGCATAGGAGATAATAAACAACTTCCAGCGATCAGTGATATTCTGGATCTGGTGTAACGTTGGGTGCAAGCAACAATCAATATGTTATTGAGATGCCAATCCATTCTGAAAAAGTCCATCTCTTGCAAGTACTTATCAACAAATGCAGAACCGACTGCATCAATTGCGGACACTGTGCAGCCTCCAAGAAATGCAAGAGTGGTTGTTTGTGGAGGAGGCATTATGGGAGCCTCAGTAGTATACCATTTAGCAAAAATGGGATGGGGAAATGACATTGTACTTGTTGAACAAAATAGGTAGGAAATGAAAAAGAAGCGCCTGCCTATCTAGGATTCCAATTTGAAATTGAAACTCAATAGGTTATCATATCCAGGGGCAAACAAATCTTTGAACATTGAGTAGGTATACTTTGAGAAAGTGATTCCTGCATGGTTCCACTACTTACTCTTTTGTGATGAAATATGGTCCCTCCATACAATAAATTTTTGTTCAGAACTGGTCCAACAGATAAGCAATTTTTTTTATTACACTGTTTTCCCTTGTGCTGAATTAGTCCAGTAGTCAAAGTGTTTGATCATAAATATTGGCCAACATCTCATTATATTTTTAAAATTCACAATAACTATTCAAAATACTCTTCATTTATAATCAGTTCATTGATTGTGGAAGCCACTTATATTTTCCTCAGAAGGTTATAGTGTTTAGTTCTGTGTTTAGATAGATAGTCTTCTTCAGAATGAAGTATTGAAGTATTCAAATAACCCCTGGATTGTTTCTTAGAAGTAGATATTGATTTGTTAGAACCTCTATTTGTAGAGTATCCAAACTTACTTGGAGCATCCCCAGCAAAAACCATACACAGTGCTGTGCAGGTAGGTCTGAAGTTCCTTTTGAAGTATGAGCACCAATTGACAATGGATAAACTTTTCTGACAGATTGTTTAGTGTGTTCAGGTATAGATGGGTATAGATAAGTCTTCTTATCAAGAGAAACATCCTGAGACAGTATTTAACCATCTTCCTGAGGTCTGGTCAAAGAAGGGAAATACCACCTAGACTCTTCTTGTTGGTTCAATAGAATCAAATTGAATGAAATTTATTCTAGAAGATTGATGTGTTAATAGTGTATGTAAAACATATCATTCACATTTTGTCCAGCTTGTCACAGAAAACAACTTATGGAAATTATTTTTACAAAACTAAGACTCTCAATCAATGACTACCATACAAAATATCTACTTATCATGAACAAATAGCCAATATTATTTAAGAATATTGAAATCAACATTCAAAGATAATTTATTTTGAAACTGATTTGTTGTATCACAATCTTTTAGTTTGTTATATAATTGTATGCTTATACAATTTGGATTGTTTTGGCCAATGTGGAATCTCTTGAAAGATAAGTGTAACAAAATAGATTTCCAGGTATTGAATTTACATGAAAATTGTTTTACTCATGCCAGATTTTCAAATACATTTAACAAACCATGATTTTTAACATATTTCAATACTTTTGATGAGTGCCTTATTTTTTATTCCTCTTTAATTATATCTATCTAGTACTTTCTCCTTGACTTTCTCATTAGGTATTTCACAGTATTTCATCTATATTCTATTATTTCTACTATTTTTCACTCTCCCAGTTCTTCAGTAGGTATTTTCAAATGTATTTTTGCCAAGAAAATTCGTTTGACAACACTTGATTTTTATCAAACCTATTAATTCTGACATGAGCAATATGCTCTGCAAATCTTCTGCCTATGCTTTGACATGTTTGCTCAATATATTTCATGTTACAGTAGAAACTATTAATTTCATGAATACCTAACTGATCATTGGTACCAATTTTATCTTCAAGTTTGAAAGAAGTTTATTAATGGTATTTTTCACAGTAAATATTGTATGACATTGAATTCCATTCAATGGCCATTGCTTACCTAATAAACAATGACAAATACCAAATATTTTGAATACATTGTGTTATTTTATAAGAGTTGTTAGCCCCTATGTATCTCTATCTAAATGCATAAATTCCAACAAAGCAAGAGTACTCAATACTTGAGAAGGGTTAAACTTATTTTACTTGATGTAATGGAGAATGACTTTAAGTATATCACACTTGAATCGCCAGAATTCTTCAAACTCACATATGGAGATGCTGAAACTTTTTCAATAATGGGGTTCCAGATTATAGTTATATTCCAAGAGCCAGCTGCAAATCTCGACCGTCATCTGAAAACAAAATGATATATTATGTTTCAAAGGCATGTAAAACCATTGTAGTTTATCGACCGGCACCTGTGCCAATCATTGTCCTGAGCAAAATGATTGAAAAATTGCACTTTCCTGTGCGAAAATTTGCACTTGATTTGGCGATTTGATAACGAGATAAGAATTATGCCATCCAATACCAATTGAATGGTGCAGAAGGCACATTTTTCCCTTTCATTAGCTTCTTGTATCATTAGTGAGACTATACAGGGTGGCCCACGGTCGATGGTACCTTAGACGTATACGGAAAACGGTACATTGGATTATCCTGAAAATTTGTTTACTCTAATAAGCGTTTGTGATCTAACGATTCAAAATATTTTCAGCGAAGCAGCGTTGCCACTTTTACCAAAAAGTAGCATCATCTTTGTTATTTCAAATGGAACACCCTGTATTTTATTGCGTTTTTAGATTCTTCTCGAAGAGCTGATTTCATCAATGCATCACACTTGGGGTCTAGCAGGAATTATTACAGAGATATAGGGTGTTCAAAATCGAGATTTTTCAACTTTAGGATTTTTTTGTGTCGAAACTATTCATCATTGGTCAAAACGGTTTACATGTCCCTATATTAACTTTTGATTAACTATCTACCGAAATTTAATTGGAAAAAATACAGGATGGTCCAAGATCCATCGTTTTCCGTATACGTCTAAGGTACCATCGACCGTGGACCGTGGGCCACCCTGTATAGTGACTACCCAACCGAATTCGACCTATATAATGATTTATAATTTTTCCCTAATTCATCAGAATTTTCAAAATCATTCATTTCCTCAAGTTTTACGTTTCACTATGAAAAAATAATTGAAAGAATATTTTTTTCAAACAGAAAACTGAAAAATGACAAAGATCCTTTTTTGTGTAAATTCATCTCATATTTCCATTTGAATTGATGTATTTTAGTTTTAAAATCAATAGGAATCGATAAAATCGCAAAAAAACATTTTAGAGGGAGATTTCAGACGTTTGAGTTGCTGCCAAATGTCTGTTGAGCATCCTATCTTTTTTCATCTCTTGGAGACAACAATATAAACCTCACAATAATACCTTTTGTTTCTGGTGGTTGAAATCCTCTATGGACATCATATGGGTATAATCCCCCTGACTCTAGCCAGGGAACACCCACTAAACATTCCACCCCGCTTGTAGGCTCATCTGACCAATGTCTCCGACGACACTTACGCCTGGTGGCCCATTGTATCTTACCTAGTAGTTTATTATTGTGCCCATTCCATTATCTCTGTACCTTGAACAAGTCTGTACAGATTGTCGCGGCTTCGTCGACTTTTATGTATTGTGTTTGTCCAATTTAGGTAAATAATTTATTTTGTTATTAATCAAACCAAGCCACTGATATACAACAATTCAAAATTCTCATATCCCTTCCCGATTAACTTGGTAAAGCTTCGTATCTTCGGACATCATTGACGGTGTCACCCGAGGACGCGAAAAAAGACACTCTCCGCTCAGCGCGTGTGAACACACCTCGTATAGTAAACGCTCTCGGTCTCGGTAATATACCAAATCCCAAATTTCAAACCATCTAAAATATAATCGCTCGACAGTGTTCACGCGGACAATAAAATAACGGTGCTACCTATCAGTTTACCCCAGAACCCAGGATCCAGACTATACGAGCCAGGAAAACCAGGACATCGCAGAAAAGCCGGCAATCTGGAATCAGGTAGGAAGTGGCACCAAGTTTTTTTATAACTCCCTAAATACAGTCCATTTTCTATATCTTTTAACATTTTGGTCCATCGAGCCATCGGATGATGCTCTCTCAGATATTGTTGTATTTTTTTGGCATGGTTTGAATAATTATTCAATTTGCAAAACGTATAATTTGAAAATCATATCGCTGTCCTTTTCACTCGCATACATAAAATATCTCTCTCTGATATATTTATTTCTTTACACTCGCATATCATCGCATTGAATGAGGTAAAAACTTATCGCTAGATTTACCCTTTTTTGTGAGGGAATCCTCAATACGTTGAACTTTTGCTTCTCGCTCTCCTCTCAGCTGATTTACTCACTCATTCGATTTCTAAGTGTACCAGGGTCATACGAAAAGATTTTGAAATTATTTATTTATCTCATTAGATTTTTCAAAGAAAGTTTCCACTCATTCAATTTCTAAGTGTACCAGGGTTATACGAGAAGATTCTGAAATTATTTATTTATCTCATTAGATTTTTCAAAGAAAGTTTCCAAATTTTGGTGATTTGTTCAACTAAAATATGGCTGCTAATATCAATAAACTTAAACAGCAGATAGCATTTCGTGATATGAACGTTAATGAGCTAAAAACTATTTTTCAACATTCAGCTATGGCGGAAACTAATGTGGCATATCATCGCGCTTTCAAAGTTGCATACAAGCATTTCGAAACAATTCGTGAAGAATTTAAAAAGGCTCATCAGAATATCTTAACTGTTGGCTCTATTATCGACGGTACTAATCTTGAAGATCATGAAAAAATTAGAAAGGCATTCGAAGACGAGGCTATCTCAATCGAGACCACTTATTATTCATTGTTTGGCGATCCCGACAGTGATCAAAGTGCTCCAATAGTTCCTCAACCGAATGTTAAACTACCTCAAATTGAAGTGCCCAAGTTCGCTGGAGACTATAAGAAATTCAGAGGTTTCATAGATATCTATGATTCTCTAGTACATAACAACCCTACTCTCTCAAACATTGAAAAATTTACCCACCTCTGTAACTCTCTCCAAGGTCCAGCTCTGTCATTGATTCAATGTACCTCCCTTACAGGAGATAATTATGAAATTGCTTATAACGCGCTCACGAAGAGATATCATAATAAAAGATTAATAGCAACGGCTTATCTTCAGGAGATTGATAATTGCCCTAAAATCTCAGAAAATAACGCGAATGCAGTCAACTTGCGCAAGTTGATAGACACTTTCGATGAAAACATTGCAGCTCTCAAAAATATGAACTTTCCTGTAGATAAGTGGGATTTTCTCTTATTTTTCTGGTTAATGAAGCGCCTTGATTCGAACACTGTTACACAATTTGAATTCAAACAAAACTCAACAGACATTCCTTCCTATGAGTCTCTCAAGGATTTCATCACACAACAATGCAATGCTCTAGACACTGTTGGTGCCTCACAAAAGTCGTCAAAGGTGCCTCCAACCGAAAAAAAATATTTTGTACGCCCCTCGTATATGAATCATCCAAGTCAGGTGCGAGCCTCGGCGTTGATGTCGACGACAAATAAGGTTTATTGTTTTGTCTGTAAGAACTCGGATCATGCTATTTATACTTGTCAGAGCTTTCTATCGAAATCTTCGAAAGAAAGACAAGATTTTGTTAAAGCCAATAGTTGGTGCTTGAATTGTTTAGGAACTAAGCATAGTGTCCGATTCTGCTCGTCGAAATCTAGTTGTCGCACTTGTGGCAGAAGACACCATACTTTATTACACGCGAATGCTGAAATGACTCCAGTAGCGCACGCAAGCGGGGCATCAATGATTGGCACCCGCGCATCTAGCTCGGGCTTCGGGCAGAGCGGCACGCGTATCGCGGATTCAGGCATCCCAATAGCCGAAGTGAACTCACTCGCGGGAATCGTACACGATATACAGGGCGTTCTACTCGCTACCGCACAGATAGAAGTTGAAGATAAATTAAATGAATCTCATAAAATTCGTGTTCTGTTAGATTGCGGAAGTCAAGTGAACTTTATTACACAGAAATGTGCTAATCAGTTAGGATTATCTCGTTTCAAATCGCACATTTCTGTAAGCGGGTTAGGTCAAGTGGAAGTGAACTCAATCTCAAACTCCGTGACTTGTCGGATTCATCCAATCGGTAAAATGCATCCCGCGTTTACACTCGATGCCATGATTTTACCAAAAATTTGTACGAATTTGCCTAGTTCTCGCATCCGTGACGTTTCGTGGCCACATATTCGTGACCTACCCCTAGCTGACCCCAACTTTCACTCTCCAGGTGCTATTGACATGCTCTTAGGAGCAGACATTTTTCCGCAAATACTCCTCAATGACAGTGCAGTAGGAAATAAAAATGAGCCTATAGCACTTTCCACTGTTTTTGGTTGGGTTCTAATGGGCTCCACCCCCATCTCAATGAATTCACAGCATATTAGTTCTCTTCTCTGTGTGACAGATACCTGTCATATCGACCAAACTCTCAAAATGTTCTGGCAAATCGAAGAAGTTCCAGAAACTTCTCCAATATCTCCCGAAGAAACTGCATGTGAAGATAATTTTGTTAAAACTGTATCGCGTGATAATTCAGGACGATATACAGTATCACTGCCCTTTAGGGATGAATCACCTCCCTATTTTGGGGACACTCGTTCGCTCGCGATGCGTAGATTTTTTTCGTTGGAAAAACGACTAATAAATGATCCTAATCTGTATGAACAATATTCAGCTTTCATGAAAGATTATTTGGAATCTGATCACATGGAGGAAATTATTGAAAACTCTTTACCAAAAAATGTATTTTACATCCCTCATCATGGAATTTTGAAACCAGAAAGTACCACCACTAAGTTAAGGGTGGTATTAGATGCATCAGCTCGTGTTCCAGGTTTTTCGTCTTTGAATGACTCTCTTCTAATTGGTCCTAAGTTGCAACAGAACATTGTTTCCCTATTATTAAATTTCCGATTGTCAGAGTATGTTATGTCAGCCGATATAAAACAAATGTATAGGCAAATTCTGGTTTTTCCCGAACACACCAATTATCAAAGAATAGTTTGGAGATTTTCCCCTCATGAGCCTATTACCGATTACAGGTTGAAAACTGTGAGTTTCGGTGTTGCCTCAAGCCCATATCTTGCCCTCCGGACAGTGTTGCAGTTATGTAATGATGAAAGGAAACGATTTCCCAATGCCGCTCATATTCTGGAAACGTGTCTATATGTTGATGACCTTTTATTTGGATGTAACTCCTTCAACGAAGCTTTATCTTTACAACGAGAATTAATTGAATTGTTAGCAGCAGGTGGTTTTCTCCTGCGTAAGTGGGGAAGTAACGATCAAAAGCTTCTAGCTGGTCTTCCAAAAGAGCTTCTCCAGGATGAATCGCTCTCTTGTGATTTTGAAAATAGTCATGTCATAAAGGTTCTTGGCCTGAAATGGCACCCTTTCTCCGATTCTTTCTCCTACGATGTTAAACCTCTCAATCGCACTTGCACAAAGCGGGTTATACTCTCTGAACTCGCTAGAATATACGATCCTATCGGATTTCTATCCCCGCTGACATTTTACGCAAAATTACTTATACAAAATCTCTGGTCTCTTGGTTTAACCTGGGATGACCGCCCTCCTATCGAGTTGTTGAAAATCTGGGAGCGATATGTAAATGAGTTGTCTCTATTATCGTCTTTTCAGCTTCCCAGACGTATTCTGTCAAAAGCTGAAGGTACCTACGACCTGCATGGGTTTTGTGATGCCTCAGAGCGAGGTTATGCGGCAATAGTGTATCTCAGATTTTGTCCCTCCAGTTCCGACCCGCCTCAAGTATTCATGATTTGTGCTAAGTCCAAAGTAGCTCCCCTCAAACGAATTTCACTGCCCCGATTAGAGTTGTGCTCAGCAGTTTTATTATCGAAACTTGTGGCTTTCACCCTTGAAACGTACGAAGGTAAAATAACTATTAGTGAGATCCATGCATGGTCCGATTCGACTACAGCGCTGACGTGGATTAAAAATTCACCCCACAAATATAAAACTTTCATAAGCAATAGAAGTTCGTATATTCAGGAGAGAATTTCCCCTTCCCACTGGCATCATGTTCCTTCAAAGTATAATGCAGCGGATTGTGCTAGTCGTGGCTTATTTCCTTCGGAACTGCTTGAACATCCTCTTTGGTGGTCCGGTCCAGAGTTTCTCATTTTATCAGCTGATTGTTGGCCTGTTTTACCAGTTCCAACTTCGATTCCCCAGGCTGAGGCAGAAGAACGTAGATTAGTGTTGATTTCTGTAGTAACATTAGAAGCATTGGACCACTTGCTCGAAAAATTTTCTTCTTTGGCAAAAATTAAAAGGATTGTGGCATATATGCTACGCTTTATTCATAACACACGTTTTCCACAAAATAAAAAAAACGGCTTCTTGAATCAATTTGAAACTCACGAAGCGCTCTTGCTCTTAGTAAAACGAACTCAAGAATCATGCTTTCTTGATGACATTTCACGGCTCGATAAAAAGCAACCCGTCTCCAAACCGCTCAGGAAATTGTGTCCTTTTGTAGATACCGCGGGTATTCTCAGGGTCGGCGGTAGATTACGCTTTTCTCAACTCTCATATGATAAAAAACATCCCGCCTTACTTCCCAGAGTGAGTCGGTTAACTCATCTCATCATTGAAGAGACTCATAATTTAAATATGCATCCTGGTATTCACACACTACATTTTTTGATATTGCAAAATTTCTGGATTCTATCGGCCAAAAGAGCAATAGGCAGAATAGTTCACAGGTGCATGAAATGTTTTCGGTTGAATCCTGCGCAGATTCAACCAGCCATGGGAGATTTGCCGGCTTGCAGAATTTCGCAGGTGAAGGCATTCTCAATAGTAGGGGTGGATTATGCTGGTCCCTTAACTATCAAACTCGGCAAGACACGCAAATCGTCAACATCTAAAGCATATATTTGCCTTTTCGTATG
Organism: Phaedon cochleariae; assembly: GCA_918026855.4. Taxonomy (NCBI): domain Eukaryota; kingdom Metazoa; phylum Arthropoda; class Insecta; order Coleoptera; family Chrysomelidae; genus Phaedon; species Phaedon cochleariae. The sequence goes on from OU896719.1 coordinate 30,563,402, forward strand.
TTTTGTTACAAAGGCTTTACATGTTGAACTCGCATCAGACTTGTCTACTGAAGCCTTTCTCGCGTCATTTAGGCGATTCATAGCGCGTCGTGGGCGATGCAGCCAGCTCTACAGCGACTGCGGTACAAATTTTATTGGCGCTCATCGATACTTTGTGGAAATCATGCAGAATGTTGCAAAATCGGAATCAATTGCCTGGAAGCACCATCCTCCTAGTGGGGCACATTTCAACGGTTTGATCGAGGCTGGGGTGAAATCTTTGAAGACTCATCTACGACGGGTAATTGGTGATCAGATTTTGAATTATGAAGAGCTATACACAGTATTGGTGCAAGTGGAGGCATTACTAAATTCGCGTCCTCTATCTGCATTCAGCAGTGATCCGCAAGATTTTTCAGTTTTGACCCCGGGACATTTTCTGACTCTGGAGCCATTGACCTGCGTTCCAGACCCTGATTTGAAAAATCTAAAGATCAATACTTTATCGAGGTGGCAGTTGTTGGTTCGCCTGCATCAAGACTTTTGGTCTCGTTGGCATCAGGAGTATCTCCACACTCTCCAGCAGAGGTCCAAATGGACCGACCCATCCAAAATAATTCTACCTGATACTCTGGTCTTAATTAAAAATGAGAATATTCCTCCCCTACACTGGCCTCTAGGTCGGATTGTGGAAACACATCCTGGCAAAGACGGCATTGTACGGGTAGTCACGGTTCGCACAAAAAATGGACTCATGAAGAGACCGGTAGTTAAACTTTCGCCTCTTCCCATATCAGAAGTCCACATTTAAAAATATTTTTAAAGGTCGGCGGTATGTCGCGGCTTCGTCGACTTTTATGTATTGTGTTTGTCCAATTTAGGTAAATAATTTATTTTGTTATTAATCAAACCAAGCCACTGATATACAACAATTCAAAATTCTCATATCCCTTCCCGATTAACTTGGTAAAGCTTCGTATCTTCGGACATCATTGACGGTGTCACCCGAGGACGCGAAAAAAGACACTCTCCGCTCAGCGCGTGTGAACACACCTCGTATAGTAAACGCTCTCGGTCTCGGTAATATACCAAATCCCAAATTTCAAACCATCTAAAATATAATCGCTCGACAGTGTTCACGCGGACAATAAAATAACGGTGCTACCTATCAGTTTACCCCAGAACCCAGGATCCAGACTATACGAGCCAGGAAAACCAGGACATCGCAGAAAAGCCGGCAATCTGGAATCAGGTAGGAAGTGGCACCAAGTTTTTTTATAACTCCCTAAATACAGTCCATTTTCTATATCTTTTAACACAGATCTTTCACTAGATGTGAGTTATATACTTCTGGTTCGCCAACTGGTTGCCCAAAAATCTTCTGTTTTTGCGGTCCAATTAGGGCTTCGCGAGACCAAGAGTCCAGTCTTGGTCTTGTCTTGGTCTTGATACAAGTCCAAGACCAAGACTTAATAAATCTTCCCAAGACCAAGACTTGACTTCCGAGACCAAGACCAAGAGTCTTGGTCTTCGTCTCGAAAGAAAAATAATGAACTTGAATCTACACAATTTTTAAAAAAATCTGAAGGAAATGTAATGACATTTTATTATACAGTCCCATTCTGGTGAGGCCTCTACTGGCGCATGGCCAGTCATGAGTCCCGTATCAGTTTCTATCTGCACTCTGGTCAAGTTGAGCAGGTCTTAAGTTCGTTTATGACTTGGTTCCTTAATGTATTGTTTCCCATGTCTGTTTCTTGGGATGTTTTCTCTGAATCCAGTCTTTAACTGACACTCGTGCTATATGTTTTGGTACTCCAAGAGCCTGTCCTGGATCTGGCTTGTTGTCCGACCCTCTTCTTGCAAGTTCGTCAGCCTTCTCATTGCCAGCGATCCCCTGATGATCTGGCACCCAGATTAGCTTGACGTAGTTCTGGTCTGCCAAAGTTCTCACTTTCCTCTTGCAATCCCATACCAGTCGAGATGTCGATCACTGCCTGGCTTTCTAATGCCTTCAATAACGCTTGACTGTCTGACATGAAAATGGTCCGTCCATACAATCAATTTTTGTTTAGAACTGGTCCAACAGATAAGCAATTATTTTTTTGTGGACACTGTTTTCCCTTGTGCTGAATTAGTCCAGTAGTCGATGTGTTTGATTATAAACATTGGCCAACATCTCATTATATTTTTAAAATTCTCAAAAAGTGCCCACTCCATTATCTATGTACTGGTTGCCCAAAAATCTTCTGTCTTTTGCAGTCCAATGCCTCGCATTTGTACAGTATATGTGATACTGTTTCTGGTTCCTTCCCGGATAGTCTGCAGCTTGGATCGCCATTATACAGTCCCATTCTGGTGAGGTGCTCCTTTATCCCGTATCAGTTTTCATATGTACTCTGGTCGAGTTGAGCAGGTCTAAAGTTCGTTTATGACTTGGTTCCTTAATGTATTGTTCTCCATGTCTGTTTCTTGGGATGTTTTGCCTGAATTCAGTCTTTAACTGACATTCGTGCTATATGTTTTGGTACTCCAAGAGCCTGGATTTGGCTCGTTGTCCGACTCTCTTCTTGCAAGTTCGTCAGTCTCCTCATTGCCAGCGATCCCCTGATGTCCTGGCACCCAGATTAGCTTGACGCAGTTCTGGTCTGCCAAAGTTCTCAGTTTCCTCTTGCAATCCCATACCAGTCGAGATGTCACTTCCTGGCTTTCTATTGCCTTCAATACCGCTTGACTGTATGGCATAATGCGGATCTGCTGATTTTTCACGGCTCTCCTTTCGTACACTTCTGCTTGAAAAACTGAGACATACTTCCCCAATTAGTAGCTGAGGCTAATCTCCGGATGTTTGGAGTATACTCTTGCTCCTGACCCATTTGCAGTCTTGGACACGTCTGTATACCAGATCTTTCCCTGCAGTATGGTGTTGAGTTCTCCATCATTCCATTCAGATCTGTCTGGTATGGACACTCTGAATGAAGTGTCAAATATAAAAACAATAACACCTTAGGATACAGTTATTCCTTATCAATATCTCATTTACTGGGTACCTGCTCATAAATTCTCATTAAGACTTATGGAGTAGGTATGTTCTTTTAGAGTTGGAGGTGGCACAACATGGCATTCATCGGGGCTAGTGGGAGTGTTCAAACCAAGTTTGGCTCAAGTGAAACTCACGAAATCGAGCGTGGAATTATACGAGGAGCTCGAGAAAAAAGGTCTGCCTACAGGTTGGAAACAATGCGGAAGTTTGAATGTTGCTAGGACCAGAGATCGGATGACCCTTTTCAGGAGAATGAAGGCACAAGCTGAGTAAGTTTTTCTCAGGTTCTGCAGAAATTCACCTTCTGTAGAAAACACATTATAAGTAGGCATAGATAGAGTAAATCAAACTAAAATCCAACTGAGTATACCTACTTAGAATAAAATATTATGAATAGGTACCAATAGTTAATTGGACCTTATCAAATTAGGGAGCCCCTATTATCAGAATTTTTAGTTCTTATTTTGTTTTTAAAACCAACAGCAAGTAAATGGGATAAGGCCATAGTTTGTAAACCACAGTTTACAGGATTTTAAGTGGCCTAGGTATGGCTGTTGGAGTCCAAATTGGATGTTATTCAATATTTAATTTCAAGAATGAAAAGTCAGCAGCTAGTTTCAGCTGCCATGTAAGACATTTGTCACACATAAAAACTTTGTTTGCATTTTTTCCAGATTCATCTTATTAAAAAAAAAAAATGATCAAATTTTTCACGATTCCAAACAAAAGAAGAAATAACTGGTTGTCGAATAGTTCCATCATGCAAGTCAATTTTTCCAATGACATGTCAAGCCAATCAAATGATTTACTCATATCACTCAGATATAGGAAAAAAGTATTTTTTCCATGATTGCAATAATTTTTCAACTACTACAGGCCATGACTAAAGCTAATGAAATTTGCAAATTCTTTCAGTTCATCTTTATATTTGTCATCAACAATCATTGAAGCATTGAACAAGAATGTGATTGTGAATCGCAGGTAACATTGGGATTTGAACCTGAGACCTGCAAGCTAAATGATACATAATATCCCCCTAGTAACTAACTTCAGAGCACTACTGGAGATGACGTCACATTTTCAGCAATGAATGGCAAATGTTAGAATTTCAAATGATGATTTTTGAGACATAACTGATTATTAAAAACTGCTTCGGCTCTCTGTTTGAAATCTCAAGTGTTCAAAATCTTCCTTCTCAATCTTAATGTTTTTTCAAATGGTAGTATTTCAAGGTATATGTGCAGCTCGAGGTGGTCCAATGGGGAAGTTTTCTATATTGAGGTTTTTATTACATAGTGAAGTTTGTAAAAAATAATATATACGTATTTTTTCCTTTTTTCGTAAGATCAAATTTCACTTTTCACTAAATAAAAGAGGAACTTGGCTCCTCCACCATTTCTTGAGTTACTTTATGAAAATCCACATTCATACAGAGTTAAAATACGATTCCCTGTGCCAGTACTACGTTGCCGACATCATCAATATATCTAGATTTCCGGAAATTGTTCTTTGTAATAATTATATCATAACAGCGATGGGGTATAATAGGTTCTTCAATTCTACTTTGTCAAGTATTATGAATAATTCCCATAAATCTCTCATTGGCTGAGTGCAGATGATTACTAATAAGGATAAATTATGATATTTTGCGATAGTATCTATAATTTTTCACTATATATACACTATATATATTTATATTACAATATGTTATTCATTACTTGTCAGTAATTTTTTTGCTAATGAATTCGTTCCTTGATATAACGGATCCATTTTCTAGGAAAGTTCAGATTATATCCTGCAATATCGCCTAATACTTCGAGGTGGTGTGGACGGAACACCACTCAAATACTGACAGACACAACAAGAGGAAGGAGCCATGGGTGTCGGCTTCATTCTGTTCTGATCGATGGTAGTGAATTAGGAAGGATAGTATCATTGAATGTAGCCGATAGTGATTCATTGATCAATGATAATTTCGTTTAGGATTGAGCTCTTTTCGAGATATTTCAATGCATAAATAACAAAACCATAACCTGTCAGAATGAAGCCAACTACCCTCTGCATTCCTGCTCCGATTGCATTTGTGGTTATCAATGTTTTTGTTTACCAGTTTTACTTCTTCTTCTATTAATTAGATTAATAATTAATTATTTTATTCGTGTTTCATTCGTTAGCTATTTGTTAACTATTCGTTAGCTATTTGCTAGCAATATTATTCACCATCAGCTATATTCAGACTAGATTCAGAAAGTACGTCACATTTTGGCGCCCAAAAAATTAGAAATTGCTTTATTTTGGAAATGAAAACGACTTGGACTTTATCGGTCGCCAATCTGTACAGCATGGACATAAAACTGCAGAGTTCGGAACTCATTTTATGAAAATTCTTTTGAAGGAAACTTCCCCATTGACTTTGGATGAACATAACCCTGTTTTTTTTATTTGGGTTTTTTAAAATGATTTATGAATATTCAGGTCTTGGCAAATAGAATGTGAAGTGCTGACACCTGAACAGTGCAAAGAAAAATGCTCATTATTAAATGTTTCTGATTTGATGGGTGGAATTTGGATTCCTGGAGATGGAGTTGGCGATCCATATGAGACATGTTTATCTGTGGTATCAGAAGCCAAGAAATTGGGTAAATTTACAATCTCTCAAAAAAAAATAGTATGTTTCATTACGATTCTGGAAATAGGAATTTTTCCGTACGCGTGTGACAAATTCTGTTTTCTTTTTAGATTCCATAAATTCTTCGTATATGCCAATTCATACTTTTTTCTTGAAATTTCCGAAAACAAATTCAACTTTCGCAGCTTCTTCCATTATCTCTGTCTCTGGCGGTGTATTTATCATAATCGTCACATCTCCGTATATACATCATATTATTTATTATGAATTGTTGGAATAATATTTGATGGAAAATGCGATTTCTATCAAAAGCAATAATGAGAACGACCCTAAAGAATTTAAAAAACTTCTTCTGACAGTTGTGACAACTATTCAAAGCTGAACAGCAGCCAAGTTTGGTCGATTTTTGTTAATTCTCCATGGAAATGTATGTGGTGTTGGCAAAGTGCTGTGAGAAAAAATATTTCTCACAGTATGAGCAATACATGGTTTTGAAACTAGGTTAGCTATGAGAAATGCGCTACGTTTCATAGCAGTAGTAGAATAGTTATTTAACCAACTAGTGTATTAATGAGGACGATTAATGATCGAGATATTTTAACGTGCGAGCGAAGCGAGTGCGTTAATGTTCGAGATCATTAATCGCCTTTTAATATACAAGTTGGTTACAAAATTTTTTCGTCGACTATATTTCTCATTTCTCGTACAATGAAGAAAACTTGGTTCGCGAATTCATCATCCATCCGGAAACTGCTAAGAATCACCCAGTAGCCTTGTTACTGACATTAGTGTCATTTGTCATTTGTCGAAATGATCAACATAGGAAATAAATTCCTTGTATTAGAAAACAGGAATTAAAATCGTGTCAGAAACTTGGAAAGGCGAACCCAATAACGGAAAATCGTCGATGAAATCCATATTTTCGATTTAAATGCAGATTCCGCTAGTTATAGCATCAACAATGAATGCACGCGGTGTATGTTTGGTTGCCTATAAAACAATCGTGCATTAATAGACAAATCGTCCATTAATAGGGGTCCTTAATGAACGATTTCATATACATTAAACTTAGTCGTTAATACGAGGTCGACGGAAAAAATGATTTTTCCGTGCTTGCATGACTCGATGAAAATTTGTCACACGCGCACTCGTAATCCAATTTGCAGAATGCCTAGATTCTGAGTACAAGTTCGCACATTATGACCATGTTTTAGGGGTTAGAATAATAGAAAATTGTACAGTGAAAAAAGTCAACCAGTCGAACAGTAGAGTGACTGGTGTTGAAACTGATTTGGGATTCATCAACTGTGAATATTTCGTGAATTGTGCTGGTTTCTGGGCAAGAGGCGTCGGCCAGTTATCAGAACCCTATGTAAAAGTACCTCTACATGCAGTGGAACACTACTATTTGCACACGAAACCAATTCCTGGTCTGGATCCCATGTTACCAGGTAATATGATATGATAATCACCCAAAGTGTGAAACCCAAATTGTTGGTTGAATTTTCGAATAACATTATACTCTCATGTCAATCTTCATCAATCTGAAGATTATATTGATTTTTTCCCAGTGGCAATCAGGCTAATTGACATAATCAATAATAGTAACTGAGGAATCTTCATCAAATGATGGATTATTCAGAATCACCAATCCACGCATTGTACAGTCCAAATTGGACACTTTTGAAAGTCCGATTCTCGAACCAGATGGAAGGAAACTGATGCCTGTGTCTGAGGGTCGATACTCATGAAAAACTGAATGGTGAAATCTGCACATCGATATCTGTCTTCGTTTCGGAGTTACAAGGTGTTTTTCGAAAATGGGCATTTTTGAAAAGTGGCTACAGATATATTTTTTGGCAGAAACTGTCTGTTCTTATGAAAATAACTGCAAAATATTGAGTTTGTGATACAAATTATTCTCGAGGCACTAAAATCGGCCTTCCTATATCTAGTTCGAGAATATAACATGTTCTTCTTGAAAGAACAGTTCTATTTTGCAAGTAGGTATAAGGTGACTGATTTCAGTGCCTGAGGATCAATTTTCATGTCAATCTCAATACCTTGGAAAAGTTTTCATGAAAACGAAGAATTTTTGCCAAAAAATGGAGTTTTAGCCACTTTTCACAAATTCACATTTTCGAAAAACACCTTGTAACCCTGAAATAAAGATATACAGGGTGCCCCATAAACATACTGACAAATTTTAAGGGATGGTAGAGGACATCAATATAAACATTTTTGCTCGATAAACATAAGTCCGGAATTACAAAACAAAAAATGATTAAAAGTCATTAATAATAATTAATGATTAGTAAAAAAAAGTTATTGGAAGTTTTATTAGTATTTCAATGTTTCAATAAACGCATTATTGGTACAATGTAAGGTATAATTTTGAAGCATTTATTTTTTTTTTCATAGATGTAAGAGATATGGTTTCTTTTTTCTTCAAAACGAAGGTAGATACGGAAAAATTTCAAGGGACAAAAAAGTTTCATTTTTAGTTGTTCATTTGAAAAAAATTATCATAATTACAAGAAATCTACTGGGCGATATTTTTTTGTGCAAAAACTATCCGATATAGCCGTGGGCACGCCCCTGAAATTATTGGGCAAATTCTAATAGCTCCAAAAGATACCTTATAAATGTATCAATAATCTGTGAAAATTTCATTAAATTCGACTGAATCGTTTTTACGATATTAATAAAAAATCGATTTTTAAAAAAAAATTTAACACCCTGTATCTCGAAAACGAAGAGTTTCCGAACTTATGTTTTTCGAGCAAAAATGTTTATTTTTTTTTTTTTTTTTTTTTTTTTTATCGCTTGGAGCGCACGAGAGGGAATCCCTATAATGTTCAAAGAACATCGTGCGTTCCTAGGGAGGATAGGGATAGGAGGTAGGTATTGGAATTCTTTTTGAACTTCTGGAGATTATATGTTGTTGGGAACACTTCCACAGGCAATGAATTCCAGAGCCTAGCCGTTCTATGGATGAAGGAGTTTTGATAAAGTGCTGTTCGGCATCTTTCGAGGTTGACAACGAAGGGATGTGCTGACTGGGCTTGTCTAGTTCGTCTGACTGGTATTGCTAGTGAAGGGATGATAGCAGAGATTTCCGAAGAACATTTCCCGTGGAAGTATCGATAGAAAAGTGAAAGGTCGCCGACCTTTCTACGGTGTTCCAATGATGTCAAAGAGTGAGTGAGTGTGGCGTCACCCACCAAGCGGATGGCTCTTCTCTGGATGGAATCTAAGAGCATCAGCGTATGTTTCGGTGCTGAACCCCATATTTTGATGTTCTCTACCATCCCTTGAAGTTTGTCGGTATGTTTATGGGACACCCTGTATATATCGGTATACGGTTTTCACCTTTGAGTTGGTCATGTGAATTGATCAACAGTGCCCAATTTGGCACATCCTGTACATGACTTTGATGTAAATCTCTGTTGAATTTTGCAATTTGGTGTATATGTGAAAGGTTTAACTTAAAAATCCCTGATAGTACCTTTTGAAATTTGATCCCACATATTTGAATTCAGAAAAAAGTTTCAAAGAAACAAAGGTATATGTACACATTGCTGGGCTTCATTGACTTATGGAAATGAAGTATGGATCATATCATTTGATTTTTTTCTGCCACCCTGTAACTTGTTAATATGAAGAAAAAGTAAGGACAGGTTCGAAAAAATCGTATAAAATTATTCCAGAAAAGTTTCTGAATGACCAAAATATGTTGAGAATTACTAGGATGAGGGGGGGTGACACATTTAGGTGGGAAAAAAATATTTTGGACAATTATTGTTTCAAAAGTAGTATTAAAAGAAAAACGGGTGAAACACTACAACTAATAGTTTTTTATTACTCTTTGAGAAACCAGTTGATCATAATCAAATATATATACTTCTTCAGTTATTTTCACGTGTCCAGTCAAGGTCAGCAACCAGTAATGCATAAACTGTAACCAACCACTGTACTCCAAAATACTCTACAGGATCTAAAAGCGAAACGGAAATTGAACTAACAATTTTGGTTTAACATAAATGTGACTTGCTGTATGAGGTTCCGTTTTAGATCAAAAAGTTATTCATCTGATATATAGATATTTTGAATTAAATTGTGGTAAAGTTGAAGATAGAAGATATACCAACCGTGTTGAAACTTAACCTTCAACATTTTCTTGTAGAATATCAAATATTAGAGTATATCCTAAAAATGAATTATGAACAAATCAATGACATAGTGAGGTTTTTGAATTACTGAAATTAACAATTTGTAATAAATAACAACCAAATTGATTTTGAAACTGTTTGTGTGCATTAATTTCTTTAATCAGTGTATATTAGAGTTCCTGTATGTACTTGACACTACTGTTTTGACGTTTTTTTGTATATTATTCGCGAGATTCACGAAGTGGGCGACATCTAGGTTACATAATACGAACTTCAAACTGGGGGAAAACAAACTGTTGTCTATGGATAAAGTGCATAGACTACATTGCATTCAGCTTGCTGTAGCTGTAGTCAAACTTGTCAATGACATAAAGTGTTGGCACTGTTGGTAGTGATGATGGTTGAGTTAGTTAATTTTTTTACATCATTACATTTTTATTAGTTTAGTGAACAGTGAACAGGTAAAGAATTGGAGATAGTTTAAACAATTCAAACTAATTATGACGAGCAAATCAATTGACATATAAAAGAAAAGCTACAACATGTTTACAATACCCAGATTGTCCTGCTTTGCATGAACAAATACAAATCCATTGTTCTACAGGAGTTCCTCTGGACCCCAACTTCAATTTTACTTCATGTGTGGAAGATTTCATCGCCGAAGTTTGTAGACAAAGTGCAAAAATGTGCCTTTTGTTGATGTCTTCTGCCTCACACAATCATATGATTAGCACGAAGAACTGCTTCTCCTTCCACTACTGGTCGGCTTTTTCCGTCTAAATAGATCAAAATATCTGCCGAAAGAACATCTACCAACAGGCATTATTAGCGTTTTCAACCGAATGTTGACAATTGATGTCAAAAAATTTAAAAACATCACTCTTATCAGTACACAGTACACAAGCTAATGGCACTAACACTAAGGGAATTGAGTGAGGATTAAGTTTGTTTTCCCCCAGTTTTGACGTAGCTTTGACATGGAACGATGAAAACCGAGCGCCACCTGGTGACATTGATTTCCGCGAATACAAAATATTATACAAAAAACGTCAAAACAGCTGTGTCAAGTATGTTTAGGAACTCTAGTGTATATCAACTCAAGGTGATGTATTAGGTAGACAAAGATGAGTATTTTAGACTTTGATCAACATAAACAGTGCCTCATATAATAATCACTCATTGAAGTCAGAATCACTGGTACAAGGTGTACACTGTACATGATTGTTTTGGTTGTAGTTGTGAGAGATCAAGACGGGTACATTTATTTCAGAGAAAATAAGGGTAGGCTATTAGCAGGAGGATTTGAACCAGTTGCCAAACCTGCTTTTGAAGATGGTAAAATACCAGGTGAGTGAAAAAAATCATGGAAATTCTGGCATTCAACAATAGGTATTTGTAATTATGTTCATGTTTCTGTATGGTGAAACAATCAGTAAACATTTTGACATAACTTTCATGATGGTCTGTTTCAATCTTTTCAAGAGAAAAAATTAGCTCATCTTGTTAATTATGAGTTTTGTGATTCATTCGATTTTAATTTCTGTCTGGCAATTATCAGGCATTGATGATATTGATACAATAGCAGATATGTTTGTTATTTGCAAAAGTAATTATTGCTTTTATTGGTTGTTGAAAATGTAACACTTTTGGTGCTTATCGGTGAATCACGTCGACGAGAGCTAGCTGATTTTTATAACTGTAACAAAGGGTTCTGCAAATAATCAGTTTTTCCATCAAATATCTTTTATACTCGAAAAGATCAATATAAAATTGGTATTTTTTTTTATTTTAGCAAACAGTAAAGACCGCGAATTACCAGAAGACTGGGATCACTTTCATGTATTGCTGGAACAACTTTTGCACAGAGTGCCAAGCTTAGGATCTGCCGTACTCGACAAACTGTGTAATGGACCGGAAGCTTTCAGTCCTGATTGTAAATGGATAGTAGGTGAAGCACCAGAGGTAAGTTTGGTGTTACTATATGATGTGTTAATATTTTAGGGGTTGGTCTTTGAGGCCAATTCAAGAAAAAGAAATCGCTCTGACCATCTATCCTGAACGTCTCGATTTTCTGACATTATGTGTGGATATGCAAAAGGTCCAATTTTCAATGCTCTGGCGCCCAAATCAGGGTGAATTTGGAAATGCTACCAGATCAATGACAACCAGTTTCTTGTGGCTCAAACTGGATGATATGAATGTGGTTTTGAGCGATGTCATATTCCACACATGATGTCATGTATACGCCTTTCAAATAAATCAAATAATTCGTTAATATCTCACACAATTCGTTCAATTCAGTTTTAAAATCAACCCATCCTGAATGGAAAACCCGTTAGTTATCAATAATTAGTCAATTATCAACTGGATAGTAGGAGAGCCGACCGTTATTTCAGATATTCAGTCTCGAATAGATGACAATGTCAAATGCGGCATTCTGTCTCTGGATCTGTGTAAGGCCTTTGACACTGTAAATCATAATATTTTATTGACTAAATTATCATTAATAAGTGTCAGAGGCAAAATTCATGATTGGTTTCAAAATTATCTGGAGAATAGGAAACAGTTTGTTGATGTGAATAATACTTGTAGTTCCTTGATGAATATTACATGTGGTGTACCGCAAGGGTCAGTTTTGGGGCCAATTTTATTTTTAATTTATATTAACTCAATATCTACTTTAGAATTGAAACGAAAACTAAAATTATTTGCTGATGATACAACAATAATCTATACTTCAAAAGATTTTAACGATATCAATAATGATATTAAAAATGATTTGAAACAAATATCATCTTGGCTAACGACCAATAAGTTGACTCTTAATTATAGTAAATCTACGTATATGTACATCTCAAAAAGAACAACGGATATATTGAATAATACCCCAATATGTTTCAATAACAAATCCATTGATTATACAAATGTAACGAAATTTTTAGGTCTTTATATAGATGAACAATTATCGTGGACTCTACATATAGATCAATTGAGGAAAAAATTGAATCCTATTGCTGGTATTATGTATAAAATTCGAAATTTCATTCCTGTTAGATACCTAAATAGTATTTATTTCTGTCTTTTTTATTCAAATATACCATATCTTATATCTATTTGGGAATGTTCAAATATTTCACGTTTGAAGCCACTCATGAAATTACAAAATAAAACAATAATGTGCATTTTCAATTTACCTTTTTTAGAATCAACTGCGAATCTATACAAACCTAAAGACTTGCTGAATCTAGTTTCGTTATATAAACTCTAAATTTGTTGTTTTATTCATTGTGTCAGGAATGAATTGAAAATATCGAATTTGAATTTTAATGAAGTTAATACGATTCACGCCCATGAAACAAGGCAATTCAATTTATTGATAGCAAATAATTATAAGTCAAATTTTGGTAAAAATTAATATACCATGATGGAATAATTTTATATAACTCCTTACCTAATGAGTTGAAAAATATAGAAGAAGCAGAAAAATTTAAAATCAAATTAAAGAAATATCTGCTCAGTAAACTTTAATTCCATATCTACTAATAGTACTAATCATTCACAATTTGATTACTTGTAATGGATTATAATATTTTCATTTTATATTTTATTATAATTTTTTTTATGAAAAACAATAATTGTGCAATTATTATTGTTTCGATTTATTATGTTCTATGTATGTTTTGTTGTATTGTTGAGGTAATAAAGACATCAATCAATCAAATTCCGACCGTCATCTGATGTCGTTTGAAAAAATACAATGTTTTCACATGTCATTAGGACATATACACGTCTGACGTCATTTTCCTGTAGGGAAACCGTGTGAATGAATACGCATATAGATTCAAGGGTATTCAACGAAGAGAGGTAAAAGCGTCGTTGCCACTCCTACTCGGGTATGGCAAACGATTATCCGGCCGCGATTTTACTAAATATACTGTACGCTAGCACATACCACGCCCACCGTTATATCTCATCTTCGAAGTACTTTACTTAGGCAAAACTCAGAGACTATTTATCCTCAACGAACTAACCTATCCCTGATTGCAATACTTTTGAGGAAGGAAAACCGAATGGAGTGTAGAAACACATTGATTAATAATATATTTCAAAAGTTGAGTTCTTCAACAAAATTGAATTTATTGAGACTGTTTATCCTAAACGCACTAACCTATTTGACTTCAAATATTTTATGAAAAAGGAAAACCAGAATGAAGAAAAAAAACATTGGTAAAAAAAAAAGTTGCAAAAAAAGGTTCAAGTTCACAGCGATTCGAACCATGGACCTTCAGACTGAAAGTCGACAGCGCTAACAAGTAGACTATTTGGGTGTATGAATTTACTGCGTAACAAGAGATTGACAACGAGAGAGCTTCAGTCGAATTCGTGTCAAAATCATAAAAAGTGTATTCTTGCGTTGGAGCACAGTATATTTAGTGCGATGTGGTATATCGGTAATGTTTGGAGATATGACGTATTATGATGGGCGTGGTTTGTGCTAGCGTGCAGTATATTTAGTAAAATCGCTATCCGGCCGGGCCGAAAAATGAACTCGCTCGAATGAACGTTTAGCGCGATACGAAGCATTGTCAACTTCGCTTTTTGGACGGTTTCGCCTATCAGAACATTATTCTTGTCACACGTGTTTGTTATTTCGTTACCAGATGGCGGTGGAAATTGGCAACCGGCTCTTGGCAGAATTTCCTACAAATTCCATTTCGTCTCGATTAGGTTAAGAATTATTTGGTAGCAGCAGGCATGAAGACTGTAGGGATAGCAGCAGCTGGTGGAGTAGGAAAAGCTACCGCCGAACTGATTGTGAATGGGGAGACCGAATTCGATATGTACGAATTGGAGGTATCGAGGTTCTTGGGGCTGCACAATAACCGTAAATTTCTGAGAGATCGTGTCAAGGAAGTGCCCGGGCTGCACTATGGACTGATTTATCCTTTTCACGAATTTCAAACTGGTGAGAAAATCAATTATTTGTTAGTCACAGCGAGTAGCACACAAATTGGTCAACAGCTTCTTTTGATCATTGACAATTTATATTTGCAAATTCGAAATTCAATCACTGTATTGAACTTTGTATGTTTTTCAATCTAATACCTCAGCTTACCCACTTGGAGCTGTGCTAATATACCTTAAACCTCATACCATCTTGTGTATGACATTAAATCTTCCAAAATGTTTGATGATAAAAAACTTGAAACCCTCTTCGAGATATTTTCATAACAGACTATGAAATACACTACACTGTTTTATCACTAACCAAACTGATTTTTCAAACGCTTAGATACGTTTTTAGCCAACTATGTTAGAATCTTCAGGAGGAGATTTAAACTAAATATCCTATTCTAGTGTGCTCCTTATATACTAGGTATATGTCCACCCAACCATGTAAGACACTAATCGCAAAGTTGAGGTTTGTCATGGTTGAGTCCAAATGTTAACCTCAATATCATATTACTATGCTATACAGAGGACTATATGGAATAGGTTCATTATTCTTATTCATTACGCTATTACTATTCAAGGCTTTCATATGCATCTACTTTCCTAACATTATTAAATTGCTTGACTAATTTGAGGTTATTAATATGTGTGTTATGATTGTGATGAAACATGTGTTCTGCTACACCCGATTTATCTAACCTACCATATTTCAAATGTGGTAGGTGTTCTTTGAACCTTGTTTTTGTGGCACGCCTGGTTTGGCCTATATATGTGTTATCACAATTATCGCAACTAATTTCGTATATTTCTGACTTTTTAAATGTGTCCACTTCATCTTCGAGATTGCCTAATGAATTGGCCTAATCTTGACTCAGACTGATAAACGCTTTCAATACCTATGTCTTTGAAAACTTCACTAAGTCCATGCGTACTCATGGTATTGAACGGGATTGGCATTCTTCTCGAATTGTTTTTATCCTTTTGAAAAGTTGTAGAATTCTGAAGTGAACATTTGAATTTATGTCGTATTAATTTATCTACTATTTTGATACCAGAACCATTGACGCCAGCCACTTTATAAACAACACTTCTTTCAATATCGAATCTCTTTCCTCAGAGAGAATGAAACTAGTCTATGTACTAGAAAATTTCGAGTTGAAAACAGTGATTGGAGTCATTAGTTATGTATCTAAGTCTTTTCTAAAAACATCATCAATTCCTATGTTTCCTATGAAGTTCATGTATTGAAATTCAACATTCCATTGTATAGGTAGAAATTTGAGGATGTCTCCAGTTTATCCCAAATTGAGAGAAGCGGGAGCTGTATTTGGACAAGTGATGGGATACGAGAGACCTACTTGGTTCGATCCAGAACACATGGAAGGTGAGATCTGCCTTCAAATTCTGACATTCAAGGGGGAAATCTCATAAAACAAAATATAGGACAAAAATCTTTTACCTAAACCTTACACCTTGATAGAAGTTATAGGTATCAAATTCAAAAGGTACAGAATTATTGTGTGCGGTTCATATATGGGTTACGTAAATATGATCACATATCTCAAAAACTAAATGAACTTAACTGGCTCACTATGGAAAATCGTTGGAGACTTCACTTAGCTTTATTCATCTATAAGCTTCTTAGGAGTCAATCAGATGATAGTCGCTACCAGTTAATTCCGAGATCCAGCATACATTCAGTTAATATAAGACATCCCAATGCATTAACGATGCCTCATCATTCGACCGCCATGCATCAAAGAAGTTTCACATATAATGCAATTAAATTGTGCAATTCAATTCCAGACCACATTGAAAGCCTTGGTCCATTCTCCTTCCGAAAGTTCATTAAACAGGAGCTACTTTCTTCACAATGAGTATTGTTATGCTCTTCGATATGAATATTATGTACACATTCTCCTTTTTTTTTTTCTTTCAGTAATGTAGACTGACCATTTGGACAGTGAGAGGTTAGATGTAAGAGTAGCCTTAGGCTAAATCTCGCCTCTTGCTGTACAGTGAACAATGTTTTTCTTCTTTGTACAAATCTTCATATTTTTTTTGTATTATGGAATCACATAAATAAAGACGATTTATTATTATCATTATTATCATTATTATTATTATTATCAATATCAGCAGAAAGCTGTTTTTCAACTCAACCCCATAATGAAATAGGTAGTTGTATAAATCTATCAATCTTTAACAGAAGTAACTATACTAACTGAACGTTCATCTGGCTCCATAAAAAATGTATGACAATTCGAGAAATTTTCGCATTTTCGTCCATTAGTTTTCTAGAACACGGTGGTTTATATTTACAGAACAAGATTCTCAGGACTGGTCAACACCTTATAGAATGGCATACACAAATACATATGGAAAACCACCCTGGTTTGATTTTGTGGCTAGAGAGTATGCTGCTTGCAGAGAAGGGGTCGGGATAAGTGATTATTCGTCATTTACAAAAATTGATTTGTGGGTAAGAACAATGATGGTATTATTATTTGGTAGAAGTCCATAGTTTCTCAAAGAGGACTACAGTAGTAATTATTAAATAATACTCGAAATCATCTCCACGACATTTCAATAGGATCAAACGATCAAATCAATTGGTAGATGTTTCAAACATCATCATAAATTTTGAGAAACTGGATTTTAATTCTTCAACTTCACCACCCAGTATCTCGGAAACGGGCAATTTCGGACTGTGGAAAGTTCTTTGAATTGGCTCAGTATGCCCTCAGGAATATGGGCTGAGATTTGTTACAGACCTTTCATAGGCACCCTGTATGTCGTGGAATTGTCTCAATAAATACAAATCGTGCTCACAATACTATCGAAAATTCTAATAGAAATCAACGAGATCCAATCCAAAGCAATGGGGAAGTTTCCTTCAGATGAATTTTCATGAAATAAGTTCGGAACTCTCCAGTTTTATGTCCACGTTGTACAGAATTGCGACCGATAAAGTCAAAGTCGTTTTAATTTTGAAATTAAAGCAATTTCTAATTTTCGGGGCGGCAATCTGTGACGTACATTCTGAAACTAGTCTGAAAATAGCTGATGCTGAAGAATTTAGCTAGCGAATAGCTAACGAATGAAAAACGAATGACAAAAATAGAAGAAGAAGTAAAACTGGTAAACAAACACATATACATAACCACAAATGCACTCGGAGCAGGAATGCATAAGTTAGTTGGCTTCATTCTGACAGGTTATGGTTTTGTTATTTATGCATTGAAATATCTCGAATAGAGCTCGATCCTTAACGAAAATATCATTGAATCAATGAATCACTGTCGGTTACATTCAATGATACTATCCTTTCTTACTTCCTGCCATCGCTCAGAACAGAATGAAGCCGACACCAATGGCTCCTTGTTCTTGTTGTGCCTGTCAGTATTTTTAGTGATGTGGATGGACTCGAAGTATTAGGCGCTGTTGCAAGACATAATCTGCATATTTCTTAGGAAATAGATCCGTTTTATTGAGGAACGAATTCATTAGCAAAAAAATGACTGACAAGTTATGAATAACATTTTGTCTTATAACGATAGTGAGAAATTATAGATACTATCGCAAAATATCATAATTTATCTTCAGTACTTTCAGTAGTAATCAACTTCATTCAACCAATGAGAGATGTATTGGAATAATTATTCACAATACTTGACAAAGTAGGATTGAAGAACCTATTATATCCCATTGCTGATATAGTCATTAAGGATTCAAAGAACAATTTCCGGAAAACTAGACATATCGATGATGTCGGCAACGTCGTACTGGCACAGGGAATCGTATTTTAGCTCTGTGTGAATGTGGATTTTCAGAAAATACGTCATAGGAATGGTGGAGGAGCCATGTTCCTCTTTCATTTATTTTTTTCTGAAGTAAAATTTGATCTTACGAAAAAAAGAAAAAAAACGTATATATTAATTTTTTACAAACTTCACGGTGAGATGAAAGCCTTAATATAGGAAACTTTTCCATTGGGTCGAGGAGTACTGTCGATAGTATTGCAAGCACTCATAGTATTACCCCCTGATAATTGATTCATTGTCTCACTTTATTTTTAGTCGAAAGGTAATGAAGTGGTGGAAGCACTGCAATTTGTTTGTTCGAATGATGTGGATGTGCCCGTGGGAAGTATAATCCATACAGGAATGCAAAACAAACATGGAGGTTACGAAAATGATTGTTCTTTGGCTAGACTTTCGGAAAATCAGTAAGTCTATTATGTTGTTTTTTATTATTCGTGACTTTGTTTTACGGATTTTAATTGAATTAATAGTGAAATATCTAGTAGGCCCTGTTTCTTTTTGTGTGACGTAAGTGAGGATTTTCATGTGCCCATATGATGATTTATCAAAATAGTTATGCCATTATGCGTGAACTGAGCTTCATATTATCTTCTTGATGCACTTCTGCAAGTGATCAAGTATGAATTTGATATTTCTTCAATATTCCTAATGTTGACCCTCGTGAAGGTTTTACTGCTACGCATTCTTGGGTCTGGAAATCTTCTATGATATTAAAAGTTGCAGAATTCGAATTTTCGTCTTGTTCAGCATTTGATAATTGAAGTGGCATCTTGAGTGCAATCAACAAATACCACGTCACATTGGCATGACATTAAAACAGCTCCTACTTCATAACAAATTTATTATTAGTCACGACTAATCATATCTATCTAGAAATCTATATTTCAAATTATCAAAAAATCAGAACTAATTTTTTCTGTCAATTTAATCCAGTTGAAAGTTAAGAGTTATCAGCCAGGGCAAAATTGAAAATTCATTCCAACGATTTTGTTCCATATTATTTCATTGAATCGGTCAATGTTCCGTGCAAATTGAAGAGCAGTTCTTATGACATGTTGTCTGATCTTTATGAATCTGATGAAATGTAGCGAGAAATGTGATCACAAAGTGAATTTTTTTGACATCAGAAGGAAATGAAATACGATAGGAAAAATTTTAAAAGAGGTTCTTGAATGGTCCATTTTGAGCATAATTTTGAAATTTAAAAAATACAATTCTCAATACAATATCCTTCTCGAATGAAACAGTTTGGGTATCTTTATTAATGAACTTCGAAACTTGGGAGCTGGAAGTCGTAGGCAAATCAAAGTCCATAATATGAGAAACATCTTCCTTAGGACCCAAGTAATGAACGTCCACAGATGCATCCTGAAAATAAATTACTAGCTAGTTTTCTCATTTTAAAGAGGTGCAAACATACTCTTTTACCCATGAGTTTTCTTATTAACCTAACCTGGTATGTCTAAATAATCAGTTGCCAGGAAATGCTCCCCACAAAGCTTGCTGCTTTTAGATGGAGCCCAATTCTCTCTACGAACTGCCTCAATCCATAATTCAAGAATGTCTGGTCTTTTGAATGGAAAACTGCAACAAATAATATTACTTAATATGTTTATGGATAAGTTGAAGTATTCAACTTTGACAAATAATATAGGTATAGTTTTTGAACATATTCTGAGACTGGAAACATTGTATACCTAACTGATGATCATTTCAAGAACTATATTTTCCAAAAATCTGAACAATATTCAACTTTCCCATGGAATGACAATTTCCTTTTGTCTTTCTCGTTCTTACATCCAAAGGCGACACAATAAATCACCATTGTTTATCAATATGAAATCACAAACCTTCTCAACAATCAGTTCACAGTGTTCACACCAACAAATTCAGTCCTTTTGATAAAACAAAATGCCAAATGAATAGATATTTCACATAACCAAAGATAATGAACTTATGTCTTCACTTTCTTGCCTGTTCAGATGAGAGAAAAAATCTAAAGTACTTTAATTATTAGATAAAAGAAAACGTGAACACCAATCCACCATTAAACAACACGAGTAGGAAAGAGACAGGTTACCGTAAAACAAGCTATCTTTGTTGCAGCTGCCCCTGACACACTTTGTTCTATTCGAGAGAACGGCCGTCTCCCTTCCAGGTATTTATATTGAGTTAATTGTTCCAGCTACATGATGATCGCCCCGACGATCCAGCAGACCAGATGCAAGGTGTGGCTGCAGAAGCACCTGCCGCCCACAGTTGCCCTTTCTGACGTCACCAGCACGTTCACGGCCCTCTGCGTGATGGGGCCCTTCACCAGGACGCTGCTCTCCGAACTCACTGATACGGATCTTAATCCGAGAAATTTCCCCTTTTTCACGTTCAAGATGCTCGATATCGGGCTGGCTAATGGTATCAGAACGATGAATCTGACGCATACTGGCGAGTTGGGATATGTTTTGTATATTCCCAATGAGGTAAAATCAGCTTTTTTTATTTTGACATGTAATTTGATACTTTTTCCATCTGGCGGAAGTTTTGAAACGTCCTACGAATTCAACTGGTCAGTACTGTCAGTAAATCCACTGAATCTGCTGAAAATCTGTGTTCCGAAATATATCTGAAAGAATGTCAAAGTTATCACACGAATTTGAAATGTGGTGTACCACAAGGCTCGATCCTGGGCCCCACTCTCTTCTTAATATGCATAAATTCTACAGCAAACTTATACTATATGCGGATGATACCACGATTGCATATTTTGGTGAAACTAATAGCACAGTTATGGAGAATATCAAACGAGATTTATCACAGCTGACAAAATAGCTACTCTGCCACAAACTTACATTGAAAATTAAGGAATCTTTCATGTGGACAAAGGATAAGGATGAAATATCTTGTCAAAGTGTTTCACTTTAATATAAAAATGAAATTAAGTTCTTGGGACTGATAATTGATACAAAACTATCCTGGCAAGCACATCTAGAACATATTAGAAAAAAAATTGTTGGGCCAGTGGGTATTCTGAGAAGATTAAGCTACTCTGTCCCAAGTTACATTCTGAGATCTGCGTATTTTTTCCTAATATATTCACATTTGCAAAATCTGACAATAATTTGGAGTAATACATATAAGATTTATAGTTATTTAAAATTAATCAATTAGAAACTTATTTAACCTGCCATCAAGATATTCAACTTTGAATCTATATGAACATCACAATATTAGATCGCTGGGAAGTTTATATACTTTTCAAGTCAATGTATTCATACATCAGATAGTAAATAGTGCTAGACATTCACAAATTACAAAGTGGAGAGGAAATTCACGGATATAATACTCGAAACTGTAGACATTTTCAAGACCCAAGAGTAATGACGAACTATGGAATTAGTTCAATATTCTATGAAGGAGTTTCAGAGTACTACAAAATACCATTAAATATAAAAAGAGAAAGTGACAAAAAATTCAAAACTTTGTTGAAATCTCACATTCCACTGAAGTTATGATTTGTACAGGTTTGAATCAATAATTATTGAGGTAGGGTTCTGAAATTTGCAAGAGGAAGGAAAATACCAAAGATAAAGTCAATTACGTAAGATACAGGGGTGTGCTTCCGTAAAAAGTGCGACAAAATTTAATTTTTCAGAACTGAAAATTTTCCAGAAAAAATATGAATAGTTAGTGAATTGGGCGTCCTGATTCCGAATCTGAAGTAATTTTTGACATATTTTGACTCCTGATATCATTCTCCGGAAATTGGGATGTTTCCATGGCTGTTGGCGAGCAGTATATTCACTGAAGATGACCTGGTCATATAGTGCATTTTTGGTATATCTCTCGCTCCAGCAAATTTCATGATCCTTACCCAACGAATACGTAAGATTCAGGGGTGTTTCCAATAGAAGTGGGCCACACTGTTTATAAAAATGTCTCTCTGGTTATGATTCAGTTTTTGATACCTGTAACGGAAGTGAAAAATTATATATACTATTGCAAAATATCATAATTTATCTTTATAAGTAATCAACGTTATCCAGCAAATAAGAAATGTATGAAAATCATTCATAATACTGGACGAACCAGGATCAAAAATGCATGAAAAATAATAATCATGATAATAATCCGTATTTATTTCCTCAAAAGAATATTACATAGTAACATGAGGCATAGGTGGTATGTGCATCAGGCGAAGTTTACCTAGGAAGCTAATCTTACACTTAACCTGTGCTCGACTTCTAATCCTAATACTAATCCTAAAAACCTAAATCTAGCTTGACATTACATTACATTTCCCCTTATTGTCTCACATGTAAAGTATGATTCAACAAGTTGTATGTGAAGCTTCTTTCAAACAGAGACGTGGTATGATGAGGCATTGTTAATTTTAGCTGATGTCTAACTTTCATATTATGGACATTTTGTCTGAAGATGAGTTTTTCTCCAAGATAAGCTGGAGTTGAATCCTTAAGCAACTCTTGTGAATGAAATTAAAGAAATAATATTTCGAGGAATTGGTCATATCTAACTACTGAAGTTCCCTGAGTTTATGGGACACATGATCATATTTTCTCAAATTGAATTTGAATTTTCTGGATTCTGTAAATGGTTCTTTGTTCTAAACAGGGAAAATAAACGATGTTACAATGCGAGACACTCACACAATTGTTTTCTCAGATTTAAACTCATGATGCTCTTGTTTGCAAAGAGCAATCTTAATCTTGCATATGAGCGCTGTATCAATGTCTTGACATGTTCGACAAATCTTAATTTGTCATCAATGATGAGTCCTAGATTTTTCGATGATGTCGAGTATTCTGAAGATGTATCCCCTATGTGCAATTGTATACTTTATTTGAGCTGTTCTCTCACTCCTTCAGAACAAAATAAGATAGCTACACTTTTGGTGGAATTCAATGTTAAATTATGCTGAACAGAATATTGACTGATGGCTATCAATTGCAACAGAAGGGTCAAAATGATGCACAAGTTGTGTGTCGTCTGCATAAGTTTGAACTCGAGTTTGAAGATTTGAAAATTTCATTTTATCATAAATGTGTGCTGTATATATCAAAAATAAAAGAGGGCCAAGAATGGACCCTTGACGAACACCGGAAATAATGTGAGCTGGACGAGACAAAACATCCTTTATTTTAAAAATCAATTTCCAGAAATCGAGATATATTGATGATGCCGGCAACGGCAAGGCCAGTTATGGTGTGGCTTTCTTCTCTACCATTCCATTTTTATTTTATTTTCAGTTTGCCCTGCACGTTTACTCTAGTCTCATTCAAGCAGGTGAAAAGTACGGTATCAAACATGCTGGTCACTATGCTACAAGAGCACTGAGAGTTGAAAAGTTCTATGCTTTCTGGGGGCAAGATCTTGACACCAATACCACTCCATTGGAATGCGGAAGAGTATGGCGTGTTAAATTCGATGTAAGTGAATGTTTATCTATATCGATTCAATTTTTTCTATTGTTCTGATACCCACAATCATTATTTACACTAACAAGATGAACCATTCTTATGAGAGCGATGGAGCCAGAAAATTTATTTAGTATGGGGCGGTATCTATGAGCGACAAGATGAACTAGTTTTTGTTGAGTAGCGAAGGGCAGAGATCGGTAATGCAGAATATAATCGAAGTTTATTTTCATGCAAGAAGGCATGTGGCATCATGGCTTGAAATATTTTTGTTTGAAAGCCTTCAGAATTTTTATGTATTTTACCAACGTGAGACGATACAAACATGAAGAAAACACTTGACGTGGATGTCTAACTTTATTTTTCACACTTAATCATTTATTATGATTTTCTACATCGGCGTCAAATCGTTCGCCGCCTTGGTCATTACTCGAGAGAGAGACCAAAAAAGGAAGGAGATTATTCATTACGCATGTGCGCCAATCGGGTCGATTCTGTTCGGATCTTGTTATAACATTGCTAAGATAATAATATTGTTATGATCATAACATATAACAATATTGCTATGAAGTTCTGTATTCTGTTTGCAGAGTAACTGCAAGACTGGTTATAAGTTCAAGTGATAGCAATATTGTTGAAAAATTGAGAATTTTTGAGCTGACAACACTGTTTTCAACTAATTTTGCGATTATTTCATGAAGAAGAAGAGTTCATGATTATCTAACCTCTCAAATTAGTCAGTCCTGCGACCTGCACTGACATTTTACAAAATTATATTGTTCGAATCGAGAGATTTTGTATTTGCTGAATCTGGTTGTCGTTGTGCAAGTGGTGCAAGTAATCAATCATGTCCCCGAAATGAGAAAACAACTAAAAGCCGGATGAAACAAATCGTGATTTTTTTCAATATTCTAGCAAAATAGCTTGATAAACTATCCATCAGGCAACTGAAATTTCTCTGATATGCCGAAATTGTAGTCTCATATTTCCTCTACAAATTGGAACTTCAAGAAGAGGTTTCCAAGTAGTTGGTCACAGTACACAGCAGTGCACCTATCCTTTATGTTTGTAATCACCAAGTTTTTCAATGATTCTTCTATGAATTGAAACTTTGAGGAAAGGTTTTCGAGTAGTCAGTGACACAACTGAACTCTCATATGTTTTTAATCCACTATTTTCTGAATTTTCATACGTTGGAAGAATTTGTAGTGCAAAAACAAAGAATCCACTACCTTGTTATCAGATAGCAAGCACAAAATTGATGTTGCCGAGATAGCAAGAAAGCTCACCAGATGTCATTGAAATTGACAGATCATATTGCCAAAAATCGATGATTAGAATTCCACTTTTTCGAATCTTGCTATGATAGCAATATCTTCTCTACAACCATATTGCTATTTGCAAACAGAATCGACCCGAATAGCATTTCATCCTGCTTCCGGTACCAACATTACAAGGTTACCAGTGAGATGTTTATAATTCCTCATGTGTGCCCACTCTTCAATTGTTTCGTCAGACAAGCTCTCGATATGAACAATTGAATGCGAGTTCAGAACGTGGGGTTCTCATATTTGATGATAGATGGCGTGAACGATGGAATTTCATGAAAAAGTTCAAATTGCGTTTCGAATCTTATTATGAAGTTGAACTAGACTTTCAAAGATGTGTTTTCCTTCTTTTCGGACCTGAAGAGTCCCGTTGATGATGCACGCATTCAATAATAGCTGATAAGAAGTAGAGTCCCTTGATGGAAATTGACGTTAAAGTCATCTTAACAGGGTACGGAAAGATCCTCGTCTCCTCTCACTCCAAAGTGTTTGTGAAACAGTTGTATAGTTCCATCCTTATTCAATTCTGGGGATAAACACTAGATTTTTGACATTTGTTGTTTTTTAGGTTATATTGAGGTCATTGGCGTATCATACGTAATTTCCATATGGAATTCCGTATTCAACTATACCAAGATATAGTTGAACAATCCTCTAGTTTTAGAGTTTACTACTCCAGCATAATCTTTGCTAGGTAGGGAACATATAATTTGTACTAAAAGCTTAATATATTTCACCAAAAGAGACTGTTCTTAGACTGTATACGGGTTGACTGAATTGACTGAATGCATTCTGATTTCAAGCTGAGCAGTAGTTTAACTATGAGCTGAATGAGCTGAGCCTTATGATTGAGAAATGTGTGTTCGGGACAATGAACTCAATATAAACAACGGACGAATGAATATTAGATAAAACATATACAGAGCGACCTAGAAGACCAGAGGCCGATCAAATATCTTGAACCAAATGAAATATGGAAAAACATATACAGGGTGACCTAAAGAATCAGATCCAGATCAAAATCTTATTGATGGAAATTGAAAAAATATACGGTGTGTTCGATACGAATGGATATCAGGAAAAACATATACAGAGCGACCTACAAAACCAGAGGCAGATAAAATATCTTGAACCAAATGGAATATTATTATTTATCACAGGGTGACCTGAAGAATCAGAGCCAGATCAAAATCTTATTGATGGAAATTGAAAATATACACAGTGTGTTTGAGACTAATGGATATTAGGAAAAAACATATACAGAGAGACCTACAAAACCAACCCAGAGCGCAATATTGCAGTCCAACATTGAAATCACTTTCCCAAATTTATTTGCATAATGCAGGCTCTTGTTTCCAGAAAGTTGGTAGGTTAATTGATTTAATTGATTCTTGCTCTTTCTTGGAATGTCCAGTTGATGTGTCTTCTGAGGAGATGATGTCATGGGGCATGATATTGTTTGAAAATGTTGAACTTTCACGATGTTTTTCCAAGATATCGAGTCTTGCTTCCAAGGAATCATATTTTTTATTATTTTCATCAGATTTGACGATCAGAATTTCGCACAATTCTTCAAGTCTATCTCTTCTTCGTAAAAATAGTATTCGAAACATCATTTGGTATGATTCTTGATGAAATCTCTGAAAGAATGCTCCTGTAGTCGGCTTCGTGGAATTGGTCCTTATAAGTTGTTTGAATGTACTCTGTCAGCATTTCCTTCATATCCGAAAATTCCATCGAATTTTATGATCTCGCCTTCGCTCAACTGCTCCATAATATCACGTCGGGGTCACCAAATTCTGGATACAATTGATACATATTATAAAACTGAGTTGTAATTATATTATAAAAATGTTACATCAATGTCAGACTATCAAATCATAATCACGATCATAATATACCAAGTATATAACATAACTAGTCACCATAAGTATACTCTGGTCAGTTCACTTAGTGAATCTTCTGTTCGGTTCGTATGGACTGGATGGTTTTCTCCGATTGAGTGGCAAGTATCAAATACTGCTTCTCTGATCTGCAACAGAATATCACATATCAGTCGAATTACATTCATATCAAAAGATAAATTACATGGATGTTGAATCTGAGACATACCTGAATAATGTATTCAACGTCCGTAACTGGATTGCTACATATATCCGCTTTCTTTCCGAATAGTGTTTTTTCCAGTAGGCATCTGCCACATTTTCAATTACGTACGTGGGTTATATTAAGGACCTTGAAGGTCAAACGATGTGCTGCTCGGATCTAAAACTAAGGATCAATTTCAAATTTGAACCGTGAGACCTACATAGAATATTGGATATTGTTTTCAACATTCATAACTGGAACGCGATATATTTTTGTAATTTTTCAATGCATCAACTATCTCAATGAAGACGAGACAGGCAGATAAACAACAATTTTCTCTGCAATGAAGAACACTGTATATACCTAACCCACCATGCGTCTACCTCCTTTGCAGAGAGGGTTTATAAACGCCGAGTTGATACTCTCCCCTCGTAAGGGTACCTGTCGTGTTTCCATAGAGACATAAAGGTGAATATCTGTCTCATCTGTTTTCTTGAGAACCTGGAAAGGATATCAATATATCGCCTTCCGTACGAATATAATGATCTGAATTCTGTAATGTATACTCTGGTCAGTTCTCTTTGCGGATCTGCTGTTTGGTCCGTATTAACTGGATGGTTTTCTCCGATTGAGTGGCAAGTATCAAACACTGCTTCTTGGATCTGTAACTAAACATCACATTCAAATCGAAGTACATTTGAATCAGAAAATATCATTCGAGGAAATACATAGATGTTGAATCTGAGACATACCTGAATAATATTTTCAACGTCCGTAACTAGATTGCCACATATCCGCTTTCTTTCCGTATAGTGGTTTTTCCAGTAGGCATCTTCCACATGTTCAATTATGGAAACATGGATGTTAAATCTGAAACATACCTGAATAATATTTCCAACATTCGTAACTGGAACGCGATATATTTTTGTAGTTCATCAATTCATCAACTATTTCAATGAAGACGAGGCAGGTAGATAAACAACACTTTTCTCTGCAATGATACTGCAATACTGTGAAAATAATCTTTCATTTCCACTCATGAAGCAACGTTGTCAAGTCACAAATTATAATCAATTTATCATAAAGATGAGATTCCTGTCGTTGGATAAAACACGAGATAAAACATAATAAGAGTAAGCCATGATATTATAGATCATTATTGACTTTTTCGAGCATCCAGCATGTCTGTATATCTCTTGTACCCTATAACAAAATATTATGTTGATGTTGAAAACTTGGCAACAATGTGCTGTCACGTTTACCCTCAAATATCCTCTAGTGTGAATTAATATAAAAATATTAATATTAACACAAATATATTATTAGCCACAACAGATGAGGGAATATTTCGAGACAATTAATTTATATGTGTAATTAGGAATATAACCAATACAAAATTGAGAATTCATGAATTATTGAATAACTGATATTTCCTAAGTTCCAATCGTATTTCAACATATGGCAACTGTCCTATGGTTTGTCCCTACTTACCAGCAACATTTACCACTTCATCATTTTCAAATCGAAATATTCCGAAAACGGAACACAGTATCGAGTTTTACCAAGAGTACCTTTTGGATGTGAAATTGAATGATGTTCAAGTTCACATCAAATTTGGATTGAAAAATCTAACCTCCAAAAAGTTATGTTCAAAACTACTCGGTACGAACCGTGTAACTAGCGCCCTATATGAGAGTCAGATATAAAAACAAATGCATGCGATGTGTCAGATTCCAAGAAACATCCATACAAAATTTCATCACAATGTTGCCAGTAGTTTCAACATAATCGTAAAAAATGTGTAAAAAAATATTGCTTCTGGGTGTATGATAAATTGACATTCATCATACAGGGCGTGGAAAGAAATTCTGAATTGAGACTCTATCACGAATCTGCGATCAGAGATCTATAAAAAATCACAAGTTTCCATCGTTCAAGTTTGAACCCCCTGATTGGGTATGAAAGTGTTGAAAAGGAATATTCTCAGATAAATTATGAACATACAAAAATGGATATATATTTATATAAAGCAATACATTGAAAATTCGCATTCTCTATGTGATGAGAATATTTACTATTTTTCAGTTGATTCAATAGAAAACAACTACTTTCCTGGCTATATGCCACGACGAACATTGAATTATATCTATTGAACACACACGATAAGAGTTTGAAAATAAAATATAAAAACTTCTGAAATTGAGAATTTGCATTCTCCTTCAGACAAAATATTGTTTCAACACCTTGTATCTTGAAAACGGATGGCGTTACGACAGTTTTTTACTGAGCAAACCCAACTTATTTTGCAATGTTCTACCTACCCTAGCAATGGGGTTAGGTTTTTTTGAAACACCCTGTATATCTACCGTTCCTGCAAATTTCAGGATCCTAACTAAACAAATACGAAAGATACAGGGAAGAAGTTATGACTGCAAAACCGAAAAGTTAATTTTTCGATATCACTCAGTAAGTAAAAGGGTCTCAAGGTAATCTGCTGTCAAAGTTGAAAAAAAAAATCTTGTTCATTTGGGATCCTTTTGAAAATTAAAAAAATATTCACAGTTATAGCTGAAGGACTGGGCTAGCGAACAGTGTGAACCAAATTCAAATTGTTCAAAGCAGAAAAAAAGTTATTCATATTTTAACAGGGGGTTAAAATTTTATGACTAATCACCTTATCCAGAAATGCGGCTGGATATAAAAATATAATATACCAAAGAAAATTATACAATTAGTACAGGGTATTTCGAGACAAATTTCCAATCTGAGTATATGGATAATAATAAGAGTTTGACAATTCGTGTGTTACCATTTCAAAGAAATTTTGACGACTTCAAAAATTTCTCTGTGAAAATTGGCAGTTGCGGTACCTAGCCTAGCACAGTCAGCGATACGGATTGACAAATTTTCTTCGGGTTTGTTCTAATCGCATTCATTTCTCACAAAAAATACGTATATGTATATGAAAATTAATCAAAAGAGTACCTACTCTAAGATTTCTAGATGTATCGAGTGGTATCGGCTCAAAATACCTATCAGATTATACTATCACTCGTGATAAAAAAATTTTAAAAACTCACCAGCGTGAAAAAGGTAGAAAATGATTTCTGCAATTCCATTGTTTGAAATTTTCGATTACTATCACTCATTTTTTAGGGAACACTCCGTTTGGAACGATAAATAATTCCTTTCGCGTATTTTTCAATGTCGATCACAAAATTCGTCCGTACGTGATGACATCTAATATAAAACTGTCTTGATTTACCACCTGGTCCCGAATGAATGACTAATGAGTTGAATCATGCTTGCTAACCGATTAATTTCCGAACAAATGATTTATCTATGACTAATGTTGATAATGGAATTATACGAATTATATAGGGGAGGCTATGACGAATGATGATTTTACGGGGGGAAAAGAGATATATAGTATACAAAATATAAGATGAAGTATTGAACACGGATATACTGACAGTATTATTTTCGAAAGTCTAATGATTTAAAAAAATTTTACCCAGGCTAAAAATATAATCTTTCCCAAAATATCTAGATATGTTTTGTTAACTGGAAAGAAGAGGAAAATAATGAACAATGTGGTCTACTTTTTATAAGCGCGCATCCAAATATACATTTGGTATAATAATCAGAATCAGAATACAATGGAAGAAATAATGATAGCAAGTTAACATTAGGTAAATAAACATTAGAAAACCCACAGAAGCAGCAAATACTGCTTGTACAAGGTGAACAAGTATGAATTTCGTTTGACGAGCTATTATTGAAAATACTAAGATTAATAATTTTGGAATATAAAACTAAGTAGGTACAAAAATTCAAAAGTGTAAAATATTTATATACAAAATAATCAAAATGGATAGATATAAAAAAAAATTGAATGAAACAACTCCGGTGTTAAACAATCACAATAACTTCGGAGACGTATAATGTATATGTATATAAAATTACTGACAATACTAAAATAAATAATTTCGGAATATGAATCTACGTACAAAAATTCAAGACTGTAAAATACTTAAATAATTTGTGTGTGTGAAAATGTATTGAGCACTCGAAAATATCTAAAATAATTGACAAATTGTTGTATAGAACGAAATCCATCGAAAGTTTACCTAATTCGGCTCTAATTAAGTTGACATTTGACGACTGGTTATTTTTTTGTAATAAAATTGGATTTTTTGTATAACGAGTTCAATAAAAATACTGTTTTTCAAATTGGATGCGCACTGTTGAAAAAAAAAGGAGTTTTTGGTTTGCCTGAAGACGGATCTGGATTCTAAATTTCATTCATATTTATTTTTGATGAGAAATATGAGTTGAAAATACCTACCAAGTATGAATCGATTATACACAGTGGTTCAAAAGTTATGACCTGACCATAGATGAAGATTTTGCCAAAATCAAGATTACGTTCTGTATCACAGTTATTGAAGATGGTAAATTCTTAAAAGATACAGTTTCGAACAGGAAGCACGAAAATCAGAAGAAAGTATTCCTTGATCGGAGAAAATACAACAAACGGTACGAAACATACAGGGTATGTCACGACGAGCTTACACTATCTCTATATCGAGAATCAGTCGGGTGAAATCCATGAAAATATGCATGTGATCAGAATTCTGAATATTGAACCACCATGTATCTGCAGTTGTGATTAAATATCAGTAAATAGTGAAACAAAAGTTGAGATAGGGACATGTGAGCCGTTTTGACCGATAATGAATATTTTCGACACAAAAAAATCCTAAAGTTGAAAAATATCGATTTTGAACACCCTATATCTCTGTAATCATTTTCGATAAACCCCAATTATGATATATCGATGAAATGAGCTCTTCAGGGAGAATCTTAAAATGCGATAAAATACAGGGTGTTCCGTTCGAAATATCAATGTTGCTACTACTTTCTAGTAGAAGCGGCAACACTGCATTGTCGAACATATATTAAATGAAAAGAGCGTATACCAAAATATAAGCATGCACATTTTCATGAATTTCTCCCGACTGATTCTCGATTTAAAGATAGTGTAAGCTCGTAGTGACATACCCTGTATAGGGTAATGAAGTTAAATGAATACAGAGAAATATGAGGAAAAATTGAGAGAAATTCTCTACACTCACCAGCGTGAAAAAAGTGAGGCTTTGATGAAACAACACGAAACACTAGAACAACCCACGATCCCGATATTATTATTATTGAATCGAATGAGAAATACAAAAACACTAATATACGAATCAATACGATCACTCAGTTTTTAGGGAACACTCAGTTTGGAACGATAAATAATTCCTTTCGCGTATTTTTCAATGTCGATCACAAAATTCAACCGTACGTGATGACATCTAATATAAGACTGTCTTGATTTACCACCTGGTCCCGAATGAATGACTAATAAGTTGAATCATGCTGCTAAAACCGATTAATTTCCGAACAAAAAATGATTTATCTATGACTAATGATGATAATAAAATTGAACGAGGGGGGAGATATTTTGTATACAGGTGCTATTTTTTTTTTTTTTCGAAAATCACTAACGATATGGAAGAATTTTACATAGGCTGAAAATATATTTTTTCCAAAAATCTCGTGATTATGGAAGAACTTAACATACAATATGTAGTGAAGATATCGAACCCTTTCCATTACCAAGAAATAATTTACCACAGTGACATACAGGCAACAATTTTTGTTTCAAAAATATTGGTCACACGTAGTGGAAATAAATCAAAAGAGTAGCTACTCTGAGATTTCTATATGTATCGAGTGGTATATCGGCTCAACATACCTATCAGACTTTTGACATGGTGAAAACCTCGATGTGGGTATCTGAACTACTGTACTCATGTGATGTGTGCTGAATATATTTTCGGAAATCCAACTCGGAGAAAAATTTATGGAGTGACTAATTCTAGGACGAAAAGTAGGCTTATAAAAAGGAATACGTGGAATTGCAGGAAAATGAAGAATAGAATATACTTTACCCCCATGTTATACATATGATTTTTCCGCCTCCCTCAAATAAAAAGTCATTTCCAAATAATTTATTGATGAAAGTAACAAAGAAGTAGGTATACAGTATAACTTATGGGCACGTTATTTTCACTCTTGCATCCTAAATTTTTTCAATTTGTGGTAGAGTAATAATTATATAAACTAATGTTTTGGAAGTGCAGTTTTGAGCAGTGATTATTTGAACACCACTAAAAGTGAGATCTGGAGCCAATGCAGTTTTCGTGATATTTTCATAAAAAATTTCAGTGACCCACAATTTGGTTCGAAATATTTTGCTATTTTGTGAGAGATTGCTGCACATACCCTTCAGCGATATTCGTAGACTTCCAAGTCCAGAATTTGCAAGGTTCTTCTGAAACTATGCCCGGTATAATTTATAACATCAGGCAGCTTTGAAAATTCTGCAATTCTTTTTATGAATTTTAGCAATAGAATTCTTTCCCACCATTTGGTAGATACATTTTCCTGCTCTATTCGCGGGAATCAATGTTACCAGGTGGCGCTCGGTTTTCGTCGTTCCATGTCAAAGCCACGTCAAAACTGGGGGAAAACATACTCAATCCTCACTCAATTGACTCAATCCCATTAGTGCTATTAGCTTGTGTACTGTGTACTGATAAGAGTGATGTTTTTAAATTTCTTGACATTAATTGTCAATATTCGATCGAAAACGCTAATAATGCCTGTTGTAGCTGTTCTTTTATATGTCAATTGATTTGCTTCTCATGATTAGTTTGAATTGTTTGAACTATCTCCAATTTTTCACCCGTTCACTGTTCACTAAGCTATTAAAAATGTTATAATGTAAAAAAATTAACCAACTCAACCATCATCACTACCAACAGTGCCAACCTTTATGTCATTGACAAGTTTGACTACAGCTACAGCAAGCTGAATGCAATGTAGTCTATGCACTTTATCCATAGAAAACAGTTTGTTTTCCCCCAGTTTGAAGTTCGTATTATGTAACCTAGATGTCGCCCACTTCGTGAATCTCGCGAATAGGAATTGATAACACGTTACCAACATGACACATCAAGAATATCAAAGTTAACGATTTTCCTGCTTCAGCAAGAAGGATTTCCCTAGATATTTCAGCAAGTTGCAAATAGAGAGACTCGGAGCAGATTTCAAGAGTATAGAGTATAGACAAATCGGTCATATTTTGCTGAGTTTTGCTAACGCCGCCTTCGAACCAGCGAAGAAAGAACTAAGGCCAACTTTGGCTCCAACACATCTCAAATGGAACTATATCATCTTGTTAGTGTTAATCATTGTCGATCTAGATGAAAACCTACTAACTACCTAACTAGGTTGTCATCTAGAACGACAATGGTGTTAATAATCAAGGCTACAATTGAATATATTTTTGCATAAGTTGGGGATATCGCAGGAAAAATAAACAAAACATTCATTCCCATGGAGAAAAACATAATCATTTATACAATTCTCATTGACTCAATCCTCATATTAAAAAAATTGAGTGAGCATTTTTTCCTCTAGAAAAAGGTCGATTTCATCGGCAGAGACGCCCTATTGAAGCAGCGAGAGGAAGGAGTTAAGAGAATGTACCTTCAGTTGATCATCCAAGATCACGATCACGAAACCGATCAGTGGCCTTGGGGTGGAGAGCCGATATACCGCAACGGTAAATACGTCGGTATGACTACGACCACTGGATACGGGTTCACGTTCAAAAGACAGGTATGAAATAGTAATGGAACATCAGAGAATCAATCAATCAAAATATACTTTATTGTCTGAAGAAAAAAAATCTTATTGACATACATAATGAATAAAATATACCTTATATCACAGTGTCTATAGCAAGAAAGTGATGCTACAATCATACTCATTTTAATAAAATAATGATAATGAGAGAATAAAAGACAGTCTCAATACGAATTAAAAGTGTATGTACTAAATTGATAACATAAACCTAAATGAATGAGTATTCCGTCAGGAGCTATCATGTCAAAAAAAATCAACTTGCATTATTCCAATCTCTAGCTAGATATTCTTGAACACAATAATATGTTTCTTTGATGAGATGTTGTTTCACCGATCTCCTAAAATGAATTGGAGAAACAATGTCTCTAAAATCGACTGGAAGATGGTTATATAATTTGACAGTATTATAAATCAATGACTTTTTAGTTAAGCTCGTCGATGGAATAGGAAGTCTTATATTGTTGTTTTGCCGAGTAGAACTTACAACCGCATCATATGACGATTTATTGTTGTGAACTAAACATACTGTTTCGAGAATGAAGAGGCACGGAAGTGTTAGGATTTTGTGCTTTGAGAACAGAGGTTAATTACTCTAGGTTCTACTTTGAGCATGAAGATCGATTTGAAATTCTGTTCACTGCAAATTACCCCAGAAAGGTATTCCATATCTTATGTGTGACTCAAACAGAGCATGGTATACTAATTAGGACGTGGCCAACGCATAACACTCAGACGCCAATTTTTTACTCAAAAGTTTCACGTGATTTTCAAAGTTGAGTTTGTCATCCAGATGAATACCAAGAAATTTAACTTCGTTCTTCTGTTCAATGAAGACTTCATTTCCTAACTGGATGTCTGGTAGATCACATTTGATCGACAGGAGGCTAGTTTTACCTATATTGAACGACAGCAAATTTGAGTCACACCACCTTTTCACAGCGGAAATATCGTTGACAATTTTCGTTTGAATATTCTTTACTTCATTATCATTCCACGTGATAATTGTGTCGTCTGCAAAAAGCCAAATCTTTAAAATACAATAAGAACAGGATAGGCCCCAAAACAGAGCCCTGTGTCATACCGTGACAAACTGAACCAGTCTCAGACGTCGTATCTGTTCTCACGATTTGTGTTCGCTCGCTAATGTAAGATTTAATCCCGCTAAGGTTCTAATTTCTGATGCCATAGTGTTGCAATTTGTGCAGCAGAATTTCGTTATTCACACAATCAGAAGCTTTCGAAAGGTCACAAAAAACTTCTCTATAACTTGTTCCTTCTTACATAAAATATGAAAACAGCATACAGGGTCATGCCGACAATATTGCTATTTCCTGAACGGTAACATGTAGAAAGTTGATCGAATAAGGCAAAAGTTGCGTAATTTTATCTTTATTATTATGAAGTTTCACAATTTGAGAAAACTTCAGCCGTTCCTGAGATATTTGTCGTTTTTGATCATTTTCTTGTTTGATGTGTAGGGGAACATTTTGAAATTTTGCTTAAGCAGGTAATGAAAGAAGTTGGGATTATCAGAAATATTCTTCTTCTTCTTCTTCATTAGTTTCAGAGGTTTACTATATATACTACTTTTGTTTTTTTTGCGGGCGCCATATTGGTTTTTTATACCATTAGATAGGGCAAAAAATTCCCTTCACAGCCATGTATAACATGACATCATCTTATAAAACAGCGCCAGAATACAGTAAAAACAATGTTTTGCTGGTTACGAATCTGGTAGCCCATGATAATAAGAAAACAAAATATCAGTCATCATGACTACAGTATTGATAATACTCCTTCATAGCCATCTATAACATGCTACATTATGATGAAAACGGGGTAAAAAAGGGACAGACTACCAAAAATACAGGGTACATGGTCTAATTGAGATCGACCACCGACTATAACTTGGCAACAACAAAATAACGGGTCTTCAACAATGATTGAGTGCCACAAACGTGACCGTTTTTAATGCGGCGTCTCTTTTCCACCTATGGCAAAGAGATACGACTGTATTGTTGTTTGCATAGTAATCTGTCACGTGGTTTTCAATCATTGTTGAAGACCCGGTACTCATGAATCATTGCTTTTTGCTAATGAGTTGCAAGATAAGCACTTCTCTCGGAATGATATCGATAGACCAAGCTAAAAGAATGCTAGTTTCTGTAGATTTTTCATTCCTATAAATAAAAACATGATTATTATTCTGATTTTTTTGTTATCTTTTATGAAGCTCCTAGGAAAAATATTGTCCCTTATGTTAGAGGCTATGGTATCTCAAACAATTAGAGAATAAGATTCATATTGAACTTTATTTGAAAGATAATGATTGACATTAACATAATTTTATTTCAGTGTGACTTAATGTCTCACGACCACCTCACGACCTACTAAAACTCTGAATACCGGATGTTCGAATGAATATTTACTTGAATATAATCCAACACCTTACACATGCGCAAAGTGTCTTTTCCGCATGTAAAAATTTATCTGACTTCCGCTTTGCCTGCGGAAAAGTAACATGTTGCATACTCCTTAGTAAAATAACTATTCCATATTCTTTTGATTTCGTAGGTATGCTTAGGTTTCATCGAGAATATTGATGAAAATGGAGTTCACCATAAAGTAACCAATGATTTTATTACTAGTGGAGATTTTGAAGTTGATATCGCAGGAATACGGTAAGTTTCTGAACGGTTGTAATGTGTATCACTTTTTTCGTTGACCAATAAGAGTTGAAATTTGGCATATGTATACAGACTCTTCCATAACTAACGTGACAGTAGATTTCACTGCCGAAAAAAAGAAAAAGAAAAAAGTTACCATATGGAAAAATGCTTCCTAAGGAAGCAGCACCCCTGAACATGGTTTCATTGAATTTCTCCTAAATGGTTCGAAAGTGGAAAGACATTTTTAGAATTCACTAATTCTTCACAGTTGATAGAACGTCACAATAGTTTCAGAATATTGTCAGAGGTCGGTTAATTGGGGAGATGCTAGTTTTTAAATCTCAAATTCTCTCCATGTATCTTGTTTGGGGTTTTGTTTCCAAATCATGAAATTCTAAAGTTTATTCAAAACAAAAATCGTACTCTTTTTGAACTTTGGTAGGATTTGCAACTTTTGAGTAAATTCGATTTGAAAATTGAATTACATGTCACAACACCATGAGAATACCAGAAGGATCAGTATTGGATGAAAATTAATAATAAATCTATAACTAATGAATGTAATTCTTTACAAACGATGAGATTTTCACAAAAGTCTTGAAGAAATCTCATAGTTTGTGAAGTTTTTACATTTCCTATGGATTTTCATCAAGTAACGGCCGAGTCGATAAAAAAAAGAAAACTAATAGTTGCATTATTATCAGTTGTGCTCCAAACCATCAATTTACTTATTGGTATCATACTTGATGAGTAACTTTGTTCTCGTTTTTTCTAACAAATTGAAAACAGAATTGCTAATTGTAGAATGGATGTATTTTTTTAGTTATCATGCTAGGGCGAATATTCATTCTCCAATATTGCCAACAAAGCACCCGGATAAGGAAAGAGATGCCTATCAAGCTACCAGGATCAAAAACAATGAGGACCTCAACGTTAACCAAATTATTAAGGCTGTGTGAATGTGATGCGAAATTATACTAAATCAAGAGATATATCTACCCACTCATGTTTGTCTTGTGTTCATTAATAAATATATCCCTTTGATATTACAGATTATTAAAGAATTATTTGAACTATTGAATGGCGTTTTTGTGTTTATTTCAAAAAATATTCATTCGCAAACAAAATTGAGACACCAAATGATAGTGAACCTATATTATTTTCAAGTGATTATAATTTTCATTTTTGCAATATCTACGAATGTTTTCATTTTTGTAAAAGAGAGGAAGAAGTGATATCTTGTAGAAAGAAACCTGTAACATGTCAAGTTTATGATGAAAGCAACTTTTACTGCTGCTTTGTTCTTGAAATTGTGGTCCATTCCTTCACAATTTAGGAGCATGAAAATCTTTCCAGAAAATGACTCCTATCTATAGTGGCCCTAGCTATTACCATTTGAACATTTTTTGGGGATGATATCCTCACATGATGTTTTTGTATTGAAATAATGATATGAAGTTTTACACTTGTGTTTCTTTTTTTTTTTTTTTTTCGTTTATTCAATATACAAATTGAGTAAAACGGCGTTCCATATGTATCGTAGGATTGCTCCCGAATTTTAATTCGTACAAATTTTGAGTAAACATAATATATATATGCATATGGTTCAAAATTTTGATCACCAGCTTTATCTGTACCGATTGAATATCAGTAAATAGTAAATCAAAAGTTTTGGCCGATAATAAAAATGATAGTTTTCGACACAAAAACAAATCCTAAAGTTGAAAAATATCGATTATTTTGAACACCCTATATCTCTGTAATCATTTCCGATAGACCCCAAGTTTGATGTATCGATGAAATCAGCTCTTCAGGGATAATCTAAAAATGTAATGAAATACAGGGTATTCTATTTGAACCAACAAAGTTGTTGCAACTTTTTGATAGAAGCGGCAACACTGGCATTGCTGAAATAATTTTAAATAAAGAGAGCGTATTGTAAAATATAAACATGCATATTTTCATGTATTTCTCCCGACTGATTCTCGATATAGAGATAGTGTAAGCTCGTCGTGACATATATACCTTGTATAACGAAAATTCATTGCATATTATATTATTTATGAAAACAAAAAAGGATGAACATGCCCTCGATCTATCTCTAAAATGTATATGATCTCAAAATTTTGTGAGAAATATATTTTTTATAATAATAAAAATAATATAATAATAATAAGATATATTTTATTAATGAAAAACTCCTTTTTTTAACTCGTACACCCTATATCTCAGAAACGACGCATTTTAGGACCCATGTTCATGAGAACTTTTTTCAGTTTTTTCCATATTATTTTGTTGACTCTGAAACACCCTGTATATATACGTACATAGGTATTTATCACAATTTTACTATTTTCGGATTGTTTTCGGCACGCATACATACTGTTAATTTGAATTCTTAGTTCAGTCCCCTAATTAACGAACTCATAGCGAAGTAGTTCGAATGTACATCATATCAAGGACAAGGATATTAAAATCAGAAGAAGATTTCCCGCGAATGTGACACTAATTGAAAAACCGTTAAGAAACAACAACAACACAAATGGTAAGGAAGTGAGTTGGTTTGTGCGAATGCGAAGAAGGTGACAAACATAAATCAACTAAATACTCTAGTCTTACAAATTACCAAATTGTTTAATAGAAATTCATTCAAAGGCCTTATCACCATT
Organism: Phaedon cochleariae; assembly: GCA_918026855.4. Taxonomy (NCBI): domain Eukaryota; kingdom Metazoa; phylum Arthropoda; class Insecta; order Coleoptera; family Chrysomelidae; genus Phaedon; species Phaedon cochleariae. The sequence continues at coordinate 30,603,946 of OU896719.1, forward strand.
TTGTTATTATTATCTCGTGCGTCTTTGAAGATACAAGGTGTCAGTCAGTATGGTTATATAAATTCAGTGTACTAATTGAAATCAAATTTCACATTAACTAATTTCTTCATTTTTGCATTTAGATGGCTTCTCCACATAAAAAACTGCGATTATCGCCCAAAACTAGTACATTGAGTCCAAGGTTAACACAAGATTCAAGAATTACCAGTACCCCCAAGAGGTCTACTGAAAATGTAGTTTCTCCAAGCTTTTCCACAATATCTTCCAGCAGTGGCAGATCAATGAGAAAACGGCTTTCTGATGTTTTTGAGGCACAAGAAAGTAACAGTAACAAGAGTAGTCCATCCTCTAAATCTGGAGAAAATGATCAAACTTCAGTATCATCCAGATCATTTACCACTCCCAGTAGAGGTTCTGAGACAGAAGCCCTGATAGGTAAGTGCATCAGATCATTGTGTGTTAGGAATTACAAAATTTTGATACTTTTTAATGCATGGTAGATACACTGTGTCCAAGATAAGGATGTATATCATGGGAATCATTTTTATTTGAAGAGAAATAGGAAAACAAGAGACACTTTCTCATTTCCCATTTTCAAAGCACTACAAAACAGCAAAATGAGAGATTTTCTGTATGGAGTTTTGTTTTGGAGAACCAATCATCAACTTTACCCCATGATAGGCATCCTTATCTTGGACACACTGTATAGGAAAGTACCAAGTTAATGAGTATTGTGGTGAAAAAAGTACCTATTATGGTGGAACCTGCAACATTTCACTGTCATAGATACATGTAGATACCTATATAGGTATAAATGACTATGCCTATACTTCATATACATCATCATCAATTATAATCAAATCATTGTCTGCTAAATGAGAAAGGAATATAGTCTGCTCTGGCCCTCTACATCAAACAAAGTAGGTACTTGTTATATTTTCACCATATTTCACTTCCCACTTTCTAACTTGGAGGTAAAACTTCACAAATAAAATTCTAAAAATAAGTAGGTTAATGTCATTAATATAACTACTGAGTAAAACTGGGACTTACAACAAAGGTACCTATAATCACCTACACAAATATTGAATTTATTTCTGAATTATATAATTATTTTGAAAACAAAATTTCAGATGACTATGATGCCTACTTTGATGAAACACTCAGAATCAAATATACAGGAACAATTTGGGAATTATATAAACCATTGAACAAACATACTCTGTATGCCAAGATTTTGGATGATCCTTGTAATACTCAGGTAGGAATTAACAAGTCTTATACATAGAAGACTTACTCAGCTTCTAACAGTCAAGAGGGAAACTGCTGATAGGTTTATATTATAATAGGTCAAGTGCTTCCAGTAAAGTCCTCTTCATTATGTTGCTCAATTTAGGTATGCAAAATTTGACCTTGATTCAGAAATTAGGCATTGAAAACAATTGAGGGATGATTATTGAAGGTCCGGTCAGCTCTTCATACCTCAATGTGGTAATTTTGCAAACAAATATAGTGTATATAGTTCTTGCAATTTCTATATTTTTTCAAATACAACATTTTCAGTTCTGGAATTTTGCTTTGCTTTTGAAAATAACAACGACTACAAGAAAGCTTCAATAAACCTTCATTTACAATTCAATTTACAGAATGGAAAATAGTGATTATGATGATTTCAATGAAATTTTCTAGGTTTGTTAAAAACAACCTAATGAGGTATATTTTGGACCTAGTAGTTGATCTAGGTATTCCAAAAGTGTACCAATTGGGCAAGACAATTCAAATTTTGCATAAAAATTTTTAGTTTTGTGCAAGATCTATATTTTTCAAATTCAGTAACTTTTTGACTTTTAATTTTCTCCGTTTCTTTGTTTTTGCAAATGATTTGAAAATTTGAGTCAACTAGAGCCAAATGAGAATGTTAGAAATGTTGAAAAAATGTCTTCATATTGAGGAAATCATGAAAGTTTCAGTACATTTTTTTACTAAAATGCATAGGCAGGTACTTATTATTGATTCATAAATTGGCAAATAGTAAATAAGGTATCTAATTTCAGAACATTGAACCAGTTAATCATAAGAGAGGTATGATGTCAAGTCCAGAGCAACTTAGATATAAATTTCATCCTTTGTTAATTTATTTCAAATTTATGATTTTGGAGAATATAAGAATTCTGGTAACTATATTGTCAAGATTAGTCCTATCTTCAATGACCAAAACGGTAACTTTAATCCAAATAAGAAGGTGCTGCCTATGGAAAAACAGTTAATAGTAGTATGATTAAACTAGACCTAAACCCAAACATCCAAAAGAAAAAGTTGTCTCCTGCACCAAATTGTTTTGTCTACTCCTCTGAAATTCTGATTCTTTTTATAAATTCATGGGGAGGCAAAAATAATTCAAATATTTAATAATCTCAATAATATTTTTTTACGAAGAGAGAAACTCAAAGTCATTACCACAACTAGTTCATAAAATGAACGACAAAATGGTAGATAACGAGAGAAAAACAACTACTTTCCTGCATTACATCCTCCCGAAACCTATGCCATAGTTCGTATCAATGTTCTGCGTGGCATATAGCCAGGAAAGTAGTTGTTTTTCTCTCGTTATCTACCATTTTGTCGTTCATTTTATGAACTAGTTGTGGTAATGACTTTGAGTTTCTCTCCTCGTGACCAATGCATTCCACTTTGAGTATTTGGCTTTTTCCCTAGTTGAATATTTTTTTATATGTATAATCACCAGATTTTCAATTAGTAGTAGGATTTTGAGAATCTTGAAATCAAATGTATTGTATACACTATGTATATGATGATGTATGTATCTCATATAAATTATACATTGTGTATCTAAATAACACCGAAAACATTCAAGGAGTGGTTCTGTGATGAAAATGAAGGTAGGTATTTGTTATAAGTTTTTTTGATAAACCTCTCCACGAAAAAGTTACACTCCTCCGAGGATTGAAGAAAAAATGTCTTTTTGGTTTACCCACGGTATCCTATTGGAATTCTACTGGAATCCCATGAAATCCCACTGGAATTCCACTGAAATCCCACGGAATCCCACTGGAATCCCACATGCCTGAACACCATAATTCCAATGTGGTTTACTCCTTGATATTAACCAATCAAAGTGAGGGGCAATGCTTCTCTATAGTTTTTTTCCAATGCTGTCTTTTCAGTTGGAATGGACTATAGTAAGGTTTGCCAACTACTTCAAATATATTTGAAATATCATACAAAAATCAAACCAGCTATCTGTAGATAATCAACATCCTTTGATTATCATGGTGAAACTACTAAGAAAAAGTTTTTCTGCTCCTTAACAAGCCCAGATTTTCCTCTTGATTGTTGTGTGCCAAAAAGCTATGTCCGATAATGTTCTTTTTTCTGTGACGGGAAAAAAGTTTGGCATTTCATCTCTGTTGGCAGGTTATAAAATGTCACTTTTCATAAATTACTTTTTTCCCGTGGGAAAAAAGTGAGTACTTTTTTCCCGGATATATATCACATAATATACACTGTTGATGGCTTTTGTTGTGCCATAGTTCCGAAAAATGAGTCAATAATACCGTCTCCGAGAAAGAACTGCAAGTCCTTTTATCTTCCATTCGACTTTGCGGTTACGTATATTACTTAACAACTACTAAATTCGCGATTTTTCAAAATCAAATCACAGAATTAGACTGACAGAAGTGACATCAGATATTTGATTACTTCAAAAGAATGATAAAGATGCCTACAACGTAGGTGTCCCTACTGTTAAAAACTTAAAATTTCACGTCGATAATTTTCAGATTTCAAAATAATGTAATATCTTCTCAATATTGAGTCGTACTTTCTTCTATCACAGAAAAAAATAGTGTATTATACACGGAAAAAATATTAGATTTTAGCTCACACAATCTGGAGCCAAAATCTACTACTTTTTTCCCTTTTATAATAAATAACTATTAATATTCGTTGTAGGATATTGTAACTGAACTCTTCATGCTATATAACCAGAAGCCACAGAAAGCTGTTCTTAGTATTATTCAATTTTGTGTAGATGTCGCTGGATTCCAGAACTATGATGTATCAGCTTTTAGTTTCAAAGACAATGATGCTAAAGTAATCATTGATTCACTAGAAGAATTCGATAAACCCGAAATTTTCGAAGTATGATTTAATATATTGTTGATAATCATGATTTTATGCTCAATTGTTTTTAGTCTACTGGCAGGTATTTACTTATGGAACCTAAAACAGATCTTGCCAAAACACTCAAGATGGCAATATACAACTTTATTAACAAGTTAATTCTAACTGCCCATGATAAATGCATTTTATATGAAGAAACTTTTTCGAAAAATGTTTGTTCTTTTTTGAAATGTATGTCGTTCAGCAATCTGAAAGCAGTTCGTCACACAGGAGTGGTTATTGGTAGAAGACATGTTCTCTTCGGAAAATTCGAAATTCAACTACCTATTGATTTTTTTATAGGTATGAAAATTCTCACTGCTCTAGTTATTACTTGTGATAAAATTAATCGAGAATTGAAAAACTTGGTGCGGGACCCCAATATTTCTGCTGATTCCACTGTCAGTCAAAAAAGAGAACAACTAAATGCATTCAATAATTTATTGGAATATTTCTACTTTATTTTTATAAAAAATTAGTGAGTACTTACCTTATTTTATGACTACCCAGTGCTAGTAAGTCATTCATTAATCAATTTCCAGCCACATACAGGATAGCTCAATGATTGACATGAGAATAGAATGTCTTAAGGAATTACAGATTTGGATGAAACTGAATCCAAAGATGTTCATTACCAACTTGCAAGCTGTCGATTACCAAATGAAAATGATTATTGATAGGGTAAGCACTAGCCATAAATTGATACTTTTTTCTGGAATATTGTCACGATAGAATAGTGGTTTCCACCATGTCATGATATAATAGGTGGTTACAGTCCATCCATATCGATTTATAAGGGGTTTGCTTGGCTTAATAGTTTGCGAGAGGTTTTATTCTAATAGGCACTAATAGTTTAGGGGTAACTGAAAGTGCGAGACTTTATTCAAACATAACAATTTGTATTATAACATGTAACATTATGGGTAGCAATGACAAATATGAATAACCAACAATGAATATAAAGAGCTAATAACAACTTACATTATAATGACCATTACGACGAGCTCTTGTCAAGTCAAGAGTAGCCCCAGACCAGACTAACTTCGGAACCCTCACATCCAATATTTATATACATCAATTTATTAGATTCGCACTTTTCTCATGAGAGTTCCTTGGCCAGCTCTCATAATTCAATGTCAACGGATGATTCGATTAAATTTATGTTTATAAAACCCTCATGGTTCTAAATTACTAATATACTCGTGACATGACCCCTCTCTCCGAGAAAACTGAACCCCAGTTTTGAAATTACTACCTAACTAAAGATATCGAGGAGAAACATATACCTAAAATACGTAAATGACAAAAAACAATACACCTTGGAAATTGAGTTCACACACTCAAAAGTTTAGTGTCTACAATGCACATATTGATCAGACTGTTCTCGGTGGGACTTCTGGCAGCTCGGGGGTAGAGAATGACGACTGGACATGGCATCCTCCCAACGTCATGGAAAGTTCGGCAGGATCCTTTTGGGCTCGAAGGTATCCTTGTCCTGGGCATCGGGATGGAATCTTTTGGACTTTAAGATTTCCTAGACTGTCCTTCGAGGTAGTTGGCAGCTGAACGAAGAAAACTGCTGGCTTCTTAGGTAGCGAATGACGACTGATGGTCATCCTTCCATGAGGGTTTTATAAACATGAAGTTAATCAAATCATCCGTTGACATTGAATTATGAAAACTGACCAAGGAACTCTCATGAGAAACGTGCGAATCTAATAAATTGATGTATATAAATATTGGATGTGAGGGTTCCGACGTTAGTCTGGTCTGGGGCTACTCTTGACTTGACAAGAGCTCGTCGTAATGGTCATTATAATGTAAGTTGTTATTAGGTCTTTATATTCATTATTGTCATTGGGTCATTGCTACCCATAATGTTACATGTTATAATACAAATTGTTATGTTTGAATATAGTCTCGTTCTTTCAGTGACCCCTAAACTATTAGTGCCTCTCGCAAACTATTAAGCCAAGCAAACCCCTTATAAATCGATATGGAAGGACTGTAACCACCTATTATATCGTGACATGGTGGAAATCTCTGTTCTATCGTGACAATATCATCGCACTTTTCAGTCGAAAGATGTCAGATTTGCTGCTTTAGTGGCATGTGAAGGACTCCTAAAATCTTCTGGCGTTGTGAAATTTCTAGAACCAATCAAACAAAAGTTTTGTGATACTATTAGTAAAAGGTTCTATGATATTGACTACAAAGTGGCAGTCAAAGCAATAGACATTTTTACCATAATGTTGAGATGGTAAGTGAGGTATCCATACATAAATGTCGACCATGCATCACCAGAAGGGTACCTATTTTTCAGGGATGAACATTTCATATCTGCTGATACAGTGAAAGTGATGACTCATTTAGTGTTCGATAATATTTTCCCGATTGGTGCTGCTGCCTGTAGATTTCTTGTGACTCTCTTCCAGGAGTATACACCAGAAGCCACACTAGAAGCTCTTGCGAAAATATATATGAAGGTGACTATTGAAACAATGAGGAAAATAATCTTATAAGTATTGTTTATCATTATTACCCAGGAACCAAGATTATATCCCGAATATTTGTTCCAGTACTAGCAATGTTTCTCAATCATTATAGTTGAGTAGAACTACAAAAAGTGTTTTCAAAGCACATAATATGAATTCTCATAAGAATTTAGCAGTCATTTTCGGTGTCAGGGATTATGGCGGACGAGTTTTTCAAATTATGATCTTATTCTATTCAAAATTGGTATCTATTATGAATCTTTCGTCAAAATCAGGAAATTCAAGATGGCGGATCCAATATGGCGGACGAGTTTTTCAATTATGATCCGATTCTATTCAAAATTGGTATCTGGGGTTTTCGGAGTCAGGGATCATGATTCTTCCTCAAAATTTGGAAATTCAAGTTAGCGTATTCAATATGGCGGACGAGTTTTTTCAATTATGATCCGATTCCATTCAAAATTTGTATCTGGGCCTTTTTGGGATCGCAGATTTTGATTCTTTTGTCAACATTTGGAAATTCAATATGGCGGATCCAATATGGCTGACCGATTCTATTCAAAATTGGTATCTGGGGGTTTTCGGGGTCGGAGATTATGATTCCTTCATCCTTCATGGCGAATGAGTCCTGTAATTATGACCCAATTCTATTCAAAATTTGTATCTCGGTCTTTTTGGGGTAGGAGATTATGATTCTTTTGTCAAAATTTGGAAATTCAATATGGCGGATCCAATATGGCTGACCGATTCTATTCAAAATTTGTATCTGGGGGTTGTCGGAGTAGGAGATTATGATTTGTTCTTCAAAATTATGAAATTCAAGATGGCGTTTATAATGGCATATAAAAAAATATTTTCTAGAGATAATGTTTATGTCAAAAGAACGTTTGCAGGTCAGCTAGTTGTATTATATGCTATTCTTTCCCTTCCATATTTTGGTTGATGTTAGGGTGGTTAAATTCTCGCATGCAGATATCGAAATATCGCATTCTATTATGAATTTAGATCCATAAGAATTGGCAGTCTTTAGGAACCACTAGTTGATGAAATGAGAATACTCAATTGGTGAAAAAACTAATTCATAATATACTGAGTTCTCTCATTTCGGCCATTAGCATGCAGATCTCGGTTATATTAAAAGTTACGAAGTCTGTTGAGGGTGAAGTTGTGCATTTTTGTGCTAAAAGATACACAATTTTACGATTTTTTTGAAAAAATTTGAAACTCCGATTTTTTCGATTAAATATTTATACAGTTTTCATTTATATTGATTTTTTCCTCGAATATGAAAATAATGAACTTGAAAAATCACCTTTATTTATTATTTTTCTGCCATGAAAATTTTTGCCAGCGTAACCTTTAGTCGGCCAATACAGTCAGAGGTAAATTGCGTGTTGCGTGATATGAGTTCTGTTTTTGCAGCAATCTCTAATTTGATTCAAATCACGATTGGAATTGAAAAAATCAGTTGATTTGATCCATGATTGAAATCATTTGAATCGTCGCAACCCTGACCCGACCTACAATGATAGACCTCATTGTTGGTCTGCTCAGGGTTACCTGAAATGAGGTCTAGTTGATCGTTAAAAAAAATTGATATTAATATTTGGCGTTTGTTGATTTCTGACGATTCCAGATGATTGAGTCTCATTCGATCATCTTCAGTACTCTTATTCATGATATTATGTCGATACCAGAAATATGTCCAGAAACATGATATTTCATATTACTTTTGAAAATACAGTGTCACTTCAGTGGGTCCTTTGTGATTTGCCTGTCAAATATTTCCACAAAGTTAGAATATTTTCTTATAATTTTCAGCAGAAAAATTGCATTGTTCAATTGCTAGTGGAAGGGTTCCTCCATACTTGCCCTGAAATCCAGAACTGGACCTTGTATTGTAAGGTCCTTCTTACTGGTCCAGATGACCGATTGCAGCTCAAAGAAGCAATATCTGACATATTTTCGGAAGCTGTGAGCCAAACTTTGACTGGAAAATCATCGAAAATGAGAGTCCTATCTAGAACAGGTACATTCGGAACACGCTGCTTCAGTTGATATTGCTCATAATTTTTGAATTTCAGTTGTTGATATCGAATCGACAGAGTATCAGAAAATAGCGAATTGTTTTCCTTCTTTGAACAAACTATTACAGATGTATGGGGACCATCCAAAGGTTCTAATTAGTTTGTTGAAAATTTTTCCTTTGGTAAACACAAATATTATAACTGGAAATTATTGCGAGGTAAGATGAATAAAATTATGGTATCAATTGAAGATTAACCTTTGGATTTGTGTTTAGATTATTTCTCTTGTCAGAAACTTTTGCCTTACAGGAGACACTTAGCAGCTTCTAATTCAAAGGAAGGAAGGAATGCTCGAAGTCATTCCTTCTTTCCTTCGAAAAATTTCACTCTACTTTGTGCAATATGGACTTCTACCAAAGATTAGTTTCTAATTCGTTTAATGATTGAGATTAACACTAGTTCTTTTTTACACCTATTGCCACTAGGGTCCAGTGATGCAAACTGACATATTTGTCATCTCAACATTCTTAACAGGGTCATATCCTTGTACCTATCCTCTCACTCTAAAGTGGTTGCGAAAAAGTTATACCGGGTGGCTACGGAAGTATTGCCTACGGAATATCTCAGTTATTGTATGAAGTAGATTTGTGAAATTTGGAGCGTCGATATAATGACATAAGAGCTAGAATTTTAGCATATTGACATGTTGAAGTTAACTTCCGGTCTGACCGGAAGTAACATCCACTTTCTTATTTTAAATGGAAACCCTATTTTTTTTCTTTTCGCTTTATTTAGCATTCAATTGCCTTTCTAATGACATATCACAAGTTGGTATCTTACCAGAAACTAGATCAGAAAAAAAATATTATTTAAATTCACCGAGTAGGCCGTGGAAGCAAAATGAAAGCCAAAAAATGACTTTCTATTATATCATTAGAAAGGAATGGTTATGCTGAATAGTACAGGCAAGAAAAAGTTGTATGTTCCTATTTGAGTTGTGGACCTACAGAGTATTGTTTTTTTTTTCCAATGTTTCCAATATTTTTTTTGGCGGCTTTTTATAACGCCGACGAATGAAAATAAAATATCACAGTAGTAGCAACTGTCATCAAGTGACGTATGGTTTCCATAGCCAACTTCTCAATTTTTTGCTTTCATTTTGCTTCCACGGCCTACTCGGTGAATTTCAATAATAATTTTTTTTCTGATCTAGTTTCTGGTTGGATACCAGCTTGTGATATGTTATTAGAAAGGGAATTGAATGCTGAATAAAGCGAAACGGAAAAATAATAGGGTTTCCATATAAAATAAGAAAGTTGATGTTACTTCCGGTCAGACCGGAAGTTAACTTCGACATGTCAATATGCTCAAATTCTAGCTCTTATGTCATTATATGGACGCTCCAAATTTCACAAACCTACTTCATACAATAACTGAGATATTCCGTAGGCAATACTTCCGTAGCCACCCGGTATAACTTTTTTGCAACCACTTTAGAGTGAGAGGATAGGTACAAGGATATGACCCTGTTAAGAATGTTGAGATGACAAATATGTCAGGCTATATTGAGGACATTGGCGTATCATACGTAATTTCCACACATGGAATTCCTTATTCAACTTTACATCTTATGCTTGTTCGTTTGTGTTTGCTCAATCTGCTAAACTTGATTTTTTTCTATTACTATCTCTTTTTACATTGTGCGATGAAATGAGATGACAATGAAAAAAAAATCAACTTTAGCATGTTTAGCAACACAAACGAGCATACCTTTTACCTATCATATCCAAATGATGATCAATAATTTTTGAGTTTTCGATTTTTCAACTCCAGCATAATCTTTGTGAGGTAGTGAGCATAAATGTTTCTGAAAGTTTAATATGTTTTACCAAATGGGAATGTTCTTAGGCTGTACCTATAATACCGGGTTGCGATTTTACTAAATATAAACTATTGCAGCACAAACCACGCCCACCATAATACGTCATATCTCATACTGTGCTCCAACGCAAGAACTGAAGCTTTCTCGTTGTCAATCTCTTGTACGCAGTAAATTCATACACCCAAATGGTCTACTGGTTAGCGCTGTCGACTCTCAGTCTGAAGGTTCATGGTTCGAATCGCTGTGAACTCGAACTTTTTTTTGCAACTTTTTTTTTCACCAATGTTTTTTTACTTCATTCTGGTTTTCCTTTTTCATAAAATATTTGAAGTCAAATAGGTTAGTGCGTTTAGGATAAACAGTCTCATTTTATTCAATTTTGTTGAAGAACTCAACTTTTGAAATATATTATTAATCAATGTGTTTCTACACTCCATTCGGTTTTCCTTCCTCAAAAATATTGCAATCAGGGATAGGTTAGTTCGTTGAGGATAAATAGTCTCTGAGTTTTGCCTAAGTAAAGTACTTTGAAGATGAGATATAACGTGGTATGTGCTACTTTTTCAATCGATTTATTTATATGAATCAGCTACGTTGTGCTGTCAAAGATTAGATTTTGCAGGATTGTGCTGGGCTCGATTATATTTTGCAATGCCGTAGTAGGGGGCGTGTCTTGTGCTGCAATAGTTTATATTTAGTAAAATCGCTACCGGGTTCGTCAAGACGAGCTTACACAATCTTTATATCGAGAATAAGTCGGAAGAAATCCATGAAAATGTGCGTGCTTATATTTTAGAATACGCTCTCTTCATTTATAATATTTTCGACAAGGCAGTGTTGCCGCTCCTACTAGAAAGTAGTAGCAACATTGATATCCCAAATGGAACACCCTGTATTTCATCGCATTTTTAGATTCTTACTGAAGAGCTGATTGTATCGATGTATCACAGTTGGGGTTTATCGAAAAAGATTACAGAGATATAGGGTGTTCAAAATCGAGATTTTTCAACTAAGGATTTTTTGTGTCGAAACTATTCATTATCGGTCCAAACAGCTCACATGTCCCAATCTCAACTTGAAATTCACCATTTAATATTTAATCGAAACAGATAATTGGGCAAATTTGTGTTCATTTCCATTACTTCTATAAGACTATAGAAAGAAATCAGCAATGACATTCACTGAATTGAATGATGACAGCAATATTCAACAAATGTCAAAATATCAACAAATGCCATGCCTACCATGAGAAGAAAAATGGAAAAGAGATGCTAGGAGCAAAGAACCGCTTTTTAAAATCGATTTTCCATTATAATAAGATGATTTTTTTGCGGAAAATAACATCCATTTGAGGTTACCATTTGAACAGGAAAAGTTGAGACAGGATGCCAAAAAAAACCGTAGAAAACACTATTAGCAACTCATCATCTAGCTGCTTTCTTATAATTTCATACTGATATTTTGGTTTTTGTTTTCTCTTACAGGAATATTCAAAACTTTCAATTACCAATCAAATATTATTCGACCACCATACCGATGAGGATTTACTGAATAAAATTGCAGAAGCTTTATTTCATTTTCGCAATGTAGCAGATTTTGCGGAAAGAGCATGTAGAATAACAGAAACATTGGGTACTAAACATACTGCAGAATTGAATACTTTCGCAAAACGAGCGGTGAGTTACAAGTTATCGATTTATGTATCATCTAATTGTCAACATTTTTTCAGAGTTCAAAAACTTGCTTGGCAGCCAATAAAGTAGCAATTTTGTACGCCCATATGGATTTAAATGCAAAGTTTACATGGGAAATTTTATCTGAATCATGTTCAGATGCAAATGAGCAGGTGAGTAGATCATTTCCATTTCAGAAATAATGTTATATTGATCTTTCCATGTATATACAATCATGATATTTGATGCATTCACTTATTATTGAGTCATTACAGATACTTCTTTCATTGATCCCTCCAGGGGTAGTTGAAACCACTCTGAACTTTTTTTTTTAATGCAAATCTACCGCTTGTTACCACTCATTGGAAAGCTGGTGGGTGGAAAGAGGAATACAGCGTACTGGATCGCGGGTACTGGTCAAATTTTAGTTTTTTCTTTTTTTCGTTCAAGGGTTGCATAAAATTGAAATGTAATTCTAGAATTCAATTTATTTTCAACGTAACAATTGCTCAAATTTCGTTTTTTTGTCGTATTCACAGTTCGAAACAAAGTGTTTTTGCAAACTGGTGAAAATGCCTTATATCACTATCACTGAAAATCGAAAATTGCTTATAATAAGGGATCCCGCACTAAACTATAGGGAAAATGGTTCTCGATGAAAATCGCTGAATTTTTGGTATGTTGCAGATATTGATATATTCCATTGAACGAACCTCAAAAAATGGACAGTTTTTCCGATATAGACCTCCAAATGTAATTTTTTCGAGAAAAAGAAAGAATCTGAAAATGGTTGAATTTTTGGCATGTTGTAGATAGGAATGAACTGATGAAAAAATCCAATAGACCTAACCTCCAAAAATTGACAGTTTTCTCGATATTGACCTTCAAATGTAATTTTTTCAAGTAAAAAAATCTCTGAAAATGGCTGAATTTCTGGTATGTTGTAGATATAGGAATGAACTGATCAAAAAAACCAATTGACCTATCCTCAAAAAATTGACAGTTTTTCGATATTGACCTCAAAGTGTACATATGGAAAATAAGATGAATGGAACGATAATCAATTAATCATTCCAGAATTACGTCATTTGACAGGTTGCTGAGGGGCAAACATTGTATTTTGTCAAGATTTGTCATATGAAACCAGAATTAGTGGAATCGTTTCCCTTGGAATCGGAGTTGGAACCAGAAAGAATTTCATAATTTTGTTTAGTGAAACGGTTATATATACTGTGGACATGGCAGGGATGGCCAGGGCTATGCTCATCAAAGGTAACCTAACAGATAGTTTGTGTTCTGGAATGTTGAATAGACAAAGTTGCTGTTTTCGAATTAGTATTTGGCATTTCATTCTTCTAAAAACAAATCTTTTTCATATGATACATCCACAGGTGAAGAATACCGAAGAGAGGATGTAATGAAATAACTATTATTTAAAACACGGTTATAGTCTTGCCGAAATCAATGGGGTTGTAGGTATACACACTAGTCGAATTTATGCCAAAAATATCTATTTTATTTTGATCATTCCATCTATTATAAGCGTATTCGATAGACTCATGCATTACTTAAAATAATTCCAAATATATTTCAATAAAACTGTCAATTTTTAGAGGTTAGGTCAATTGGATTTTTAAATCAGTTCATTCCTATCTACAACATGCCAAAAATTCAACCATTTTCAGATACCTACTTTTTTTCTCGAAAAAATTACATTTGGAGGTCAATATCGAAAAAACTGACCATTTTTGGAGGTTAGTTCAATGGAAGATCTGTTCAGTATATCAAAGTCTGCAACATACCGAAAATTCAGCGATTCTCATCGAGAGCCATTTTCCCTATAGTTTAGTGCGGGGTCCTTTGTTTAAATAATAATTAATAATAATTCACAATGGAGGACGTTTGGTCTGTTGAACGTGACAACACGGTAAAGATTGTGAGCGTTGTCTTGTCAGTTCTGAGGATTCAGCACATGTTGCCTTGGAATCTAATATTATAAAGAGGAAAGATTAGTTTGTCTGTTTGTTTTTGTTTGTTTGTTTGTTTATTTATTCGAAAAATTCTGTCACTATTAGAAGTCGACATTATCCCTGATGAACATAGGCTACTTTTTGCCGCGGGAAAATGCTTCATTCCTACGAGAAAACGGATAATAGGACAATGGCTAGTAAGAAGTATGCCTCGGTACTTAGCTTTTTCACATAACTTCTAAATGGCTGAACCGATTGGGTTGAAATTTTATATGTGACATTTCCGTGGTGTTCCGTGACATTTCCAAGCCGGCCTGTGATTGGCTAGTCGGGTCACGTGGTTTGGAGAAAGGTGGAGGGGAGGGGCTGGACTAGACTCCGGGACTACCTACTAACTATAATATCATTGCCTCCTCCTATCAGGTCGAATGAAATATTCAATTTCGATTTAGTTTTATCGACGACAGGACTCTTTACAACTTTCAAATAACTTGATTATGATTGGTGACTTGGCAACATTGCTTCATGAGTGGGAATGGAAGATTATCTGACCAATAAGGAAACAGCATAACAAAGCATGGCCAAACGCGGTGGCCGTGACGGCACGATTGAAATGACCTCTGAAATTCAACAATTTAGAACAACGCAGACACATTATACAGTGCTTTGCTTTTATATCCCTCCCCCCTTTATTTTTTGAACGGATCAACTGAAGAAATTGAAACTTGTGATGCATGATGCATGAATACTATATTTTGGAGTTGAATTGACATATGAAAATTTCAAGATGGCGACTGGGCTCATTTCCGGTCAAACCGGAAGTGGGGCAAGGCAAGTAAATATGTCAAAAAAAATTAGTTGAACACAACCCCTAAATTTCGTTTTTCCATTTTAAAATGATGAAAAAGTTATAAGGGTATGGTAAGGTAAATGTTCTTCAAAAATCTCTGCTATCATTCCATCACTAGCAATACAAGTCAGACGAACTCGACAAGCCCAGTCAGCGCATCCTTTCGTCGTCAACCTTTGAAAGTATTCCCAACAACTTATAACCTCCAAAAGTTCCCAATACCTACCCACTCTTCTTATCTTTCCTAGGTACGCACGATGTACTCCGAGCATTATAGGGATTCCATTTTGTGCGCTCCAAAAGATAAACAAAAATTGCATGGCTAATCTCTGTGAACACCTTGTATATGATCATCATTTTGTTACAGACTGCAGTTCACCTCATGACATGTTGTGCTTGGTTCCTCATCTGGAACCTGAGGAGCATGTCGGAAATTTCTCAGAAACGCCAACAGAAAGAACTGCCTGGACTTTTCATCCTGCATAATCGAACTTGCAATGAATTCACTGATATGTGTTTCAAAACGCTGGAATATTTGAAAGGTCAACCGTTTCATTTTAAGGTACAGTGCTCACTGATATACCAAGTACAGTGTGTGCTTTTGCGTGATATCTCAGTTATCTTTCGAGATAGAACCTTGCGGGTTTTGCGGTCCTGTGCCACTTTTTTGTGAAACTCAAGATGACCTTATCAGATTTTGCATAACTGTTTCCGTTCATGAGATACAGGGCGATTTTGAAAATTTATACTTTTTGGACCCCCTCTATATCTACGAAGTGTCTCAGCAAAAATGTCAAACTAGAATCTCATCCCATAGAGAATTTCACGCAGAATCCAGTGAACAACCGTTTCATTTTAAGGTACAGTGCTCACTGATATACCAAGTACAGTGTGTCCAGTTTTCGATGCTTTTTCGTGATATCTTTGTTATCTTTCGAGATAGAACCTTGCGAGTTTTGCGAGTTTTGCGGTCCTGTGCCACTTGTGAAACTCGAGATGACCTTATCAGATTTTCCATAACTGTTTCCGTTTATGAGATACAGGGCGATTTTGAAAATTTATACTCTACGAAGTGTCTCAGCAAAAATGTCAAACTAAAATCTCATCCCATAGAGAATTTCACGCAGAATCCAGTGAACAATCGTTTTATTTTAAGGTACATTGCTCACTGAGCAGAGTGTCCAGTTTTCGATGCTTTTTCGTGATATCTCAGTTATCTTTCGAGATAGAACCTTGCGGGTTTTGCGGTCCTGTGCCACTTTTTTGTGAAACTCAAGATGACCTTATCAGATTTTGCATAACTGTTTCCGTTTATGAGATACAGGGCGATTTTGAAAATTTATACTTTTTGGACCCCCTCTATATCTACGAAGTGTCTCAGCGAAAATGTCAAACTAAAATCTCATCCCATAGAGAATTTCACGCAGAATCCAGTGAACAACCGTTTCATTTTAAGGTACAGTGCTCACTGATATACCAAGTACAGTGTGTCCAGTTTTCGATGCTTTTTTGTGATATCTCAGTTATCTTTCGAGATAGAACCTTGCGGGTTTTGCGGTCCTGTGCCACTTTTTTGTGAAACTCAAGATGACCTTATCAGATTTTGCATAACTGTTTCCGTTTATGAGATACAGGGCGATTTTGAAAATTTATACTTTTTGGACCCCCTCTATATCTACGAAGTGTCTCAGCGAAAATGTCAAACTAAAATCTCATCCCATAGAGAATTTCACGCAGAATCCAGTGAACAACCGTTTCATTTTAAGGTACAGTGCTCACTGATATACCAAGTACAGTGTGTCCAGTTTTCGATGCTTTTTTGTGATATCTCAGTTATCTTTCGAGATAGAACCTTGCGGGTTTTGCGGTCCTGTGCCACTTTTTTGTGAAACTCAAGATGACCGAATCAGATTTTGCATAACTGTTTCCGTTCATGAGATACAGGGCGACTTTGAAAATCTATAGTTTTTGGACCCCCTCTATATCTACGAAGTGTCTCAGCAAAAATGTCAAACTAAAATCTAATCCCATAGAGAACCTCTCGCAGAATCCAGTGAACAACCGTTTCATTTTAAGGTACAGTGCTCACTGATATACCAAGTACAGTGTGTCCAGTTTTTGATGCTTTTGCGTGATATCTCAGTTATCTTTCGAGATAGAACCTTGCGGGTTTTGCGGTCCTGTGCCACTTTTTTGTGAAACTCAAGATGACCTAATCAGATTTTGCATAACTGTTTCCGTTTATAAAATACAGGGCGATTTTGAAAATTTATACTTTTTGGACCCCCTCTATATCTACGAAGTGTCTCAGCAAAAATGTCAAACTAAAATCTCATCCCATAGAGAATTTCACGCAGAATCCAGTGAACAACCGTTTCATTTTAAGGTACAGTGCTCACTGACATACCATGTACAGTGTGTCCAGTTTTCGAAGCTTTTTCGTGATATCTCGGTTATCTTTCGAGATAGAACCTTGCGGGTTTTGCGGTTCTGTGCCACTTTTTAGTGAAACTAGATGACCTAATCAGATTTTGCATAACTGTTTCCGTTTATAAGATACAGGGCGATTTTGAAAATTTATACTTTTTGGACCCCCTCTATATCTACGAAGTGTCTCAGCAAAAATGTCAAACTAAAATCTCATCCCATAGAGAATTTCACGCAGAATCCAGTGAACAACCGTTTCATTTTAAGGTACAGTGCTCACTGATATACCATGTACAGTGTGTCCAGTTTTCGATGCTTTTTCGTGATATCTCGGTTATCTTTCGAGATAGAACCTTGCGGGTTTTGCGGTTCTGTGCCACTTTTTTGTGAAACTCAAGATGACCTAATCAGATTTTGCATAACTGTTTCCGTTTATGAGATACAGGGCGATTTTGAAAATTTATACTTTTTGGACCCCCCTTTTTTTTTTCGGGGTATGGTTTTGGAGATACGACTCAAGCTTACGATTTTCAAAAATGCTTCAAAATCACTAAAACATTGAATTTTAATAGTGGGCTATGGTTTTTTCTTATGAAAAGAGTTACAATTGAAGGAAAAATCACATTGATATTGACATCACCGAGTTTGATATCAATTGCATTTATTTCAATAGAGGAAAAAAATTGAAATCATTTGGGAAAACTTTATTGAAAACCAGTTTTTTCAGGACAATACGAGAAAATACGTATTTAGTATTCACATTTTTTCTATCAATCTATCTAGATAAGTTGAACCTGAGACCCTGTATTTTGTAGTAGTATTTTCAGTGTATCTTCTATTTAATGTAATAGGGTTATAATTTGGTGTGAAATGATTCAAATTGTAAAACAAATGATATGGAACCATAATTTTTTCATCTTTCAGGTCTACGAGTGTTTGTGTGATTTTTTCATAACTTACAGCAATGAATTGGGTCCTTCAATCAAATTCAACAAACAATTTGAAGATGTAAGACTGAGGGTAGATGATAAATCTAAGCAAAATACCATTATAGATTTCCTGGATAAACATATTCTAGTCAATAAAGAAAGTAAGGAAATGCCAAATGATGTAATTATATAATTTTTGCATGTTGCATTGAGTAGAGTTGATAAAAAAAACACCATCGACATTTTCGTGTACCGCTGGTGAGCCCTGTAACATTTGACTGGTTAATGTGTAACGTTCTGTATTTAGAGTAACCTCAATTTTGGATTTTCAAATGGTGGTATTTTATCACATTATTATTCAGGAGTTCATTATGATATAGATATTATTCTAATAATAAGGTTCGCCTTTTTGATTTTATGCTCCTAATTTTAACATCGAAAAATATTTCAGGTTTCATGAACATTATATTGATTCCATTTCTTATGATAGTAAAGATTGCAATCATGACACGTTGGAAAAATTGAAAGTTGAGTGACGCTTCTTTTCACTAATTAGCATTACAGAACTCGCTAATGCTCAATATGTCAAAAATTCTATGGCCACTTTTCATACCAAAGTCCCTAATAGTATATTATGTAACAAGTGTTATAAACGTCCTTTTAGTAACGAGTGTTTAATAAACGAGTGTCTAGAAGAGTTTATAAACGCGTTACATACTATGATTTTTCTACGAACTCCGAAAATTACATGAACATACCTGCAAATCCTGCTAACCTACAAAATAATTCGAAAGGAATGGGAATTGAGAACATAATACATGCAACTGCATGCAACCAGCGAGACACGTATAAGTGATATTGGTTGTAGATGTGTCCAGTCCATTGCTTACTAACCTTTGTTTCACGTTTATTGACATGCTTAGCGCAGAATAAATAAATTGTTCTCAAAGATGGATGCTTCATTTTTACACTTCTTGGACTTTCGTCTACTTTTCGCATATATTCTTAATGAAGAATTCTGATACAAACGAATATTGTTTGAATAATTCTGATACAAAATTCGAAAATAACAGTTGACAGTTGATACAATTGACAGGCCAAACATGTCTCAAATTACTGAAGCTGTGTTTAATGAACTGCGTTGCCATGGTGATGTGTTTGAAAAATCGTGTTGCCATGGTAACGTGTTTAATATTTTGAATTAATCACAGATCGACAATCCGTGATTAATCGATCATTAAACGTAGTACATATCCGTACGCTAAATGCCATTTTAGTTATGTGAGTAGAAAAATAATTCAATTGAAGTACCTAACTAACTTTACATCATGTCCACCAAACATCCATGAATATAACTATTTGAAATTTGTGTGCCTTATTGAGTAAGTAATAAGTAGTTGTAGTTAAGTAGTTAGCTTTATATAGTAGTAGTCATTGTAGTTGTAATACTAGTAGTAGTAGTAATAGTAGTAGTGTTAGTGGTATAATAGACCATCTCAGTATTACCCTCGTATGTACCTACCCAGGCAGCACCAGATTTAAATATTCCATGAATCTCCCCATCATATTCCGTTTGGAATATTGGAATATTCTAGGAATAATCTGGGGTATTCTAGGATACAAGATATTCATAGTATATGTCCAAGAAAATATTCTATACTGTTAGATTCTTGGGAACGGATAGCTATCACACCACACACACAAACACAATATACCAAATTTATTTCTCAAAATTATAATGTTAATATTGAACAAAAGCAGAACGGCAAATATTCCAAGCGACTCCATCCAATCTGACAACTCGAATGCCTTTCGATGAATCGACCGGTAGCGGTTGTGCTCACGTGATTCGACAATACACGTTTCTTATCAGACAAAACAAGTTGAATTTCAAGCAATGAGTAATCTACAGTTGGATATAAATTTAAGACAGTACAAAATAATTAACAAGTAGAATACATTTTCAAAATAGGAATATTCAGATAATACGCGGACTACGTCAAGAATAATATTTAGGATTATGAATGAATGAATGATCCTGGAATATGCCATTAAACATATCTATATGTATACATAAAAATGAAGGTTTGTCTGTATGACTGTAGAATCGTAAAACGGCTTGACCGATTTCACTAATTCTTTTTTGTTGTGTTTGTTATTGTCAGGAGAAGGTTCTTATGAGAAAAAAATTCAAGATGGC
Organism: Phaedon cochleariae; assembly: GCA_918026855.4. NCBI lineage: Eukaryota > Metazoa > Arthropoda > Insecta > Coleoptera > Chrysomelidae > Phaedon > Phaedon cochleariae. The sequence goes on from OU896719.1 coordinate 30,624,581, forward strand.
GGATCCAATGTGGCGGACGAGTTTTGTAATTATAGCCCGATTCTATTCAAAATTGGTATCTGAGGGTTTCTGGGGTCGGAGATTATGATTCTTTGATCAGAATTAGAGAATTCGAGATGGCGGATCTAATATGGCGGACAAGTTTTGCAATTATGTTTTAATATAGTATCATACTTTCAGATACCCCTAAACTATTAGTGCCTATTCGAATATTACCTCTCGCAAACTATTAAGCCAAGCAAACCCCTTATAAATCGATATGGATGGACTGACCACCTAGTATATCGTGACAATATAACTGGAATATTTATATTGAAATATTTCATGAATTTTCCAGGAATATTCAGTGGATTTTCGGAATACATTCCTGTTTTTCAGCAAATTTAGAGAATATTCTATGAATGTCCAGTGCTGTCTGGGTAAGAGATATCAACGTTTATATTGTTTGGATCTGTAAGTTATTTGTATGTTCCTACTAGTTATTATTAATTCTACAATTTCGTCATAATGATGTATTCTTAAAAGGAGTCTGTTGAAATAAACTGAACTGATAATTCAATCTGCACCTTTGTATCCTTTTTCCATATCACTAATTCAAATTTGATCCAGTCGATTGAAAATATGCCTTTGCATGCCAGAGTATCAAAATGAGATTTTTAGTGGGATATTTCTTTATTTCTTGCAGTGTCACTTGGTGAGCGTAGGAAACAAGTAGTGAGATTTGTTGATTTGGTGCATGTCGATATACTTCCTATAACAGTTCTATCGAACGTATTCAAATTATACCATGTAGTGAGTACACTCTGAAGCCTCTTCTTTCCTTGTCTAGTCAAATCTTTCCTTTCAGAACTTTAAGGAATACGGTCCCATAATAGAATCATCTTTGAAATGTATGGCTGATGATCCAGATGAAAACACAATTCTGTTTATGATTATTCATACTCTTGCATCCTGTTTCGAAGATATTTTGAAAAAACATCATGCCGTGGACATCAATACAGAAGAGGCGAAACATTTGCAGGTGAATAATCTTTCATCAGAACATCGAAAGATTGCTAGGTTCGAATTCCCGACAGAGCAAAAAATTCTTATTTATTTAACGAGTAAGCCTCGGCCGGAAATGATTCCGCACGATTCGCTGTTGCGTTCCAATTAACAGTGCAGCTCCCAAAGTGGCGTATGGAGTTAGTAACAAAGCCTACACAGAACACACATGGGCTGAAGGACCTCTCGTAAGGTCGATGGCAAGTTGGTATCTACAGGGTGGGCCAAATTGGACACTTTTAAAGGGAAAGACCAATTCTCAAACCAGATGGAAGAGAACTGATGTCGGGGCCTGAGGACTGATTCTCATGAAAAACTCAATGGTGAAATCCGCATATCGATGTCTCTCTTCGTTTCGGAGTTACAAGGTGTTTTTCAAACATTTTTGAAAAGTGGCTAAGATATTTTTTCTGGCAAGAATTGTCTTTTAAATAGCTGCAAAGCATTGAGTTCGTAATAGAAATTGTTCTTAGGGCACTGAAATCGGTCTTCCTATATCTATTTTGCAACTAGGTATATGGTCACTGATTTCACACATGGTTTTGGAAATGTTTTCGTGAAAACGAAGAATTTTTGCAAAAAAAGGGTTTTAGCCACTTTTCAAACATTCACATTTTTGAAAAACACCTTGTAACTCTGAAATAAATATAGATATCGATATGCGGTCTTCACCTTTGAGTTTCTCATGTAAATCGAACACACGGCCTACCCTGTACAGTACAGGCTGTCCAATTTTCGATGTCCTTACGGGATATCTCACTTATTCAAAAAGATAAACTTTCGCAGTTTTTGCAAACGTTGGCTACTTTTTTGTGAAATTCAACATACCGCAAACAAAATTTTCATAACTTGCTTTGTTCTTGAGATACAGGGCGAAATTGAAAAAGTTGCATTTTGGGACCCCCTTGTATCTCAGCTATCTTATTTCAACTTATCGAAAAAGTGAAAAATGTTGCTCATACATCTTTTCACGTCGAATTCACTTCAAAACTTTCAAAAGATAAGTAATTTCAATTTGCGCCAAAATAAAATCAAAAACATTGAATCAAAAAAAAAATTAGGAGATTATTATTTTATAAAAGTAACAGTTCAGTGTGGAAGAATTACTTATGGAAACCTAATATTACCAAAATTCAAAATCATTTCCCGAGCACGTGAATGTCATTAAAATAATAGTATATTAATAATGTGGTGGGAAGAGATTCATTCCTGTCGTGAAATTAGTTAGTTAGCTATGATCTGGAGTCAGGAATGAAACTTCCTACCGACGTTTGTATACTATTTTATTTACAACCATCATATTTCGATCAAAACTAATAAATCTCTGTTTCGTTCTGAACATACCTAAAGTATTACATAAGGTGTGTGATGTGACAATTCCCAACCTTCAATGACATTAGTAATGACATCATTACATACAGAGAAGTGCACAAAAAACTGCCAGGACTGTAACTTTTGTATAATTCTAGATAGGGTTTTGAAAATTGGTGGGTAGCAAGTATACCAAATTGCTCATTAATTGATGAAACAATTTTTCTTCTATCACTTCCAGTTTCACCGGAAACGACCCAAACTTTTGATTTTTAAATGGGACACCCTGTATTGTATTCCATAATCGGTTAGGGATTATCATGACGAATTCAACGATACTGGGTTTGATAGGGTTATTTCAAACAATTACAAAGATATTTGCGTTCGAAGTTTCCATTATGCTCAATGGGTGTGACTTCGCAATATCGAAAACTTCTTTCTCTGTCACACTCGTTGAGCATATGGGAACTTAGAAAGCGAATATCTGCGTAATAGTTTGAAATAACCCTATCAAACCCGGTATCGATGAATTCATTATGACAATCCCTAACCGATTATGGAATACAATACAGGGTGTCCCATTTAAAAATCAAAAGTTGGGGTCGTTTCCAGTAAAACCGGAAGTGATAGAACATTAATTGATTCGTCAATTGATGAGCAATTTGATATACTAGCTGCCCACCAATTTTCAAAACCCTTTCTCGAATAATTCAAAAGTTACAGTCCTGACCGTTTTTTGTGCACTTCTCTGTATATGGTTGTAAATAAAATTCTTTTTTCAGCTGTTGGTAAAACAATTTCTGAAATTCGAATATTTTCGTTCTCCCAAAAGGCATTTGAAAAAATTACTGTACTTCTCGATAAAATATGCATTCAAGATATATAATAATTATGCCTTCCTATATTATGCAAAATATTTCATCGATCTTCTGTTTGACGTCACGGATCAGAAGGAAGTGTGAGTATTATTTCTTCCAGAATATTCCATAACGATCTCGATATAAATAAAATGATAATTAATTATTGCAAAATATTTTAGGTTTGATTTTTTCAAGAAAAACATACCACGAGGAGCTGAAAAAAATGATGCCGTATTATATTTTGCCAATTACATGAAAAGTGTAACTAACGCAGCTATGGCTAAGAGTAAAAGTAAGTTATTGCAAATTATTCGGCTCAAATCTAATATGTGACGTCATCTGGTCATTATATCCACCCCGCAGGCCATAACCCAGACAGCAAAAAGTTCTTTGAATACTCCTGTGGAACATTTCGAATATTATCAGAATGTTCTCACAAGGTGCACTGAGAATATTCTAAGAACATGCGAATGGGATGAATTATAACGTTCCAAGAACGTTCGCATAAATTTTCTCAAAACATTCCCAGGACATCATCAGAATGATCTAGGAATAAGGGTAAAAATATCTCAGGGATCGATATAGGAGGAAAATATGTTCATAATTGTATGTACCAAAAGTGACCATTAGGGTGATATTTATTTCACACACTCTGAAAAAACATCACTGAAACTGTTATATTACAGTTCAAACATATTACATTTATACAAATACCATACCCTGATCACGGACGATTCACGAATATCACGATGACGATAAAGTCATCGCAGATAATATTTTGGATTTGATCATATCATTTTGCATCTCAGAAATATCAAGAGAATTGTAATATCAGATGATGAACCATCACAACTAAAACATAAATGTCCTGAATTACACAGCAATGCCTAAATCACGAGTTACCTAAACGCCGGGCGATAAAGCAGCCCGCGGGAGGTAAAGTGCCACTTCACGTCCGCAAAACCAGGCGCTAAAGTGCTACTTTTCGCCCGGTCAACAAAAATGAAATTTCAAACTTATTTCTAGTCACAGGAAAAACATTTTTTTTTCAATTCCAGCGAAGGATTCAACTCCTGTATCCACAAAGGACAAAGAAAATCGGGAGTTGAGAAAATCAAAAGGTGACTCAGGTAAGAGAGGTTGGCCCAAAAAGCCGGAAACGCCATCAAAGAAAAAGGCTGCTGCTACATCAACTCCGAAAAATTCGAAATCTTTTTCTATTCATACCACTGGGTCTGGAAAGGGAAAAAAGAAAGCAACATCAGAAAGCAATATTGAGATGTATGAAGAAACGTCCATTCATGACAGTGAAAGTGGCGATGAAATTGATAGATCCCTCAGTCAGATGAGGCTTTAAAATTACCTATTTTTAAGTAAAATCATCGATTCACCATTCACCAAATGTCCTTATTCCTATTTATGTTTTGTTTGCGTTACGTCAGTTGTGTACTTTATCAATTTAAAATGAATTAAACGAGTTTAACTGTTTACATTTTCGATAATTCAATTCAAGTCCGGTTTTCATCTCGAAATTTCGGAAATGGAAGACAAACTGAAACTATTCGCAGATTATACAACATTGACATATGGGGTGACACAGGAGATCTGAAGAGATGAAATATTGAAATTTCATTTTTCATAACCCCACCACATCAAAACCCAAAACGGGGTTACTTGAGACACTTTTCAGACATTTTTACGCATGATTTTCACAAAAATTAAGATAAAAATTTGCTTTCCTCACAAGAGCGTCTTATAGATTATTAGGTAGGGCCTACCGTTTTTGAGATATCGAAAAAAAAATTATTTTTTTTGTTATAAATTATTTCATGGGTGTCTCAATTTACCCTTAGAATGGGGTAACTTGAGACAGGCATTGAAAAAGGCGAAAATTGCAAGTTATACTTTACCCAGGGTAAGTTGAGACAAAGTGAAGTTATCCTTATACATATTCTGAAAAATTTCTGAAAAAAAAATGATCAATTGGGCTGAGAAAAGGTAGTAAACAAGTTACATAACAAATTGACCTTTAATTTACCAATAAAAAAAAAGAAAAATGAGGTTTTTATTTCCTTAGAGAAATAGTGAACATTAATAATGACTAAAAAACTAACAACATAAATTGTAGGTTTGCATCAGTATAATCCACGTATTTTCTAGCCCCAAGTTGTCTTCTATATTTACAAGGCATGTCTCAATTTACCCTGAAAAAGTCGAATTTTCGATAAATACCCGTACAACTTCTTTAAGAAACTGTTTTGAGGTTATTTTTCCACATAATCTTATTAAAAAGATATTGATTGAAACGGGACTCTCATTTTATGAATAATTCAATTCATTTTCTCACCGTACCTGAGACAACTTCGTTGTTTCTATAACCATGAAATATACGGTTACATACCAACTGAATTGTTGTGAACAATACAGTGACACGTTCGCAATAACCTACTTACTACTGTGTATCCCTTCCTATCTATGCGAACAGGAATACAGCAAATAAACAACTTCAGAAAATTCATCATAGATGGAACTAGGAGACCGATTTCGTTAACATTGCTGTTTGCCTCATGTTATCCTTAGTGTCTCAAGAAACCCCGTTTGACGGTACTTTGAAATTTACAGGATACACCTCTTTCTTCGAACCTAACGACAATTTCTTTTTTCTTAACCCCACTACATCAAAACCCAACAGTATACTTTGAAATTTACAGGATACACCTCTTTCTTCGAACCTAACGACAATTTCATTTTTCATAACCCCACCACATCAAAACCCAACAGTATACTTTGAAATTTACAGGATACACCTCTTTCTTCGAACCTAACGACAATTTCATTTTTCATAATCCCAACACATCAAAGCCCAACAGTATACTCATTGGTATTTGAAATTTTACCTTCAGTAATTACTATGTAATATCTTTCATCCCTACGACTATTTTTATTCTCGGCTGATAATGTGATACTGTTGGGGTCCCACGCATGTCCCCTGGATCCATCAGTATATTGAACATTTATTAGTGGAGATGATTTTGAGTATATCTTATACAATCTCATTCTACTCCATTTTGAGCTATGGATTTCTACACTAGAATGTACAGTCGTATTCAATAAAAAAGCGTAGAGAGGATTTCGGGATCCTAGTTCTAGTTGTGTAAAACTGGCTCAGCCAATACTTTGTGTTTTTGAGAACATATGACAACTTTACTGTCAACATTTGGTAAGCAATAATCATGTACGCTTTTTTTTAATGCGTCTGTATATGTGACCTCGCTTGTTAACTATCGTCTAATCATCAGTGATTTACGAACATTCTAGTAATACCTCCAAACTTCCTATACAATTTCCCAGTCAACACACGGCTGGTCGATATAGATATCCGTTGGACATCCATTTTGAATATTTAGGATATCCAGAGAACATTCACTTGAAATCCAATGTAAATTTTAAGGACGTCAATGAATGTTCTATGTGGTAAAGAAGCCTGTGGACTTTCTCAAGATAACCTTTGGGGATATTCATGGACATTCACAAGATACTCTCAGAAATGTCCATATATGACATTGTTCACAGATATCCACAATTAGTATATTCATTATATTTCAGGGATATTATTGAGGAATATACCATGTCCAGTTTTGAACATGAATAACTGTAAGAGTTATACAGGGTGTTTCACAGGTAAAGGGAAATATTTCAATGGTAGATAGGGGTCACCAAGGTGGTTCTGAAAATACCATATTTGATAGGTCTTAGAGTTTTCATAACGGAGATACAGGGCGATTTATTGATTTCGAATAATTATTCGTTCGTCTATAAGTATTGAACTACCCAGTATATTTTTCTGAAATTTGGTGTGAAGCTTGAACTTAGGACGTTGAATGCATTCACCTATCGGCGATCTGAAAATCCAGGTTCGGCTTCAGGAAAAATTTACATTTATTCTAAATAATAAAATAACACACTGTATGTAATAATTGACGAAGTTCATCAAAGGAATCGTGAAGAGGAGGAAAAACTGAACTGGATTTGATGCTTTTTGTTTTCCCGCGACCAATTCTCATCGTAACAATGATAAACAGGAAGCTAAAAGTATGTCAATTTCAAGAGTATTAAAATTATGAAACCACTTTCAATTATGATTATTTGATATATTCTCTCTCTCATAAAAACGTATTTTTTATGCATATCGGGTGTCGTCGCAATTACTAATGAAATTTAAAATACCCTGATGTAGAGTGTAATAGTTACCTACCCTTTTTGGAGTTAAAATTGAACATTTCTTCTTTGGATTCACTCCGTTATCTTTCCTATTAGGTACTTACTCAAGGAACACCATTTCATAGCATTAACTGATTTCATGGATAGTTGATATCCAAATTAAACAACGAAATAAAGAAACAGAATGCTAAGTCACAAGTTAAACGAAAGGGTCTTGTAGTGAGTATTTCTGCCGCGGGAACGAAAAACTCCTTGGCAAAGACAGCCTATACCCAAAATAAGACATTAGGTCTCTTATTTTGGTAAGGCAATAAAGTGTACTTTCATTTTCAGCTCCATAATGTAATTAACTGTTCAATAAAATCATGTTTAAAAATAAGGCTTATTACAAATTTGATGAAAAAAGCACGCTATAATAACTACACCCGGTATTTCATAAAAAAGAGGTGGCCAGGTAGCCGTGCGGACAGAGTGTCTATATTCTAATTCGCATTCGCTTGCCGGTCGTGGGTTCGATCCCCGTCGACTGCAGAAATTTTTCTGATGGCCCAAGAAAGTGTTTGGGATCACACGTTAAAAGGTAAGGCCCCCGTCATTCCTTGCTCGCACAAGACTCTCGAAGACTTTTGAGGGTTGCTCGTAAGGGGGCAACCGAATGACGGATATAGAACAAATTTTAGGACAAACAAAAACAAAAATTTATGCGAATTCAGTTTTTACGCCGGTGGGAGTAAAAGTGAGTTTCTCTGGTAACAAAAAAGGGACAAAAGTCTCGTATTATTCCCTAGGGAGATATGTGACATATTTTCTTCCTGGGGAGTTTATACCAACTTAACATTTTCCGCATAGCGCTGCGCTTTCTTTTCGGAACACCCTTCTCTGAAGCGAGTATAAACTGCAGGAGCAGTATCAATAGTTTCTTGATGCCCCATTATTTATTTTCTGTCTTGTATTACCTACATATCGTTAACCGTTTCCATTTAGGAAACACTCTGTACAAGCATTAGCTAATTTACAGTTGCATTGAAAATATAGATGTGTAGAAGGAAAGGTGAGCGCATAGTTCATTTAGAACCGTTGTAGATTGACCCATTATAGATATACAAACACTATTTAAAGAGCAGTGCACCCGTCAATTAAAATTCGTATTATTTTATTATTTATTTATATCATCTACTATTTTCGCGAACCCAGCTGATTTGTAATTTTTCTTGGCGGGGATATTTGTAAGTGAAGTTCAAAATAGAGATGGGTACATCGAAAAATCATCGATTCTTAAGCAGGGTTGCCGTTTTCAGTACAATCGTACCTACTTTTTTCTAGTACAGTTCATTCTGATTCCGTACCAGTACAACTTCCCATCATTCCAATGTTCTTGTCTAGTGTTATTGTGTTATTGTTATTTATAATTTCTCCAAACAAGTTTTTTGTATTGTTCATTTTACATTTTACGTGTTTGAGAGTTGAAGTGTTGCCATCAACGTTAACGTAAACGTAGAAATTGACAGCTACGCATGCGTATTTTTCAATTCTTCACGTTCGCGGTGGTAGTGAGCTTACGAGTGGGTGTAGATTATCTCACGTACTTTCACGTATACCTTAAATATCAAGGTACGATAAACAAACTATACTCGAAATATGCCGATGAGATGAAAATTATCAAATTCGGGATCCCCAAGGACTTCTGCATCAAGAAGTCCTCATTTTAACAGAAATAAATGCTCAGATCTAAACAAACAACCAAATATGACCAATACAAACCGAAAACAAAACGTTATTACGTTACAATGACACAATGACAGTGACGACCTCAACTAAATTTAAAGACAATACGTAAGCTATTTTTTGTACGTTAACGCCTACGTGGAGGTCTACGTACACGTACAGTGAATACTTCAACTCTCTGATATTTTGGGTAATACGATATACGAAACGAACAGTTTAATCCTCTTATATCAAAAAATGTCGAATATCGAATTGCTCGTAGCATCTGATTTTGGTTGCGCAGGAGACTGAAACGTCAATGTCATTGTGGTCAATTCACTGAAAAGCTAAAATTTTGCTGAAGGGTATCTCCCATGCAGTAATGAGTTTGCGCTGTCGAAGTACGCAGCTGATGATACGTCAGATATTTGTTATTTTTATTTGTATAATCAGAGACTTACGAGCCCCAAAAGATAGATTAGGTACTGACGTATAGAGTTTCATGCCTGATTGTTGGATATTTTGTGTCCAAGTGTTGAAATATAATAAAATACGCAGCGTTACCGCCGATATTATGATTGCGTAGTTGACAAAACGGGGTAACGAACATCAATACGTGCGGCTACTGGATCTGAAAACTTTACTGTGCTGTGATGTCTGTGAGTGCTGTAACAGGTAGAATCGATGTTTGAGAAATGCTCTGCAGTCTGCCCATCTCTATACCAGAGGTCACCTTCATAAATCATAAATCTAGATTAATGTTTTTAATTAGATTTTTCATATTTTGAATTTGTCGTTCTCTAACTAATCTAGAAATCTGTCGTAGACGACGTAAACGTGAAGATTCGAATCGCTAATAGTTGTCTTGAAGCCGGTATGTATTTTTTTGTATAATATATTTTTTTTTTTTCAACCAATTTTTATTCTTTTTCACGAAATTATTATAAAGAGGCCTTATGATACACAGCCTACTTTGTTGATTATTATGAAGAAATTAGCTCATTAATCAAGCTCATCACATGTTTTTCATTGACAAATTATTTTTTTTAGGCTAAAATGACAGAAAATACTGGATCAAAATTTATAGGGCGAGGTGCCCACAAGGGCAAGGGCATCGCAGTTTTCACAAGTGGGGGTGACTCACAGGTTAGTACTTATTTTTTAAATCGGTCGTTTCTATCATGTTGATCAAAACATGCCAATTTGAATTATAGGGTATGAATGCAGCTGTCAGGGCTGTAGTTCGAATGGGAATATACTTGGGATGCAAAGTTTACTTCATTAGAGAAGGATATCAAGGTGGGTTGTTGATTGCCATTGCATAATCTATATATTTTAGTGCTGAGAGTCATGGTTTCTTTTTTGTATTTGGATAGGTATGGTTGATGGAGGTGAAAACATAATGGAAGCCAATTGGTCATCAGTCAGCTGTATTATCCATAAAGGTGGTACCATAATTGGATCTGCACGTTGTAAAGATTTCAGGTGATTTATTATAGTTTTGAATACCTTCTTTACTTACTAAACTACTGAGAACTACCTACTACATTTAATAGAACATAATATGATGCTTATCTGGTGGCTATATTTAATGCTGAATATCTTCATCACACAGAATTACTGGTTAGTCAACATCATAATCCTTATAGTGAAGTTCTTCTCATTCCATTGTTGAGATATTTCAATTCTTTTATCCAGAAATGTATCTAATGACAATAATAATTCAGAATTGAAGGAAGTAATAGGTACCCAATCTCCTTTTGATTATACATTTTCCATCAATGATTTAGATTGAGGTTCATGAGTAAGAATCACAAGTTTGTGTCTGCTTGTGTAAGAAATGTGGTATTGTCATTACAAAGGTCTTTACAAAGTCAATTGGAGCAGCCCCAGCAAAAAATATCTGATGCATGTCACTGGTCCTTTTGAAGTTCATGAACTTGGAAATACTTTACCTGTCCATAGTTCTAAAAATGATGACATACTTTTTATTACTCAAAATTGGAATGTATAAACCTTCATCATGAAGTAATAATTTGATTCCCCTGAGTGGAGTTATTTAATAATCTGTTATCAACTTTTTTTTCTTCACACAGGGTCTCAAAAAATGTTCCTACATTTTGAGATTTGATTCAATGCCTAAAACATGAAAATAGTATCTATAAATATGGTTTCAGTAATACTTCAAAGTTAAGATCCAAAATTGACCCTAGAATCATGGAATTTGGTACATGGTACTTATTCATTGTGAATGAATGAATAAAGTAATGAATTAATTAAGTTGTCCATTATGTTCCAAAAAACATGAAAAATGTCATCTTAGTACACCTCTGTTACATAGTTCTACAAGCTATTGATTGAAACACAATATAGGTAACAGATTTTTCCATCCAAGAATATGATCATTATTCTATCATTATAGGGTATTTACTCTGGTATCTATTGAGTTTCTGTACCTACAAACTTTTACTAATTTCAAGACAAAAAGTTCAAATGGACATGGTTCCAAGATAATTGTTTTTTGGTTCTTTGTTTATATTTTCTTTCAATAACAAAGATTTGACGAAATTGAAACATTTTACCGTCAGTATACTACATATTTTTTACCTGACAGCCAAATCAGGATGTCCAATGATTATTATTGAATGAATCAAAATACACCCCAGACAAGTTTAGCTATCGAAAAATTGGTCTTGAATACCATGTTCAGAAATGATCAATTAGCAGGGAGTCCAAGAGGTAGTTACCACCCTTCTTATAGTACTGAATAAATCATAAGAATGTCATTTATAATTCTGTAAAAATTGATAGCCGAGGCTAGCAAACAGTGCATATTACATTTTCTCGTCGACCTCAAACACATATCCACATCGGATTTTGTGAATGATTAATTTGACAGCAAGATTGTTGCTAGATTTTGAATAAAGAAAATAACGTGGACACAACAAACTAACTTGTATCATAAAGTTAGTTCATTGTTTTCACGATGACCAAAGCGTGCGAGCTTCTCCCTCAGGAAGTTGCCTCGGCCTATACGGCCTATTGACAAATCCAGGACTGTAAGTCAAATTGAAAAACAAATTATCATTAAAAGTTTATCCCATACGATGCCAACTTCACGAATGACACTGGAACCGTTGCAGGGAGAAAGCAGGTCGTCTGAAGGCGGCCAAGAATCTCGTCCAGCGTGGCATCACCAACCTGGTGGTGATCGGCGGCGACGGTAGCTTGACCGGTGCCGACCTCTTCCGGCAGGAATGGGGCACTCTGCTCGACGAGCTGCTCAAAACCAACGAGATCACCGCCGAGCAGCGGGACAAGTGCAAGACGCTGCAAATCGCCGGGCTGGTCGGCTCTATCGATAACGATTTCTGCGGCACGGATATGACCATTGGGACGGACAGTGCCTTGCACAGGTGAGATATACCACGTGTGTCTGAAGTTCAGACTGAATAACAATAGATAGTCACAGCGATTCATGCATAAGTTATAGAAACGTATACCCCGACAAACCAAAACGCTAAACACATATAAATGAATGCACTCGCGAATGGTGGGGAAAACTGCCGAATCAGTATGCTCGGCGAGCTGCTCAGCAATCTAGAACGCTAAACAAGGGTAAGTGAATGAAATCGCGAATGGTGGGGATAATTCTACCGAATCAGTCAGATCAGTCTGCTCGACGAGCTGCTCAAGGCTATGCCGCCGAGCAGCGGGACAAGTGCAAGACGCTGCAAATCGCCGGGCTGGTCGGCTCTATCGATAACGATTTCTGCGGCACGGATATGACCATTGGGACGGACAGCGCCTTGCACAGGTGAGATATACCGCGTGTGTCTGAAGTTCAGAATGAATAACAATAGATAGTAACAGCGATTCATGCATAAGTTATAGAAAAGTGTACGCCGACAAACCTAAACGCTAAACACAGATAAATGAATGAAATCGCGAATGGTGGGGAAAACTCTACCGAATCAGTCTGAGCGACGTGCTGCTCAAGGCTTAATAGATCACCGTCGAGCAGCGGGGGAAGTGCAACAGCGTGTCTCACTTTAAATGCCCCTCCTTATTGTTTTTTTTTTAATAGTGATTTCCTCAGTAGGCATCATCCACATTTCCACATTACGTGGGATATAATAAGGTCCTGGATTGACAACAATGTGCTGCTCGGATCTAAAACTACGTAAAATCTAAAAGTAATAATTTTCAATTTAATCATGAGACGTGCATATAATGTAAATCTATGGAAAATCTTGGAACGCCATATATTTTTTTTAATTTACAATTCACCAACTAACTATCTCAATGAAGAGAAGGCAGGAAGATAAAAAAAAAATTCTGTAATGAAAAACACTGTAGATACCTAACCCATTAGGTGCCCACCTGTCTTGTTTCCATAGAGACACAAAGGTGAATATCTGTCAATCAGAGAATCTGGAAAGCCCACCGAACGAATTCGAGGATTTGAATTCAAGAAAAGTATATTCTGATCAGTTTTCTTTGTGGATTGTTTGTTCGGTTAGACTTGGCTGGATGTTTTTGGCAGAATTGTTGGGAAGTATCAAACACTGCACTTATGGATCTGCAACTAAATAACCAATATCAAATATCTAAGTTAATATGAATTGAAAATGAATATTTTTTTGATGCAGTACATGGATGTAAAATCTGAAACATACCTGAATAAAATGTTCAACATCCGTAATGGGATTGCAACATATTCGTTTTCTTTCCAAATATTGGTTTCCTCAGTAGGCTTCATCCACATGTCCACATTACGTGGGTCATAATAAGGTCCTGGGATGCCTAACAATGTACTGCTCGGATCTAAAATTGAGTACCTATTAATCTGAAATTTTGATAGCGAGACATCAATCCATGAAAAGTCTGAATATTGGTTTCGACTTTCGTAACTGGAACGCGATATATTTTTTATGATTCATAAATTCATCAACTATCTCAATCAAGACGAGGTAGGCAGATAAACAACAATTTTCTCTGTGATGAAGAACACTGTATATACCTAACCCATCAGGCGCCTACCTCCTTTGCAGAGAGGATTTATAAACGCCAAGTTGATACTCTCCCCTCGTAAGGGTACCTGTCGTGTTTCCATAGAGACATAAAGGTGAATATCTGTCTATCTGTTTGCTTGAGGATCTGGAAAGGAAATCAACATATCGTATTCCGTACGAATAAGAGGATCGGAGTTCAAAAAAATATACTTCCTTCAGTTTTCTTCGATTCGGCTTGACTGGATGTTTTTCTCCGATTTGGTGATGAAGTATCAAACACTGCGCATTTCGGATCTACAACTAAAATATCAAAGTTGATATGAAACACTCACCAGCATGAAAAAAGTGAAGCCCTGGTAGAACATGATTATGTACAAAATAGTCCACTTCTACTATTCCATTGTTTGAAATATCCGATTTTCCCAAACCACGAAACACCTAAACAACACACGATCGTGAAAATGTAATCACTGAACTGAATGAGAAACACAACACACAATTATCACAACTTTTTTAGAGAACACTTTGCTTTAAATGATAATTAATTCCTTTCGCGTATATTTTGCTGCCGATCACAAAATACGATCGTACGTGCTGTCATCTAATATAAGACCGTCTTGATTTACAACTTGGTCGTGAATGAATGACTAGCAAGTTGGATCATGCTGCTATTTATGACTGAAATAATACGGGGAGAGAAGATAATATACAAGGTGAGTCAATAATGTGTTCTCCTTCGATATTAGCCAAACCGTCCGATATACAGAAAAAAATTAAATACAACAGTTATGATGAGAACTATCACCTAAAATTATTTTCATATCTTTAGGGTGTTTGAATGTTGAATGGGACACTGTATATTATTGCATTTTTAGGTTTTCCCGGAAGAGCTGATTTCATCAATGTATCACACTCGGGATCTAGCAGGAATGATTACAGATATATAGGGTGTTCAAAATCGAGATTTTTCAAATTTAGAATAGTTTTGTTTTGAAACTTTACCTGTTTCAACTTTTGATTTACTATCTACTGACATAAAATTGGAACAGATACAGGGTGATCAGAATTCTAAATATTGAACCATCCTGTATTTGTTCCAATTAAATGTCAGTAGATAGCAAATCAAAAGTTAAGACATGGACTTGTAAGCCGTTATGACCAATAATGAAAAGTTTCCACACAAAAAATCGTAAAATTGAAAAATCTCGTTTTTGGACACCCTATCTGTAATCATTCCTGCTAGACCCCGAGTGTGATGAAGTGATGAAATCGGCTCTACAGGGAGAAACTAAAAATGAAAAAAAAATACAGGGTGTACCATTAAAAAAAAACGTTTGAGTTATGACATCCGCGACACCTTTTTCAAACGGAACAACCTATATTTATTGAATTTTTGGAATCTCTATGAGAAGCTGGATTCGAAATCATATCACACAGGGTTTGTATACAGGGCGTCCGTTAAATTCACTTATCTCATAAAATGGGGTCACCACCATTAAAAAAATACAAAATACTGTATGTATCAATTGAATTTGAAAGGAAGCTCGAATGAAAATGACATTCTACTTCTTCTTGCAAAAAACTATTCCTTTAATTTTCAACGAATACAACTTTACAAGAGCCCTTGATCTAACAGACTCTATGTGTAATATATTTTTGAATTCAGCTTTCCTTAGAGATTCCAAAAATCGAATGATTTATAGGGTGTTTCATTTGAAAATATTGTCGTGGAGGTCATAACTCAAACGTGAATCACCCTGTATATTCGATGTTTTCTTATAAATTCGGGAAATTGCTAATAAAAATCGACCTGTTTCAAGAGATTTCTCAGAAATGAATAGTTTGGATATAAATGAATTTATTCACTATTCACAATTGAATGGACACACTGTAATGAGTAATTCAGATTTTCATGGAGATTTCGAAAATCAAATGATATATAGGGTGTAGGGTGTTATATAAAAAAAATTGTCGCGGACGTCATAACACAATCGTGGATCACCCAGTATATCTGATTTTTACTCATAAATGTGGCAAATTGAAAATAAAAATCGACCTATTTCAGGAGATTTCTAGGAAATGGATAGTTTGGCTAAAAAAGTATTCATTCAGTACTTAATGAAAGCACTGTATATGATTGAATATGTTCAAAATCACATTACCTATACCACATCGTTCTAGGTATACGTCTGTAAACGCGCTGTATAGTGTAAAATTCAAGAATTCCTCAGAAATTTATGAATATTTATTTCAAAATCTCGCGATTTGCAGAATTCAACACAGACATATAGGCCAAACATTTTCTTTAGGATACCTATTCGGAAAAATGTAATAAACAAGGACATAGGAATAGTAGAAAATGAAAAATGTGCCGAAAAATAAGATGACAAGATTATCGTATTGAAGACATTTGAAGAAAATATGATCTATGCATTGCATGAAAAAAATTGAACACAAATTTGTTTTCAACGAACTGTGTCTGATTTTGTGTTGAAGTTGGGAGTATTGATTGTTGTTTTTCATGATTACCCTGTATAATATACAGGCTGATCCACGGTGGATGGCCTATTAGAAGTATCTGGAGAACGAAAAGACAGAACATTCTGAAAATTCGGATGCTTTGATAATTGAACATTCTCTATCCGTCTAAAATATTTTCATCGATACAGTGTTGCCACTTCTATCAGAAACAACTAGCAACTTCGTTATTTTAAATAGAGCACCCTGTATTTTATTGCAGTACTTTTGTCCCGGATATATATCACATATAGATACACTGTTAATGGCTTTTGTTGTGCTATAGTTCCGAAAAATGAGTCAATAATACCGTCTCCGAGAAAAAACTGCGAGTCCTTTTATCTTCCATTCGACTTCGCGATTACGTCTATTACAGAACAACAACTAAATTCGCAATTCTTTGAAATCAAATCACAGAATTAAACTGACAGAAGTGACGTCAGATATTTGATTACTTCAAAAGAATGATAAAGATGCCTACAACGCAAGTGTCCCTACTGTTGAAAACTTTAAATTTCACGTCGATAATTTTCAGATTTCAAAATGATGTAATAACTTCTCAATATTCATTCCTACTTTCTTCTGTCACAGAAAAAAAGATTGTATTATACACGGGAAACATATTAGATTTTAGCTCACGGTTTTTTGTTTTTTTTGTTTTTTGAGACAACACAACCTGGAGTTAAAATCTACTACTTTTTTTCCTTGTATAATAAATAACTATATGTTTCGTCGACCTCAAACACTTATATCCACATCACGGCCTTATTCACACGTGAAATCTATTGAATTCCGTGAATAATCAATCTGACAACAGCAAATAACAGTTGTTGTTAACTCACTCTTCGCTCGGACCAGGGTTGCCAGTTCAATTTTTATTTCATCAAAAATTTCTATTTTATGCTATACGAATTGCAAGAAAGGATGTTGAAATAATCCTTCAACGTCAAAATATATACTTTTAGTACACAAAAAATAGAAACAAACATTTTCATGAAAAATTAATCATATTCCTAATTCTTGATTTGAAAATACTCGCAAATATCATAAAATACAGTTACATAGGTACATACGATTTGAGTATAAAAAACAGGAACGAATAGTAAAAATGAACATCAAAAATACGACACAAATAAAATCATTTAACGTGAGAATCAAACTGTTATAACAGAGGTATATAAAGAATCAAATTTGATCTGAATCAGATAAAGTATTGCCTTTTTTGGTTTAAAAATATCATTAGTACCTATATGTAAATTTGATACTCATTTTGTAAAATTAATGTAAACAGAGTGTACTGAAATATCCATGCAATTCATAAGTGTATGTGATTAACTAAAGATTGATAATAATATAGGTAATCGTAATAATAAATAAGTGTCAAAATATTTTTGAGTAGGTTATGAAAAATTCAGTAGAACTGGCATGCCTGCAAAAAGTTAGTGTCTGCAGACGAAAAGTACTCACCTTCGGAAATAGTCGGTTTTTCTTACGGGAATTAGAACGTACAACGTGACTTTTTGTAGAGCTGGACGAAAATTATTTTGTAAAAAATAGTGTTCCTTTAGTATGTCACTGTTGATATTTCCTATTTTTCACATACACGATCACGATATTTGTAATCACTGAACTGAGAAACACAAAACACAATAATATTATCACTCCGATAATCACTCATTTGTAAGTTAACACTCCGTTTGGAATTATAATTGATTCCTTTCGCGTATTTTTTATGCCGATCACAAAACTCGACCGTGCGTGATGACATCTAATATAAGACTGTCTTGATTCACCACCTGTTCCTGAACGAATGACTAATAAGATGAATCATGCTGCTATCCGAGCAAATGATTTATCTATGACTGATGATGATAACACAAATATACGGGTGGAAAGGAAATATATTAAACATAATACAAGATGAAGTATTGAACATTGACATACTGGCTGTAATTTTTTCGAAATTCTCGAAATTCGGAATAATTCAAAGGTGATCTTGTGATTTGAAAGAATTCAACAGACATAATGTACTCAAAAAATCGAGGAAATTTCTCGAGCAGGAAAAAAATTTACGGGCCATAAAGGCATATATTTATTTATTATACAAGGGAAAAAGTAGTAGATTTCAGCTCCGTGAGCTAGGATCTAATATTTTTCCCGTGTATCATGCACTATTTTTTTCTGTGATAGAGGGAAGGACGAATCAATATTGAGAAGATATTACATTATTTTGAAATCTGAAAATTATCGACGTGAAATTTCAATTTTTTAACAGTAGGGACACCTGCGTTGTAGGAATCTTTATCATTCTTTTGAAGTAATCAAATATCTGATGTCACTTCTGTCAGTCTAATTCTGTGATTTGGTTTCAAAAAATTGCGATTCTTTCTCGGAGACGGTATTATTGACTCATTTTTCGGAACTATAGCACAACAAAAGCCATCAACAGTGTATATATATGTGATATATATCCGGGAAAAAGTAATTTATGAAAAGTGACATTTTATAACCTGCCAACAGAGATGAAATGCCAAACTTTTTCCCCGTCACAATTTTTTTTTGTATGTTATACCACACATGATATTATTATGCCGGAAATATTCGGCGATTGCTACAATAGTTTGATGTTGCCTAATAATTTCGCGAATGACATTGTTTATCAAAACTTTCGAGGCGTATGCGAGAAGCTTTGGAACAATGTAATTCGTGAAATTGAAGCAGCAAACTGGAGTTTGTCAATCGACGAATATTTCCAGGAAAAATAGTATCACGAGTTGTATTCGTATGACTATTTCACGATTGAGACAATAAACGAGCGCCTCGCGAGAGTTGCGCACACTGCATCCATCATTCTGGCTCCCAACACAAATGACGTTGAACAACGTCAAAAATTTCATCGCTTTATTGGTCACGTGTGGGTCAATTCGAATTCTGTATTAGTAGAGCAACTCCTACAATTTTTAGTAAACAAAAAATAACGCTGTGATACAGAAGAAACCGTGAAAATGGTCGAGTCTGATTGGTTCTAGAGAACAAGAATGGAATAGTCATCAGAAAATTTCGAATCGTCATATCTATCGTCCTATTCAACTCTCGTTTGTTTTGTTCGCATTATTTTTTCTTCAAAATAACAGTTCTGAACCGAAAGCACGAGAATCCTAGGAAAGTATTCCTTCATTGGAATCTAGTGGACAAACTTCTCATTGAATAAGATATTCGAAATTGTGAATTCATTACAAAAAATCAAATCTTCACAATAGTTCAATGTAGGCTTCCTGAAGAAACAAAAAAATTCAATTAAAATATTAAATTGGTATACTTACTATCGAGCTGAGATAATCATGGTTTTACCTTCCACGATAATTCAACGCTGATGATGGACATTCCAAGGCTCGAAACATGTCCATTAAAATATCATTAGGAGAATTATTTTTTAGTTTTCTTTCCTTATCATCATCAATACTCCACTTTGTGAAACAATGGATTTTTTCTACGGCTATAACACAAAATTAATCTTGTATGTGTTATTACTTCACAAAATCTAATCTCCCATGAAATGTCAAATAAATCAGATGGCTACAAGCCGAAGAAACAAAAAATTCCGCTGTTATTTGTTAGAGCCGTAGAAAAAGTATCTCGTATGATTTTCAGCATGAACTATAGGCGAATGCAAACTTCATTCTCGTCGGAAATGACTATTATTCGTGTTTTATATGTATTTTTCTACTCACATAACTAAAATGGCATTTAGCGTACGGATATGTACCACGCTAAATGATCGATTAATCACGGATTGTCGATCTGTGATTTATTCGAAGTATTAAACACGTTACCATGGCAACACGATTTCTTGAACACATTACCATGGCAACGCAGTTCATTAAACACAGCTTCGGTAATTTGGGACATGTCTGGTCTGTCAATTGTATCAAATGTCAACTGTTTTTTTCAAATTTTGTATCAGAATTATTCAAGCGATATTCGTTTATATCAGAATTCTTCATTAAAAATATATGCGAAAAGTAGACGAAAGTGAAATCGAAGAGAATGTTCTGGTACTTGCATATCTCCATGAAGTGTGAAAATGAAGCATCCATCTTTGAGAACAATTTATTTATTCTGCGCTAAGCATGACAATAAACGTCAAACAAAGGTTAGTAAGCAATGGACTGGACACATCCACAACCAATATCACTTATACGTGTCTCGCTGGTTGCATGTAGTTGCATGTATTATGTTCTCAATTCCCATTCCTTTCGAATTGATTTGTAGGTTAGCAGGAATTGCAGGTATGCTAATGTAATTTTCGGAGTTCGTAGAAAAATCATAGTATGTAACGCGTTTATAAACTCTTCTAGACTCTCGTTTATTAAACACTCGCTCCGCTCTGCTCCGCTCGTGCTTAAAATACTCGTTACTAAAAGTACGTTTCTAACACTTGTTACATAATTTACTATTACTAATTCCACAATATAGATTCTACATACATAAAAATTCAAAAATATTTGTTGTTCGTCTCCTCGACAACCTTTTATCACTAGATTTAAATGCATATGAACCTACTGGGCATACAATCCTAACAATTCCGTTCTCGTTAAACAATATAATAGTTTCCCTTTGCTTGACGCTTTTAATATTTATATTTATTTTCAGAATCATAGAAGCCGTCGACTGCATCGTCAGTACAGCCTATTCTCACCAGCGTACTTTCATCATGGAGGTGATGGGTAGACACTGCGGGTGAGAACTCAACCATTTACGATTACCGTTTTCCAGAAATTTGTCTTTGTTGTCTACTGTTGTGACTAAATATTCACGAAATGTTATAGGTATTTGGCTCTGGTTGCCGCTTTAACTTCTGAAGCAGATTACGTTTTTATTCCTGAATCACCTCCGCCAGAAGACTGGCAGAGTAAACTGTGCGAGAAATTAGAACAGGTATTTCGCGGTGAAATTATTCGCCTGTAAATTTGCATTGTGTTCAAACTAACCGTTTCTATATTAGTTTAATCTTCTGACCTTTTCGCTTGCACAAAACAATATTAACCTTCTTCTTTCCTGTTCAACTAGTAGAGAATTTCCTTTGTGACTCGAATTGTATATACGTCGAATTGTCGGGTTCATTTTGATTAGAGTCACTGAATAGTGAATGGTATTACTAGATAAGAGTTCGGATACAGCTGAACTTTTGTCCTTTTCTATTTTCCATATTACAATGGTTTGAGTGAATAAAAGGATAAGATATATATTCTCCACTTTGTCTTTCCAATTTCACTAATATAGCCTGATGGGTTGCGTGCAAGAACTGTCAGATGACCGACGCTGGAGGCAAAACATTGAAACACAACGTCACTTTTCCTACTTGTTTACAAGTGATCAAAATAGTTTTCCACAATTATTTTGGCATATAAATCGTATTTTTCCGCTATTCATCAATTCGCACATTGTGCTGTTGTAAAATGCACAAAAACTGCAGCGGAAGATGAAGGAATCCGGATGGTACATCATGATTTAAAAGTAAGTAGCTACTATAGTCACTCACATATAGTTTTCATTTTTGAAATTTGGTTATTTCTCTGATTTCTCATCGGAATTCCTTCTGCAATAAGAGCTAATAGAAATATACCTGAAATTTCTAGAATAATGCAAGAAGATTGGATTCATGTAATCAATCGGGAGGACTGGTCTGACATGCTGACGATCGTGTGTGTTGTAGACATTTTCAATCTATTAGCAGTATTAGCTTGTATTGCAGAAGTGGCAGAAGGCAGAAGGAATTTTAATAAGGAATGACAACATTTCATAATGATGACTATGTGAGATAACTATTTACCTGAAAAATCATATTCCCTAGTCTCTTGCTGCATTTTTTGTGCATTGTACAACAGCACACTGCAAAGGCATGCTTGAATTAATGAATAACGCAAGAAACACGATTCGTATGCCAAAATATTGTGAAAAACTATTTCAACCTTTTGATTCCTCTGTAAACAAATAAAAAAGTGAGGTTGTGTTTCAATAATTCACAGAAGAATGAGGTTGTGTTTCAATATTTTTCCTCCAGGGTCGGTCATCGTGCACGCGACCTATTGTCAGATACGATTTTAGAGGTTAGATTTCCTGTCAAATCAGTCATAGCCGAAGATGGGAAATGGAAATAGGGTATAAACACCCACTTCACTTCACGGCACTTTTCGCAGATTAGCAGTGAAAAGAATGCATGTAATAACATTTTAATGACAAAATAGACACATAATATGGATATACTTATAGCTAGTTCGGTCGGTAGTGAATGATCACGTTGCAATTTACTTGATTTCCTCAATTACGTTCTCAAATTTTCAATTTAATCACATTCCTTCCATAAGAGAATAGGGTTGATGTTTTCTTTGACAAATAAAATGAATGAAATCCTTTCTCTTCACAATTCCCAGGTTTAATTACAAAGCAGGACATTTTCATTGATTCTTTCTTCTCAATAATTCGTGAAATTATATTTCAATTCTGACGTTCATAGTATTTATTGTCAAATTCAAACAATTTTGATTGAAAAAGCGCTGAAAGACTATGGTGCTCTTGTCACAATGCAAGGTGTGTAACTTGATGAATCTAAACATTCAAAAACACTAACTAGTTGTCATTTCTGTGTCCGAACTCTTATCTAATTAATACCATCCAGTGACTCTAATTTTGATGTATGGGAATGGGCGAGTGGACTGATACTGAATAATTGTCATTCAATCACTTCACTGTATCGTTAGGGACCTTGATCAATTTTTACAACACTTATAACGCGTTTTTGTTGTAAATAATGTGTCTATGCGTTGTACGAAGTTGTTGAATTTCAGGACTCATTTCAAACGTGCCGTCATGGTCGCCATTCGGCCATGTTCTTCGATACGTCGGATATCAGCGGCGTCAGTTCTGATGATGACTCATTATTGGTCAGATAATCTTTCATTCCCACTCATGAAGCAAGGTTGTCAAGCCACCAATTGGGAAATTTCCTTCACATGAATTTTCATAAAATAAGTTCGGAACTCTCCAGTTTTATGTCCACGCTGTACAGAATGGCGACTGATGAAGTCCAAGTCGTTTTCATTCTGAATCTAGTCTGAGAATAGCTGATGGGGAAGAATATCGCTAGCGAATAGCTTACGAATAGCTAACGAATGAAAAACGAATGAAGAAAATAGAAGAAGAAGTGAAACTGGTAAAGAAAACCATGCATAATCACAAAAAGCACTCGGAGCAGTAATGCAGAAGGTAGTTGGCTTCATTCTGACAGGTTATGGTTTCGTTATTTATGCATTGAAATATCTCGAATAGAGCTCGATCCTAAACGGAAATATCATTGAATCAATGAATCACTATGGACTACATTGAAAGATACTATCCTTCATAATTTACTGCCATCGGTCAGAACAGAATGATGCCGACACCCATGGCTCCTTCCTCTTGTTGTACCTGTCAATATTTTGAGTGGTGTGGACGGATTCGAAGTATTTGGCGCTGTTGCAAGATATAATCTTCAACTTTCCTAGAAAATAGATCCGTTTCATTAAGGAACGAATTCATTAGCAAAAAAATGACTGACAAGTTATGAATAACATATTGTAATATAACGATAGTGAAAAATTATAGATACTATCGCAAAATATCATAATTTATCTTTATTAGTAATCAACTTCATTCAGCCAATGAGAGATTTATGGGAATTATTCATAATACTTGACAAAGTAGGATTGAAGAACCCATTATATCCCATTGCTGTTATGATATAGTTATTATGCATTCAAAGAACAATTTCCGGAAATCTAGACATATTGATGATGTCGGCAACGTCGTACTAGCACAGGGAATCGTATTTTAACTCTGTGTGAATGTGGATTGCCAGAAAGTAAATCATAGGAATGGTGAAGGAGCCAAGTTCCTCTTTTATTTATTTTTTCCTGAAGTGAAATTTGATCTTACGAAAATAAGAAAAAATACGTATATATTAATTTTTTGACAAACTCCACAGTGAGATAAAAACCTCAATATTGGAAACATCCCCATTATAATCAATTTATCAAAAAGTTGTTACGAGTCCTGTGGTTGAATAAAACTATATCCACATTAAATATTTTTCCGTCGACCTCGTATTAACGACTAAGTTTAATGTAAACTAGTCAACACTAATTTCGTCGCACACCAAAATGTCGCCCCTGTTATAATGTGAATAACTTTTTTCAGTTCAGAACAATTTGAATTTGGTTCACACTGTTCGATAGCCCAGTCCTTCAGCTATAATCTCGTACTTCATTGAAACATAAGGGTATTCACATAAAATCTCTACATGGTGTTTTCCGACAATGTGCAAAATTTCGGAATATTCAAAAGGCTCTCAAATGGTGAAAAAATTTGTTTTCTCAACTTCGACAATAAAGGCATGAAGATGATCCCATTACCTCGAGATGTTTCGCGAATCAACTTCCTATCTCTCTTATTTACAGAGTGATCTCAAAAAATCAACTTTCTGGTTTTGCAGCCATAACATTTTTCCACGTCAACCGATTTTAGAAATCTTAGGCTCATTTTGAAGATAAAACTTCAGATGAAGAGATCTGAATATCAGAATTGACTCAAGATGGCTATCAGAGATCTAGAGTTTTCTTGAAAGTGACCCAAATTTGAAACGCCCTCCAAATCTCGATTGGGAGGAGAATTGAATGAAAATCAACTTGTTCTCGGAAAAAAAAATCATTCTGAATGCGTCCATATTTTCCTCGCTCTCAGTAGTCAAGAAAGTGCGTGAGAAAACACAATTGAAACATGTTCTTGCAGAAACATCAGATCATTTCTCCTCTGTGATGCATGGCCCGTAACCAACGTTACAAGAATCACAGTAAGTGACTGACAAGTCAGGTTAGACGTCGTTTTCAAATCATAAACAGATTTCGATAGTTTCGATGCCGCATCTAACGCGAATGTGGGTGACAACTTTGTTCTCGTTGATGACAATGCGAGACCGCATAGGGTTGTTGGTACATCATTCATGATGAGCCTTAGCTGGTCGGGTTTGTCAGTCCATTGTGATTCTTGTAACGTTGGTTACGGGCCATGCATTACAGAGGAGAAATGGTCTGATGTTTTTGCAAGAACATGTTTCAATTGTGTTTTCTCACACACAGTTCTTGACTACTGAGATCGAGGAAAATATGAACGCATCCAGAATGAATTGTTTTTCCGAGAACAAGTTGGTTTTCATTCAATTCTCCTCCCAACCAAGATTCGGAGGGCGTTCCAGATTTGGGTCACTTTCAAGAAAACTCTAGATCTCTGATAGCCATCTTGAATCAATTCTGATATTCAGATCTCTTCATCTGAAGTTTTATCTTCAAAATGAGCCTGAGATTTCTAAAATCGGTTGACGTGGAAAAAAGTTATGGCTGCAAAACCAAAAAGTTGATTTTTTGAGATCACTCTGTAAATAAGAGAGATAGGAAGTTGATTCGCGAAACATCTCGAGGTAATGAGATCATCCTCATGCCTCTATTGTCGAAGTTGAGAAAACAAATTTTTTCACCATTTGAGAGCCTTTTGAATATTCCGAAATTTTGCACAGTGTCGGATAACACCATGTAGAGATTTTATGTGAATACCCCTATGTTTCAATGAAGTACGAGATTATAGCTGAAGGACTGGGCTATCGAACAATGTGAACCAAATTCAAATTGTTTTAAACTGAAAAAAGTTATTCACATTATAACAGGGGCGACATTTTGGTGTGCGACGAAATTAGTGTTGAGTAGTTTATATGAAATCGTTTATTAATGACCCCTATTAATGAACGATTTGTCTATTAATGTACGATTGTTTTATAGGCAACCAAACATACACCGCGTGCATTCATTGTTTATGCTATAACTTACGGAATCTGCATTTAAATCGAAAATATGAATTTCATCGAAAGTTTTTCGTTAACGGGTTCGCCTTTCCAAGTTTCTGACACGATTTTAATCCCTGTTTTCTACTACAAGGAATTTATTTTCTATGTTGATCATTTCGACAAATGTCAAATGTCAGTAGCAAGGCTACTGGGTGATTCTTAGCAGTTTCCCGATGAATGATGAGTTCGCGAACCAAGTTTTCTTCATTGCAGGAGAAATGAGAAATATAGTCGACGGAAAAATTGTGTAACCAACTTGTATATTAAAAGGCGATTAATACACTAGTTGGTTAAATAACTATTATTTGACATTCAGGAGGAAGCATTGATTATTAATCTGTGACTTTTTCGACCAACCAGCTTGTTGAAATATTTCCTATACTTCATAACGAAACATCATGTAAATGTTGGTTAGGCTAGAGACTTGACAATGCTGTGCTAAACGATGAGAACTGACAAGACAACGCCCACAATCCTGTGTTGTCACGTGTTTCCCACCAAATCTCCTCTCCGTATTTCAACATATTGCAACTGTTCTATGATCTGCTCCTACTTACGAAATCGTGACGTCAGCTTTTCTAAATTTCTAGCCGTTTGAAAATTACCGTGGCAATATTAATGATTTTAGCACCTTAAAATCGACCTAAAAATTTAAATAATGTGGAATTGAAAGGTAATTTAGTCCATTCGCCTATCATGAAAGTTGTGGTTGAATGCTGCTAAAGATTCAGTATGTTTTATAAACAACTTCAAAGTATTTGCTGATTTGGATTAACACTCTTGAAGTTTGTTACAATTGGGAATTCTTTTTATCATTAATACTTGAGAAGATATCTACCAAAAACAAATTTTCTTTCAGTCTGCTGTATCATATTTTTGGTAATGGTTTTTCCTCAACATGAGTTTCGGAAGATCACGAAATAAATTATCAGTTTTTAAATAACAGCATTGGTGTTTAGATGTATGACAAATTGATAGTCATTATAGTAGAGTATTTCGCGCAGGAGTTGCAATCAACAGTTTATCTACAAACGTCAAAATATTTTGTTTGTTTGTTACTCACCTGGAGGATCTTTTGATTTACTCTCATGTACCTACTGTAATTGAACAAGTTTTCCTCATAGTTTATTCCAAGTAATATCTGGTATTTTTGATGATTTCTGTAACGCTTGTCATAGTATCTATATTCTATAAATAATATAGAAACTGCCTCATCATTATTCAGTTGCTCTAGTAGGTATTCGCATAATAAGAAAGTAGACAACAAAAATGTTTCAGTGTCCAATTATTCGTGGAGAGTTTTTATTATTGGTAAACTTTGCAGTCATTTAGCTCTGGAAGCTGCTTTGGCAGGAGAGGCAGATTTTGTATTCATACCTGAGTGGCCAGCTAGTCCAGACTGGCCCACTGTGATGTGTAAAAAAATGTTGCAGGTATTACTGGGCTGATTTTTTCCGACGCTTATGCTTTGGGTACAAATAGTAATGCATTATTTCGTTCGTGCATTGACAGAATATTTTGGTAATTTTTTTCACTATGTCCCCTGAAATCTAAAAGGTTCTTTAGTTAGCACAGGATCCGTACCTGTTACTCATCCATTTTCGTTTAATGCAACACTCAAAATACTTCGTTTGGAGAAAACTAACATGTTTCGAATGTTGCTTAGTTTCATAGCTAGATGGCCTCAAGGGTTTTTTTTAGGATTACTGTTTCAAAACCTCCACTGTGTTCGTTTCATGCAATATCAGGATATTCTGAATATTCTAGGGTATGGGTTACTCACATCACAACATTGAAATTCGTTCTTGATAGTATTTTCTTGTATTCAAGAGCTTTTTTTTTATTTGAAAACTAAGGAACCTTCAAATATATTAATTATTTATTTATTTCACATTGGCTGGAATTCATTTTCATGTCTTTGTCGTTTCATCACATTCATTTTATTAATGCTGTTGAATAAACCTATATTTTGCGGAATTTCGCTTCGCTCGTCCCACAAAATCCCATTGTCACACAAAATGACCCATTTTCTAACTGGTTACGTAAATATCTTTTTTATAGGAACATTAAATTTTTAACTCAATTGTCAATTATGCATATAGACAAATGAACATTATGCAACAAATTAGAAAATGTTGGATGATTCTCATCTGGATCACAACTTCTTCATCAATTTATAAGAAGAGTCAGTTGAAAAACTTCAACATGTGGCACGATCTATTTACTAACACTGTGGATTCGGGTGGCGTATGGCAATCTGCTTTAACATTTTCGACCAATGTTGATTCGATCATATTTGGAATAGTAAAACAAAATTGTTCTAAAATTGTTCTATCCGTCATTCGGTTGCCCCCTTACGAGCAACCCTCAGAAGTCTTCGAAAGTCTTGTGCGAGCAAGGAATGACGGGGGCCTTACCTTTCAACGTGTGATCCCAAACACTTATTTGCTAACATGTGAAAACACAAAAACATTGGAACCTCATTTTCGGGGACTCGTCATAGTTAGGCCATCTTCATGAAATTTCACTAATTCACATGAATATGATAGTCAATGGGGTCATTTTGGGAATCATACTGATTGTTATGGTCATTTTAGATAGATGGACTCTTTCAATTTAACAACGAGTAGACAACATAACAACAAATTTGATATCCGTATTAGCTCCGGCAGGAAAAATTCATGGATTTTGGATGATTCTTTCTTCTATATGGGTGAGGATAGTGTGGTGGGGTTTTTATGATCCGGAACCACCAATATCCTATTTATCTTTGGGTATCCTATGTACTTTAGAAGCTACATTCATCCTAAATCCATGCATTTTTTCTGCTGGACCCTGCCCGGAATACAAAAATTGAATATTGCAGTTATTTAGCATTAGTAGCAGCACTGACTAGTGAGGCTGATTATGTATTTATTCCTGAAGATCCAGTAGAGACAAATTGGCCAGAGAAACTCTGTGACAAGCTGGTGCAGGTATATTTTTCAAATTTACAAACCAGCACTATTATAAAGACACTATTTTTTTTTCACCACTAGCTATACAACCTACCATCATTCGCTCCTTGTCAATGCAAAGTTTGTTTATTCCAACAAAGTAGTCTGTTATAATTAACCCGAATTCACTGTTCTGATGCGAGATTCGCAGGAATTCCACTGGAATCTAGTAGGTAGGTACTTATCAATATTGACATGTAATGCTGATGTCATGCTCATGGCTATTAGATTGAATCTAGATAGAATTGAGAAGAAGTGCCTTCATAGTGATAATATATCCATATTTCAGGATTGAAATATATTGCTAGTGGTGAAAAAAATTTAACATTCACCTTGGTAGTAAAGAATAGTATTACCACCGTCGCCTGAAGCCTCGGGATATAATCTTGGCCCCTGGGCAATAATGACTTTACTACCTTGGTGTATAAATAACTATTATTTACAACCATGTTCCTGAGTTTCGAATTAACGGCAATATCACTTTGTTGAAGTTAAGTAAATATGAATCATAGCCATAGCATCCCATAGTAAACTAAATCAAAAATATGGAGCCAATGCATCATTTCATAATATTGAAATCAAACGCAAATGCAATATTTAAGTTTGGTTAGGGTTAGGCATAGTGAGAAAGATGGATCAAAGTGGTTGTAAATAAAATGGAACAGCTATCCCTCGGAGGCTATCCCGGTGAAACGTTTCATTTCAGTGTTGAGATTTAAGTTGACCTCGGTGCTTCACGTCTTGGTCATTTATATCTCATCTCTCAACAGTAAGGAAACACTTTCACCTCAGTATACAGGGTGTCCCTAGACCAGTGGGACAGTTAAATATCTTTTGAACCAATAGGAATTTTCAAAATATTATAATTTCACATCATATCGCATTATGAGTGCTAACTTCAGGAATGACTATATTATATACGAGGGGAGCAAGAAAGGCTCACAAAATCGAACATCATTTTTTTCAAATGGAACACCCTCCTTCTTGAAGAGCTGAATTCAACGACCTAGCACACTTGGGGTCTAGCGGGAATGATTTCCGAGATATAGGGTGTGGAAAATCGAGATTATTCATTTTTGGGAATTTTTTGTGTCAAAACTATCATTATTGATCAAAACGGCTCACATGTTCATGTCTTAACTTTTGATTTACTATTTACTCGTATTTAATTGAAACAAATACAGGGTGGTGTAGAATTCTGACTGAAACTGAGAATTCTACACCACCCTGTATTTGTTTCAATTAAATACGAGTAAATAGTAAATCAAAAGTTAAGATATGAACATGTAAGCCGTTTTGACCAATAATGAATAGTTTAGACACAAAAAATTCCCAAAAATGAAAAATCTCGATTTTCCACACCCTATATCTCGGAAATCACACCCGCTAGACCCCAAGTGTGCTAGGTCGTTGAATTCAGCTCTTCAAGGAGAATATGAAAATGCAATGAAATACAGGGTGTTCCATTTGAAAAAAAATGATGTTCGATTTTGAGAGCCTTTCTTGCGCCCCTCGTATAAAATATAGTCATTCCTGAAGTTAGCACTCATGATGCGATATGATGTGAAATTATAATATTTCGAAAAATCCTATTGGTTCAGGAGATATTCAACTGTCCCACTAGTCTAGGGACACCCTGTATAAAGTTCTATCTCGTCAACCTATTATAATAACGTGATTTTTTGTCATATTGAAACTGAGGAATCACTAAACAATGCGATTAGTGGTCCACAAATGAAGTCGATTTTATTTCGATTCATTTCCTGTCAAAACCATTTTACATATATATTATAAACAACAAAGTTTCTTGGTGTAATAAATAAAGACAATCAGCAATGATTATGACTATGACTGAAATGATATATTTTGGTAAAACCTAGAATTTAAAATATGTTTGGATTTTTGCCACTCACCTATTGGGATTTAAATAGGACGTTCAAATATCCGATTTGGAAAACAGTTGAATCTATCGTGCATTCTAATAAATGAACTGATTAATTATACAGGGTGTTTCAAGAGATGTGATGTACATATTGCAGAAGGTAATTCCTTACTTTTTCTTAGGACTGGACACAATAAACCACAATAAACCGTCAAGAGTCGCAGTACAGGGCTGAATAGACCCACTCAATTGTAACCTAACCTAACCTATCATGTCTGAATTGCTTCATTTTCGAGATACAGGCCGTGAAAGTTGAAAATATGCATATACAGGGTGTCTCTAAAAAGTCTGTACAAAACCTTAGCACATATTCCTGAGGTCAAAATAAGTAGTTTGAAACAACTCAATCTGAAATTGTTCCGTTTCCGAGATACGAGTACACCCCAAGAAAGCATTCGGAAAAATCAATTTTTGCACTGCTAGGTCTGTCCACATTACACCCACGAAGGTAACAGCAAACATTTTTTATTCAAAATACAAATATCTCGTTATCGGCTTACTCTAGCGGATTTTCAGAGAAGCACCTTTTTGGCCTAAAAATGCTCAAAAAATTACTTCCTCAATAAAAATAAAAAAGTAGAAAAATATACTGAGAAAAAAGTTATGGCCTATTTAAACCATAAGGAGTGCATTGGTAAGCGTCCTCTAATGGTCACAGAAGAAATATGTTTATATTCAGGTTTGACATTTCGAAAAAACTCAGGCGACGAATTCTTGAAGTAATTCGTTTAAAAATGTGTTAATAAAATCTGAAAAATTCTATTTTTATTTCTCAACTTTACCTCAGGATTTGTACAGACCTTTCAGGGACTTCTCTTGTCCACCAGTTCACCTTGTATATCTTTTCGTGGTGGCAAAATGTAGTCTATTATGCGACTGAAATAGTGCAAAAATTCCAGAATGTTACCTAATCTGGTTCTCCAGTAACCTGAACGGATGTCTTCAATGACATACTCAGCATTTACATCATTTGTAAGATTTGGAATCAAAATTGAGGTGAAAATTTTGATTCAGGAATACTTATATTGTTGAACAGTGACATTTTCAGGCATGTTCAATAGTATAGTTATACTTACCACGTATTGACGTTTAATTAAATTACAAGAAAATGTGTTACATTTTATATCAAATTCAAATATGTGATGTAATATTCTCAGCTGGAATACTATGTATTACTATTTATGTTATTGTCATTGTCAAGTTGATAAAAGTCGATTAAAGCCTTATCATTCTAAAAAGGTTTTCCTTACAATTTAATCGACTTTTATCAACTTGACAATGACAATAACATAAATAGTAATACAGAGTATTCCAGCTGAGAATATTACATCATTCTTCCCCTCTAGGAGTTCTAGGACTTGACGAATTCCTTCAAATACCTCGGCGGTTTCTTGTTACGAATTGGACGATTTGATGGCCCGGAGTCTGTAGGTGCAACATGTTGCCCTTCTCCTGTAGATACAGGATCATTTTCATTTTCTGAAGTTGAATTAATTGAAGCGAATCCCGATTATGCATATGTACGTTATCCCAATGGAAACGAGACAACAGTTTCAATTCGTCACTTAGCACCTCGAGGAGATGTTACTTTACCTATTCATTCGAGAACTGTCGATGAAGGAAGTTCTACACGGATGAATAATGATTCACTACCGATTGTACATAATAGAGAGACAGATAAGGAGAACATAGGAACCAATGAACTGGTGAAAGAAGTTGAGAATATAGATCAGAGTCGTTTTGAGAATGAAAATAATCCCATGTCTACACAAGAAGGATATCATGTAGAAACTATAGACTCTATGCCATCAGAAAATGAAAATGATCCTGTATCTACAGGAGAAGGGCAACATGATGCACCTACAGACTCCGGGCCATCAAATCTTCCAATTCGTAACAAGAAACCGCCGAGGTATTTGAAGGAATTCGTCAGGTCCTAGAACTCCTAGAGGGGAAGAATGATGTAATATTCTCAGCTGGAATACTCTGTATTACTATTTATGTTATTGTCATTGTCAAGTTGATAAAAGTCGATCAAAGCCTTATCATTCTCAAAAGGTTTTCCTTACAATATGTAATCAATGGAATATCCAGGTGTTATTCGTACTAGTGCACAAGTAAAATGTTTAACACTGTAAATAATGTTGACAGGATTAACTAGTAGAATAAAGATGGTTATTGTTTGTCTTCATCCTTACCATATTAACAAATTGCGTAACAGCTAATATCTACTAATAAAATTCGCCATTCTTTGTGAACCACCTAATTACCTTGTGAAGTGTATTTTATGGTCCATTAGCATGTCCCACTGCATGTGAAATTGAATTGAACCGTTATTCAAATATAAACTGTGACAATTTGAAAACTTTCAATGGCTGTATCTCATGAGAATGCTCAGAATTGTTCCTTGGATACGAGAGGGAACTAAAGTAGCTCGTAAACAAACTGAAAAAATTGTTGTTCCTAAATTGTTCTTATCCGTCATCCGGTTGCCTCCTTACGAGTAACCCTCAGAAGTCTTCAAGAGACTTTTGCTTGCAAGGAATTACGGGGGCCTTACCTTTTAACGTTAGGCCATCAGAAAAATTTCTGCAGTCGTGGGAATCGAACCCACGAACCGGCAATCATATGATCGGGTACTTCCTGATTGTGATAAATTATTCAAAAACTTGTGAAAAGTTCTTCTCATTGATATAACTTGTCATAATCTTGCTAGTTAGGTATATGTATGCTGTACAAGGTATAAGTCGAATCATTTGAAAGTATTTTTACAAGCTTACTTGTCGTAGGCCATTGTAAGGTTTTAAATTGTCACCCTGTATAGAATGCTTGTGCTCTTCTCTGACAACTAACAATTATTTTCATGCCCATTTGGACTGTGGATCTAATTACATTAATAGTATTCTAGCATAAGAACTTACCCACCGTAAAAATTACATTGAAATAATGGCTTTTTTCTTCAGTCAAAATGCTTCAATCCTATTTTTGAATTTGATCTGCTGTCGATGTGTATGGATGAGATTATACACTTTCATAACATCCATATAATATAAGAATAGTGATCATTGATCGCTTTGAAGTCATTGACTAACAAACGGGATACTGCAAATGTGGATACTTCATAAAAATACGCCTGGCGTGGTGTGCCACCAGGCGATGCAAATAATATTTTCATATTTTTCATTTTGAGTTTCTCAGACTGATGAATATTTTCGTCGCCCACCAATATGACTGATGAAACGTATTACCAAATAATTATAACTCAATCATAGTTCTCAAAGTTTACGATCTCATCTAAACATTTGATACTGACCTAATTCTTATACATCTGTGATATACCAGGTGACAATGATGTTGCTATCCATGACAAGATCATTATGATTCAAGATAAAACAAAACTTGATAAATATCAAAATATACTAGTGCAAACTGCATGTCAGTATCCCGAATAATTATGGAAATATATGCATTATCTATATGAGAAGAAAATAGTTGGTCTCCACATGGTGAGACAGATTTAATCAAGTATTCTCTTTGGAAGAAAAAAAAAATCTTTGAATCGTACTGAATTTAATCATTGCGTGTAATTATCAGAAATCCTTTTATGTAAAGGATGATACTATTTAGTTTCCTATGTTGCACTTACATCAATCAACTGTCATTACTGTCAATGGGCACGTGTTTTCTGGGTCTCAAATGTTAGGTTACAACAAGTTTACGAAATGGAGCACTTAAGCTCTATTACATGGAGTCAAATGAAGCCATTTCTGTAGACTAATGATTCCGTTGACACCTGGTATAACTAATATAAACATATTCTCAGTATTCTATTCAAATTTTCAATATTTCATTGATCGAATCTGATAGGAGAGAAGTGTTGGCCAACGTCTGAATATCATCATCGTATCTGAGGGCGCTATCGACAGAAATGGAGATCCCATAACGGCAGAACAAATAAGAAAAGTCGTCGTCGACAATCTGAATCAAGACACCAGAATTACTGTGCTGGGTCATGTTCAACGTGGTGGCAATCCTTCAGCGTTCGACAGAGTTCTGGTAAATGTTTTTCTTCATGAGTAGTCGGTTTTACAGAATTTAATAAAATGCAAACATTTTTGTGTTCGTATGGCATGATTTCATCCAAACCCTTGCCCCATTCCCCAAAACTTTCATATTCATCTCTTCCCTTCTTTTGAATATTTCTTGGAAACCTATGAAATGATGAGTTTTTGTTTCTTTCAGAATTATTTCCTTCCACATCCGTTGATCACACATTTGTATCCGGGCTTCTCTGTTTTTCGTTTGCCCATTTCACATAGATTCTATGTGAATCCCATTGACCATTAGAGGTTATATTTTCATCAATCTTTTTTTGTTATAATACTTTCAGGGTTGTCGAATGGGTGCAGAAGCTGTTATGGCACTGATGGAAGCTAATGAAAACACGGAACCTTGCGTCATTTCCTTGGATGGTAACCAAGCAGTTCGTCTACCGTTGATGGAATGTGTCAAACAGACCAAAGCAGTAGCCCAGGTATATTTTGGAAGGTGTGATTCAACATTTTCAAAGATGGAACTACGAGAAAGCCATTCTGTGCTATTATATTTGAGTTTTTTATTCTCTGTTGAGGTCATATGATTCAAAAATGACTTGAAAGAGTACTTATTGGGAATAAAATAGAGCCGAGCATTCACATATACGATCTTCCCTACCTGAAAAAGATAAGCATCATAAGACCAGAAAATAACTGAGATTTGGACATATGGTACCAAAAAACTCGTTGAGACTAAAAATCCAGTAATCTGTTTTGAACTTCAAACAGCTGTGATTATCAATATTAATAATACAAAATTATCCTATCCAAATAATTTATGAATTTTTTTAGGCGTTGGCTGATAAACAATGGGATAAAGCTGTTCAACTTAGAGGGAAATCTTTCATGAGGAATTTGGAGACATACAAACTGTTAACCCGTTTGAAACCGCCCAAGGATGCTTTTGATGACAGGGGGCATGGAAAAGTAAGTCAGCTTAATTTTTCAAAAATGGTCCCATAAGGTATAGAAATCACGCATCAAGTCAACTAATAAGTAACTAACATACATTATATCAGTTTTTCGAAAACTTGTTTGTTTATAAAGTGTATTATGTAACTAACTGACCAATGGTATTTTGACTTTATTATTGATATATTCATGAACATTTCAGAAAATAAGTACCTCTATCGATGGTCAATGTCATGATAGTTAATTCTTATTAGTGTAAAATCGAAAAAAAATTAAATCAATCATTACTCATTACGTTTGACACTATAGAGGGTGTGTCAAAACTTCCAGAGCATATTCTCAGTATTACTGATAAAGTAAGTTCTTATAAACATGGATCGGGAAACAACATCTATGACGTTTTGTAACATCGTTTGATTTTGATTTTTTTTTCAAGTACTTTGGCAATTGAAGGAAAATTCATTTTAAATTTCAACTTTTTCTGTATTTCGGAAGAGAAATGTTTCCGTTTCTTCAACTTTACACTGGGAATTTAATCATTGCGTGTAATTATCAGAAATCCTTTTATGTAAAGGATGATACTATTTAGTTTCCTATGTTGCTCTTACATCAATCAACTGTCAATGGGCACGTGTTTTCTGAGTCTCAAATGTTAGGTTACAACAACTTTACGAAATGGAGCACTTAACCTCTATTTCATGGAGTCAAATGGAGCCATTTCTGTAGACAATTGAACCATTTTAACTCGTTGAGCGGTTTGTGATGGATATTCGTAAATTCGTTGTTGCAAACCGTCATCTGAGACCTTAATTATTGCAAACACGTATTTATTGACAGCTGTTTGATTTTAAAATGATGTCAAGATAGGAAACCCTAATTTGATCACCAATTACATCTCGTTTTTCAATTTCATCCAGACGTCAACTTTCAAAAAGGTATAATACATTATTTTATTTCATTGTGCATGTGATTTTAGGAAGCTGATATATTTCATTCAGGTTGTATATTGTATTATGAACATTTTGAATAATTCAAAATTATTATTATCTGATGCTTATGTGCCAATAACGTAAAGTAATAATTGACAATTTGACATACTAATTGATTATTTTCGATTACAATTTCATAACTACCTGAAATCACACACACAAGTAAATGGTATACAGTGACCTCTAAAAAGTCGGTACCATTTGAGAAAAAATAGTATTGAATATTGAGAACCTAAACAAATCAAAAGAAAATTGCATATTCTATGCCTACTATACTCAATAACTCTTTCCATTTGACAACTTTTTGGCAGTCACTCTATATTTAGGTTTGCAATTTTAGTAATTGAAAGTGAGACTATTTTTTATCAATGCATGAACTAGAACCATATGCCTCATGTATGATCTTAGCAAACCAATATTTCGAATTGAAACCATGTATTTGAGACTAAATCATTTTAATTTTTTATTGATAGTAATGTTTCGATAATGATTACTAATTATATGTATAATCATCAATGGTAGTTGGTAGTATGTGTATTTAACATCTGTTGAGAGTATTGAAATTCTAATTTATCAAAATTTAACTAACATAACCTTATTTTTATTACTAGCAAGACACTATGTGGGGATCCGTGAGTATATAATCTAATAATATTGCTTATGTAGTGTCTTATGATGCCCTACCCTTTTTGCTTACTTTAGCCGTGTTCAATGCTCAACATACTAGGTGTTTCAATTTTAATCTGCCAAACATAGATACAACATAGCACTCGAAAGCCTCATTCTGGTGTTTGTTAAGTATGCTGTAGTAATAAAATTCATATTTTGATGTTATGCCAGATTAATAAACACGTTGTGTGTTGATTTTTCACTTTTTCCATATTTTGTATGCACCTGAAACTCAAATTCATTGATTAAAACTGTCATCAATGTTACTTGAATGAAACTCCTTACTCCACAACTATCCAAACAGATACAGGTTCTCCAATATTTCTGTTTTTTTTTTGTTCAATCAACTGCTTCACCCTCGATTATTTATACTAACAAGATGAAGTCAAAAATTCCACTTAGTAGGTGGCGGTATCTATGAGCGAGAAGATGAACTACTTTTTGTTGATTAGCGGAGGGTAGAGATCGGTAATGCAGAAGATACGAAGTTTATTTTTAGATGTTTTTATGCAAGAAGAAATGTCGCATCAGGGCCGCATTAAAATATTCTTATTTAAAAGCCTTCAGAATATAAGTCATTTTCCTCCTTCAGAAAGAAAGATATTCTGAGATGGTTCAGCAATTTGCAGATAGATGGACTCGAGATTCCGAATCGGTCATATTTGTCCAATGAACTCAATATAAACACCTGGAAGGGAGACGGCCGTTCTCTCGAATAGCACAAAGTGTGTCAGGGGCAGCTGCAACAAAGATAGCTTGTTTTACGGTAACCTGTCTCTTTCCTACTCGTGTTGTTTAATGGTGGATTGGTGTTTACGTTTTCTTTTATCTAATAATTAAAATACTTCAGATTTTTCCTCTCATCTCTCATCTAAACAGGCAAGAAAGTGAAGACATAAGTTCATTGTCTTTGGTTATGTGAAATATCTATTCATTTGGCGTGTTTTGATTTATCAAAAAGACTGAATTTGTTGGTGTGAACTGATTGTTGAGAAGGTTTGTGATTTCATATTGATAAACAATGGTGATTTATTGTGTCGCCTTTGGATGCAAGAACGAGCAAGACAAAAGGAAATTGTCATTCCATGGGTAAGTTGAATATTGTTCAGATTTTTGGAAAATATAGTTCTTGAAATGATCATCAGTTAGGTACAATGTTCCCAGTCTCAGACTATGTACAAAAACTATACCTATATTATTTGTCAAAGTTGAATACTTCCATAACTTTTCCATAAACATATTAAGTAATATCATTTGTTGCAGTTTTCCATTCAAAAGACCAGACATTCTGGAATTATGGATCAAGGCAGTTCGTAGAGAGAATTGGACTCCATCTAAAACCAGCTAGCTTTGTGGAGAGCATTTTTTGCCAACTGATTATTTAGACATACCAGGTACTTCTAGGTTATTGAAACCAAATGTTGAACCCAGTATATTTTCATTTCCTAAGTATTTGTTACCAAAAAATGCTGATCCTCGCAGGAAAATGAAAAAACTCATAGGTACCTAGTTGATTAATAATGAAAAAAAAAGTATGTTTGCACCTCTTTAAAATAAAAAAGCTAGCTAGTAATTTATTTTCACGATGCATCTGTGGACGTTCATAGCTTGGGTCCTCAGGAAGATGTTTCTCATATTATGTATGGACTTTGATTTGCCTACGACTTCCAGCTCCCAAGTTTCCAAGTTCATCAATAAAGAAACCCAAACTGTTCCATTCGATAAGGATATCGTACTGAGAATTGTATTTTTTTCAATTTCTTATAGGGGCATGTTTGTAGGCAGTGACCTAATGGAAAAATCTTTTCAATTTTTTTCTATCGTTTTTCTGTTCCTTCTGATAGTGCTGAGACATTGTGCTTCGCTCACCCTGTACAATATATTGTGACATTTGAATCAAAATATATAAATTTAATTTTATATTCATTTGACATTTCTGATCCTGTAAGAATAAAAATGAAATTTCATTTTTAAGTCAATAAAAAAAAATCAATAATAATGTTTCAATGGTAATTGATTGCAACATCATCCTTTATCCTAAATGATTATTTATATTCAATTACCTATAGTCTTACATAAAAGCAAAAAACGAGAAAATATTTCAAATAATGTGAGTGCTTCCCATTAGCCAACGTAAGATAGAAATAGATAGGTATCCGTAAACACTGCGGGTTGCCTGAACAATATTTTTACCTCACTCGTCGTTCACAGAGGATCCCTTCCAGGTGTTTATATTGAGTTCATTGTATTTGGCTGAGTTTCACTAGCGCCGAATACGAACCAGCCAAGAACTAAGGTCAAATTTGGCTTCAACATTTTACAGGGGTGGATCGTCTTATTAATGTAAATAATCAAGGGCTTCACTTATTCCATACTTTGCAATTTTGCTCTGCAACTTCATTGGACGATCTATTAGAAGAAAAATCCTTATTATTTCAGGAAGGTTATACCATGGCCGTCATGCACGTTGGTGCCCCAGCTTGCGGTATGAATGCAGCTGTTCGTTCTTTTGTACGTAACTGCATCTACCGTGGAGACACTGTGCTTGGCATCCATGATGGTGTCGAAGGTTTTATCGCTGGAAACATCAAAAACATGAGTGAGTTCGGGATATAACAGTGGACATAAAAAAAATCATCGATAGTAATATCAGCGACAGGGGTATGATAAAATCCCTAAGTAAAATTGCATACATCCCGTTACCAAATGTTTGTTATTACTTGATTACACAAACAGGTACTTACACAGTTCCCAGCACTTATAAAAATGATCGAGATTGCAAGACACTTCCGAAGTACTCCTGTTTCAATTCAGAAAGCTACAATTATAAGTCACAATGCGTGATTCGTTATTTAGAAAACGCCATTCGCCATGCGTCAAAATTGAATTCATATTTGTTTAAAGGTATAGGCCTTACCCATAGTTTTGGTGATTAACATAATGAAAAATATATATTGGGTGTATCCCACTTGCTCTTTCGTTAGGCAAAGTTACTTCTACAGGGTGAATGTTCTGAATTCCTCACTCAAGATCATCTTGCTATTTATGGTTCTGAATATCGTAAAAACTTGAATTCAGTCCTCCAATCTTTTTTTACGAGATGTATTGAAATAGGCTTCAATCAAAAATAACTGTATATAATTCAACTAGTTGTTATCAACGCTCTCACCATTGTGAAAATACCAATGTTAGCAACACGTAACGAAAGCAACCTGCAAAAAATTGGAATCAGTCAAGGAATTAGGAAACACAAGGATGGTGCTATTTGAACTTCCATTTTATCCATATTCCTATATGAATAATATCTTCTACTATTGCTCTGTCTGATATCTAATATAAAACTACTTTTCTGTCTAATAACTATTTTTGTTTAAATGAGAATCAGAAATTGAATGAAACTGATGAATCTTCTGTCTGTATGATAAATAATATGAATATTATTGTTGTGTACTGATATTCAAATGTTCTAGTCCAAAATGTCAACTATTTAGATGTTATTATAACCGAAGTTTTCATTAGGTTGGTCAGATGTAACTGGTTGGGTCAGCGTTGGCGGTGCATACTTGGGAACAAAGAGAACACTTCCAGGTAATCGCTTGGGATTGATCGCATCCAGAATTCAAGAATTCGGCATTCAAGCTATCTTAATCATTGGTGGCTTTGAGGTAAATATTTTCTGCTGATAATTCGATAAAAACTAAAAAGTACTATCTGAACAAATATGCTTGAGCATTATAAAAATTTGATTGAAAATAATTCCGGAAATTTTTCTATCAAATGGGAGGCATATATTCAATATTTTGCAGAGGTTTTTTCGTCGCATTGAAAATAATTCCGGAAATTTTTCTATCAAATGGGAGGCATATATTCAATATTTTGCAGAGGTTTTTTCGTCGCTCTATGTAACCAGCTGTCCCCATGTATTTTTCATAAGCGGTCTAGTAGTCATATACCCAATTCATCCAACTACAAAATTAAGAAAATCCATAGACATATAAAAAGAGGGGAGACGAAATCGTTTAAATTTGGTCCCGATCCAACATCGTTTTCAGCAGAAACGATGATGACAAATTTCTGCCGATTGCCCTAGATCTACCGCGAACGAGGGAAGCATTTTTCATACATTAATCATATCGAAAATCATATAATTTACATTTTTTATGTATATTCATTTTGGACGTTTGTTCCTTAATTGAAATATGTGAATTCTGCTATTGAATAAACTTGAGTTTTCCCTCATTTCATCAGTACAAAAAAGTAAAATGTATTCTGGTAATAAGTGTGGCAACGCTGTATTCGCGTGTTCACTACGAATTACGCACATTTTTGAGTCATTCACGTTTATCGAAATCCTACGTTACAGTGTTGATGTGCTGTGATTGTTACCATTTTAATACTTTTTTGTTTCAATTGATTTTCAGTGTTATCTTGTTATAAAACTGGATTGTTCTAAAACTTGTTCTAAAATGGCAATTCAAAGGTTTATTATAGTTCGCCAATGCGTGGATTGACAAACAGTTCACGATACAAACCTCAACTTGGAATTTCGACGGTAATTAAGGTTATGTTCCTTTCAACTTGAGCAGTGATGTAGTTATCGCAAGTAATTTAACTAAATTATCTCAAAAAACCTTTTCCTTTTTTGTTCAAATTAGGTGAGTACCTAAGCTACTACGAATATTTGGTATTAAAATTAAAAGATAAGACTAAAAAATTTTCCGATAGGTATAATAGCGTTGTCATTGTAGTACAATTGTCTTGCCTCTCACTCAACCTACGCGATTGGTGAAGATAGGCGTGAACACTGACGCACAGTTTACAGCGTTGCCATCTCTTTATAACTCATTTGAAACTTTGGAAGTATCCACGATCGTAAACAAATAGTGTTTTATGAATGAAATGTTATGTCTCCCCTCTTTTTACATGTCTATGAGAAAATCGCATTCAATTCAATGTTCCGTAGTGCACAGCGGTTCATTTCCAGTGTAGTGTAATCAACTCAGAATATCAGAGGTTTGTATTCATATCAATGTCAAATTCCTAATTTCAGAAAGATTCACAATATGCTTTCCCTAGAAATAAAAAAAAATCATGAGAATTAGGAGTTATAAATTGAAAATCAAAATTTATGTCACTGAGACTCCGACTACACTTCGTATTTTTAACTGAGAAACTCAATTCGTTTTTCCTATTCATTCCTTTGTTTTCATTTCCGATTTCGAATTCCATCCTATTGATTCCATATTACAACCCAGTAGGTAAAATGTGAGCTACACTCGTCTTAAAATATTAATTATTATTATATTTATTCCCACACTGAAGTATAGAACACCACGACACTAGCATTCACTTGCTTAGGTGGATTATGTTCTTCTGGTGGGGTTGTAATGTTATAATCTTATAATCAGCGTTTTATCTAACTCCATTCCGGTATGGAGCTTAAGGTATTTGGACGTTTTAGAACGAGTTCAACTAAATTTTTCAAAAAGAGTTCTCTTAGTACCTTCGAATACCCCAGATGCCATTGTGTAACCTTGAAATTAACCCGAGGGTCCAAGGTCTTCGGCTAGCGTTTCAGTGGAGATGGGAGGGTTCGATAAATGGGCGCCAGGTAATTCAATTACCTCCACTAACACCCAATGTGCACGTTACCGACTACCACAAATTACCAAGTGGTAGTCTATCAAATCTAAGGTTGTATGGGCCAACAAATGAAAATAAATGCAAGACAGTTCCTTAAGAATTCCCCATTTAATGACTCACAAAATAATAACCCTATACAGAGGGGATGCGGTCACCCTTATGACCTTCAACCATAATAAACGATCAATGGCTAAGTCAATATGAATTTACTGAACCATTCCGCGAAGCGTTCAGGCGAAAAGAATAATTCAAGTAGGGTGCGGGGTAAACGCGTCGCTTGAGCTCAGGCGCATGCGCAGATATTCATAAACCCTAATGGTAGCTTATCGTTTCGCAGAACAGGTACAAATCATTTAAATATCATAAACATAATAATCAAATATCCCGGTTGAGCAAATTCATAAGGGAGAGGTCAGTAGAATGGGGAGAGCACAAATAAATTCAACAACACTTCCAACATAAAGTCAACATCACCAAAATTCCCTCGGCGACTGCAGAATCAGGAACACCCTGTATAGCCCTAGACCGGGCCACCCTGTATAGGCTCTAACTGGTTCACCCTGTATAGAGTCCACGTGCTCCACCTGGTAGGGGCTTCACATGGGACGCCTTATGTAGACTACGATTGGGGCCACCCTGTATAGTCCTCACCGAGTACTTGGGGTTGACGAACCCGAGGAAATCTTGGTCCCAGAACCAAACCCGCAACTAAAACCCCTTAAAATCGGGGTTTCTTTCTATCAGGCACCAGAGTTTTTCCAGGTTTTCCAAAGTGACCAACCTAGCCTCTAGACAGTGTCCAATCTAGCCTCTAGAGTTTCAGACAGTCCTATTTGACGGATGATCGGAAATCTAGCCAGTCCCTAAGGCGCTGCAATCAGGACTTCTCCATCTCGTCAATTACTTCACGATGTCCAGTGAGGTTATGGAATGTTGCGGCGACAATATATCCTCAC
This sequence comes from Phaedon cochleariae, assembly GCA_918026855.4. NCBI lineage: Eukaryota > Metazoa > Arthropoda > Insecta > Coleoptera > Chrysomelidae > Phaedon > Phaedon cochleariae. The sequence continues at coordinate 30,669,385 of OU896719.1, forward strand.
AAGAGAAAGATTTGGGTCATCGATCAAAAATTTCAACACACGTTGAATCACACAAATTATCACTACCCAAATCACTAAATGGCGGCCTCAGAACATAATCCTAATTAAAGATGATTATGAAAATCAAATATAATTCTGAAGACGCCAGTCAAACGCAATCAAGCCATTTTTCAGAGAGAGAGAGAGAGCTAACGAGAGACAGAACACCCACTCAAAGTCATCCACTGGTCATCGATTCAAAATTACCTGGGACGATCCCTTTAGGGACAGAATGCAAGGAGAGAGGGCGCAGCAGATAAAGGTATGTCCACGCCTGCACGAATCAATTTCACAGTATCAGCAAAGTACTGTTGGAAGCATTTCTGAATGCATAAAAAGATTGTACAGCCTCATTTGATAAATGCGACTGAATGACCCAAATAAATATTTCAATTACTGTCGTGTAACGTGCCTTCACTTTGATGAACTTCCATCAATGGTGGGACCAGAAATAAAGGAATTATATATGTCAACAAAACCCTTATCTCCAGTATATTTTGGTCGCCTGAGTATTAACGTCGAATTCTGTTGGGAACAAGCACGAACACACCTTAATCCTTGTCCTTTCTGCGTCATACCGCACCTTACCCTACCCCACAATTTCTACACTTCGTGCAAGAGGTACTGTTCCCTGACTGACAGTTAGCACGAGGGCGTGCGAGAACGCACGAGAACCGATGATCACCTAAAGGAAGAACAGCTCCGAGACCGCTTCCAGCTAACTTTACTTGAGTAATATAACCCGAAAATTCCAAACAACGTAAACAATAATACAGTGCCCACGGCCCCACTTTTATACCAACAATTCAATCAGTGCAGGACGTAGCGATCGTTCATTAGATGTTTATCACAATAGAAGTCAGATGGACTGAAAGGTATGCTAAGCATTGTCTCGTTGCTCCCAGTGGATATTGAATCGGCCAACTGATTACTAAGTTGCTAAGAAATCAAATGATGTCTCTTCACAGTGAATGACCAGGTAGTTGATGGAGGTAGGTTACTTATCAATGTGTTTAATTGAGGATATATACCTAACGTAGAAAATGAACGTTACAAATCCCCCCCCTACTTCAAGAAATTTGCCCGCAAATTTTTCCCTAGACTCAAAACAAACTAAAATTTCCTACTATCTATACCCCTTGAAACTTGTACCAGGTACCCCCTGGGTACAAGGTATGTCCTGAGTCATCTTGGGCCCCAGTCGCCCCACAGATGGATGACCCTGACGATCGCCCGAGTGACGGCGTTCCAAGGGAGCCTCAGAGGGGCCCTCGCGAAGATGTCAGACGCGTCGTGGACCAGCCCTCTGGTCGACGTTACATCAGCAACCCTCAGACGCGCCGACACGCGCACGGCCGCCCGAGCCCGCCATCCATGCCGCACTGGTCACCCGCCATGGAAGCCGAAACATGTAAAATAAATTTTGATTTAGGGCAAGCCCAAGGACTGCCAGTACAACCCTAGTGGACAGGAGGGCCCACCACCCTGAAACGGCGCTGATGCCGGAGCGAGATCCAACAAAACATTCGGGATTGTTCCACAACGCAGGGCGGCGGACAATCCCGCGCTCCCTCGGCCCAGGGACCTTTGACCGAATTCAGGAGTACTGACGGGCCATAGTGACGGGCGCCCGTAGGCAACTCGCGATTCCGTCGACCGGTCAGCTCCTGGATTCGTTCTCCAGCCCCGAGCACGTAACCCTGAAACCGGGAACGCGACCTGCCCGCCCCCACTACGAATAGGTCCCTACCAAACAAAAACCCTCGCGCAAATAAACAACAACAAAAAATTGCCAATCCGAGTAACTACGAAAGGCCCAAATAACGAATACACGGAATTCTACACCCCAAGCGCACATGTGCAAACCGGGAACTCAGAACTGCTATCACCCCCGTTATCCCCACTTAAACTTGTACCCTTCTTGGTACAAGATATGTCCTAAGACATCTTGGGTCCCAGTCGCCCCACAGATGGATGATCCTGACGAACGCCCGAGTGTCGGCGTTCCAAGGGAGCCTCAGAGGGGCCCTCGCGAAGATGTCAGACGCGTCGTGGACCAGCCCTCTGGTCGACATTACATCAGCAACCCTCAGACGCGCCGACACGCGCACGGCCGACCGAGCCCGCCATCCGTGCCGCACTGGACACCCGCAATGGAAAGCCGAAAATGTAAAATCAAATTTTGATTTAGGGGTAACCCCAAGGATTGCCAGTTCAACCCTAGTGGGCAGGAGGGCCCACCACCCTGAAACGGCGCTGATGCCGGTGCGAGATCAAACAAAACATTCGGGATTGTTCCACAACGCAGTGCGGCGGACAATCTCGCGAGGGCCCCTCTGAGGCTCCCTTGGGACGCCGACACTCGGGCGCCAAAAATGTAACCTTGAAATTAACCCGAGGGTCCAAGGTCTTCGGCTAGCGTTTCAGTGGAGATGGGAGGGTTCGATAAATGGGCGCCAGGTAATTCAATTACCTCCACTAACACCCAATGTGCACGTTACCGACTACCACAAATTACCAAGTGGTAGTCTATCAAATCTAAGGTTGTATGGGCCAACAAATGAAAATAAATGCAAGACAGTTCCTTAAGAATTCCCCATTTAATGACTCACAAAATAATAACCCTATACAGAGGGGATGCGGTCACCCTTATGACCTTCAACCATAATAAACGATCAATGGCTAAGTCAATATGAATTTACTGAACCATTCCGCGAAGCGTTCAGGCGAAAAGAATAATTCAAGTAGGGTGCGGGGTAAACGCGTCGCTTGAGCTCAGGCGCATGCGCAGATATTCATAAACCCTAATGGTAGCTTATCGTTTCGCAGAACAGGTACAAATCATTTAAATATCATAAACATAATAATCAAATATCCCGGTTGAGCAAATTCATAAGGGAGAGGTCAGTAGAATGGGGAGAGCACAAATAAATTCAACAACACTTCCAACATAAAGTCAACATCACCAAAATTCCCTCGGCGACTGCAGAATCAGGAACACCCTGTATAGCCCTAGACCGGGCCACCCTGTATAGGCTCTAACTGGTTCACCCTGTATAGAGTCCACGTGCTCCACCTGGTAGGGGCTTCACATGGGACGCCTTATGTAGACTACGATTGGGGCCACCCTGTATAGTCCTCACCGAGTACTTGGGGTTGACGAACCCGAGGAAATCTTGGTCCCAGAACCAAACCCGCAACTAAAACCCCTTAAAATCGGGGTTTCTTTCTATCAGGCACCAGAGTTTTTCCAGGTTTTCCAAAGTGACCAACCTAGCCTCTAGACAGTGTCCAATCTAGCCTCTAGAGTTTCAGACAGTCCTATTTGACGGATGATCGGAAATCTAGCCAGTCCCTAAGGCGCTGCAATCAGGACTTCTCCATCTCGTCAATTACTTCACGATGTCCAGTGAGGTTATGGAATGTTGCGGCGACAATATATCCTCACAAGAGAAAGATTTGGGTCATCGATCAAAAATTTCAACACACGTTGAATCACACAAATTATCACTACCCAAATCACTAAATGGCGGCCTCAGAACATAATCCTAATTAAAGATGATTATGAAAATCAAATATAATTCTGAAGACGCCAGTCAAACGCAATCAAGCCATTTTTCAGAGAGAGAGAGAGAGCTAACGAGAGACAGAACACCCACTCAAAGTCATCCACTGGTCATCGATTCAAAATTACCTGGGACGATCCCTTTAGGGACAGAATGCAAGGAGAGAGGGCGCAGCAGATAAAGGTATGTCCACGCCTGCACGAATCAATTTCACAGTATCAGCAAAGTACTGTTGGAAGCATTTCTGAATGCATAAAAAGATTGTACAGCCTCATTTGATAAATGCGACTGAATGACCCAAATAAATATTTCAATTACTGTCGTGTAACGTGCCTTCACTTTGATGAACTTCCATCAATGGTGGGACCAGAAATAAAGGAATTATATATGTCAACAAAACCCTTATCTCCAGTATATTTTGGTCGCCTGAGTATTAACGTCGAATTCTGTTGGGAACAAGCACGAACACACCTTAATCCTTGTCCTTTCTGCGTCATACCGCACCTTACCCTACCCCACAATTTCTACACTTCGTGCAAGAGGTACTGTTCCCTGACTGACAGTTTGCACGAGGGCGTGCGAGAACGCACGAGAACCGATGATCACCTAAAGGAAGAACAGCTCCGAGACCGCTTCCAGCTAACTTTACTTGAGTAATATAACCCGAAAATTCCAAACAACGTAAACAATAATACAGTGCCCACGGCCCCACTTTTATACCAACAATTCAATCAGTGCAGGACGTAGCGATCGTTCATTAGATGTTTATCACAATAGAAGTCAGATGGACTGAAAGGTATGCTAAGCATTGTCTCGTTGCTCCCAGTGGATATTGAATCGGCCAACTGATTACTAAGTTGCTAAGAAATCAAATGATGTCTCTTCACAGTGAATGACCAGGTAGTTGATGGAGGTAGGTTACTTATCAATGTGTTTAATTGAGGATATATACCTAACGTAGAAAATGAACGTTACAATTGTTCGCCTTGAGACTGGGAGAGTCAAATTTGCATACAACGTATTCAAAATGACCCTTAACTGGATTCAAAAAATTCATTCAATGGAAAAAAAAACGATACCTCAAACTTTGCTTATTACAACAACTCCGTTTGATCAATGCAGCTGATGACAAATATAATTGGTTACTACAGGTGAAAAAATGCTTTGCAGATATAGGTTGCCTTGAAACCTGGAATAATTTGAGTGGTATAAATGGGACTTGTAAGAAACAGCTACTAACAAAATATTATGCTTATTTACATGGGTTAGATGCGTCTATAGCCTCCCGCTACCAATTTCTGTGTATATATAATCTATTTGACATTTCGTATAATCCAAGTACATATCTACTTTTGAAATTACCAATTCAGGTCACTCGCACTCTTGCTCAGTTACGCATGTCAAATGATTTTATGATTAAGTTCACCTTAAATGGGATTATTTATAGAATTAATCCAAACCTAACTTGCCCTGTATGTAACAGAAACCAAAATGAGACACTCATACACATGCTCTTCGATTGCCCAATATATACTGTTATGAATCAGAATATTCCCTGCCTTCAGAGTGTTGATTCATTGATTGTTGCACTTAAAAATATCACTATAACTCAAGCTAGAACTATTGCTACTTATATTTGGAATATTCTTAAGCTTCGTTCATTCATCCTTACCGAATAACATAATGTATATAGCTTGTTATGTTTATTACTATTATGTAATGCACATTATTATCATTAATTTGTATCTGTCTGTGATTCTTTTTTGTTACCTCTTAACTCTCACTCGAATTCATTGCTGTAAATTATATGTTTTCTATACGCAATTAAATATTATTATTATTATTATTAATCTTATAATCAATAAATCAAATCAAACTGATTGATTTCGATCCCTGTTATTCCCATTCGCAGGCATACCAGGCCGCCCTCCAGTTCTCCGAGGGCCGCGACCAGCACCCCGCCTTCTGCATACCCATCATGGTCATACCGAGCACGATCAGCAACAACGTGCCCGGCACCGAGTTCTCCCTCGGCTGCGACACGGCGCTCAACGAGATCACCGAGATATGCGACAGGATCAGACAGTCGGCGCAGGGCACGAAGCGCAGGGTGTTCGTCATCGAGACGATGGGCGGATATTGCGGCTATCTGGCCACCCTAGCCGGTGAGTGGAACAATTTCTACAAGAAAATCGGTTTTTGTTCGGTTCTAGTATCATTTTCTATCCATTCACCAGACGAAAAATGCGGTATCTACCTCAGACTGAATAACGATCGATAGACACCGCGATTCATCCATACATCATTGAAACGTATGCGCCAACAAGCCTAAAGGCCGAACACGGATAAATGAATGATATCGTGAATGGTGGGGAAAGGAAAAAGTTGTAGCTTTAGTCGCTCTATCTCAGGGAATTATCGAAATGAGATCAAAGTCAGTGGCATACATTCATATCAATAAATTCTATTTTAACACCCTGTATCTTAAAAACAATGCATTCCCGGACCTACAATTATGGAAACCTCTTTTCATAAAATGATCTGAGGAATCACCCCCTTAAATATTGCTCTTTCTTAAACACCGATATATCCGCGAAAGAAAATTGTGTAAAAGATTGTGTGTCGCTAATTTGAATTTTTCTGGGGGGAGGGATACTTTTATGCTTCTAATGTACGCACGTCACTGTAATTTGGCAACTCTGGTCGGTGAGGGGAACCATATCTACAAGAAAATAGATTGTTTTTCTTCGGTTCTAGTATCCTTTTCTATCCATTTACTAGACGAGAAATGCGATATCTACTTCAGACTGAATAACGATCGATAGACATCGTGATTCATTCATAAATCATTGAAACGTATGCGTCAACAAGCCTAAACGCCAAACACGGATAAATGAATGGAACCGCGAATGGTGGGGGTAACTCTGCGGAATCATTGCCAGAAATTTGATATCCTTCATAAATCTCAACGAGATCACCGAGATATGTGGCAGGGTCAACCAGTCGGAGCAGGGTATGAAGCGCAGGGTGTTCGTCATCGAGACGATGGGCGGGTATTGCGGCTATCTGGCCACCCTAGCCGGTGAGTGGAACCATATCTACAAGAAAATCGGTTTTGTTTTCGGTTCTACTATAATTTTCTTTTCATTTACCAGACGAGAAATGCGGTATCTTTCTCGGACTGAATAACGATCGATAGACACCGCGATTCATTCATAAATCATTGAAAAGTATACGCCAACAATCCCAAGCGCCAAACAGGGATAAATGAATAGAATCGCGAAAGGTGGGGAAAATTTGATATTCTCCATAAACCTCAACGAGATCACCGAGATATGTGGCAGGGTCAACCAGTCGGAGCAGGGTATGAAGCGCAGGGTGTTCGTCATCGAGATGATGGACGAGTATTGCTGCTAGTTGGCAGTGGCGTGCAATGCTACTGATGTTAGGGTTGGCAAAAATTATTAAATGGTGAAATGCAGGAAACATACATGTAGATGGTCCGGCTTTGAGCCGTTTCGTTTCCGTAGTAAATCCTGACTTGTCCAAGTCGTTTTCATTTTCAAATTGAAGCAATTTCTAAATTTCGTAGCAGCAAACGTACGTACTTTCTGAATCTAGTCTGAAAATTGCTGATGGTGAAGAATATAGCTAGCGAATAGCTAACGAATGAAAAACGAGTGAAAAAAATAGGAGACGTAAAACTGGTAAACAAAAACATGCATAACCACAAATGCACTCGGAGCAGGAATGCAGAGGGTGGTTGGCTTCATTCTGACAGGTTATAGTTTTGTTATTTATGCATTGAAATATCTCGAAAAGATCTCGATCCTAAACGAAAATATCATTGAATCAATGAATCACTATCGGTTACATTCAATGATGCCATCCTTTCTAATTTACTGCCATCGGTCTGAACAGAATGAAGCCGACACCCATGGCTCCTTCCTCTTGTTGTGCCTGTCAGCATTTTGAGTGGTGTGGACGGACTCGAAGTATTAGGCGCTGTTGCAAGATATAATCTGCAACTTTCCTAGAAAATAGTTCCGTTTTATAAAGGAACGAATTCATTAGCAAAAAAATACTGACAAGTTATGAATAACATATTGTAATATAACGATAGTGACAAATTGTAGATACTATCATAATCTATCTTCATTAGTAATCAACTCCATTCAGATAATGAGGAATTTATGGGGATTATTCATAATACTTGACAAAGTAGGATTGAAGAACCTATAATATCCCATTGCTGTCATGATATAGTTATTATGCATTCAAAGAACAATTTCCGGAAATCTAGACATATTGATGATATTGGCAACGTCGTACTGGCACAGGGAATCGTATTTCAACTCTGTGTGGATGTGGATTTTCAGAAAGTAAGTCATAGGAATGGTGGAGGAGCCAAGTTCTTCTTTTATTTATTTTTTCTGCAGTGAAATTTGATCTTACCAAAAAAGAAAAAATATGTATATATTATTTTTTCACAAACTTCACAGTGAGATGAAAACCTCATACAGGAAACTTCTCCATTATAAGTTTTTTGGGTCGATTAGAGATGGTGCTTGCTCTTGTTACTGTTTCAGTGGAGGTTAACATGCTTATATTTTCCAGCAGATCACGCTACCAAGAAGTAAAAAATACTTTTTGTGCCTTCAACCTTTTCACACAATACATTAAAATGATAATATATTCTACTGTCAACGTCGAAGATGCGCGATAGTCCCTAGTCGTTAATTTTCATATTGTTTCCAGGACTTGCCGGTGGCTCGGATGCAGCTTACATCTATGAAGAGAAATTCACCATCAAAGATCTCCAGCAAGACGTCTATCATATGGCAACGAAAATGTCAGAGGGGGTGCAGAGAGGTTTGATTCTTCGCAACGAGAAGGCATCCGATAACTACAATACCGATTTCATTTACCGGCTGTATTCCGAAGAGGGAAAAGGGTTGTTCAGTGCCAGAATGAATGTCTTAGGTAAAATATCATCATCATCTTTATTATACCCAAGAAACAATTGACATATATGTTTATAACAGGGAACATTAAAAAATAAACCATAATGTATTAAGGTACACCAGGGTAAATGTAAATTTGGGGTAAGTGGAACCCAGGCTGATTATCATTAAATTTTTGTTCACAAGGTGGCTCTGTCGAATTATAAATAATTTCAATTTTACTTGAAACTAAAAAAATGTTCGAGAATGATTTGGTAAGACAATTCAATTGATACTCATTATGGTTCATGGTTTTTTTGATTTTTTTCACTGGAAGACTCAGGGTGTTCTATTTGAAAATATTGTTGCCAACGTCATAACTCAAACGTGGATCACCCTGTATATTTATTATTTATTTTCTCCTTCAAAATGTGGAAAATTGATGATGAAAATCGACGTGTCTCCAAAATTGCCTATTCTTGAATAGATGAATTTATTACATGATTTTGCCACTCGTTGTTGGATTTTTTTATGGGGTTTCCTGTAAGGTAAAGTTTATAAAACAAGATATCATTCTGTAGCTGAGCTTTGTGCAGCGATTGATTTGAGTTTGCAAAATTTGCATTTGCTTTTTTCTACGTTGAATCTTGAATAAAATAGGTTTGGTGTTTGTTGTTATTCATCATAATAATTAAGTTTGAATGATGTAATAAATAATTAAGGAATGAGAAATCAAACAACTTTATTTGAATTGAGTTTGAAAGTATAAGAAGTATAATAATCACTCACATAAATTTTGTTTTCAATAAAGTTTAGCCATATCCTTCTACCTAAATTTGGAAATCTGAAATTCTGAGCTTATTTTTGAAAATAATTGTATACAATTATATATTTTTGGAAAGCACACTTCATGCTTAAAAAAAACATATGTTTGCTCCATAACTAAAAAACAAAAGGTGCTAGCAAAAAAAATAACTACGCCGTTGGATTCTACGAGAAAAACTCAATAAGATCGAGTTGTAACTTCTTTGATAAGTTCAAAGATAACTGAGACACGGGGGTGTCTGAAAAGTGATATTTTCCAATTCCACCCTGTATCTTGACAACCGGATGAGCTGTCACAATTCTGCGTGCGCCATTATTAATTTCATAAAAAAGTAGCACACTGTCGCGAAAACCGCAATGCTCTATCTTTACTGATAAGGAAGATACCCCGCAAAAGTGCACAAATTGGGATACCCTGTACATTATTATATATGAGTAACCGTGTTGTGGGAACAGTATTCGGGTGTACGTAAATGAAATAGGCACTTCTAGAATGAACAGCGAGAACAACGAACAACCACTTTATTCTATCAAGGGTAAACGTAGACTGACTAATACAATTCTTTCTTATATCACCTCAACCTTAATCATCTACCAGAAATGTATGAATCACAGAACGATAATGATGATCACATACCTAACAATAATGATAATAGTAATAATAAAATACAAAATCGACGCAATTGCTCACATATACTTACGACATCTGTCAAATGAAGTTGAGACCACATGCCTCTCAGTCACACCTGACGCTCGGGCAGAAAATTCAACATTTTAAATCTAGGCAACCATGAATTCAATACTATTTTTGATAAGGCAACCTGATGCAGTTGGATTGTGAATAAAATAAGCTTCCATTTGCGCCATATTTTGAATAAATAACTTATGATGGTATATAAATTACTCTAACTTACCTGTTTATACCTGACAACCTCGAGAAATGTAGGCAACCTATAGTTTTCAAATTTCCCAGGGTATATTCTGTCAATTAATACTCAACTTTTATAAATAACAAATGAGAGAAGTTCACCAAAATAATATTATTAAACATATTATTATTTAACATCATCGGCACTTGATTTAGCTAGGCAACCTATTTGCAATGAATCAATATATATATGTATTATCTAACGTTATTTTTTATCATTAAATAATAGATACTGGTTTATATTTCTTATACCGTATCTCAGACTATGACTAGTAGACTTGAATGATTCAAAGCTTTCACAAGATATGTGAATGAAACTTTGTGGCAAAACTTGAAGAACAAAAAATATATGAAAATATCACACCGCCTGTATGTCAGAAACGTAGCTCCTATATTCTTCAATCTGTTGTAGTCCTGCTAACAAAATCTGATTCACTTTGTATGAAGAAATATTTATACAGGGTGTCCCAAAATTGCTGGGACACAGAGCTACCACGTGTTATAGAGGTCAAAATAAGTTGATTAAACCCAATTTATTTATATACCAAAATGTACCGTTTGTCCTTGAAAACAGTTCGAAGTCGAATTGACCTTGGTATTGATGAAGGTGGCAGTCATATCGAGAAGGTATTATAAAAAACGTTATTTCTTTGTTTCCACTGTTGTATTACAATATTATTAAACTTGTACTGAGAATATCTGGTTAGCATTGTTAAATAAAACATCTTTTTCTTTCGGAAATATGGAGAGTACAAAGTTTTTACAAGAGTAACAAAATAAAGATAATCAATTTGTCTTCCCGTTAAAAAAAATTATAATCGTATTACCACCCTTAAGAATATATTCTGAAAAAAAAAGTCAGGGGGTGAGGGTAGTTTCAATCCTTCTACAATTCATTTTGGGTTTCTTTGATCACTGAAAAGAGAGTAATATTCTAGACAAAAGTAAAATTTCATCGAAAATTTTTAGATCATTTCTGAACAGTTAACTAGCATGTGTTTTTTATGTTGACTTTGAACTTTTTCCATGAACAAACAGTACATTTTGGTATATATAAAAATTGGGTTCAATTAAAGTCACTGGATGGTATCTTACACATCTTGCTTTGTGACAACAACATCATAGTCCTTCCGCGCTTTTTCATTCAAAGATGTTTGAAATTGACAATGAATTTTATAAACTCCATCAGAATTGAGATATAATTTCATGAACTATTGAGACAAGAAGTATGAATGAAAATGTTTTGCTGTGTAATGAATTGCGGGAATTCTGAAGAAAATGGTGATTTCATTTCTTTAATTTTCCAAAGGAAATATCAACCATTCCCTTTTAGAAGGAATGTTTGAAACGGCCTGAATGGAAAATTAATTTGAAGATGAGCAAAATTTGTAAGGTAATTACATACATTAAAATTCACTTCTTATAATAGCAGATTTAATAGTTTTACATGCAATAAGGAACTATCTATAACTATATCCATATGTCTATATTGTCATATTACAATGTTACATGAATTATTTTTATTATTATTACTATAGTTCTGCAAGGTGTATCACTATATAAATTGAAGTTGGTGTTTATACCCTATTCATATTTTCCATCTACGACAATGATTGATTTGACAGAAAATCTAATCTCTAAAAGCGTATCTGACGAACAGGCGCTACTAGGGAAATTGAAAAGACAAAGAGCAGACCATTGTAATATGGAAAATAGGAAAGGACAGAAGTTAAGCTGTGTCCGAACTCTTATCTAAGTAATACCATCCAGTGGCTCTAAGTTTAATCAACTCATTTTGACCTCTTTTACACAAGGTTTCTCTGTGCCCCAACAGTTTTGGGACACCCTGAATAAAATAAGAAATTACACAAAAATTATGACTATCGATAATGAAACCCTTATTCACCGAGTATATCCTTATCGTTTCCAGGTCACATGCAGCAAGGCGGCTCTCCCACCCCCTTCGACCGCAACTTGGGCACCAAGATGGCGGCCAAGGCGGTCGACTGGATCGTCTGTCAGCTGAAGAACAACACGGAGCTGGACGGCACGATGTGCTGCTCGGATCCCAACACCGCCTGTCTGTTGGGCATCATCAAGCGTCAGTACAAATGCACGTCGTTGGCGTCGCTCAAGATGCAGACGAATTTCGAGTGAGTGATGTGACCATCTTCTTTCTTTATCTTTACCATTATTGTCTGCTAAATATGAAGAAAAAATCTAGTGAGCTGTAGTATCTGGTCTGCTCATACAAGGGAAATCATCTACAGGTTTCTATGGCCGATACAGTAGTGCCGTCATACGGTCAACTCTAGGAAACACTTATTCCAATTGTTTTCCTGTCAAACCTACATAACCTTGGAAATCGTAAACGAGTTGAGCAGCCCCTCAGCGGTGCTCTCGGCACTCTCGGCCTGCCGCCATGTTTGTTATTCAGTGAGTTTGAGTTCACGACATATAGTCATGGGTCACGGTCACTCTGTCCCTCAAAAATTCAAACAATCATTCCTTCTCAAAATGGTTGCTACAGACACTACAATAGTCCCCAATTTCGTAACGTTCAAGACCTAAATTACAGGCCTATTCAGTAGAGAGTTGAAGTAATCACTGTACGTAGACCTCCACGTAGACGTTAACGTACGAAAAATAACGTTTACGTATTGTCGTTAAATTGAGTTGAAGTCGTCACTTTGGTCGCCACTGTCATCATAACGTAATGATACATTTTGTTTTCGGTTTGTATTGGTCATTTTTTGTTGTGTGTTTAGATTCGAACATTTATTCCTGTCAAAATTAGAGGACTCCTTGATGCAGAACTCGTTGGTGATCTCGAATTTGATTTTTTCACTCATCGGCATATTTCGAGAATAGTTTGGTTAACGTACGTTGATATTTCAGGTATACATAAAGGAACGCGAGATAACGTACACCCGTAAGCCCACTAACAACGCAAACGTGAAGAAATGGAAAATGCGCATGCGTAGCTGTCACTTTCTACGTTTACGTTAACGTTCATGACAACACTTCAACTCTCTAGTATCTCATAACGCTATCGTTACGTGTCGTTAGTGAATGACATATCGTTAAATAACGATAATTTTCTTGAATCGAATTCACTACCGATTTGACAGTCGGTAACGAACGACAAGCTGTCATCAGAACATCGTTTATAGACGATAGCTATTTAGAGTATCGGTAGGATAACATGAACACAAAAACAATGAACATAATATCCTCTCATCCATCGGTTTTCTATTGGAGATGGAGTCAGTCTTTTCAAATTTTCAGAAGGGTTTCAGAGGAGTTAAATATAAATATTTTTAGATATTCACCGTTTATTTCGATTCAGAAAAGCTTGAGGGACGCTAGTAAACCATTCGAAGGAAACTTTCGGGAGGATTGTCGGTTATCCAGAGCTATAGTTTGGGGGGTATTCTCTCATAATATGTTGCAGCATCCCAAGGAGGCCAGTAGGAATACTAGTATATACCATCAGTTGTTGAAAATATAATCTGTTGTTACCAAAAATCTATAGAAAGAGACAAATCATGAGCTATGTCCCAAGCAGATGTATCTATGAAATATCAGACAAACTTGTAGACAATTACCTCACTGTACCAAATCTTCAAGATATTATATATGTTAAAAATGGGTATGATTTCAAGTTACAAAATAGGTAGATTGAGAACTGAATTATTCAAAACTCTATATTATCTCTTATTACATTTTTTTTAAACGCATACAAAAATAATACGTAGGTACTGTTCTCCATTGCTTTTCATCCCTCATTGGGCCTCTGGAACTATTCAATTATAGAACCAAACCACTCGGTTTATATTGATTTGATGGGAAAGTATTCATTTCCCTGCAGTTCCTCCACGTATATTCAAATAATAACGAATCACTGTTTGAATATTTTAGCACTCCGGTGCCTGTACGCAATCATACTTCCCTTAGAAACATTATTTTCTCCAATTATAACAGTAGAAGACTCGGTAGACAATCTCTAATCTATATGATATACATAACGATTTGTCATTTAAGACAAATAATGTCTCATTATGTCATACTATCTATTCTGAAAATATATACTTCTTGTTAATTTTCGAATATTTCAACGACATATCTTACAGAATGTATTTTTTTCATCAAGTCGTTCGAATTGTCGTTACATATTAGGATAATCATAGTTGTTATCTAACGTAAACGTAAAATATCGGCCTGTTAGAGAGGTAGGATGGGTAGTATCGATTATAAGCTTTTGACCAGGGCTCTGATTATCTCACTTGTGATGAGCCGGTAACACTCAATATCGAATGTATTCACTTATGTCGCAAAAGAATATCACTTGGAAATCTATGAATGGAGACGGTTTCACACTTTCTGGTAGGCACAATTGGGAGACAGAGTTTGTAACAAATTATCAATCAGAATTAACTATAATACTGGGAGCACAATAGAAAACTATATCTATAAATGAAAGGAATATTAGGACAATGAGAATTGAGAAAGAAAGATTTTTTTTAGGAAATTACAATACAAGTCACGATGGCACGACAGCTCTTGACACTGACAACTCACATAACCACAAATTTCGAAAATTTTCTAGAAAAAAGTGAAGATCATTCCGTCCGATACGGTAACATCCTCTGGTGGCCATACACTCAACTGAGCTATAGAGCAGACTAGTAGTTATAGTTTCGTAATTATAATCCGATTCTTTTCAAAATTGGTACCTAGGGGTTTTCGTGATCGGGGATTATGATTCCTTCGTCAAAATTGAGAAATTCAAGATAGCGAATCCAAAACGGCGTATTTTGTAATAAGGATCCGATTTTATTCTAACTTGGTATCTGGTGGTTCTCGGGATCGGAGATTATGATTCTTTCGTCAATATTAGGAAATTCAAGATGGCGGACCCAATATGGCGGACGAGTATTGTAAGTATGATCCGACTCTCTTCAAAATTGTTATCTGGGTGTTATCGGGGTCGGACATTATGATTCTTTTGTCAAAATTTGGAAAGGGCAGGATTAGACAATTCAAGGTGGTTCAAGTTTTGTAATAATTATGTACCGGTTCTATTCAAAATTTGTGAGTGGGCGTTTTCGGGATCAAAAATTATAATTCCTTCGTCAAAATTAAGGAATTCAAGATGGTAGATCCAATATTCTATTCAAAATTTTCATCTGGGGTTTTAGGAGTCGGATATTATGATTCTTTCGTCAAAATTGGGAAATTCAAGTGAGCTAAAAAGAATAAAATATAAAAGTGAATGTTTGTATGTCCTTGATTAAATCGTAAACAGCTTGACCGATTTCACTGAATATTTTTTTGTTGTGTTTGTTATTGCCAGGAGAAGGTTCCTATGAGAGAAAAAATTAAGAAATTCAAGATTGCGGATCCAATATGGCGGACGAGTTTTGGGATTATAATCCGATTCCATTCAAAATTAGTATCTGGGGGTTTTTGCTGTAGGAGATGATGATTCTTTTGTCAAAATTGGAAAATTCAATATGGCGGACGAGTTTTGAAATTATAATCCGATTCCATTCAAAGTTGATATCGGGGGGTTTCTGCGGTCGGAGATTATAATTCTCTTGTCAAAATTGGAAAATTCAAGATGGCGGATCCAATGTGGCGGACGAGTTTTGTAATTATAATCCGTTTATATTCAAAATTGGTATCTGGGGGTTTTTGGGGTCGAAGATTATGATTCTTTTGTCAAAATTGGAAAATTCAATTTGGCGGATCCACTATGGCGAACGAGTTTTGAAAGTGTGATCCGATTCTATATATGAACTTTCCCGCTAGCAATATCTGATTCCATCCAAGCAGTATAATAATTATTTACAAATTCCTTTTTCAGTCAGCGTATCCCGAAAGACCAATGGTGGCTGAAGCTACGGCCCCTTCTGCGTATCCTGGCCAAGCACGATTCGACCTATGAGGAAGAAGGCATGTACATGTCCATCGAGGACAGGGGAGTGGTAGACCCTCTCTACGGTTGAGCTAATTATTTGTCGCGTAGCCTAAAACTCGTTTATCCAAAAAGGGGTTTACACATATTTGCTTAGCATGTGATCTAGTTTTAAAGAGCCGTTTTCGGTTTAGGCGGAATTATTTTTGTTATCATATTTTTTTTTGTGTACAGGGTGGGCCAAATTGGTCACTTTTGGAGGGAAAGTCCTATTCTCCAACTAGATAGAAGAAAACTGATGTCGGTGCCAAGGTGTTCTTCGAAAATGGGCATTTTTGAAAAGTGTTCTCATGAATATAACTGCAAAGTATTGAGTTTGTGATAACAATCATTCCTGAGGCACTGAAATCGGCCTTCCTATATCTTGTTCAAGAATATAACTTGTTCTTTTTGAAGGAAAAGTTCTATTTCGAAACTAGGTATACCAGGTGACACAGGAGACAATTAGCAGCCTGCAGTTTTTTATTTGGAGAGGTAAAATTTTGAAATTCACAGGGGGAATATAATAAATGGTAGCGCACTTTACGAACTCGACGACAATTTTTTTTCAACCACCTGTTTGACCGGAAGTGACCCCAACTTTTTTTTTAAATGTCACCCTGTGCATTTCTTCAGTCTATCTTTTTCGCCTTGAAATTCTCTATCCAACCATGTATTACAAAGTGGCAGTTATTTCTTAATTCGCTGTTGAATTGCTTTTTATTCAAAAAGAATAAGTTGGCTGTGACATGAATTCGATGATATATCGACACCTGCAATGCAATTTTAATCAACACACAAATGAAGAAGAAAAATTATTGATGCAATCGATTAACTGTCAAACACATGAAACATTTTGTGTAGATACACCGCCTACTAAGTGATATAATTATGAAAAAATAGACTGATTGCCGTGTGGATCATCGTATAAGAGGAACAATTTTAGTTTTATTATTCCAAATGGGAAGATCATGTGATAGGTACATGGCGAAAATAAAAGACAGATAGTTTCTGTACGAGTAGCTGAATTCGAAAAAATATGTTCCTATCGTAGATTCCTCAATATCATGAGTTATTTTCGAAGGTTTTCATTTTGACTCAAACAAGCTATTGACACCTGCAGACATTGATCAGAATATCAAAACATTTTGAATAATATCGGTTCATTAATGATATTTGAATTTCAAAGCCTACCAAGTGTCGATATATCATCGAATTTATGTCACAGCCAACTTATTTTTTTTTTTAATAAAAATCAATTCAACAGCGAATTAAGAAATGAATGCCACTTTGTGATACATGGTTGGATAGAGAATTTCAAGGCGAAAAAGATAGACTGAAGAAATGTACAGGGTGACATTTAAAAAAAAAAAGTTGGTCACATCCGGTCAAACAGGTGGTTGAAAAAAATTGTCGTTAAGTTCGTAAAGTGCGCTACCATTTATTATATACCCCCTGTGAATTTCAAAATTTTATCTCTTCAAATAAAAAAACTACAGGCTGCTACATGTCTCCTGTGTCACCCGGTATGGTGACTGATGTCATTGCGTGAGGTTCAATTTCCATGTCAAACACAATGCTTTGGAGATGTTTTCATGGAAACGAAGTATTTTTGACAAAAAATGAGTTTCAGCCACTTTTCGAAAATTCATATTTTCGAAAAACACCTTGTAACTCTGAAACTAAGATAGATATCGATATGCAGTTTTCACCATTGAGTTTTTCATGTGAATTGATCAACAGGCACCAACATCAGTTTTTTTTTCCTATCTAGTACGAGAATAGGACTTTCCATTTAATAGAGTCCAATTTGGTACACCCTGTACAGTCAGTCATAGTCGTTTTGATCTGCATTATTTATATATTTATTTAATGATTTTTAGTGCGATTCACAGAATTCTATAGTGAGTATATCGTTGATTGTCGTGAATATGAAAGAAGTTGGAATTTATTGAGACATTAAAAATATTTTACTGTTGATATCGGATTTTCAGAATCGCCACGTGAATCCGATTACTTATCCTGATGAATCAACCTTCCCAGTCCATTCCTAGCACAGAAATCCGGGTATTTCATCGTAAAACGGTTTAAAATGGATAAAAACAGGTTCAGTGTTTTGAACAATACAGTGTGTCCGCTAAAAGGAGGTCAATCCATTAACCATATATTCCTTGAACAAAAACAATATGACTTTCTAAATACCATTTTTCATTTTAGCCCTTCATATTCGATATACAGGGTGTCAAAGTTGGAAATTAAAAACTGTTTTTTTTTTATTACTCGCGTATTTAATAAGATATCAATCTCAAAATTGGTACATTACTTCAACACAAAGAGTTACATGGTGTGAGGAAAACAAAACAGAAAATAACTGTCAAATATTCAAAATACTGGGGGTCAAGTACACACTTACCCCCATATTTTTTTTGTACGTGCGCTAATGACTTCCTATCTATTTTTCTTCAAGTGTTCAATCATTTTTGAGTATTTTTTGTTTCTTGTGAAATTTCGATAAAATTATTTGTTTTTAGATAATTTGAAAAGTACTGGTTATTGTATGATGCCTATGCGGCCTACAGTAATCTCATAATCTTCACACTTCGTCGAAATTGGAACAGGGCGTAACTTTTTACGTACGAAAAGGTTGATATGAAAATACCGAGTGTTCAGGGCGAATGTATTTGAATAATTTTCACAAAAGAAAATTGATAGAAATTCAACATGTCTAAATGAATTGCTCGATATTTTTCTGAATACACATGCGAGCACTTTTAATTAAAGAAAATCTAAGCCTTTGAAAAATATGTGGCTTATGCACAAAATCTTTCATGCATCCATAGACAATCCGGATCTGCTATTTCTTTCATCAAGTAGCTATTAAAATCATGAATATCATAATTTCACCAGAAATTTCCGAAAATATTGTCTTCGAAAAAAATCAATTTAATAAACCTTTAAAAGGGTGGGCTCGTCGACCCCCCCCCCCCCATCCTAATATCATTATTTACCCGAAATTCCAAGAAACGTCTTTTTTTATTTGACCCCGTAAAAAAAATTTGACGTCGTCATGCGCCGTTCGATTGGCAGAAAAAATTTATTCGACACGTGTCCTCACGTTTTTTTTGTAAAAATAATTTTAATACATTCGCTCTGAGCATCCGGTATTTCTATATTTACCTTTTCGTAAAATATTCGATTGGCAAAAAAAATTTATTCGACACGTGTCCTCACTTTTTTTTGTAAAAATAATTTTAATACATTCGCTCTGAGCATCCAGTGTTTCTATATTTACCTTTTCGTACTTAAAAAAATACGCCCTCTTTCAATTTCGACGAAATAAATAGGAGTATGTGTAGATTATGAGATTACCGTAAGCTGCATAGGCATCAAACAATAACCAGTACTTTTCGAATCATCTCGAAAACAAATGATTTTATCGAAATTTCACAAGAAACAAAAAATACTCGAAAATGATTGAACACTTGAAAAAAATAGATCGGAAGTCATTAGCGCACGTACAAAAAGAATATGGAGGTAAGTGTGTACTTGACCCCCAGTATTCTGAATATTTGACAGTTATTTTCTGTTTTGTTTTCCTCACACGATGTAAGTCTTTGTGCTGAAGTAATGTTCAAGGAATATATGGTTAATGGATTGATCCTGTATACCTACGACAGATTCCATATCGCCTATATCATACGGCAAATAGGGCGTTGAAATTGGTTCATCATTCATCAGGTTTCCACATGATACATTTATTGTGCCAATCGGACATCCTTGAGAAGATATTTTTATACAGTTAAATTTCTACTATACCAGTGTTAGGATGACAAGGACTCTCAAGTACCTACCTATGAACAAAATGAAATTGAAGTATCAGAAAATAGTTTACTCTTGTTCATTGTAATCGTCATTTAAAATCTGTTTTTCGTGAACATTTCTGAATTGACAAGAGCTTCAGACTGTGCAAGGTCTTACAACGAAAAATGCAGCCCCCGTAAATTCAGAGAACCGTTTTTTTTTTAGTATTAGCCGATCTGTTGACTTTTGTTCATTTCTCTAACGCCTATTAACTCCTATTTTAAAATTGGAAGGCTCATCCAGTAACAAGTTCAATGGTTTCAGTCTTATACAGTGTGTCCCACTTACCATGCTCACCATGGGAATTTTTTAACGGTGAGAGATACGAGGTCGGTTAGATGACACCAAATGTGATAACAACGGAGTTATCGTCATTTATACAAAAACAAAAAATTATTTGGAAGTCGCCATCTTGAATTTATAAATTTTAACAAAAAAATCATGATCTCCGACCTCAAAAACCCCCACTTATCAATTTTGAATGAAATCGGACCAAATCTTTTCTGCCATCTTGGAGCAGCCATTTTTTTAAATTTCAACAAAAATTCCATAATGTATTGTCACCGAAATTATGAACACCTGCCAAATTTCAAGTTAATCGGAGTTATGGAATTTTTGTTGAAATGAAAAAAATGGCTGCTCCAAGATGGCGGACAAGATTTGGTCCGATTCCATTCAAAATTGGTAAGTGGGGGTTTTTGAGGTCGGAGATCATGATTTTTTTGTTGAAATTTATAAATTCAAGATGGCGACTCCGTTCTTATCAACACAAAACTATTACTGCGACATCTGTAAGAGAAAAAAAAGTTATTTGTAACTAAGTCATAGTGAGCTACATTTGAAAAACTGAAGTTGGTGCTGATATCTCAAATTCTAGAAGAGTTGGTATAAATTTCATATTTTTTTCGAAATCACTTTGAAAAACTGCCATGAGAATGTGAAATTCCTATTTGAATATTCTCATGAATAAAGAAGTTACGGAGGAGAAATGAAAATGATCGAAATCTGTTTTTTGCGTATAAAACAAAAACGAATAGATTTAATCAAAATATTTTTTCACATTATAGTTGGCCTTGACAAACTCCACATTTGGTGTCATTTAACCGACCTCGTATCTCTCACCGTTAAAAAGATACCCATGGTGAGCATGGTAAGTGGGACACACTGTATAGGCCGATGCGTGTAAGGGGCGAGTAATGAGGCACACACAAACAATACAACACCACCTTTAATGACCCCAACACCTTACAACCTTGTCACTTGGCTGACTGTAATATACTGACTAATTACTAATCTCCTATCTTCAACCGTTCTGCATTCCGTGATTCATCATACTTGTAATCACTTGAGTTCCTAAATGTACTTGACACTGCTGCTTTGACGTTTTTTGTATATTAGAGTACGGACACTAGACAAGCAGTGACAATCAAACATAACCACAAACGATGGATACATATCACATGGGTTTCGTGCAAGAACTGTCAGATGACCGACACTGGAGGCAAAATATTGAAACACAACGTCACTTTACTTATTTGTTTACAAGTGATTGAAATAGTTTTTCACAATTATTTTGGCATACGAATCGTATTTTTCCGCTATTCATCAATTCGCTCATGCCATCACATTGTGCTGTTGTAAAATGCACAAAAACTGCAGCGGAAGATGAAGGAATCCGGATGGTACATTATGATTTAAAAGTAATTACCTACTAATAGTCACTCACCTACAGTTTTCATTTTTGAAATTTGGTAATTTCTCTGATTTCTCATCAGAATTCTTTCAGCGATAGAAGCTAATAGAAATACATCTGCAATTTATAAAATAATGCCAGAAAATTGGATTCATGCAATCAATCGGGAGGACTGGTCTGACATGCTGCCGATAGTGTGTGTTGTAGACATTTTCAATCTATTAGCAGTATTAGCTTGTATTGCAGGAGTGGCAGAAGGCAGAAGGAATTTTAATAAGGAATGACAACATTTCATAATGATAACTATGTGAGATTACTATTTACCTGAAAAATCATATTCCTTAGTCTCTTGCTGCATTTTTTGTGCATTGTACAACAGCACAATGCGAAGGCATGCTTGAATTAATAATGATTTGATTCCTCTGTAACCAAGTAAAACAGTGAGGTTGTGTATCAATATTTTGCCTCCAGGGTCGGTCATCGTGCACGCGACCTATATATGAACACTGTTGATGGCTTTTGTTGTGCTATAGTTCCAAAAAATGAGTCAATAATACCGTCTCCGAGAAAGAACTGCAAGTCCTTTTATCTTCCATTCGACTTCGCGGTTACGTATATTACTAAACAACCACTAAATGCGCAATTTTTCGAAATCAAATCACAGAATTAGACTGACAGAAGTGACATCAGATATTTGATTACTTCAAAAGAATGATAAAGATGCCTAGAACGCAGGTGTCCCTACTGTTAAAAACTTGAAATTTCACGCCGAAAATTTTCAGATTCCAAAATAATGTAATATCTTCTCAATATTGATTCGTCCTCTCTTCTGTCACAGAAAGAAATAGTGTATTATACACGGGAAAAATATTAGATTTTAGCTCACGGTCAACACAACCTGGAGCTAAAATCTACAACTTTTTTCCCTTGTATAATAAATAACTATAGGTCCCTAACGACACAGCATAGTAATGGAATGCCAATAATTCATTTTATAAGTTCACTCGCCCATTGAAATTCTCTGGTAAATTCTAAAGAATTGATACGTATTTTTTCACATGATATTATTCAACATGTTGATTTTGTCAAAATTTAATTCACTCGTTTTATTCATAATAGGTATGTAGTTTTTTCAGAACACTTACGTAATCTTTCAGATCTTGAAGTGACATTCTCAGATGGACGTTTAGGTGTTCTAAAGAATGCTTTTTTCAGATATCACAGATTCAAAGGAACTTGCTAAGAAACTGTCCGATTTGAGAAGAAGGGGCACTTTAGTCGAATTCGAAGTGATAGAGTACAGGGCTGACTGGCTCGAGAGTCAGATGACTAAAATCAGAAAACATGTTTCTTCCCCCTGAAGTATTCGAAATGGAGACTGAGAGAACAAAATGTGATCGTATTGGCTGTGAATTTGGAATATACAACATACTTTTGTACCCCCCTATATTGTTGGTTTTCATGTGTTCGTTATTTTCTTTGGTATCATGGTAATATTGGGACTCATCTGACTCGGCCGTTAATACTTGATGAAGATATAAGGTGGCCCGATAGCGATTTTACTAAATATACTGTACGCTAGCACAAACCACGCCCACCGTAATATCTCATCTTCGAAGTACTTAGGCAAAACTCAGAGACTATTTATCCTCAACGAACTAACCTATCCCTGATTGCAATATTTTTGAGGAAGGAAAACCGAATGGAGTGTAGAAACACATTGATTAATAATATATTTCAAAAGTTGAGTTCTTCAACAAAATTGAATAAAATGAGACTGTTTATCCTAAACGCACTAACCTATTTGACTTCAAATATTTCATGAAAAAGGAAAACCAGAATGAAGTAAAAAAACATTGGTGAAAAAAAAAGTTGCAAAAAAAGTTCAAGTTCACAGCGATTCGAACCATGGACCTTCAGCCTGAAAGTCGACAGCGCTAACCAGTAGACCATTTGGGTATATGAATTTACTGCGTACAAGAGATTGACAACGAGAGAGCTTCAGTCGAATTCGTGTCAAAATCATAAAAAGTGTATTCTTGCGTTGGAGCACAGTATATTTAGTGCGATGTGCTGACTCCGAGTATATCGGTAATGTTTGGAAATATGACGTATTATGGTGGGCGTGGTTTGTGCTAGCGTGCAGTATATTTAGTAAAATCGCGGCCCGATAGTAGCCTGCCAACCTTCACCAGTGGCTTCTACAATCAAAAATAAGAAGTACGTTTCGATGAACATGAGACAAGAAACGTCTTAAAGATGATATTTCTTGAGTATTTCCGAAACTCCATGTGATAAAAAGATACTGTACATAAAATGTGCATTTATATGGGGCCAGGTAGCCGTGCGGACAGAGTGTCGCATTCGCTTGCCGGTCGTGGGTTCAATCCCCTCACACCTGGAATACGTTTGTTTTTATTGAGTTCAACCTGTAGGCTAAATTCTTGGGGATTTTTTAGTGGATTTTACAAGACAAGAACAAACGTTTTTTCCCCTCCTGAACAATTAGCTCTGAAAGTCTCACGAGGTTTTGACAGTAAGCCGACACAACACTGTTTTACTACTAACCAAAACGATCTCCTGATAATGCTTACATAGTTGGCGAAACACGTGTCGAAGCTTATAAAAAATCGTTTGGGTTAGTAGTAAAATGGTGTAGTGTGATTATCGTGCCAAAGGCTCCAGTCTTCGATATACCGGGTGGTATCGAGGGTGCATAGTCTTGAATACCACCCGATATAGGTCTCAATTTTCAATATTACTGGGTATGATCCTTGTGAATATACAGGGTGTCCGCTAAAAGGAGGTCAATCCATTAACCATATATCCCTTGAACAAAAATAATATGAGTTTCTAAATACCATTTTTCATTTTAGCCCTTCTTATTCGATATACAGGGTGTCAAAGTTGGAAATTAAAAACTGTTTTTTTCTAATTTCTCGCGTAATCAATGAGATATTCATCTCAAAATTGGTACATTACTTCAGCACAAAGAGTTACATCGTGTGAGGAAAACAAAACAGAAAATAACTGTCAAATATTCAAAATACTGGGGGTCAAGTACACTTTTTTCATTTTTTTTTTGTAAAAATTATTTTAGTACATTTGCTCTGAGCACCCGGTATTTCCATATTTACCTTTTCGTACGTGAAAAGATACGCCCTCTTCCAATTTCGACGAAATAAATAGGAGTATGTGAACATTATGAGATTACCGTAAGCCGCATAGGCATCAAACAATAACCAGTACTTTTCGAATTATCTTAAAAACAAATGATTTAATCGAAATTTTACAAGAAACAAAAAATACTCAAAAATGATTGAACACTTGAAGGAAAATAGATAGGAAGTCATTAGCGCACGTACAAAAAAAATATGGGGGTAAGTGTGTACTTGACCCCCAGTATTTTGAATATTTGACAGTTATTTTCTGTTATGTTTTCCTCACACGATGTAACTCTTTGTGCTGAAGTAATGTACCAATTTCGAGATCAATATCTTATCAAATACGCGAGTAATTAGAAAAAAACAGTTTTTAATTTCCAACTTTGACACCCTATATATCGAATATGAAGGGCTAAAATGAAAAATGGTATTTAGAAACTCATATTGTTTTTGTTCAAGGAATATGTGGTTGATGGATTGACCTCCTTTTAGCGGACACCCTATAGGTCTCAATTTTCAATATTACTTGGTATGATCCGTGTGAATCGATTGAAAACCGAGGGTGAAATCAGAATTCAACCAAATAAACACAAGAACAAGTATAACAAATATAATCTCTGTAAATGTAAAAACGATAAAATATATAAGGTTCAAGAAAAATTGAAAAGAAATTTCCTATTACTATTTTTCCTGTCCAAGATTCTTCGGGGGTCTGTATCCCATGAATTTCTTCATCTCCTCTGGTGACAAGTCGGTGAACTTGTTGATGCCCATTTTCCAAGTGACTTTTTTATCATCGTATTCCTTGTTGTGTGCCTCCATTTTTTGTATATTGGATTCAAAAATAGCACGGTGACTTGCTTCATCTTCTTCAGTTCCATAATTTTTTGCGTAAGTGGACTAAAATTAAAATATAATAGTAATATTGTTTATGTCAGATACGGGAATTAAATTGATGATGACCACAATTTCAATCAATCTCAATAAGTTATATTCCTTCGATTCCATGGAATTCATGAAAATCATATATGTTTGAAATCAGGAAGAATTAATCCTTTAAAGATATGCGATAAAATATTGGGTGTTCCATTCAAAAAAATCAATTTTCACATCCCCATAAGGATTTAATGTTTGGATGGCATCATTTGAAAGGGAACAACATCTGATTCAAGATTTTGTTTTGAAGTTATCAATATCTCAATTAGTTTTCGAGATCTTGGGTGTGCACAGCGATTTATTTGCCGCGGTTCAAACAGATTCAAGTTAGTGGCAGAGCGTCAATATTTCCGAGAATTTTTCGCACTTGTCGAAAGATAATATCCGATGGACCAGTGTAAAGCTGTTGAGTATTTCGTGAGGTTGCTTCATATACAGGGTCATTCGTTTTTCCGGAGAGGACAGTATAACCTTGATTTTTTCAATGTAACACCCTATATATTTTCTGACATGTCGATAGAGCTTTCTTTCCTGATTTTAAAAATATATATGAGTAGCATATTTGCATGGAAATTAATTGAGCTATTGGTGATCAAAGCTTACCTAAATACTGCACCTCTTCAATTCAAACTGTCCATTCATTTTTTTTTTGTATTGAGATATGTTCAACTTACATTAGATGATATGAATATGAAGTGAAGGTTCGTTCATAAAGCGGTATTTTGGTCAACTTTGATTATCAATAACCCAACTATTCTTCATCCGAATATGCAACTCATGAATATTTTTGAAAACAGAAAAAAGGTCCTATCGATATGTCGGAAAATATATATATAAGTATAGGGTGTTCCATTGAAAATCTAAGTTCATGTCCTCTCCAGAAAAACGAGTGACCCTGTATATTAAATAATTCCACGAAATGGAGGTTGAAGTCGGTTCAAAACATTTTTTCATATCTTTGAAACCAAAAGATCGAGTTAGGCGGGGGTTCCATTTTAAGAGAGGCGCACCCTGTACAGCTATGACCAACCGATAAGTTATTCAAAAATTCACAAATCACCTGATCTATCCTTACTGCGGATATATCGAAATAATACTATAATCAGAAACGAGGAAAAAATCCAAAGATATGAAAAGCCTCTATAAAGCCCTATAAAAGCGATACGAGGGGTAAATCTCCAGGACGAATGTGTACACCAGACTTCCAATGAACAGAGACTTCCAAAGACTCCCAAAGACTTTCACATACTTCCAAAGACTTCCAAAGACATCCAAAGACTTCCAAAGACTACCAAAGACTTCCAATGGAGTGTACACCAGACTTCCAATGAGATTTACCCCTTGAAGCGATAAGCATATTTCTTGTCCTAGTTTGGGGAAACATAAGTATGATCTCCGATCTGCAAAAATAAAAAGTGTGCTGACCAAGCATTTCTGGTTCGAATTTTTTCTTCAAATTGCATATTTGAATATTCAATATGACCATTAAAATAATTTCGATCCACCCCTTCAGAGGGGTAGTTTATTCTTGCAGTTTTTCGAAAATCCTTGCTGACCGAGTATTTCTGGTCCGTATTTCTCCATCAAATCACATATTTGAATATCTTATATAGATATATAGATGCCATGCACCAGTGGAATTATTTCGATCCACCCCTTCAGAGGGGTAGTTTTCTCTTACAGTTTTTCAAAAATCCTTGCTGATGACCGAGCATTTCTGATTCGAATTTCCTTTTCAAATTGCATATTTTCATCTTATATATAGATACATGGATGCCACCAGTGGAGTTATCTGCTTGATCCACCCCTTTGAAGGGGTAGTTTATTCCTGCAGTTTTTCAAAAATCCTTGCTGACCGAGCATTTCTGGTTCGTATCTTCTCATCAAATTACTTTTTTGGATATCTCATATAGATAAATGCCCCCAGTGGACTTATTATCGATTCACCCCTGTAGAAATGCTCGGTCAGCAAGCATTTTCGAAAAACAGCAAGAATAAACTACCCCTCTAAAGGGGTGAATCAAGATAATTCCACTGGTGGCATCTATAAATCTATATGAGATATTCAAATATGTGATTTGATGGAAAAATACGGACCAGAAATGCTCGGTCAGCAAGGATTTTCGAAAAACTGATATTTATTTCAAGGTTATTATTTTTTTTACTTACTTTGTCAATGAGATTTTACATCTTTAGACAATAAAGCATATTCTCTCTCTCTCTCTCTCTCTCTAGCCCCCTCTGAAAGAGTGAATCGCGAAATAATTCCACTGGCGGCATCTATATATCTATATATAAGATATTCAAATTTTAATATGCAATTTGAAGTGAAAATTCGAACCAGAAATTCTCGGTCAGCATACTTTAATTTTGGTCAGCAAATTATACACCCCCTCATTTATTCGTGGTTGCCTGCCAAGTTTTCTGAAGAAACCCATCA
The DNA here is from genome assembly GCA_918026855.4 of Phaedon cochleariae. NCBI lineage: Eukaryota > Metazoa > Arthropoda > Insecta > Coleoptera > Chrysomelidae > Phaedon > Phaedon cochleariae. Next base: position 30,697,739 of record OU896719.1, read on the forward strand.
AGGTACATTTCAGGAAGGCCTGACCACACCTTCGACCGCCTGCAAACTAAGAATTTTGTTTCAAATCGTTATTTTCGAAACGGTTCCATAAATGGTTGCTATGGATTGTGAAAAATGTCTATAGATTCAATCAATATTTTTACCTTGAAATTATTCCATTGTTCATCAAGAGATACTGGGACAGCCATGATGATTGATAAGAATGACTAACAAATTATTTACAAATCATAAAATAATATGCGCAATGCGCATAACCCGCGCGTATATCAGCTAATAGTTGATTATTGATATTTTAAAATAAAACAGAGATAGAGATGTTAATAGGTAAATCGATACCTCTATCATTGTATAAAATTTATACAATGACTATATAACTCAATTGATCTCAGTATAGTGAGAATGTAACAAGGTAAAAAGAATATTGCTATAAATACTATGAATATCTATACACGCAAACATTTTAGGTGTTTACCTACCTATATACATCATTAAAAATATTAATTTTTCCGATTATTGATTCAGATTAGATAAGCTATATTAGCGATTAGATAAGCCACTTTTTATGATAGTGATAGGTTATATGCTATCTACTAATAATGGGAAACAGAAAATAAACCCCATGAATTCTAATACGTTACATAACGTTGCATAGGGAGAAAAGGCATGTATTTTTGCCGTTCCTCCAAAAAGAGCAACAGTCACTTCACCATTGCTGAACTGAACAAGTTATAATAAGTAGTCAAGAGAATACCAGATTGGTCCTCTCGTAAAAATTTGTCATCGAAACTACAAAAGAGATCGACTAGTAACCATTGACCTATATATGCTTGTAATATCGATATTTTCGAACAAAACATAACACACCTCTTTTCAGGAGCGACTAATGCACCTTTCAAGCGATTCACGGATTCACATAGACAATCACACACGACGTGAGTCAGAAGTCAAAGTAGTATGCAACATATCGCGTATACCGGGTGTCCACGAATTCTTTGGAAAATAATAATAATAATATAATAATAAATGGACTTTATTTTACTTGGCGGAGTTTAGCTCATAGCTATTCTTCCACTCAACCAAGCATATTTTAGAATAACAATGTGAGTACAATGATGAGAAAATAAAATTAGTGATATAATAGTATAAACATAAAATCAATTGTACTATTGATGATAGTAGTGACAATAACGATCATAATGATAAATAATAATAATAATGATAATAATAATAGTGAATGATAATAACAGTCATAAAGAGCTTTGAAGAAAAATGAAAAAAAAAAATCAGAAAAGTAGAGATCTTGATGAGTCTATCGCTGTTCATCCAGGAGATGTTGCTTGAGTTTACGTTTGAAATTTATAGGACATACGTGCTTTATATTTTGACGAATAGAATTGTACAGGACGACGGAATGGTAGGAGAAAGATCGTTCAAAGAACCTGGTCCGGTGCTGAGGGATTGACAAATTATCAGTATATCGAAGGTCTCTGGTATGTGCTTCTTGTCTATGTTGGAGTTTGTCAAGGAGGTAAGGAGGTATTTTTTTCCTAAAGAGGTTATGTAAAAAGCAGGCATGATGAAGTTCTCTTCTATTGTGCATTTTCAACCAATCTAGTTTATTAATAAAAGGTGTAACGTGGTCCCTAAACCTCAACCCAAAAATGAACCTCACGCATGCATTCTGAACTCTTTGAATTCTCGCTGACTGTATCCCGTCGAGACATGGACCATAGAGGATGTCACAATAATTAAAAATTGATAGAATTAGTGAATCAGCAAATGAGCTTTTTTGAGTCCGAATATGAAACAAGATTAACTCCTTATTGAACTTTTTTCAATATATTTGAGGTCTCAGGATTGGTTGAAAATTGGTATACTGATGAATGTTCTCAAAGCTCAAAACAAGAAGTCGGTTTTCCTGTAAATGTTTGGTTATTTTCGAGATATTAGTTTAAAGAAAATTCGGGAACATCCAAATAAGATGAAAACTTCTCCACACATCTCAATTCAAAAAGCAGCAACGACCAACTCGAATTGTCATCAATTTCTATAGTTTCTGAGATGAAAAAAATTAATATTCCGAAATGGGGTAAAAAAATAATTACCTTACTTTATTACTAGACTAGAGTGTTGTGCATCTAGTCCGCACTAGGAGGATGCCTGAAGGGCCTTTGATACCAAATTTGAAGGCTGTATAGGACAAAGTGGAATTTTGGGTCTGATAAAGAAACAAGCAATAACCCCTTTGAACTTCTTTCAATATTTTCGAGGTCTCAAAATGAGCTGACAATGTGTATACAACTTTTTCTCGGTCTACTGAACAAGAATATTCAATCAGTTTTTCTGTATGTATGATGATTTCCGAGATATTTGCATTTTTAAGATAATTCAAAACGTCCAAAATGGCTGAAAATTTTCAAGAATCCCTACAGGGCTCTATAAGTACCGAAGCTGATTTTTGGGTCTGAAATAGAAACAAGGTAAACCCCTTTGAAGTTTTTTCAATAGTTTAGAGGTCTCAGAATGAGCTGAAAATTTGTATATAGGATGTTCTCGGTGTGCAGAACAAGAATATGAAGTCGGTTTTCCTGTATGTTTGGTTGTTCCTGAGATAATAGTATTTTAAAGAACATTATGAAACGTCCAAAAACACTGATAACTTCCCCACACATCTCAATTCATGAGCAGCAGATACGTGTCGATTAACTCGAATTTCCATCAATTTCTAGTTTCGAAGATGATCAAATTTTGGTTTGAAGTGGGGTTGAAAATTACCTTATTTTTAATTTTTTGACCAGAGAGCTGTGCTTCTAGTCCGCACTAGGAGATGCCTAAAGGGCCTTCAATACCAAATTTGAAGGCTCTAGGACAAAGTAGATTTTTGGGTCTGAAAAAGAAACAAGGTTAACCCCTTTGAACTTTTTTCAATATTTTTGAGGTCTCAGAATGAGCTGAGAATTTGTATACAGGACGTTCTTGGCCTACTGAACAAGGATATTGAGTCGATTTTTCTGTATGTATGATGGTTTCCAAAATATTTGCATTTTTAAGAAAACTCGAACGTCCAAAATCGCAAAAATCTCCTCCAAACATCCAAATCCGTCTGCAGAATACGTCGATCTACATGAATTCTTATCGACTTCCACAGTTTCTGAGTTAACCAATTTTTTGTCTGAAGTGGAGTCAAAAATTATTAGTTTTTTGATTTTAGGACTAGAAAGCTGTGCTTCTGGTCCGCACTAGAAGGTGCCTATAGGGCCCTAAATACCAAATTTGAAGGCTCTAGGACAAGGTTGAATTTTGGGTCTGAAAAAGAAACAAGGTTAACCCCTTTGAACTTTTTTCAATATTTTTGAGGTCTCAGAATGAGCTGAGAATTTGTATACAGGACGTTCTTGGCCTACTGAACAAGGATATTGAGTCGATTTTTCTGTATGTATGATGGTTTCCAAAATATTTGCATTTTTAAGAAAACTCGAACGTCCAAAATCGCAAAAATCTCCTCCAAACATCCAAATCCGTCTGCAGAATACGTCGATCTACATGAATTCTTATCGACTTCCACAGTTTCTGAGTTAACCAATTTTTTGTCTGAAGTGGAGTCAAAAATTATTAGTTTTTTGATTTTAGGACTAGAAAGCTGTGCTTCTGGTCCGCACTAGAAGGTGCCTATAGGGCCCTAAATACCAAATTTGAAGGCTCTAGGACAAGGTTGAATTTTGGGTCTGAAAAAGAAACAAGGTTAACCCCTTTGAACTTTTTTCAATATTTTTGAGGTCTCAGAATGAGCTGAGAATTTGTATACAGGACGTTCTTGGCCTACTGAACAAGGATATTGAGTCGATTTTTCTGTATGTATGATGGTTTCCAAAATATTTGCATTTTTAAGAAAACTCGAACGTCCAAAATCGCAAAAATCTCCTCCAAACATCCAAATCCGTCTGCAGAATACGTCGATCTACATGAATTCTTATCGACTTCCACAGTTTCTGAGTTAACCAATTTTTTGTCTGAAGTGGAGTCAAAAATTATTAGTTTTTTGATTTTAGGACTAGAAAGCTGTGCTTCTGGTCCGCACTAGAAGGTGCCTATAGGGCCCTAAATACCAAATTTGAAGGCTCTAGGACAAGGTTGAATTTTGGGTCTGAAAAAGAAACAAGGTTAACCCCTTTGAACTTTTTTCAATATTTTTGAGGTCTCGGAATGAACTGAAAATTTGTATACAGGATTTTCTTGGCCTACTGAACAAGGATATTGAGTCGATTTTTCTGTATGTATGATGGTTTTCGAATTATTTGCATTTTTAAGAAAATTCTTAAACGTCCAAAATCGCAAATAACTTCCCCAAACATCCAAATTCGTCTGCAGAATACGTCGATCTACATGAATTCTTATCGACTTCCACAGTTTCTGAGTTAACAATTTTTTGTCTGAAGTGGAGTCAAAAATTATTAGTTTTTTGATTTTAGGACTAGAGAGCTGTGCTTCTAGTCCGCACTAGAAGATGCCTAAAGGGCTCTAAATACCAAATTTGAAGGCTCTAGGACAGGGTTGAATTTTGGGTCTGAAAAAGAAAGAAGGTTAACCCCTTTGAACTTTTTTCAATATTTTTGAGGTCTCAAAATGAGCTGAGAATTTGTATACAGGATGTTCTTGGCCTACTGAACAAGGATATTGAGTCGGTTTTTCTGTATGTATGATGGTTTCCAAAATATTTGCATTTTTAAGAAAACTCGAACGTCCAAAATCGCAAAAATCTCCTCCAAACATCGAAATCCGTCTGCAGAATACGTCGATCTACATGAATTCTTATCGACTTCCACAGTTTCTGAATTGAACAATTTTTTGTCCGAAGTGGAGTCAAAAATTATTAGTTTTTTGATTTTAGGACTAGAGAGCTGTGCTTCTGGTCCGCACTAGAAGATGCCTATAGGGCCCTAAATACCAAATTTGAAGTCTCTAGGACAATGTTGAATTTTTGGTCTGAAAAAGAAAGAAGGTTAACCCCTTTGAACTTTTTTCAATATTTTTGAGGTCTCAAAATGAGCTGAGAATTTGTATACAGGATGTTCTTGGCCTACTGAACAAGGATATTGAGTCGGTTTTTCTGTATGTATGATGGTTTCCAAAATATTTGCATTTTTAAGAAAACTCGAACGTCCAAAATCGCAAAAATCTCCTCCAAACATCGAAATCCGTCTGCAGAATACGTCGATCTACATGAATTCTTATCGACTTCCACAGTTTCTGAGTTAACAATTTTTTGTCTGAAGTGGAGTCAAAAATTATTAGTTTTTTGATTTTAGGACTAGAGAGCTGTGCTTCTAGTCCGCACTAGAAGATACCTAAAGGGCCCTAAATACCAAATTTGAAGGCTCTAGGACAAAGTTGAATTCTGGGTCTGAAAAAGAAACAAGGTTTAACCCCTTTGAACTTTTTTCAATATTTTTGAGGTCTCAGAATGAACTGAGAATTTGTATACAGGATGTTCTTGGCCTACTGAACAAAGATATTGAGTCGGTTTTTCTGTATGTATGATGGTTCCCAAAATATTTGCATTTTTAAAAAAACTCGAACGTCCAAAATCGCAAAAATCTCCTCCAAACATCCAAATCCGTCTGCAGAATACGTCGATCTACATGAATTCTTATCGACTTCCACAGTTTCTGAGTTAACCAATTTTTTGTCTGAAGTGGAGTCAAAAATTATTAGTTTTTTGATTTTAGGACTAGAGAGCTGTGCTTCTGGTCCGCACTAGAAGATGCCTAAAGGGCCCTAAATACCAAATTTGAAGGCTCTAGGACAAAGTTGAATTTTGGGTCTGAAAAAGAAACAAGGTTAACCCCTTTGAACTTTTTTCAATATTTTTGAGGTCTCAGAATGAACTGAGAATTTGTATACAGGATGTTCTTGGCCTACTGAACAAGGATATTGACTCGGTTTTTCTGTATGTATGATTGTTTTCGAATTATTTGCATTTTTAAGAAAATTCTTAAGCGTTCAAAATCGCAAAAACTTCCCCAAACATCCAAATTCGTCTGCAGAATACGTCGATCTACATGAATTCTTATCGACTTCCACAGTCTCTGAGTTAACAAATTTTCGTCTGAAGTGGAGTAAAAAATTATTAGTTCTAGTCTGCACTAAAAGATGCCTACAAGGTCCTAAATACCAAATTTGAAGGCTCTAGGACAAAGTTGAATTTTGGGTCTGAAAAAGAAACAAGGTTTAACCCCTTTGAACTTTTTTCAATATTTTTGAGGTCTCAGAATGAGCTGAGAATTTGTATACAGGATGTTCTTGGCCTACTGAACAAGGATATTGAGTCGGTTTTTCTGTATGTATGATGGTTTCCGAAATATTTGCATTTTTAAGAAAACTCGAACGTCCAAAATCGCAAAAAACTCCTCCAAACATCCAAATTCGTCTGCAGAATACGTCGATCCACAAGAATTCTCATCAACTTCCACAGTTTCTGAGTAGAAAAATTTTGTGTCCCGAAATGGAGTCAAAAATTATTAGTTTTTTGATTTTAGGACTAGAGAGCTGTGCTTCTAGTCCGCACTAGAAGATGCCTATAAGGCCCTAAATACCAAATTTGAAGGCTCTAGGACAAGGTTGAATTTTGGGTCTGAAAAAGAAACAAGGTTAACCCCTTTGAACTTTTTTCAATATTTTTGAGGTCTCAGAATGAGCTGAGAATTTGTATACAGGATGTTCTTGGCCTACTGAACAAGGATATTGAGTCGGTTTTTCTGTATGTATGATGGTTTTCGAATTATTTGCATTTTTAAGAAAATTCTTGAACGTCCAAAATCGCAAAAAACTTCCCCAAACATCCAAATTCGTCTGCAGAATACGTCGATCTACATGAATTCTTATCGACTTCCACAGTTTCTGAGTTAACCAATTTTTTGTCTGAAGTGGAGTCAAAAATTATTAGTTTTTTGATTTTAGGACTAGAGAGCTGTGCTTCTAGTCCGCACTAGAAGATGCCTATAAGGCCCTAAATACCAAATTTGAAGGCTCTAGGACAAAGTTGAATTTTGGGTCTGAAAAAGAAACAAGGTTAACCCCTTTGATCTTTTTTCAATATTTTTGAGGTCTCAGAATGGGCTGAGAATTTGTATACAGGATGTTCTTGGCCTACTGAACAAGGATATTGAGTCAGTTTTTCTGTATATATGATGGTTTTTGAATTATTTGCATTTTTAAGAAAATTCTTAAACGTCCAAAATCGCAAAAAACTTCCCCAAACATCCAAATTCGTCTGCAGAATACGTCGATCTACATGAATTCTTATCGACTTCCACAGTTTCTGAGTTAACCAATTTTTTGTCTGAAGTGGAGTCAAAAATTATTAGTTTTTTGATTTTAGGACTAGAGAGCTGTGCTTCTGGTCCGCACTAGAAGATGCCTATAGGGCCCTAAATACCAAATTTGAAGTCTCTAGGACAAAGTTGAATTTTGGGTCTGAAAAAGAAAGAAGGTTAACCCCTTTGAACTTTTATTGACATTTTTAAGGGCTCAGAATGAGCTGAAAATTTATATACAGGATGTTCTTGGTCCACTGAACGAGTATATCTAGTCGGTTTTTCTGTATGTATGATGGTTTCCGAGATATGTGCGTTTTTAAGAAAATTCTGAAACGTCAAAAATCTCAGAAAACTTCCCCAAACATCCAAATTCGTCTGCAGAATACGTTGATCCACATGAATTCTCATCAACTTCCATAGTTTCTGAGTTAATAAATATTTTTTTCGAAAGTGGGGTCAAAAATTATTAGTTTTTTGATTTCACGACTAGAGAACTGTGATTCTGGTCCGCACTAGAAGATGCCTAAAGGGCCCTAAATACCAAATTTGAATGCTCTAGGACGAAGTTGAATTTTGGGTCTGAAAAAGAAACAAGGTTAAACCCTTTGAACTTTTTTCAATATTTTTGAGGTCTCAGAATGAGCTGAGAATTTGTATACAGGATGTCCTTGGCCTTCTGAACAAGGATATTGAGTTGGTTTTTCTGTATGTATGATGGTTTCCAGAATATTCGCATTTTTAAGAAAACTTGAACGTCCAAAATCGCAAAAAACTTCCCCAAACATCTAAATTCGTCTGCAGAATACGTCGATCTACATGAATTCTTATCGACTTCCACAGTTTCTGAGTTAGCCAATTTTTGTCCGAAGTGGAGTCAAAAATTATTAGTTTTTTGATTTTAGGACTAGAGAGCTGTGCTTCTAGTCCGCACTAGAAGATGCCTATAGGGCCCTAAATACCAAATTTGAAGGCTCTAGGACAAAGTTGAATTTTGGGTCTGAAAAAGAAACAAGGTTACCCTTTGAACTTTTTTCAATATTTTTGAGGTCTCAGAATGAGCTGAGAATTTGTATACAGGATGTTCTTGGCCTACTGAACAAGGATATTGAGTCGGTTTTTCTGTATGTATGATGGTTTCCGAAATATTTGCATTTTTAAGAAAATTCTTAAACGTCCAAAATCGCAAAAAACTCCCCCAAACATCCAAATTCGTCTGCAGAATACGTCGATCTACATGAATTCTCATCAACTTCCACAGTTTCTGAGTAGAAAAATTTTGTGTCCCGAAAATAGAGTCAAAAATTATTAGTTTTTTGATTTTAGGACTAGAGAGCTGTGCTTCTGGTCCGCACTAGAAGATGCCTATAGGGCCCTAAATACAAAATTTGAAGGCTCTAGGACAAAGTTGAATTTTGGGTCTGAAAAAGAAGCAAGGTTAACCCCTTTGAACTTTTTTTGATATTTTTAAGGGCTCAGAATGAGCTGAAAATTTATATACAGGATGTTCTTGGTCCACTGAACGAGTATATCTAGTCGGTTTTTCTGTATGTATGATGGTTTCCCAGATATTTGCATTTTTAAGAGAATTCTTAAACGTCCAAAATCGCTGAAACTTTCCCAAACATATAAATTCGTCTGCAGAATACGTCGATCAACATGAATTCTTATCGACTTCCACAGTTTCTGAGTTAACCAATTTTTTGTCTGAAGTGGAGTCAAAAATTATTAGTTTTTTGATTTTAGGACTAGAGAGCTGTGCTTCTAGTCCGCACTAGAAGATGCCTATAGGGCCCTAAATACCAAATTTGAAGGCTCTAGGACAAAGTTGAATTTTGGGTCTGAAAATGAAAGAAGGTTAACCCCTTTGAACTTTTTTCAATATTTTTGAGGTCTCAGAATGAGCTGAGAATTTGTATACAGAATGTTCTTGGCCTACTGAACAAGGATATTGCGTCGATTTTTCTGTATGTATGATGGTTTCCGAAATATTTGCATTTTTAAGAAAATTCTTAAACGTCCAAAATCGCAAAAAACTCCCCCAAACATCCAAATTCGTCTGCAGAATACGTCGATCTACATGAATTCTCATCAACTTCCACAGTTTCTGAGTAGAAAAATTTGGTGTCCCGATAAGTGGAGTCAAAAATTATTAGTTTTTTTGATTTTAGGACTAGAGAGCTGTGCTTCTAGTCCGCACTAGAAGATGCCTATAGGGCCCTAAATACCAAATTTGAAGGCTCTAGGACAAAGTTGAATTTTGGGTCTGAAAAAGAAAGAAGGTTAACCCCTTTGAACTTTTTTTGATATTTTTAAGGGCTCAGAATGAGCTGAAAATTTATATACAGGATGTTCTTGGTCCACTGAACGAGTATATCTAGTCGGTTTTTCTGTATGTATGATGGTTTCCGAGAGTTTTGCATTTTTAAGAAAATTCTTAAACGTCCAAAATCGCTGAAACTTTCCCAAACATCCAAATTCGTCTGCAGAATACGTCGATCAACATGAATTCTCATCAATTTCCATAGTTTTTTAATTATAAAATTTGTTGTCCGAAGTGGGCTCAATTTTTTTTTTTAAAATCCCTATAGGGCTCAAAGTACCAAAGCTCATTTTTGGGTCTGAAAAGGAAACAAGGTTAACCCCTTTGAACTCTTTCCAATAATTTTGGGGTCTTAGAATGACCTGAGAATTCGTATACAAGATGTTCTCGATGTGCAGAACAATAATATGAAGTCGGTTTTCGGTTTCTGTATGTCTGATAGTTTTCGAGATATTGACATTTTGAAAAAAAATCTGGAACGTCCTGAAACGCTGAAAACTTCTCCACACATAAGCAGCATACGTCGGTCAACTCGAATTGAAGTCTTTTTTATCGAGATATTACTGATATTAGAATGTTGAAGGACATTCTGAAACATCTAAAATTGCCGAAAACTTCTCCACACATTTCAATTCGTTTACAGAATACGTCGATCAACACAATATCCGGTTATAGGTATTCCTGTTGCGAAAATGAAATAAACTGCTATGTCATGGCAATTTTCTTATGGCATGTCAATAATGAAACACAAAAATAAAGAATCAAATATTTAATACTAACATAATCAAGGCTTATTACAATTATATGTATGCCCTAAACAAGCACAAAAACCTCTTCTTTTCTGAGGCAATAATAAAAAGGCACTGTCCACTTGGTCTTCATTTTTTTTTTCATTTTCTTCATGTATAAATATATACCCATTCATATGCAGAACTGCAATATACAAATAAATGATCTTTTTATTCTATTTGTTATTATAAAAATTAAAATACTACATAAGTGATCGTTTCTCATAATTATTGTACCTGAGTGCAAAAAAACAACTAGAAGATGAGAATCTTTCTAACCCATACTAAAAATTGACTAACAAAGACCACTAAGTAAAGTTTTCAATGTAATGTTTGAGAAGTTTCCACACTCACCAAATAGCATCGCATTATAGAATTTTTATAGTAACAATCAACAAAAAATCGTAAGTAGAACAATCATCATGTCATCAAAGAGAAACATTCAATGAAATGCCATTTGGTTTATGCATTCTTGATGAACTGACCCAATGATATTCAGATAATGATTGAGCAATAGGAGCTGTCCGATTTCATCAGCCTTATGTTTCATTTGAAAATCATTGGGCGAAGAGCTGTCATTGTTACAGGGCGAGTTGAGGCTGAGGAAAAAATCACAAAAATACTGTCTATATGGTTTTCGATGCAAAATCAATGAACACATGGAAATGTTGACTCGCCTTGTTCGGTTTTTTTTTTCAGGTAATAGCGAAGAATAAATATGTTTAAATAGAAAGCATTCATATCAAATAATAAATATAAAATTTATTAATCAATTAAGGCCGGTTGCATGTAGTTATGAATTATTGAAGCTTAAAAAATTATGAGTAAATTAGGACCTGGGAGAAAACCTTCTAGTTTCAACTGTCATGAATGAAGAACCTCCTTCCCACTCTCAATTCCTTATAATTTTTTGTTCACAATCGATATTGCAACCGTCCCATTTACGTAAATAATCAACAAGAATTCAACATGATGTCACAATTTCTTATAATCCGTATAAAACTTTTTCATACAGAAAAACGAGAAATATACAATTTACAAAACATTATCTAATATATTTAGTTTCATATATTAATAATATATATATTATATTTACACTTTTTTGGTATTTTTTTCTTTAATTTATTTAATAAACATTCACCCTAAGAAGTGCACTTACAGTTTCTCTAGTGAAATAAAAATGGAATTGGCATTTCAATTGTTGCTAAGAGGAAAGGCATCTGTAAAAGTTTGGTGTATTTCTCAACAGTTTAGTATTATCCCCTTTGCAAACAACTACATTACTACATATTTTTTAGTGAATTTTTTATCATAAAATGAAGATTTGGACACTCTTCTTACATATACAAATTCTGAAATATATCAAATATACCACAACATATTAAGAAAATAGTTGTCAGCACGTTCAAGATGCCATGTTCAATATTAAAAATGTCCGTGAATTCTTGTCTCAAAAAATTTTATTGTTAAAAAGTTTCATTAACACACACTATAAGATTCAACAAATCAACGATTAACCAATATAAAATTTACATCTTTAAACTCATGAATGTACTAACAGGTGAGAGATTTCATAATTGAATAAAAAATTCAAGAATTTAGACAATAATTAAACAATAGCATTTCCTGTTAAATAGAAGAACTATCAACTTCTCTCATTTCACATTTCTTCATTGGCTAAATTTCAAGGCTATCTGAATAAACCATGAGAATTTTCAAACTTGTTGGTATCAACCAATTCCCACTCAGAAAGGCAACTGTTGAATTTTTCAATCGACTTTATTTTTTGTTTGAGACTATGAATATAACCTCGAAATTTTTTACTTCATGTGTTGACGCAATATGAAGCAATAATCAATGCCCTATACGCAGAACAACAATTTTCCATTTCTGAAGAGCAGAATTTATGATATGAATAGATCAAGTCATTTGAATTCATCTCTTCAACAAACTGATTTTATGAATAGTTTTGGCTCCAATAATATTGGAATAATTATTTTCGCTGTGAAAACCAGACAAGAGCAAAAGGCAGAACCTAAATTATACAGGGTGTTTCATTACTAATTGGAAATATTTCAACCATAGAATCCCGAACTCAAAATATGAAGATTCAACCCAAATCACCTAGATTAAATATGTCTCCTGTCTGAGTTACAGGGTGTTTTATTCAAAAATTTTGAAATGTTTTTTGCCCAGTTCTTCAAAACTATTTGACGTATCACTTTCATATTTGGAGGGAAGTGTAGGTATTATACACCCAACTGAATTATGTGAAATAAACATTTCTAGCTATTACCAGAGGCGTACGACAGGGGCAATTAACTGGTTGATCCCTCCTAGATTCTACGCCACTGGCGGAATTGCAATTCTATCACAAATCTTCGATTCTCCAACAATTTTGACGTAGATATTGTACTCTTTCTCCATGGCGATAAAGTCATTATTTTTCGAGATATTTCAAGTTAAACATAAATCTGCACAATCATTTTGAATGTGCATAAATTTTGTCAATATTTTGGATCAATGGATGTATTCATCAATAAAATGAAACTTCAATCCATATTAACAATAAAAACATAATTACATAACAGACAGGGGTTGTTACAGGGTGTTTATGTTTTTATGTATATGGATTGAAGTTTCATTTGATTGATGAATGCAGTCCATTGATCCAAAATATCGACATTATTGATACACATTAAAATCAAAATAATTGTGCTCCTTCATGTTTAACTTGAAATATCTCGAAAAATAATGACTTTATCGCTATGAAGAAAGAATGCAATATTCACGAAGAAGGTATTGAAGAATCGAAAAATTCTGATAAAATTGCAATTCCGCCAGTGGCGTAGAATTTGGGAAGGATCAACCAGCCACTTTGCCCCTGTCGTACGACTCTGGTAATAGCTAGAAAAGTTAATTTCACATAATTCAGTTGGATGTATAATACCTACACTTCCCTCCAAATATGAAAGTGATACGTCAAATGGTTTTGAAGAACTGGGCAAAAAACATTTCAAAATTTTTGAATAAAACACCCTGTAACTCAGACAGGAGACATGTTTTATCTAGGTGATTTGGGTTAAATCTTCATATTTTGAGTTCGGGATTCTATGGTTGAGATATTTCCAATTAGTAATGAAACACCCTGTATACAAAAAGTCAAAACTTCATCAACGCCAACACAGTATATTTTGATAAATAAAAAGATACATTTGTAGCAAACTGCAATTCAATTGGACATGGAGGTTGATGAAAGTGTTTGCAAAAATTCTATAACAAGAAATCGGAATTTCTCATAAGACTAGAAATTTTGATTCTGAAGTCAACAATAACAGACAACGGTTTCATCAGACTATAAAATGATTATGGCAGTAAACTACTGATAAATTATCTGATACTTTTTGTTCCACTTATTAGGCACAAACAATAGGGAAGTTGCAAAGATGATGAAAATCAATATGCGATTTTGACATTGATTTTGATTCTGTGACGTCACAAATACGAACCGTGAATCTAATAACGCCGCTATCATTTCTTGCAAAACAAGTTTTGCGTCGAAAATGTCAAACAATAATTATTAGTATGTAAGGCACCATGATTTTCAGTTTCTGTTGATCAAATCACAGCGTCACAGCATGCATATATTTGATTTTCGCGAATTTTGATTGGCGTAAGAGAATTCGCAAAAACTGCCGAGAAAACTATCACAGCCTTTCAGAATTTTCAATCCCATCGTTTTACATCACCTTCCTTACAACAAACAACTGGACCACAGATAAAATCCGAAAAGAACTAACATGGGATTTCAACTTTTCGTATTACCATTTTTATCACATTCAGATTTACTCTGGTAACAAACGTAGACGCCTAAGTTTGCGTAAGTCTCGATACGCATCCATTTTGACTAACCGTACATCATTTGCGAATAGTGTTGGGTCAGTGGGAATATTCCCAAATATCCGATAGTCTCATTATATGAATTTGCCGCAATATTTCATGTGGGGAAGACGAACAATCGACGTTATAATATAATAATAATAATAAGAAAATATAGGTCAATGATGTTATGGTTGGCGGAAGGACTTCGGCCGATAGCCATTTGAATATTGTTGTTGAATGTACAGGGTGGGCAAAATTGGGCGTTTTCACCGTCTATCTCAATAACTAGAGGAGTTATCGAAAAACCGATATACATGTTCCCGGTTCGATTTTGGAGAAACCTCGAATTGCACAATCAAAATTTGAACGTATATTTATACAGTATGATGCGTGGAATCCATTGGCATCATCAGAAATTTTATACAGGGTGACGTTGAAAAGATACGGCAGCCAATTATGTTTTTTCTAATGGAACACCCCGTATATTTTGGCACAGTTGAATAGTCCCAGGCGTTCTCATTACAATTACATTACCCTACCTTTTCCTTCCACAATTTCAGATATATTCGCGAAAATATATTCAGTGTGTCACATTTCTTATGGTTACACCCCCGTATCTTCTGTAAAAATAATTGGGGTAGGATTCAAAAATTCGCAACTGTCAGAAAGATACAAATGATACACTCATGGAGTCATGGACCAAGTGGGATCATCTCCAATGATAACACTGCTCGCCAGCAGCTATGGAATCATCGATATTTCTGGATAATGCTATCAACAGGCAGAATCGAGGTTGAAAATGACACTCTGTATATATTCACCAAATGTGGAAAATAAATATCATAGGGAATGTAATTTTTAGATAAATGGATATTTGGTGAGAAATAAAATGGGAAATTATTCGATTTGATATCATTGTCATCAAGACATTTGAGATACAGAAATAAGACCAATAATTTACTCAATTAGGAAATCAGTAGGTTGCGTTGAAAAATATAGCCTCATAGAAGATGTCCAAATTCTAGATACAGAACAATTTTTTTTATGGAACACCCCGTATATTTTGGCGAGCTGGAAAGTTCCCGTTTCAATTTCAAATATATATCTTATTTATTATCTCTTTGAACGCAAAAATATTAAGGCATACTAGAAATAATGGGTAAAGTATCATATTCAGGCATTCTGCCACAAAATATTATGATTGTTAATGTTTCCACCAATCATTCTTACAGAAGATACGGCGGTGTAACCATAAGAAATGTGACAGACTGAATATATTTTTGCGAATATATCTGATATTGTGGAAGAAGAAAGTAGGGTTATATATATATTTAATATTTGTAATGAGAGCGCCTGGGACTATTCAACTGTGCCAAAATATACGGGGTGTTCCATTAGAAAAAATATAATTGGCTGCCGTATTTTCTCAACGTCACCCTGTATAAAATTTCTGATGATGCCAATGGATTCCACGCATCATACTGTATAAATATACGTTTGAAATTTTTTGATACCCCTCACCGTAAAGTAGTCAGAAAATAAAATCGAAATCGGCAAATTTTCAATTTCCCCCTGTATATCTAAAACGAATGAAGATATCGAAATTTTGATTGTACCATTCGAGGTTTCTCCAAAATCGAACCCGGAACATGTATATCGGTTTTTCGATAACTCCTCTAGTTATTGAGATAGACGGTGAAAACGCCCAATTTTGCCCACCCTGTACTATTATCATTATCATTTTGATGTTATGGATGACAGAAACAATGTAAAATATTATCTTTTTGCTGATTAATGAAATACAGGGTGATTCACATAACAACCGACATAGAGCAGGGGCATGTAGGGGGTCCCAAAATATGGCAATTTAACGCAACTTACCTCTATACCAAGTTACTTCCCTAAGGAGTTATAGGCATAGCACTAACAGCATGTCAACTTGCTCGTTTAAAGAAAACTTCCCGTTCATTTTAAAAACACTCAAACAACAATTACTTAACTGAACAGCTCACTTGCCTCATTGTCAAGTTTGACGTTTATTTTCATAGCCAACTTTTGAATTTTCGATGATTTTAAATAACACACCTAGAGCGCGCGTTTTCAGTTATTCGAGTGTTTGATGAAAATGATGAGGTTTTTCGAAAAATTACTAGAGTAAGAAAAGTTTTAGAATTGAATTGCCCACAAAATAAAGCAAAGATTTTCGAAATCCATCAAGGGATAACAAAATTATGTTGAATATTGATGGTGCGCCACCCGGTATACCCCCTTTACAAATTTCAATCAAACTCTAGTTACTGTCAAGTAACGCCCTGAATACATCCACAAAGTGTAACAAATTTGGTTGCTTTGAGTTCAAGAATAACGAAGATATTGATTTTTTTCAAAATTTATAACTTCACTTTCAAAGCCTATATCTCCTTAGGGAAGCAACTTGGTATGGAGGTAAGTTGCGTTAAATTGCCATATTTTGGGACCCCCTACATGCCCCTGCTCTATGTCGGTTCTTATGTGAATCACCCTGTATATTCGAGTTCGGAATTTTCTAATCCTGACATCCCGGATGTTTTCAAATAGCTTTTAGAGGATTCTTTATTGAAGATGAACATCTTCAACAAATGCAAATACTAACTTCGTTATTAATGTAAATGCAACACCCTAATATATCATATTTTCGAAAAGTCATTCAGGTGGATCGCCTTGAGTGATCCACATGGTATAATAGCATATAGCATAGAAATCTCTGTTTTTTGTCTGCAAAGTTTTGTCTTGCTCTCAATAATTATTTTGGCGAAGCCTGAATAAATCGCGACCTTTGTGAATTCTGCAGAATTGACCAATGAAATCTAAACGTTGGACTCAAGGCCAGTTTATCAATTTCCAATTTCATCCGTTAGTTTGTTATTCGTCCGACAATATTAGCCTGCAGAGAAAGTTCAGTTTGGTTCTTCTTCTACTCTTTGTCAATGGGAATTCTGCACACAAACAATGAAATTCTAACCTAAATGCTCTTGTTTGAACTTTGGTCCAAGATAATTATTTATTTCTATAAATTTTGTGGAAAGATTACGTGGATAAGTAGCTATGAGGACATAGCTACTGTGGAAATTGGAATGACCATGATTTCAATGGAAGATTCAGGATGCAGAAAATACTTTATTGTCAATATTGGAAATGATTGAATATTTCATTGGAATTCCGTTGAATATATTCCTTCTTTCACAAGTGAATAATTTGCCCTTCTCGTTGTATCAATATTCTATTCCATATTGTTTCTGATACAACTTCATAAAAAAGGTTATGTGACACAAAACAAAACATGAATTATGCGGTATATTGAGGGCTACCCTGCACTTATCTGACTTAATTCACCAGTTGAAACGAACAGATGAGCAATTGGACAGTTGTACTGCTGGATAAAATGACATAATGTCAATGAACTGGCAGTTAAGTATTATCTGACAGATAAATTGAGACGAATGAGATTGCAGTGGCGAATTGTAGGCAAGGGGGCGCCAAACCAAGCGCAAGCTCTGCTGTATATGCGCCTTTGGCTAGAACTTTAGAACACTAGGTGTATTAAAATGAGACTTGGTATAGGTAAATGGTATGTGCATTTCCTGGTCACTTCCCGTTCCACCGTAAATGGCTCTGGTTTGGAATTTTTCAATGGAATCACCTGTACACCTATTGTAACATTCTTGGATTTCAGAGACAATTCTGGATAAGGATGCAAAATTTTTATGCTTTATACTTAATTAATGTTCTCATTTTTAATCCAATCGCAAATAAATTAGTATCGTTAGATTTATCAAAACATACCGTTGTTCCGTCGTTACTTGATGGAAATCCATGGCAACTGTAAAAACTTCACAAACGATAAGATTTCCACAAAAGCTTTGTCAGGCGATCTACTGGTACAATGAACTAAACTAACCTACCTTGGCTTGCTCAACTTTTATATATCCTACTTTCCCAACCTGAAGGATTGGTTACCTGTGAACAAGTTCGATAAACCTCCATTTTCGGAAATTGGACAACAATATCTATATTAAAATAAGGTGTAGGTACCGGATTAACTTGAGTATATCACCTGACGAAGCTACTGTGTTAGCGAAACTTGTCGTCTGTTTGAGAATTTTGTGGAAATCTTATCGTTTGTCAAGTTTTTACATGATTTTTATCTATCATACTAGCTACAAAAGCTTTGCGATTGTAATTTCCGGAGATCACCTGAAGTCATTATATTAGTTTACGTCCAATCATGGCCTCCTAGACTGTAAAAAAAATTAAGTAGGTGTAAAAACTTTTGAGAATGTCACATTATGGTCTAGAATTGTCTCCGACATCTGAAATTATTACAATACACCTACAGGGTGTTGCATTTGAAAATTAATACCGGAGCTATTTTCGGTGAAACCAGAAGTGATCGGAAAGTGAAAAATATGCAAATTTATTCCTATACAATGTTCCTATACCTTATCTCACTTCCCTATAATAGATTCCTTGACACCCGGTATATCTCGAGAGAATTTGAAATTTTTATGTTCTTTTTATTCAAAAAGAAGTAATGGAGGAAGTAAACCTGGAAAGTGTTCCAGATAACTTGGCAGAAAAGGCAATGAATACTGTTCTCTATATAAAACTAATTTTATTTTTGTATGTCAGTATTTCGTTTTTGTTGTTGTATTTGTATTCGAGAGTTGATTCAGATAAATATTCATCAGCGAAAAATCATCAGCATTGAAATTATTATAAAATAGAATTTTTCGAACACTCTCAATAATTCTTGAAATGCTAGAGAAATCGTTTCCTTTTTTTATGGAGAGAAGGACGCTGAAATATATTGCGCCTCAGTCTTCAAAACGTCTCAATCCGCCACTGAGTATTCTCAAGAAATCTCCCTGCACCCACCCAACACTACTCGCAAACCAACAAGAAAAAATAAAAAAAACAACGACTACGACTCGGAGAAAAACAACAAAACTATATGGTCTACCGTTGCACCCGTTTCCTGCCGCGCCGCGCCAGCTCCGCTTTCGATTTCTTCGCTCGGCTAACGTCGGGTTTTTCCGGCTCTTCGGTCGCCTTGCGTTTCCTGGTCCTGTGCGGCAGCGAGACGAACTCGACGGGCGGCTCGCCGTCTATCTCCAGCCTCGTCCGCCTGCAAACCAAACACGAGAGCCTAGAGTTTTTGAACCATTCGAGAGGAAGGAGAAACATTCTTGAAAGCCCTTATCAGTATGTAAATGATCACAGTGGCCCAGGGTTCCCACGATCTAAATCAAATGATTTAAATCCTGATTTGAATCAACTGATTTTTTTCAATTTCAACCGTGATTCAAATCAAATTATGCATTTCTGTGAAAAACAAGTCGCCAAAGTAGATAACTCATCAGGAAATTCAATAAGTGTTCAAATTTATTATGTAAATGCGAGTGTGAACAAAAACGTTACTCAGGCTAACCTACAAAAAACAAAAAAAATATGTGTTTAGGATAATGGTAAGAGATCGATATATCACAATGGAATACAATTGTCATTACTAAATAACTTGAAGCTGATTAATAAAATTTGAAAAGGAATTCAAGAAACATCTACTCCTGCAATATTGACATCATATCTCATTTTTATAGTTTTCTTGTACAGGGTGGCCAACTAAGAATGCGAGGTACTGTATCTAGGAAACTATCCATCGTAGGGACTTGCGGCAAAAAATTGTATTACCAAAACGCCCAAGAGAAAAACCTGGAAAATATTTTCAAGTTTCTCAAATGATCGCTAGGGTGCGTAACTGCAATCTTGAGTCTACAAAATTATTTTTCGGTGAATTCCGCTATATTAACCTAACAAAAAAATTCCTGATTTTTATTGTCGATGAAAATCTGAACCATTTTTGTTCAACAATTTCTGCTGTATCTCTAAAAATAAAGTGGTGGGGGGTATTCGAAAGTTCCTGTAAAAAACACCTTGTATCTTCGAAGCCGATTTTGACGAACTTGAGCAAGTTGAAAAGAGCTATTCTTGGGCTACAAATGTTTTGATATTTGAAGCTTTGTTAGTTGCACATGTCGCTGCTAGAGGGATTTTTTCGACATTCCGACAGAAATAGTTGATTTTCTCAAAAAAATCAAATGCATCGGTATTATTTTTTTTGCATGAAAAAATTGCTTAATGATGCCTAAACAAGCTCGCGAAAACCGCTTCTTGGTATCTTAACCTAAAATTCATACATTTTTCTAGGATTAGGTATCCTGGAAAAAAAACTGGAAGTTTCCAGTCCGACCTCTGAAAAGTTATCACCAAATTTGTATTTTGGATATAGGTAAGTTGGCCTGAATCAACTTGTTTTTATCCCAGAAGTCCACAGCCGAGTCTTGTCCCAACCTTTTACAGACACCCAGTATACAAGTTGCAAATGTGTTGAAATATTTGTGAAATTTGTAGTTGATGTAATATAAATTTTATCACCTAAAGGTTAGTGAAAAAAATACAGACATCTCAACCAATCAAAAACGTGTATCTTGAAATGAGTGGAGAATAATCGCAAAAATACCGTCGAACATACCTTATTCGCTCGCTCTGCCTGCTCTGCACGTACACGCGCTTCTGCCGCACCTTCTTCCCCTTCTTGCTGTCGATCGAATTCTTATCGGACACAGCGATCCCGCTCGAACCGGTCGACGCCCGCATCGCGCCCGAATCGCCCGACAACCTGCCCGAATCGGAGGCGTTCGGGTCGATCGGATCGGGCGACATCGTGTGCAGGAAGTCGGCCACGCGCTCCGTGGGGTCGGCCACACGCTCATCGGAGTCGGCCACACGCTGGTCGGAGTCGGCCACACGCTGGTCGGCGTTCGTGGCCTCGGAGCGTTCGTCGGTGTCGGTTTTTCGGCGGGGCGGGGCGGGGTGGTGAGGTCGTTTGAGGGGTGTGGGGGGTGCGCTTTTGAGGGAGCTGTCGCTGGTGAAGGAGGAGGAGGAGGAGCTGTTGTTGTCCGAGGAGCTCTTCTTCATGCGCCTGCGCTGAGCGAGTTTGGCGTTCAGCACGTCTTGCAATCTGCAAATGGAAATATGGATTGATTGATTGTCTTTATTACCCGAAGAATAGTTATTTATTATACAAGGGAAAAAAGTAGTAGATTTTAGCTCCAGGTTGTGTTGTCTCCCGACGCGTCACGGAGAGACAAAAAACCGTGAGCTAAAAATCTAATATTTTTCCCGTGTATGATACACTATTTTTTTCTGTGACAGAAGAAAGGACAAATCGATATTGAGAAGATATTATACACCTGCGTTGTAGGCAGATGTCACTTCTGTCATTCTGATTCTGTAATTTTATTTAAAAAAATTGCGGATTTAGTGGTTGTTCAGTAATATACGTAACGCCAAGTCGAATGGAAGATAAAAGGACATGCAGTTCTTTCTCGGAGACGGTATTATTGACTCATTTTTCGGAACTATAGCACAACAAGAGCCATCAACAGTGTATATATATGTGATATATATCCAGGAAAAATTACTCACTTTTTTCCACGGGAAAAAAGTAATTTATGGAAAGTGACATTTTATAACCTGCCAACAGAGATAAAATGCCAAAATTTTTTCCCGTCACAGAAAAAACATTATTGTTCCTAATAGGGATATACAGGGTGTTCCTTAAAGGGTGATACTGAACAATTTCCCCCAAAACTGCCATTGAATAATAAAAGCCAAATCACCGCCTACAATTCCGAATTATTTTTCCAACCCCACTCAACCCCTGAGACGTTCCGTTTCAGTACTTCCTATAACAAATAATAATTGTTGCTGATGATGAAGCATTGAAGCTTCGAAACATGTCCCATTTCCAATGTTGAATAAAGTATAGTTGACTGGAGTTGACTGTGAGATTTTCTACCTGCCCCGAACATTGAATCATAGACACTTCGTCTGAATCCATCCATCCACGTTAGAACCCTACCTGAATCCCTCTCTCTCCGCCAGATGGAAGGCATTGAAGGTGGTCTGCACGCTCTTCTCCGCCGAGCTGCCCAACACGTCGGGCGTCATCAGCGGCGTTTGCGGGAAGCTCTGGCTGCCCTGGATCCAAGCGTTGTGCTGCAAATCGACCATACGCAGCCTTCGCGCCGGATCGACCGTCAGCAACCCTCGCACGACTTCTTTGGCCTCGTCGCTCACGGCCTGTAAGGATGCGTACAATTTACAGGGTGAGTCATGAGGAACTGTGCATACTCCTATCACCAATAGTGCCCCTGGTCCAACAAAAAGTGTCTTCTTCACTTCTATTCCAATATACAGTCGGAGCTAGGCAAATACTCTGAGAAAAGTATTTGAATATTGAGTATTGAACTAAGTTATAAATATATTCCAACAAATGTAAGTATAAATATAACTAGCTGAACCAGAAAGTATTCAAATACTCGGTATTTGAATGCCAAAAAGTATTCAAATACTATAAAGTATTTTTGAAAACAAATAATGCCCAGCTCTGTATACAGTGTGGTCATTTAAGTGTGCAACATATGGGAATCTTTTCAATGAATTGCACAACCAAAATACAGATAGTGTCGAGAGTTGGTGCATGCTCAGTAATCATTTTAGATGCACTTAGAATAGTTGCAAGTCAAACAGCATACAGGGTAGGTCAAAACATATAAAAATTGATCAAGAGTAAAATACCCTTATTTCAGAAAATTCAGCAAAATCTTTACAAGAAAAGTTGTTAACAATAATTGAAAGTGATCAGAAATCTTGATTTTTTAACCACCCTGTATTTGTTCAAAATAGGTGTCAGTAGATGGGGAATCAAAAGTTGAGTTAGGGAAATGTAAGCCGTTTCAACACAAGAAAATCACAAAGTTGAAAAATGTAGATTATTAACACCCTATATCTCTATATACATTTCAGCTAGTCCCCAAGTGCGATACATTGATGAAATTAGCTCTTAAGGAAGAATCTGAAAATGTAATGATATACAGGGTGTCTCATTTGAGAACACCTATCATCAACCGATATCTTGGAATACGAACTTCCTATAGATATGAAAATAATTTTAGGTGATAGTTCCCAAGAAACCCTATTCGAATTTTTTTCTATATATCTGACGGTCTGGCTAATATAGAAGGAGAACACACTAGACTCACCCTGTATATTGGTAAAGACGAGAAAAAGACACTTTCTGATGGTCATTAGCTATTCTCCTCAAGGGCCTCTATTCGTGGTAGGAGTATTTACAGTTCCTCATGACTCACCTTGTATACTTTCCATCAAAGAAGTTAACAAAATATTGATTTGATTTGTGAGTCACCCTGTATAACGCGAAATATTTTGGATATGTGCTGCTCATGAGCCTAGACCATCACAAAAATTTTTGTTCGTCTATCGTAAACAGCAAAGCCATTCGCGATAGAAAATAAGCGTACACCACCTATCGGAGTTCTTGATAGCTGTCAAAGCGGCATGTATACTTTGTTTTCATTGGTTCACATTTGTTTTTTGTTTGTTCTTATTGGTCATATCATCAAAACAAACCGCTCAGAAGTGTTCAAGTTGCTGCCGTCAGGTGCGACTTGTTATTTTCTATCGCGAATTATCTCACTTTCTCATTTCAATGACTCACTCTGTATAACTGAAAAACCGCTCCATGATATTTACCTGCCAGGTGGGCGAATCGAAGGTGAAATCGCCGCTCTTGATCCTCTCCATGATGGAGGAGACGGTCTCGTCGCGCGACCTGGCGTGAAACGGCGCATGACCGCACAGCATCGCGTAGAGAATGACGCCGAGACTCCACAGGTCGCAGTTCTCGTCGTAGCCCTGCAAATGACATTTCAAACCCTTTGAAACTCATCGAAATTGAATTTAAAATGACGTTTCATATGGTATCCAAGATTCAGATGAAGATCTTGCCATTTTAACGCCATCTCATGGCGGAGATGGAAGGTTGAGTCCATAGACCGCGAATCAAACTTTAGAGCTTAGAGCTCAAGTCATCTATGGATTTTTTGGATAAAATATCTCATTCAACTCGGCATAACTAGGTTATGACAAAGATAGAACAACCCTTAACACTTAACAACATCAACATACATTCAATAAGAATAATTGAATACTTATTAGTTATTGTAAGGTAAATTACAATATGAAAAATATGGATTATTTAAAGATGAACTTGTCGGTACCGCAAAATATCGTAGTAGATGAGCAATAATCGTAGTATGAAATGCCATCTGTTGTTCTAGTTGCTATTAATGATTTTCCGGCTATTAAACGATCAGTTCTCGGTGTTTCAATAACACATTCAATTATATAAATATGATTTAGCAGTGTCAAATCTGTTAAGTTAGTTACAAATATCCCAGCCCGATATTTCACAGGTGCGTAGAAATTTGGTTCAGTGGGGGAATTGTTTGATGGCTTGCTTTCGTTGAGGAAAAGCGTGTTTAAAATATTGAATATATCAAATAACCTCACGAATACGTTCCAAATGACGATATCATCATGCTGCAACACGTGATAGTTAATTTATTAATGGAAATACACACATTAATAGAAATCTCGATTTATTAGATTACTAAATTGCCACTAAAACATGATTCCACAGATTTATCCCCACCATTCACGATTTCATTCGGTTATCGGTGTTTGGCGTTTAGGATTGTTTCTAATACTTTATGAATGAATCACAGTGTCTATCTATTGTTAGTCAGTTGTTCTAGTAGGTCTGCTATAGTATGTGTTACAGATCAAAACATGAAATACAAATAGCGTTTTCCACTCGTCGCACTAGCTCGAACTTTTTCGGCACTGAGTGCGATTTGCGTGGTCCACTGAGAAAATCAAGAGCAAACTTTTGTCGAGAAATGATTTCCACTGGCTTTCAAACTTGCTCGATGCCCGCCGAGTTTTCAGAACTGTGCTTGTACGACGTTGTTTATATTGAGTTCATTAACGACGGTGCGATACACATAACCTCAAATATTCGAGTCACGAGTGATAAATTATTTGGAATTTGAATAATTATGAATGTCCCTTTGAAGTTTATTACTCGTATTACAATAATTTCCGAAACCATAGATACTTCGGCGATGATGAAAAAATAATGATTGAGATAAAGAAGTACTTCCTTACAAAACAGGGTTTACAGAAGATTCAAAATTACCTAGAAGTTGAAGAAAGCTATTCAGATGTGCAGGTATTAAACATATTTGATTGTTGATTCAGTAATCATGGAAAATACTAACTTCGTGAACGCCACTTCAATGCTACATCACTATCACTAGCATAATTCAATTGAACATCATTAACAATGAGTATTCATATATAAGACTGTTTCTGGCTGTTTTCTGGCAGTGTTCACAAGGAAACCACAATAAGAGATAGATGAATCCATTTCATGTTGATTGCAAATCAATTATTCTGACTTTTCTGATGACAAGATGGCCGCACCAACTCTCGATTTCTATTTCACTGTTCTGTGCTGGGACCATACTTTATGGAAAAACCGAGCCAGTGCCACTTGTACTTGCTCTGTGCTAGTGCGCTCTGTAAACCGGCGAGTGGAAAACGCTATTAAATACTTTATTTTCTCGGAAAGCCTACCTCCGGATCGCCTTTCAGCACCTCAGGAGCGGCATAATGAAGCGTGAAGCACGGCGTATGAAGCGCCTCCTTCTCCCTTTTCAATCTGGCGAAGCCGAAATCGATGATCTTGATCTCACCGTCTGCGTCGCTCGAAGTGAACACGAGGTTCTCGGGCTTGAGGTCGCGATGCACGACGCCTCGCGAGTGCATGAAATGCGTCGCGGAGACGAGTCGACGCAGAATGGACGCCGCTTCGGATTCGGTGAACTTCGACTTGGTTCGTATCCTGTCGAACAGCTCGCCGCCTGGAGGAATAAGAAACATTCGTATTCAATGAGAAAAGCATGAAATCATCTCCACGAGTTCATAATTTGGAATTCGGGCATACAGTTTTTTGAAATCCGTTGATGAAATTGTAGCTCTTCTTGTTTGTAACAGTATCAGTCAGGAACACAAATTCGTGAATTCAATTAAATGTGCATACAAGTAAAGAGATGTAAATTGAAATTATTCGCTGATGATACTTTGTTATACTTTGCTGGTAAACCAGAAGAAGTTGAATCATCTTTGAATGAGGACTTCAGTCGTATCTTTACGTGGTTGTAATGGACTGATGCTGAATCTTGGAAAACAAACATAAAACATTGAAACACGATGATTTTCAAATGACCTTGATGATTAATAATGGCATAATTGAGACTGTCAAAACCTATAAGTACTTGGGAGTAATGATAGATGAAGAATTGAATATGAATGCACACTGTGATTATATAACAGACGAGCTGTCTGACCGATATATACCTTAGGACAAGATCCACAAATAGAACTTTAACCTATTTCAGGACTTAAAAATAGCATATTGAATGAATAACACGTTTGGAAGGTTCATCAAAAATAATAAAAACTTCTAAATTAAAGAAATCTGGGGTATACAAACTCAACTGTGGATCTTGTCCTAAGGTATATATCGGTCAGACATGTCGTACTTTCAATCAGCGCATTCATGAACATGAGATGGATTTTTGGAAAAAGAAAACAAATTCAACATACGCCAACCATATATTATAAGAAAACCATAGTTTTGATAATTTCAAAATTCTACACGTAGAAAATAGAGGAATAAAGCTCAATCATTTTGAATCATTAGAATCAACAAACTCAAAAATTCTAGCATTTAACTTATAGATCAACTAGACCTCAATAGATCACCACTGTTGAATTTGTTTTCTTAGTGGGTAATAGTATGTATTTGCTATCAACCCTTTCAAGTTAATCCGTTACACCATATTTTAATGTAGATATTGTGCCTATTTTCCGAAAATGAAGGTTTATCGAACCTTTCCATAGGTAATGCTAATCCTTCAGGTTGGGAAGCCACTGTGTTAGCGAAACATGTCGTGTGATTAAGAATCAGATGGATCGAAATATCAGTTATTACCGCATATAGGAATTCGTACTGGCTCCTAATCACTTGGGTATTAGACGTAGCCATGCAAAATAGCTGGATTCTGACGAAGACTGTGTTCAAAATGTGATGGAGGTATTTGTGTTAATATTCCAAAACATGTATGACAAGCGCCTAGTGTTGCCATATGGCAACAGCAGATTTTTGAAAAACCTGAATTCCATTTATGATTCTTTGAACTTTTCTCGTCTTTCGAAGGCATTTCACACTAGTTAATGGTCATAAAATTTAAGAAAAAAAGGAAAAAAAATTCCGGCGCTAATGTGTTGAAACATACCTTTCAGGTACTCCAGCACCAGGTAGGAATGAGTGTCGTCCTGGACGAACTCGTGCAGCGTGACGATGTTAGGATGGCCTTGACAGGCGCGCAACAGGTTCACCTCTTGTCCGCAATCTCTCGCCCTGCTCACCATTTTCACGGCGTACTCTTTGCCGGTCTCCTTGTGCACACACCGCCTGCCAAACGACAAGGTTGAAAGATGAAGTACAGGTTGACACGTTATAAAGTATGTAACGATAAATCTGACCTAATATTTTTGTTCACTTTGCATTAGTAAAAAGTAGAGTCCCTGTATATACATTAGACAACAGTCCGGACACAAAACTGACAGCCGTTGGGGTTTTTAATATTTTGTTTCATTTGGTTTGCCCACCTGACAATGTGACGAAACACCATAGTCGTCCCGCCCGCTTTTTTTAATTATTTCGAATTTCTGTCACTGTCACTTTGGAATTTTATGACCGCCAAAATTTAGCATTTCAAATTATTTCAATGTCCTGCTGCGTACATTATTGCGACAATTCATAAGAAGAGGGATTGAAGTTATTCAATTTTCCGAATGATCCTTTAAAGGGAAGAATGCAATGAAACGTCCAGAATGGAAAATTAATTTCAAGAAATCCGCAATATGTGAGCTAAATATTCAAATTGACTTGTAAAAACAGTACAAAAAAGATGAATTTTAGTCCCATTTTGATAGAGATTCTTTCAAGCTGATGGATTTCTAATTGAAAAAGTCTGCTGAGCCGTCAATTTATAAAATATCGACGTTCAAAAATACAATCGCAGAAAAAGAAAATGAGAATGGGTTGATGCGGAAAGAAATTGAAAGTTTGAAATCAAAACTAGAAGATTTAGAGAAATTGCAATGTGCTATGTCATCAGTGTATTAGAGAAAAATGTTGAGAGAATTATGAGCAAATTTCGAAAATGGAATAATATACGGGGTGTTCTATTTGAAAAAAATATTGAGATGATGATGAGAAGATGGCGCTCAGCCAATGAATTCGGACCCATTAATCAGTTTCTCGACATTTGCATACGATTCCGGAGAGGGGAGCTCGACTTATTCGAACATCAATTGACTAGACATCTTTCAAATAATCGATTATTCAAGTTCGTATGCACATCTCTGGACCGATAAACTAGGATATTCTGTATAACTGGATGCTATTAGTATACGAATTCAATGTGAGCATACGTTGTAATAATCAGGCAAACCCGCGCGTGCCTCGGTCCAGCGCCTCACAATGTGAGAGGTTTAGTACCAAGACATTTTTTTGTGTGATTTTAATTTGAAAAACAGGGCTTTGAAAAGATGAGAAGAGAGAAAGAGAGAAGGAAAAATTATACGTCGTCCTCTCTATCATTATCTTCAGTCATCTTCGCTCTCGCTGTCTGGAGATGATTCTTCAGAGTTGTCATCAGTACCTGTTAGTAAGAATATTATTTTGAATGGATAATTATCGAAAAATCTTGGCATGATCGAAAGATATACCTGATACTTTCTCAGATGAAGTCTCAGAGATTATGATGTCACCAACCTCTGCGGGAAGGGCTTCACCAAGGTACCAATTGAATAAATCTGTAATATGCATTATACAAAAGTAAAGGGTTTTCGAGATATTTAAATATCGGATCTCCGATAAAAGGGAAAAACATTATTGAATGCCTAGATCATTACGTGCTACACTCTACCTGGCTAACGCAGCAAATCATTGTTCAGATATGAAAATTGTTTCATCATAATACTGTGTGGTCCATCAGCTATGGTCAAAATTTGAACATTTCTTCGATTCTCGATTATTTGAAGGATATCCAGTCAAATGATGTTCGAATAAGTCCAGCTCCCCTATCCGGAATCGTATGCAAATGTCGGGAAATTGATCAATGGGGCATACATTCTTAGATCATCGACTATAACACTGAAAAATTGAAACTTCCGGTTCGTTTGCCACCCTTGGGGAGTGACCTAGGCGTATGCAAACCGGCAAGCGCCCTAATTTTCGTGAGATAATATCATTGCACTTCATTTCCGAGCTTCTTCTTAAATATAATTTTGAACTTTTTTCCAACCGAAAGGTGAGGTCAGGGCCGGGGCAAGGACTGGGTTGCGACTCTCCGAGGCACTTCTTCCTGTTAACTTGAACTAAATGAAAGGGTCCCTTAAATGGCATACAGACTTAGAACATCGATAAACCCTGTGTCGCAGGCCAACAGTCTTTTATAGACCAGCGATTTTTTTATCAAATTTGATGATGGATTGGGTAATCTTAGCTTGTCGTTTTGGCGAGTAAAACCAGCGTAAGATGATCTGTTCTTATGTACTAGGCACACAGTTTCTAGAATAAATAATGAGGGAAGAGTAAGTAATCTTTGCTCCTTGATCCCTACCTGCAAATCGAGAAGGTGCCGTCTCCGAGCATCTCCTCCTCGAAATCCACCTCGTACGACCGGAAGAAGGCGCTGTCGGCGTCTTTGCGAGGCGGCCGCTCCACCGCCCCCCTCCGTATCCCCCCCGCGCCTGCGTTCGAAGGCGGCCGACCGCCCACCGAAGGCGCCACGTACGAGTAGCCCTTGAAGATCTTGTCGTAGTTGGGCGGTACGACGGCGGGCGAATCGGTGGGCGGCATACCGGTGAACTCCTCGCTGAAGTTCGATACGTCCAACTCGTTTCTAGAAGAATAAAATCACAAAATGACTTATAATTATTATAGTTGCAACATGCGAGAGCTACATTTAGGATAGTTTGCGTATACTTTTCAATGATTTATATCGGTGTCTTTCGTTATTCAATCTGGGCGGCATGACAGTGAACTCCTCGCTGAAGTTCGACACGTCCAACTCGTTTCTAGGAAAATGACTTATAATTATTGTTGCAACATGCGAGAGCTACAAATATCGATTTGGTAGATATAGGGAATACAACTATGAAGAATATCAATTATTTGGCAATGATTCTGCAGAGTTATCCCCACAATTCGCGATTTTATTCATTTAACAGTGTTCGACATTTAGGATAGTTTGTGTATACTTCTCAATGATTTATATCGGTGTCTATTGTTATTCAATCTGGGCGGCATGCCAGTGAACTCCTCGCTGAAGTTCGACACGTCCAACTCGTTTCTAGAAGAATAAAATCACAAAATGACTTATAATTATTATAGTTGCAACATGCGAGAGCTACAAATGTCGATTTGGTAGATATATGAAGTACAACTATGAAGAATATCAATTATCTGGCAATGATTCTGCAGAGTTATCCCCACCATTCGCGATTTTATTCATTTAACAGTGTTCGACATTTAGGATAGTTTGTGTATACTTCTCAATGATTTATATCGGTGTATATTGTTATTTAATCTGGGCGGCATGCCAGTGAACTCCTCGCTGAAGTTCGACACGTCCAACTCGTTTCTAGGAAAATATAATCACAAAATGGCTTATATAATTGAAGTTGCAACATGCGAGAGCTACAAATATCGATTTGGTAGACATATGGAATAGAACTATGGAGAATATCAATTATCTGGCAATGATTTTGCCGAGTTATCCACACCATTCGCGATTTTATTCATTTAACAGTGATCGACATTTAGGATAGTATGTGTATACTTCTCAATGATTTATATCGGTGTCTATTGTTATTTAATCTGGGCGGCATGCCAGTGAACTCCTCACTGAAGTTCGACACGTCCAACTCGTTTCTAGAAAAATAAAATCACATGCGAGAGCTACAAATATCGATTTGGTAGATATCTGAAAATACAACTATGAAGAATATCAATTATCTGGCGATGATTCTGCAGAGTAAATGAAGCTTCTTAATAGAAAGTATATTTTTCGTGAGGAGACTACTGTTTCTTTCATGAGACTCTATTTGTACCCATGCCAGGGCTCTACTCGTACCCAGTTTATCAGGTAGGTCAAAACAGAACTTCCCCTACAGAAGTAGGTACCCAATCTGGCTGACCCAGTGAGTACAACAATCGTTAAAAAAGGTACTCACTTGATGATAGGTTTGAATGGAGCAGGAATTTGTTTTTGAGCCAGCTTGGTCCAGTCGAGGTTCTTGAAGAAGGAATGCCGTTTCAGTTCTCTGGCATCCTCTTCTCCTCCACCTAACCGCCTTCTAGGATCCTTCACCAGCAGTTTTTTGATAAAGTCTGCCACATCAGTACCTAAGGCTGAAAAAGAAACAAATCATTATATTTTCACAATCCGATTTGCCTCTAATATATCAATACCTATTGGACTTTTGTTTTTATAAGATTATGGACCTATCACTAGTTGTGTTTTATTGACATTGCTAGTGTCACCAGTGGGACAGAATCACCGTTTTATTGATTATTTTGTGGTGGAATGTTTGAGGAAAAGGGGCATTTGATAAACATCTTGTTATTTTTTTAATCAAAAAACTTTGAAAAAAAATAGTTGTTACGGAATAGGGAATGGTTCTTCTTCTGATGGAAAATGAGCCACTGAAAGGTATTTGTATTGAGTCTTGGAACAATAATCTCATACAAAATTTCACTTTCTGGGACTTCTTTATAGCACATTCTGAAAAAGGTCAGTATGAAACTTTCATCATCCTGGATTTAATTATGTCATCTTATGAATCCATGATTTCTCCAACAAATAAAAGTTTCAATGCACTTTCCATTTCCATATTTAATATGGTGCTCACTGCATGATTCACTTCAATATTCTCCATTTACTATCAAAATTTGATAATATGGAATAACACCCAATTTCTAGGGAATGATTGTTGATTAATCATAGTAGAAATACGCCCACCTACCCCACAGCCCACGTACCAAAATTATTATTCAGTATGTACCATCAATCCAATTGATTCAACCCAAAGATCCAAAAATTGATATAATCTAAACTTTGATGTTTTTTATTGATGATTATTATGTCATTTTGATTGTATGTGATTGTCAAACGGTTGTCATCACATCAATGTTATTCTTCAATGTTTGCCATTTTATTCCTTCCTACATAATTCATACACCACAGAAAATGCAATTGATCATTCTAGAACACGTGATTTTGACATGGTCTCTTGAGGGGCACACACACTAAATGTTAGGTTACCTTTGATGGTCATAGCCCTGGCCATACCTGCCACGTCCACAATATAATAACAGTTTCACCAAACAAAATTATGAAATTCTTTCTGTTTCCAACTCGGATTCCAAGGAAAACGATCCCACTAATTCTGGTTTTATATGACAATTCTTGACAAAATACAATGTTTGCCCCTCAGCAACCTGTCAAATGACGTAATTCTGGAATGATTAATTAAAATTATGGTGAAGGGTATGATATATGGATTTGAGCCAAAGTCATGAGAGGAACTCAAAAATGTGTGTTCTATCCTTGATTATATACAAAGGTTCTAAGCTGCTCCACATTTGAAGTGAGACAAGCAAAAACTTCTATCATTTTCGAACCGTCATAACTTTGGAGTGGATCAACCAATTTTCAATTCCTTTCATCATTCTGATAGCTCATTCCATTGGGTAAAATGTCAGTACTTTTTTGTTATTCCACCTTTTCGACATGAAGACCCACTGGGTGATATCTGAAAATGTGATAATTCTCGAAAAGTTTGGGATCACCCCGTTTCACCGGGAATTTTTTTTATGCTTTATTGAGGGCGATAAAATGACGAACAATGAGTTTTCTCGAAATGGTTTTGAATTCAAGAGGATTCATACAGGATGTTTGAATGTATGGAATTTTTCAATTGCATTCTGATATGTTCAACCACCATAAACTCAACTTCAACAGAATTTCACATTGGCATATCTTCAACGCCATTACTACACAATGTGTTGTACATTTTCGAATATAGGGGATGTAGAAATAAATTGAAATATTACGAAAAAAATGCCGTTAATAATTATTATTAACACAATATTTGTAATGAAAAAATATTAAGTAAATAAAATTGACATGATGAATCGTTGCCCATCGTTGGTTATTTTGAGAGAGATAAGACATTCATTGTGTAAGGGAAGTTGTCGTTTCAGTTGCCCAAAACTTTTGGTAGCAATTTCATACTGGTTGATGATAATGATAATGAACTACCACATCGTGCGAGAATTGTCACTGGAGTTTGAAGACAACATAATATTGCCTAAAAAAAAAACATTTTCTCTGTCACACGTCTTATTGAGCATAATATGGAAATTTCGAACGAGAATATCTTCGTAATCGTTCGAAATAACTCTCTCAAACCCAGTATTGTTGAATTCGTTATGATACTCCCTAACCACATATGGCATAAAATACAGGATGTCTCATTTGGAAATTGAAAAATGGGCACATTTCTGGTCAAACCGGGAAGTGATGGGAGAGAATGGAATTTCGAAAAATTGACCAATTCTCGAATTCTACACCCCTGCCAAATTCGCATCTCATACCTCTGGAAATCTGGAAACCATGGTTTGTCTGGGAAATTCGATGATACCCGGTATGTTTGAAAATGTACAAGACATTGTATAGTGATAGCGTTGAGCAGGATGAGCTAATCTAAAGTTCTGTTGAAGTTGAATATATGTTGGTTGAACATCAGAATGCAATGTATTGTGAAAAATTCTATATATCACAACTTCCTGTATGAGTCTTCCTGAATCGAAAAGCATTTCCAGAAAACTCATTATGCTTTATCTCATCGCCCTCAATGAAATATAATAAGAATCCCTGCCAAACGGGGCGATCTCAAACTTGCCGAAAATTGCAATATAATGTGAAAAATTCCATACATCGAAACATCCTGTATGAATCATATTAAATTCAAAACCATTTCGGGAAAACTCATTGTCTTACATTTTATCGCCCTCAATAAGACATAAAAAAAATCCAGGTGAAACGGGGTGATCCCAAACTTTTCGAATATCACCCTGTAGGTCTTCATCTCGAAAAGGTGGAATAACAAGAAAGTACTGACGTTTTACTCAATGGAGTGAGCTATCAGAATCTTGAAAGAAATTGGAAATTGGTTGATCCAATCCAAAGTTATGACAGTTTGAATATGATTGAAATTTTTGCTTGTCCCACTTCAAATGTGGGGCAGCTTATATTGATAATAATGAATATGACGTCACTTCCGAAAGAATATTTTTCTCATCTGTTTCCAGTTTATATTGAGTTTAATATTTCATAAAATTTCGTTGGTGAGTTAAAAATGTGTTTTTTGGTTTCAGCTTTGTATTTCTTCAGACACGAAATTTGTTTCAGTTCGGTTAGACTCACACTCTGGAATAGGCGGTGTCGTCCTCAATATCCTCCTGGATATCTCCTGCTGCGTGTTCCTTTCCCCCTCGACGGTGAATGGAGACGCTCCGGTGAGCAGCTCGTACGTCAGGACTCCCACCGACCACCAATCGACGGCCTGCAAAGAAACGAACAAAAACTCAGATGAAATCCCCACAGAAAAAAAATCCCCCGTCTGTTCCAGAGTTTCCAACTCGATACGATTACATATTATGCAATATCGATTTCGTTGGCCAATTACACTCATCATTGATAATGCGAAAAACGTCCACAGTAAATTAAATTGTTTTATTGTTTACCAACGAGCACTGTAGAAAATAGGCAAGAACACACGATACACAGCCTCAGTAAGTAGCTTATTACGCACGGTAAGCAAAACGCACAGTTTGAAGACAATCTCAACAAATGAATATATCACAATGTCATATGATTGAACACATCTGAATCCTAGCAAAAAATATAGGATATGGTTCCTTGGCTCATTTTAAGGAGAAAAGTTCATATGAACATATATGCTCTAATCTAAACCTCTCAATTTTCGAGCTATAGGGTGTTAATTAATCGTTTTCTTATCATAAATTCAATACTGTTCTGTTCTAGATATTTTCATCGGATTTGGCATGCATCTACCAAGTTCTAATAGGCATTTTTTGATGCAGGAGATTTTCCAATGTTTCTGTCAGTGGCCTCCGAATGGGATGTATACTTTTGTTATTTTTTTATGTTCTGGTTCCCACGAAGACGGATATCTTGTAATGTTCAGAGAACATCGTGAGAACCAAGGGAAATAAGGTAGGAATTTGTGTTTTTCTTAAACTACTGGAGGTTATATGCCTCGGGGTACACCTCCCTTGGCAATGTGTCCAGAGCCTCGCTGTTCGTTGAATAAACGATTCTTTGGAAAGAGATGTTCTGCAGGTCTTCAAAGTGACCACGAAGGGGAGCGAAGCCTCAACTCGACGGGTTAATCTCGCGGGGACTGCCAATGGAGGAATGATTGTTGATATTTCAGAGGAGCATCTTCCATGAAAATATCTATAAAATAGGGCCAGATAGCCAACTTGTCTACGGTGTTCCAGATAAGTGAGTGAGTTTGTGGGCGAAGCATCACCCAAGAGACGAATTGCCCTCCTTTGGACAGAATCCAACAGTTTCAGGGTTTGTTTGGGTGCTGCACTCCAAATAAGGGAACAGTATTCCAGGACAGGTCGGATTTGTGCCTTATAGATCATAAGCAGCTGACTGAAAGTGAAATGGCTCCTGGCCCGAAACAGAAAACCAAGTTTTTGGGATACACTTTTAGCAATTGATCTTACGTGATTTTCCCAAGCACCGAAATGGTTGTCTTCAAAGGTATTGTTACTCCTGACAGGCTTATTTTGGGCACAGTGAGATCGGCTTTCCTAGAGAAAAAGCATGCTTGTTCTTTGCTTGCATTGAAATCTACCAAGTTATTGGATCCCCATTCTAGAATTGCTGCCAAGTCCATATTTATGTTGTCAACATTTCTCCCTCGTTCGTTTCTGATTTGCCTGGCTGGTATTGGAGATTGTAGCCCTGGAAGAGAAGGCGGTATGGAGGGTACTATCATCCGCGAAGCTGTGTACTGGACATGAAGTTGCTTTCAACAAATCGTTGATATGGAGTAGAAATAGTGTTGGTGCTATAATTGATCCTTGCGGTACACCAGCATTTATGATAAGAGAGTCAGATGAAACTCTGTCGACCATTACATTGAGAGACCTATTTGAGAGAAAAATAGCTAGCAGAGAACATAGCTGGGGAGGCAAGCCATAATATGGAGGAAGCTTGGCGAGGAGTCCGTGGTGCCAGACTCGATCGAATGCCTTGGAGATATCAAGTGCCACGGCTAAGGTTTGTAAAATGAATCATACTATTGCAAGTATTGCAGATTATTCATTAACTTGCTTCCGCTGTAGTATTCCCCCACCGCGATGATTAATTGTAGTACCCTGTCTCTAGACGCTAGTTATCAACAATGAAGTTCCATGGTTCTGATTGGTCTGTACTAATCTATTCGAATAGCCCGCACAAAAGTGTGAGCCAATCTGCAACTGTCAAGTGTCAAGTCCTATTTTATGGTTATGGTTACTCATGATGGTAGTCACTGTTGAGAATGAAAAAAGGTGAATTTTCATTTATCCGTGTATTTGTAGCATTAAGGTCTTTTGAATTTGCGTCTATTTCACAAACAGTAGTATAGGGGTGTGCTTCTGTAGAACTAGTAGAACGAATACCTACCTAGTTCAATTTGACAAGACGATGGGATGCCAGATTATGACGCCATCCTACTGTCATTATTACTCTTATTACTTGATTCATGAATGAATGACTTCACGAACGAATGGAAAAATTACGCACGTAGCCACGGAGCAGCGAGTGCGTAATTCCATGAGTGCGTAATTGCTTTACAACACGCATTACGTACTATATTTCACCGATTGTCATATAGTACATCAAAAAAGTTTGGACAAAGTCTGAATTATAATTAGTGACAGTTATGTCATCCGCTGTTGACGGCAATTACGCGATCATGACATACCTATACTGGCGGAATAAACGAAAACTGTGCGATGTGCTTACTGTGCGTAAAGAGCTACTTACTGTGGCTGTATCTCGTGTGTTCTTGCCTACTTTCTATAGTGGCAGTAGGTAAAAGGATGTATAACTTTTGTAGCATGAGTTATATTATGTAGTGTGTCCCACATTGAGCAGCACCGCTCTTGTATTTTTTGAACGGTGACCGATTCAATAGCAAATTTTATACAGGGTATTTCAAAGAAGGTGGCCCTGTTGCTAGGGTAGGTGGAAGATTGCAAAGTGAGTTGGTTTTACTCAGAGCAAGGTGTTGGAGAATGTATTCATTCAAAATTTTTACGATTGAGTATGTCAAAACTACTGGCAAACATCGTGATGAAATTTTGTATGGATATGTTTCGGAAGCTGAGAATTTGTTTTCATCTATGTCTCTCATAGAGGGCCCTAGTAACACGGTTCGTACCGAGTATAGTCTTTAGCAAAACATTTTGAGGTTACATTTTTTCAGTCAAAATGAACATAATTCAATTTTACACCAAAAAGGTTTTGGTGAAACCGATTTCGGACTATTTCAGGTATAATCGTGATAAGAGATTTTCACAGCAATCGATATCGATTCTGGTAATATGATTGCCAATTGCCATCTCATATCAATACTCCTACAGTTTAACAATGGAGGCTCGACATCCTCGGTGTAGGATGTGGAAATGGAAATGAAATCCTTTGTTCCAGAATTTCAAACTCGATTATAATTACTACAACACCGGTTCGTTCAGTCAATAGTAGTTTTAAATTGAAAATTGGAAATCCTTTATTGGAAGTGAAATTCTAATGATTACTGTCAATAACATTACCGAATTGAACTGACGAATGAATAATAATTATACCTACCTATCACAAGTATTCACACAGAATAGTATTTATAAGCTCTAGCAACAATTTCGAATTTTTCTACGGCTATAACACAACATTGCTCTTGTTTTACTGTGTTCGATACGTCAATGAGGTATTTTGTATATCATCAATTTTATTTCCGTATCTGATATCACAATGACTCCATTGTGTTGATATTTCAAAAAAATCTCATCGCTCATGGAATGTCAAATGTGAAGCAATGACAGTTCTTTCTAATAGATGAGCATTACTTGACAGGAAATCAGATGGCTACAAGACGAAGAAATCGAAAATGCCGCTGTTATCTATTGTAGCCGTAGAAAAATTATAGTGTATAACTTGCACTGAATGCTAATTTCCTACTCGAATGATTGCAGCATTCGCCTATATACTATTTCCGTTCAATGTCTCTAATCTCAATAATGTTTTTTTCATGTCTACTATACCTACTATAAGACATTCTCGATCTTCTTGAGACAAATTCAAAGCGGAAACAGAACCTGTGTGAAGTTAGCGCCAATATTTTTCTTTATATTCCATATCTTTATTCATTCACCAGAACTATTGGTGAGATAGGTTTAGAACTCCAGAACTCTTTATAATACAACAAGAACAGATATCAGTACTCCTTTTCTAAAAAAAAAAACGGCACTGCGAAGAGTAAGCGCTCCAAGATTTTTGTTTCTATTTACATCTATTATTCAAAATTTCAGTCTGTAATTCTATATAGAACTCTATCAAATGTACTCGCACAAACAGAACTACAACAAAAAATGAGTTTTTCAAAAAACGGCGCCAACTTCACTTCAGTGTAAATGGGGAAGTTTCCTGTATTGAGGTTCTTATCTCACTGTGAAGTTTGTAAAAAATTATAATATACGTATTTTTTGTTTCTTTCGTAAGATCAAATTTCACTTCAGGAAAAAATAATTAAAAGAGGAACTTGGCTCCTCCACCATTCCTAAGACGTACTTTCTGGAAATCCACACCAACATGAAGTTAAAATACGATTCCCTGTGCCAGTACGAAGTTACAATAACTATATATTATCATAACAGCAATGGGATATAATAGGTTCTTCAATACTACTTTGTCAATGAATTATGAATAATTCCCATAAATCTCTCATTGGCTGAATGAAGTTGATTACTAATGAAGATGAATTATGATATCTTGCGATAGTATCTATAATTTGTCACTATCGTTATATAACAATATGTGATTCATAACTTGACAGTTACTTTTTTGCTAATGAATTCGTTCCTTAATAAAACGGATATATTTTCTAGGAAATTTGCAGATTATATCTTGCAACAGCGCCTAATACTTCGAGTCCGTCCACACCACTCAAAATACTGACAGGCACAACAAGAGGTATGGGCCATGGGTGTCGGCTTCATTCTATTCTGACCGATAACAGTGAATTAGGAAGGATAGTATCATTGAATGTAGCCAATAGTGATTCATTAATTCAATCATATTATCGTTCAGGATCGAGCTCTATGCGAGATATTTCAATGCATAAATAACAAAACCATAACCTGTCAGAATGAAGCCAACTACCCTCTGCATTCATGCTCCGGGTGCATTTATGGTTATGTATGTTTTTGTTCAGCAGTTTTACTTCTTCTTCTATTTTTTTCATTCGTTAGCTATTCGTTAGCTATACGCTAGCTATATTCTTCACCATCAGCTATTTTCATACTAGATTCACAATTACAGAATTACAGTTTGCCGCATATACGTATTAATAAACGATACGGATCATAACGGGTGCCAGGATGAAGCCAAGAATATGAAACAAATGAATATCCATAAGGATTTGGTGGCATGATACGTAGTCATCAAAGACATGCGTTTCGGTGGACAATGACGTTTACTAGCCTTTCAATCAAAGCAGTATGTGTCTGATCGTATCTCACTTTTCCTTATGGATAGTCATTTGTCTTCAAAAATCGGCTTCATGTTTCGCTATGGAAACAGATAGAGATTATCCGTATTGATTATTAATACGTATATGGTTTGCCGCCCCAAAAATTAGAAATTGCTTTAATTTGAAAATGAAAACGACTTGGACTTTATCGGTCGCCATTCAGTACAGTGTGGACATAAAACTGGAGAGTTCCGAACTTATTTTATGAAAATTCATTGGAAGGAAACTTCCCCGTTGTAATGGGGAAGACCACTGAGAGAAGAAATCCGTGCAAACCTCTTTCAAACGACGAATCATGATTTACGTTTGATGTACAATCAATATTATGAGTTAAAGTTGAAGGGAATAGATTCTATATCGTTTTGAAATCAGCATATTTCATTCGATATTTCAAACAGCCAAATATGATGGTGGAATCGTGACGTATTAGTCCCGAGCTGTAGCTATCTCTCTCTGATACCTCGTCATTCTGCAGTGTTGCAGTGTGATTGGTCAGTTCAAGGACAATAGGCGTGTTGGGAATAAGACGTCGCACCAGTCACACCAATGAATTGGCAACATTTCGAATGGCGCAGGAATTGTGTGTTTTGAAATGGACATATTCTAATTCAATATTTTCATCGTCTTAGCATGAATGACAACATTCAAAATTAATTTGCTGGTAGTTTTTCAGCATAGAGTTCACGATAATGTCATTTTAAAAAATCAGTGGTCTCCCCCATTGCAGAAATACGAGTATTTCAATAGTGGCGTCGATAAAACTTTTATCATTATATTACTGTGTTTTAGGTGCTCTTCGTGATTCGAAAACTAAAGCGTATTACAGAAAATCTAGTGAGCATCAAGTATTTTTACAATTATTGGTGGCACAGGTCATGGTTTTATGTGTTTATTCGACGAAATTAACAGATATCTGATAAGTCGAAATAAATTATAAACGGTCCCAGATACGGAGTGTGATTAGTAACTGTTTTTCGCTTAATACAAATATATATATCTAACATGTGCTCAGATAAGCGACAAAAAAATGTGTATTAAATATTGTTGATTCAGCACTGATATTTTTATGGAGTTCCTCTTGATACTGTGATCTTCTTTGTTCGAATTTTTATCAACTATTGGAAAACCTTCGCATTTCCTTTTTGATACTAAAAATATTGTTCTGGCATGTAGTTAGATACGTATTTTCTATTCAAAATATCAGATGAATAAACACAGGCATACATAATAGTATATTATGTAACAAGTGTCATAAACGTGCTCTAAGTAACGAGTGTCTAGAAGAATTTATAAACGCGTTACATACTATGCTTTTTCTACGAACTCCGAAAATTACATTAACATACCTGCTATTCCTGCTAACCTACAAAATAATTCGAAAGGAATGGAAATTGAGAACATAATACTTGCAACTGCATGCAACCAGCGAGACACGTA
Organism: Phaedon cochleariae; assembly: GCA_918026855.4. Taxonomy (NCBI): domain Eukaryota; kingdom Metazoa; phylum Arthropoda; class Insecta; order Coleoptera; family Chrysomelidae; genus Phaedon; species Phaedon cochleariae. The sequence continues at coordinate 30,739,483 of OU896719.1, forward strand.
TAAGTGATATTGGTTGTAGAAGTGTCCAGTCCATTGCTCACTAACCTTTGTTTCTCGTTCATTGTCATGCTTAGCGCAGAATAAATAAATTGTTCTCAAAGATGGATGCTTCATTTTTACACTTCTAGGAGATATGCAAGTACCAGAACATTCTCTTAAATTTCACTTTCGTCTACATTTCCCATATATTTTTAATGAAGAATTCTGATACAAACGAATATTGTTTGAATAATTCTGATACAAAATTTGAAAATAACAGTTTACAGTTGATACAATTGACAGGCCAGACATGCCTCAAATTACTGAAGCTGTGTTTAATGAACTGTGCTGCCATGGTAATGTGTTTAAGAAATCGTGTTGCCATGGTAACGTGTTTAATATTTTGAATAAATCACAGATCGTCGATCCGTGATTAATCGATCATTTAGCGTGGTACATATCCGTACGCTAAATTTCAGTTATGTAAGTAGAAAAATAAATGAAGGTCAAACAATTACCATAATTTTCACCAGCCCAGGAATATACTGCAAAAACTGTATGGATAGGAGTTAATTGAAAGTAACATTCATAATTTTGGATAGCTAGATTACAATAATTACATAAATATTTCAATCCAATACAGTGAACCTTGGTTGTTTGATTTGATTGGATACAAATCAAGCCTTCTCATTTAATGTATATACTTACATTACAAAGACTGATTTATTCAAAATCAAGTAGGTAGCAGAAATTCTATTTTTCGTTAACATCATAAATTTTCCCCCTGTATACATTATAAACCAAGATAAACCACATAAAATTAAATGGCAGAACATCAATTATTATTTATGAGCTTCATTAGATTAGTTGGCTGACTGCCTATATTTTGAATTCTCAATGATTTCGCAATTAGATTCACATATTAGACAGATTTTACCAGGCGCGTAGGTATGTTTTTTTTTTCTAGGAGGGGGTACTCAGTAGCGGTAATTTAATTATAATTTGGGGGTTGCCTAGTAGTACAACGCGTTTCAGTGTATAATAAATCAACACAAAATGGTGGTTTATTAGCTTCAACTTTTATTGAAGCTGTTATTATATCTTAGAATATTCAAAATTACCAAAACAACAATTATCAGTCATTCAAATGAACAAATCAAGATAAATATTCTCGATGAAAACATATTTTATATGCGTATTATATGAACTAGATGAAAAAAAAAAGAAATAATCTTTCAATTTCACCATTAGATAATATAAAGTAGGTAACTTATCATTCAAAACTCTTGATTAATAGTATATTATGTGTTATAAACGTCCTTTTAGTAACGAGTATTTTAAGCACGAGCGGAGCAGAGCGGAGCGAGTGTTTAATGAACGAGTGTCTAGAAGAGTTTATAAACGCGTTACATACTATGATTTTTCTACGAACTCCGAAAATTACACTAACATACCTAATATTTCTGCTAACCTATAAATAATTCGAAAGGAATGGGAATTGAGAACATAATACATACAACTGCATGCAACCAGCGAGACACGTATAAGTGATATTGGTTGCAGATGTGTCCAGTCCATTGCTTACTAACCTTTGTTTCACCATTCACGTTTATTGTCATGCTTATCGCAGAATAAATAAATTGTTCTCAAAGATGGATGCTTCATTTTTACACTTCTTGGAGATATGCAAGTCAAAACATTCTCTTCGATTTCACTTTCGTCTACATTTCGCATATATTTTTAATGAAGAATTCTGATACAAACGAAAATTGTTTGAATAATTCTGATACAAACGAAAATTGTTTGAATAATTCTGATACAAAATTCGAAAATAACAGTTGACAGTTAATACAATTGACAGGCCAGACATGTCTCAAATTACTGAAGCTGTGTTTAATAAACTGTGTTGCCATGGTAATGTGTTTAAGAAATCGTGTTGTCATGGTAACGTGTTTAATATTTTGAATAAATCACAGATCGTCAATCCGTGATTAATCGAGCATTTAGCGTGGTACATATCTGTACGCTAAATGCTATTTCAGTTATGTGAGTAGAAAAATCTAATTAACAAAATATCAGGTACCCCCGTGACTAGATTATAAAACAAAGTCTTTTACATTGCTTTGAAAACCTCGAGGAAAACCTATCGATAACAGCATCTATATCTATGAATATTTAATATAAAGTTAATCCGACTAGCCTGACCCATTTTACGCACCCCAACCATGATTTCAGTGTCTTACTCAAGTGTATAGAAAATGATCTTTCAGCACTCACCACACTCACCGGCATAACAGATTTTATCTGCAGGAGTGTATAATGTATAAGTAGTGGGAAATATTTCGATATTGCAATGCTGTAAAGTATCTAAGGCTCTGTTTCTTTGGGTGAATTATCATAGGTTTATTTTTGGTTTCTTCCCATTCAATTTTCCAAAGATCTATTTTCGATTGCAACAAATCTGACTAAAATGTTTGGGAGAGAACTCATTTCTAAATTTACTAACATATTCAGAAACTTGTTTTACTAGAATCTTTGAATCACTGGTATAGAACATAATCAGGCATCAACCTGTTGATATATAACATTTTGAATTCATTATTAATAATTGTTTCTAAGTCTTTTACTGTTTTACTATTTTTGTGCTTTCAAGGGGGGGTATTGTCCCCCAGTACCCCCCCTTATCTACGCTGGTGGATTTCACATCGACACTTATTCTAGCAAAGATCCAGCGCCATGTTCTTATATAGATCCATTCCTTACAGACCAAAAATGATGGACATTTATAGGTACCTAAATTATTCCCAAGTGAGATACTTTTCAAAATTAGCGTTGGTAAATATTTTGAATTGAACAATTCATGGAAACTGGCTTGAGGTTTAATGAATTCAGTATACCTTGATTCGTACCTCTAAGAATATCCTTTTTTTTAGTGACTGAAATGATGTACATTTACCTCAATAATTATATGCTTTTCAAGGGTATGTGAATGAATCCCAGGTAATTGAATGACTAAAAATATCCCGAGGTTGAAATAAGTTTTTATGCACCTAAAAGAGCTTCATGTCTATTGCCCAACATTTCATTTTCTTACATGGGCACAGAGAGAAATTGCTATTTTTCAAAGAAAGCACAACATACCGTAACTGATTATCTTGTTTCATTAATTCGTCAATTTATCGACAATATCGGAATTGGCCTACTTCGATAGTCATGAGGTCACATTCCAAACATACCTCTACTAATACCTATGAAATTAAGTGTTTCCAAAATACGCTTTATCACCAACGAGGTCTTTTGTTTGTGTTCTGTTTATTCAGCATTTCGATATTACTCGAAAAATGATCGGAAAAAATGTGAAGAAAACCTGAATAATAAGACAAACTTTGTTGAATTTGGTTGAGGTGTTAGAGGTAGGTAGTAAACGAGATAACACCATTTGAATATGGTAAGTGCTCCGTTGAACACCGTGTATAAGTTGGGATTCGTTATCAGAAAACGGATACATGAAAATGTGTAATGACATAAAAGAATGAACAGAAAAATAGAAGTTTGAAAAACTAAAGGATCACGTTTTTATCGATAGCCAAACTGAAAAGAAGTAGAAAATAAAATAATGAAGATGTATTGATAAATACAAAACAGAAAATATTAGCATCTCCGTAATCATTATACCTATATTCTATAGTGTAATTTTATTATTTTGTTTTCTTCTTCTCCTTAGTTTGGCTATCGATGAAAGCGTGTTTCTTTAATTTTTCAAACTACTATCACTTTTCTTTTTTTTAGTTCGGCGAACTACAAAATCGTGTTTTTAAGTGTTCTTATTATATTTTTTGTGAGTAGGTACCCAATTTGGACGAAAGAAACATAATCTCCGACTTCAAAAACCCCCAGGCACTATAATTTTCAATAGAATCAGATTATGATTACAAAACTCGTCCGCCATATTGTATCCGTCATCTTGAATTCACAATTTTGACGAAAGAATCATGATCTCCGACCTCGAAAACCCCTATATATCAATTTTGAATAGAATCCGGTCATAATTACAAAACTCGCCCACCATTTTGGAGCCGCCATTTTGTTTTTATGTCTAACAAGAACTTCATGATGCATTGTCACCAGAATTATGTACACCTGCCAAATTACAAATCAATTGGTCCGTTTAAAGTGGAAAAATGGAAATTATCCTGTGACGCATCATTATTTGTTAAGTTGTAGCCGGTTGTAGCATACGCGTGTTTATTGAACATAATTTTCTCATTGGATTGTCGATATCTCGGTCGATATATTAAATCTGAAGAAAAGAATGACAATTTCAGTAGATAACACATCATTCACATAAACACGACTGTTTATTTCAAGCCAAGAATATCTATTTTTATTGTACGTTGAACGTTCTATTTATATCGCGCCAAAGCGTGCAATATATGCAATTATTGCAAAACGTATACGGCGATTCCACATCTCCAAACCATTTCGAACCATCGTCCAAACCAAAACGCAGTAAGTGCATTTGCATAACTAAAAAATGATTCTGGCTATACACTGCCCAATGCCCATACTGTTCCTCTACGTGTATGTGAGTCCCGTATAACTGTTGATCTGTGATTGGCGAGATTACAGTTACGAACTACAGTCACAAGAGTAATGCCGCTAGGATTAAAATTACGAATTTCAATCATAAAAATCATATTATACAGGGTGTCCCAGTGTCCCATGAATCGATGCCCCTAGCTCATAGCTGAAGGGCATCATTCCTTGAACAGTTTCAGCGGGGGGACATTTTGAACAAAGCCTTTATTAGTAATAATAATATTAATAATAATTTTTATTCACAGTCTATCATTGAAATATTCATTAAGCGTATAATACGATTTATCCAAGAGCAACTTCTTGATATCATTTGGCAACTTGCTGTACACTTTTATGGCCATATACCGAGGACAAGTTTCCGTTACTGTCAATCTGTGTAGTGGCACATCTAGTTGTTGCAAATTTCTAGTGATATGTGTATTTCTGTTAAGACTCTGGAAATCTGTTATATTCAATTAAACATATTGCAATAACTCATAGATATATGTACTTATGAGTGTTAAGATTCTGAGGCTTTGAAAAATGGACTTACAACTGGTTCTTCTGCTTACTCCTGCAATATACCTGATAGCTCTTTTTTGAATTTTCAATAGCCTGGTGCAATCACTAGATGCTCCCCATGCCATTAATCCAAAATATTTACCTAAGAAGACCATGATATTGTGTGTAATGAAAATCAGTTGGAACTCATCACCTTGGTTGTCGAAACATCTCTCTATCTTCTTTAGCCCAACTACAAGGGCTTGTCAAGCTCATGAAAATGAAATCCAAATCACTGCGGCATTATGGCAGGTTCCCAGAAGGTATAATATATTTTGCTAGCATTTTATACGCTAGCAAAAGTCAACCCAAATCCAAGCGCAGAGCCCATGAATCGAACACGCGACTGAAATGCCTCCGGGAGTGTACAGGGTGACAAAAATGAAGTATTTTTTATGGGCATTCAGAGGCCAAGCCAAAGACAAGAATCTCACTGAGCTTAGGCAAATACGCGACGGTGTTTCAGGCAGAAATCATTGCAATACATCATTGCGTAAAAGAATTGATAAGGCAAGAGTTTAAATGCAAAACCATTGCAATCTATTCAGTTAGCCAGGCGGCAATCAAAGCAGTCAACTTTATGAAAGTTAACTCAAAACTAGTATGGGACTGCTTAGAAACCCTAAATGCACTGGGCAGTCAGAACAGACTGACTCTAGCATGGGTACCAGCACATACAGGGTACGAGGGCAATGAAGAGGCAGACTCACTTGCCCGAGCAGGAGCAAACAAAGCTCTTAATGGCCCAGAACCCTTCTGTGGTATTGCGAAAGCTATACAAAAGACTAGTATCAAATCATGGATGCAAACCAAATCTCAAGAATGGTGGAACAACTCGCCAGGAATGAGACAGGCCAAATAGTTTATTAAAAAACCATATATCGCCAACATTCACAGAATATCTACTAAGCCAGAAACGCCAGAAGTTCAACTAGAATACTATAGTGGGACTTCTCACAGGGCATTGTAGGCTCAACAAACACATGAGTACGATAGGTCTGACTGAAGAACTGCTGTGCAGGTTCTGTTAAGAAGAGGAAGAAACAGCAGTACACATACTTTGCCACTGTCAGGGCTTGTCAAGACTAAGGTTCCTTACGCTGGGTGAGGAAATACCAGGAGCCCAGAGATACACAGGAGATCTGAAAGCTAGCCTATGGAGTCTCATAGAGAAGGCGGGGCTAGCCGAAGAACTCTAATCAATTTTGAGGGCAGACACAATAGATCTGAAAAGGTCGCAGTGTGGAGGCAGATGGCCCGAAGGCCCCATTCCAAATCTAATCTAATGGGCATTCAGAATCTAGTACTGGAAAATGAAAAAAAAAAACATCGTAAACCTGAGAATTTTACATAAACTGGTATATTTTTCAAATACTTCCTCATCCCTACTAGAAAAATCTATGTTTCAATTCAGTCGGTAACCAAACTTGTAGCCAAAAAATCTACTGAGAGGATTTCCCTCGTCACTATCCTGCCTCTTCCGTCTGCATTGCACATGTGACGTCATCGCCACGTACGTGCCCCGTACTCGCACTAGCACCTACAGACAGGAGGAAACAAATAATCATCGAGGTGAGGTAATGTTACAGCGCGAGACCGCGGCAGCTGAACAATAATAATTAGTATTATTCCTTGGTAGGTAAATAACCAATACCCTTTATTGGCCCAGAATCAAATCTACAGGAAATTTCCGGCCGAGAGCTCGGCCTCAACAGTAAATAATGGTCAGGAAGGAAGTGAAATATCCTTTCTTTGAACAACCTAGCCTTAGTCAGCCTAAATGAACCATAAACCTTCCTTCTGAAACGTTTATTTTTCGAAAAAAAAGCCGTCCGTTGCAGGCATCGAACCCGGGTCGCCGGCGTGGCACTCATATACCAAAGCAACCACGCCATACGCACGTACCTGGAAGCATGGCAGAATTTATTCGCTGTATTTGCGCTCGTCCCGAGTTTATTCAGTGTGAATTGGACCTTAGAACACGTCCATGTGTCCCTAATGCCCAAAAAGAAAACTGGAAATAATACATTTCCTATAGTTTGGTAAACAAGTGATCACAATTTTGTGCGATTGTGCTTGTAAGATCGATGCTACTAATTAGATTATGACGGTATGACGCACATTTACTCCGAACCTCGTACCTTGCACTATCGAGGTGGATAAATGAATGCAGTAGATATCAAGTGTTATTGTTATTGTTTATTGTTTGCATAAACGACGATAACGCATGCAGATGTGATGCAGCAATTTATTTTTTGTAAACACTCAGAGTGGGAGCTCACAAAAGACCCTCCTGCTTATTAATTTTGGCAACTTGTATTTTTTGTTGGACTCACGTTGAAGTTGATGAGAAGAATGTCAACAAGTTCTGTCATAGTTTTTACACATCGAATATTGTGGATTCGATAGATGTAATCAATGTATACTTGGAAATGTTTACTCACAATGATCAAGTTAATTTCAATTAATTACAAGAAATGTTATTTGAAAAACATGAATAACAAAAGTTGTAAGATTCTCAACGATTTTGAAATGGGACAATCTCAGGTTTTGAAGTCGATAATAGATAATGACTAATAATGCGTAATTTGCGATTCTCCTTCCACAACAAATTAATTAAATAGATATCAATGACACATGATTATGAATAATAATGCAAATAAAGAAATACATTGAAAATTCGCATTCTCTATTTGATAAACATATTATGTTCTTTTACGGCATATTCATTAGAAAACAACTACCGATGAAAATATACCGAGAAATAATTCATATCAGATAGAGAATGCGAGCTCAATGTATTTCTTTACCCATATGTATATGTAAATGTTTTCATTTTCATAATATTATATCTGAGAATATTACCGTTCAATACCTTCATACCCAATCAAGGGATTTAAACTTGAACGATGGAAATTTGTATTTACAGACCTCTAATCACAGATTCGTGATTGGGTTTTCTCATATCAGTTTTTTTTTCACATCCTCTTTGAAACATCATTTCATTGATAAAATTAAAAATATACAAGGTGAAAGAGAGAGAGATTTTACCCACAACAATACGTTGCGTCTCGGTATACTAACTAATCTCACGACAGGAATGAATCTCTTTCCACCTCGGTGTGTAATATACTATTTCTAAGGCTTTAACAGAAAACAGCGGAATTTTTTATTTCTCCGGCTTGTAGCCATCTGATTTTCTTTTGAGTAATGCTAATTTATTTGACAGAGCTTTCATTGCTTGAAATTTGACATTTCATGGGAGATGAGCTTTTATGAATAACTGACAAATTTTTTTTCATGTTCTGGTTCCCACGAAAAGGGATATCCTGTAATGTTCAGAGAACATCGTGAGAACCAAGGAAAATAAGGTAGGAATTGGTGTTCTTCTTAAATTTCTGGAGGTTATATGCCTCGGGGCACACCTCCCTTGACAGTGTGTTCCAGAGCCTCGCTGTTCGTTGGATGAACGAGTCTTTGAAAAGAGATGTTCTGAAGGTCTCCAAAGTGACCACGAAGGGGTGCGAAGCCTCAACTCAACGGGTTAATCTCTTGGGGACTACCAAGGGAGGAACAATTGTTGATATTTCAGAAGAGCATCGTCCATGAAAATATCTATAAAATAGAGCCAGATCGCCAACTTGTCTACGGGGTTCCAGAGAAGTAAGTGAGTTTGTGAGCGAGGCATCACCCACGAGACGAATTGCCCTTTTTTGGACAGAATCCAACAGTTTCAGGGTATGTTTCGGTGCTGCACTCCAAATATGGGAACAGTATTCCAGGACAGGTCGAATCTGTGCCTAATAGATCATAAGCAGCTGACTGGAAGTGAAATAACTCCTGGCCCGAAACAGAAAACCAAGTTTTTGGGATGCACTTTTAGCAATTGATCTCACGTGATTTTCTCAAGAAAGGTTATTGCTGATAGTAATACCAAGCATCGAAATGGATGTCTTCAAAGGTATGATGATTACTCCTGACAAGCTTATGTTGGGCATAGTGAGATCGGCTTTTCTAGAGAAAAGGCATTGTCATATAAGATACGGAAATAAAATTGATAACATACAGAGTACCTCATTGATTTATCGAAGACAGTAAAACAAGAGCAATTTTCTGTCGTAGCCGTAGAAAATTACTATACAGTGTGTCCCACTTACCATGCTCACCATGGGTATCTTTTTAACTGTGAGAGATACGAGGTCGGTTAAATGACACCAAATGTGGAGTTAACTATAATGTGAAAAAATATTTTGATAAAATCGTTTTTGTTTTATACGCAAAAACCAGATTTTGATCATTTTCATGTCTCATCCGTAACTTCTTTATTTATGAAAATATTCAAATAGGAATTTCACATTCTTATGGCAGTTTTTCAAAGTGATTTCGAAAAAAATATGAAATATATACCAACTCTTCTAGAATTTGAGGTATCAGCACCAACTTTAGTTTTTCAAATGGGGGTCACAGCTCACTATGACTTAGTTACAAATAACTTTTTTTTCTCTTACAGATGGTATGTCGCAGTAATAGTTTTGTGTTGATAACAACGGAGTTATCGTCATTTATACAAAAACAAAAAATTATTTGGAAGCCGCCATCTTGAATTTATGAATTTTAACAAGAAAATCATGATCTCCGACCTTGAAAACCCCCACTTACCAATTTTGAATGGAATCGGACCAAATCTTGTCCGCCATCTTGGAGCAGCCATTTTTTTAAATTTCAACAAAAATTCCATAACTCCGATTAACTTGAAATTTGGCAGGTGTTCATAATTTCGGTGACAATACATTATGGAACACTGTATATGTGGAATGAGAACGAACTTCCTTTATAAGATCAAAACTATTGCGACTAATATCTACATGTGACTCAGTAGTCACTAGTGAGTTCAGTACCATACCACCTCCGGTCAAAAACCTTAGAGCGCCAAACAAAACAATACAACGCGACCCGATCAGATCGGCAGTGAGTCAGCTGACGGATAGCGTGACCTCCAAAACGTCTTATTATCGTTATTATACCTGCTGCTGTGGGGCTGCAGAAATCAATGTTCTTTTCTATCTTCGTCTATTTATGCGGAGAAAGTAAAATGAATTCGTTATATCGGTTAATAATCGAAATAGGCTATGGAAACGAGATCACGAGCTCTATCAGCTACCTAGATCACGGTCAGGTTGTTCATTATGTGAAATGTAACAATATTTTCAGATCGATTTTACTCGAAAATGATACATCTTTTTTTATGGTCTGGTTCCCACGAAAAGGGATTTCCTGTGATGTTCAGAGAACATCGTGAGAACCAAAGGAAATAAGGTAGGAATTGGTGTTTTTCTTTTAAATTTCTGGAGGTTATATGCCTCGAGGAACACCTTCCTTGGCAATGTGTTCCAGAGCCTCGCTGTACGTTGGATGAACGGGTCATTGGAAAGATATGTTCTGCAAGTCTCCAAAGTGACCACGAAGGGTTGGGAAGCCTCAACTCGACGTGTTAATCTCGCGAACAATTGTTGATATTTCAGAAGATCATCGTACATGAAAATATCTATAAAACAGAGCCAGATCGCCAACTTTTATACGGTGTTCCAGAGAAGTGAGTGAGTTTGTGAGCAAGGCATCACCCACGACACGAATTGCCCTTTTTTGGATAGAATCCAACAGTTTCAGGGTATGTTTGGGTGCTGCACTCCAAAAACAGTATTCCAGGACAGGTCGTATCTGTCCCTTATGGATTATAAGCAACTGATTGGAATTGAAATAGCTCCTGGCCCGAAACAGAAAACCAAGTTTTTGGGATGCACTTTTAGCAATAATTGATCTCACGTGATTTTCCCAAGAAAGGTTATTGCTGATTATTATACCAAGCATCGAAATGGATGTCTTCAAAGGTATGGTTACTCGACAAGTTTATGTTGGGCACAGTGAGATCGGCTTCTCTGGAGAAAAGGCATGCCTGTGTTTTGTTTGCATTGGAATCTACCAAGTTATTGGATCCCCATTCGAGAATTATTGTTGCCAAGTCCATATTTATGTTGTCAACATTTCTCCCTCGTTCGTTTCTGATTTGCCTGGCTGGTATTGGAGCCCTGGAAGAGGAGGCGGTATGGAGGGTACTATCATCCGCGAAGCTATGTACTGGACATGGAGTTACTTCCAACAAATCGTTGATATGGAGTAGAAATAGTGTTGGTGCTAGACTTGATCCTTGCGGCACACTAGCATTAATGATAAGAGAGCCAGATGAAACTCCGTCGACCACTACATGGAGAGACCTGTTTGAAAGAAAACTAGCTAGCTAGCATGAGCTCGATGTTGATAGCTTTCTCCATGATCTTTGAAATAATAGATAGTAGTGCGATCGGTCTGTATAGTTGCTAGGCAGGATCTTTTTGCCTTTTTTAGGAACTGGCTGTACTCTTGCAATTTTCCAGTTGAACGGGAATATCCCCAATTTGTAAGAGTAGTTGAACAACTTGAAGATAATAGGTGTTAGTTCGGGAGCACATTTCTTGAGAACAATCGGTGGGATTCCGTCGGAACTGATCGATACGAAACACAAGCACATTTTTTCTGTAAAGAGGTGTGGATTTTCATAATCCGAGAATGACATGTCGAAAAATACGCGTGCAAAAAAAATGTATAATAGGTATGTCTGCTCTCGTGTTTTGTCACTTTCAGTGAATATTGTTGCATTCGGAATATACAGGAATATAAATCTTCTTCTGAACATTTATTCCATGTTGCACTTGCATGTCATCAGATATGATAATCATTACAGATCCAAGATAGTTTTCATAGCTCTTCGAAACCCATTTAGAATATTTATATAGTGCCCCTCCAAACCCAATGAGTGAATGTGTGGTAAATGTCAGTTTGCACTGGTACGGAACCATGGGCGTCCACATAGAATGAAAAATTTAATTTCATAATTTTGATGTACTAACCCAAACTTGTTCACTGTCACAAACCGATTTTGCCTCACAGTTCCGTACATTTTTTCCATGATTATTGAAATCCACAATAGGTAGTTCATGACATGAACACTGCATGACATACAGGGTGTTTCTTAAGTACGTGTAGAAAATTCAGAAGCATGTTGCTGTCGTCAAAATAAGAGGAAAAGTTCGTATAAATATTTGTCCGAAAGTTATTCGTTTCTGAGATACAGAGTGTCAAAGTTGAATTCTTATTTTTTTTTATTTTCAATAAATGAGAATATTCCTTTTGAATTATTGTTCTATAAACAGTCAAATTAGAAGGGAATGTTAGTTTTCTACTAATATTTTTCTATAAATTTCATTATACGGATGTTTTTTCAAGTTCAAAATGTTATCAACGATGAAACCTATAGGTAGTTGAATTTTTCAACAATTTCAATAGTTCCGACGTAAATCTCAATATCAATGGAGTTGATATCAATTAAGTTATATTGAGTTGACAATATCATAGCTTTCGTTTCAGTTGTATTCAGTTTGAGTTTGTTTATGCTCAATAACTTATCCATGTTTTCAAAAGACAAATTAATTTTACGTACGATTCTTCTGCAAAGAGGTTGATGAATTCACAGTCATACTAATGAAATTTATGACATTCAAATAAAGTATGCATAGAACAGGACCAAGTACACTTCCTTGGGGGACACCTGTATCAATTATTTTTTGACTCCATTGAACATAGGGTGGTCGTTGATTATCTATTGCGAACATTTGCGAACTGTCAACTTCTTCTTCAATTTGGGCGAATTGAATTATAAAACTGAAATGGAATACAATAAAAAAAATGCGGTGACGTAGCTACCTCATTGAGAAATTCATATTAGAGTCGTAATGTTCGATATTACATATTGGTATAGTAGTTAAACTATACGATTGCCCTCAGACTACACTGCGGAATTCTTCCTTCACTCATCATTCGAATTGAATAGCATCTCAATTCATATTCTCATTTGGCAATTTTCCATCCGCATTTTCTGATTCTCATGGTATTTCCGGAATGATAAATACTTCTTCGAATGTGCCGAAAACATATTTGGAACGTTAGTTCTGAGTATCGTGGGCCGTAATATGGTGCTTTCGTTATTGTGAAGCTGCGTTTCCATGGAATTTATCTGTCTGGCCGTGCAATCTTCTTTGTTCGCCTCTCTCTCTAGTGAGAGAAACGACGATTATTCCTCGTATAACTCGAATGCTATCGCCAACGTTCCACTTCTGAGAAGAGAAACTATCGCCGTAAATTCGAGAAGAAGGCGGGTGAGTTTTCGAGGAGTTGCTAAGTTTCATAAACCTGCTACGACAAATGATGAATTCATGGAATTATATTTGACTCAACTTCGTCAGTACATGGATTATGAACTCCAATACAGGGCGATCCACGGTGGATGGCCTATCTGGAGAACGAAGAGACAAAACATTCTGAAAATTGGGATGCTTTGATGATTGAACATTCTTTTTCTGCAACCGACACAAAAGTCGTCCATTTTGATACCAAAATTAGCTCTTAAATTGACGTTTCTATTACTGACACAAAAATAGGTATGTTGCTAGGCAACATATTTAGTTTCTAGGAGCTAAAGTTGAATTTTAGTTCCTAGGAGCTAAAGTTGAACTTTAGCTCCTAGGAACTAAAAAAGATGTACTGGACGTCATCAAGAATAAACAACATTGTGACGGTTGGTTATTTGGGTTGAGACGCATACCTGATTTGTATCCGATTTCAGCAGATTTGGCATTTCATACCCATGCTGGAGATATAAATAAATACACCCTATTATAGTTCAGTATTGAAATTATAAACATCTCAGCTAAGTAATTTTGTTTGATCAGGGAAGTCTTCAAGATTCAAATACTTGCTTGATCTGTATTTCATTCGTTATTCTCGGGATATGGATAACTTGTTTTTGAATAATCACGGCAAGCAATAGTTTTTTGTCTCAAACAACGATATTGTTTAGCTTCATTTGATTATCAAGTCAAACACAGTGTAGTATGGAGAGGAATAAATAATTACTATTATCATTGTTGATATGCTCACTAACCTAACATTTTCCACGTCTTGTTCCTATAGCTGGCACTGGCGCGGTATTTGCCATTAGAGCATCTGGTCCATACACAAATATGTCACTCTGTGGTTGTATTCATATTGAAACTACAATTCGAACATCCTAGAAAACCTAACCTGCTGTTAATGCAGGTAGAATATTCTCACCACATGGATTATTTGTCAATATTTGTTGCATTGCATTGCATACATATGGCACGGCATTGGTGGTTACTTCACATGTTTATTTGAGTTAATTTTTTCGGTTGCAGAAAAAATAGCATGTTTCATTCGGATCAAAAGTGACTTTGTTCGACTCGCAAATTTTGCTTTCGCTCGGCTTCGCTTAACGCTCCGCCTCGCAAATGCAAAATTCGCTTGTCAAACAAAGTGTCACTTTTGATCCTAATAAAACAATCTACTATTATCCGTTTGAAATATTTTCATCCATACAATGTTGCTACTTCTATCAGAAACAACTAGCAACTTTGTTATTTCAAATAGAACACCCTATATTTTATTGCATTTTTAGACTCTTCCTGAAGAGATTTCATCAATGCATCACACTTGGGGTCTAGCAGGAATTATTACAGAGATATAGGGTGTTCAAAATCGAGATTTTTCAATTTTAGGATTTTTTGTGTCGAAACTATTCATTATAACAGATAATATACCATTATCTGTTTCACTCGAAAACGAAGCAAGATACGAAAAAATAAAATGAGACAGAAATGTTGTATTTCTAGTGGGTTTATCTGAATATTTTGGAAGAACTTGAAAAATACACAGGATGACTTTTTTCTACGAAAAAAAGCCGACTCGCTCGATGCATGGGTACGCTCAAGCGTTATCAAGATATTAATGAAGAACGTTTTTTTTTCAAACTTGGATGCCTTGTATTTCAGGAACCCATGTTCATAAGAACTTGTTTTCATATTTTGTTGAGAGGAATCTCCCCTAGGCTTTCAACTCTGAACACCCTGTAGTGACTGTCTGCCATCAAAGTTTTTCAATGTCCCCTTGTTTTGTTCAGTGAGACTTTTCCTCCGACTGTCCGTTAGAAATGAAAATAATATGGTTAGGTAGGTATACAGAACATAAAATGTCATTAGGAAAGTTGGAAGAAATAAAGTTACGATACGCCAGAGCATGGAAAACTGTTTTCTATTGGGGTCACGGAGAGGTTCACATTTCAATTTAGTTTTCCTTCGATCCATTTTGGTTTCCTCATTGCAATGATAGCATGAAAAATGATCGAATCATAGAGTTGAGTTATCCAAATCAGGAAAAAAGGTCGACGATAGGTATTCACTGTTACTGATGTTTCAAGAATGATTGAAATAACATCCATTCTCATATCCATTCTGATGAAATTGGAGTGTTTTTCATCTATGAAAGCGTTTGACGTGATTTGCTCCTAGCATCTTCTTTCCATTTTTCTTTTCATGGAAAGCATGGCATTTGACGTTTGTTGAATATTGCTGTCATCATTTAATTTAGTGAATGTCATTGCTGCTTTCTAATAAGATCGAACTAGTTCTTATATGGAGCAGGCGCATTTAGGATCTGAAATCACAGTGTGGACACTTGTGCTCCTTGAGCAAAAGCCTTTTTAGACAAGCAATTTGGATGAGATTTTCGGGTTGCTTGGACATGATATAGTATCGTAGCGGTCTAGATAGTAGGTTATACCGATGGCATCAATATACGCATCAGTAGCAGTTTTTAC
Organism: Phaedon cochleariae; assembly: GCA_918026855.4. Lineage (NCBI taxonomy): Eukaryota > Metazoa > Arthropoda > Insecta > Coleoptera > Chrysomelidae > Phaedon > Phaedon cochleariae. Next base: position 30,755,366 of record OU896719.1, read on the forward strand.
GATCATTGGAAATGTATCTGGTAGAGATTTTCAGTCAATAATTTGTTCACATAATGATATCACCTAAACATATAAGCATACCGAGAAGCATACCAAATGTAATGAATGTATGATGTTTCACTCTTCTCTTCCTGTTCGAAGATTTATTTTTCAATTTTACTCTTGATTTGCTACCTGGCTCTGTCAGACTAGAGCTAATATAACTCAGGCTACAGTTCAACATAATTTGTATTCTCGTTTTCAACTATTTCCGTTTTTTGTCCTCGTTTCCAAGCGCATGTCCGAAAAAGAGAGTGAATACTATACGAATACATCACCATCTTCGACGCAGACAATGATAATTAGGTAACTGTTAATAGTGAAAGTAGGAAAGTATGCTGTCTAATATTTTCATGACATCGCCGCAGCGGTCCCAATTGTGGACTCTCGGTATTGTTCATTCAGTCCGTTAAGATTTTACTGTTCGGAATACTGTTATGTCATGGGCAGAAAGATAATTCGATAACATCGGATGGAGTCGGAAAACCTGATAAAAAGCACGATACACATAGACACGGTATGTCAATGGGCATATTTTTTTTCTTTGGGTCTCAACACCAACAAAGCTTATGGCTCCGACGGAATCCCACCGATTGTTCTCAAGAAATGTGCTCCTGAACTAACACCCGTTCTGTGCAAGTTGTTCAACTACTCTTTCAAATTGGGGATATTCCCGTCCAACTGGAAAATTGCAAGAGTACAACCAGTTCCTAAAAAAGGCAAAAAGCCCCTGCTAGCAACTACAGACCGATCGCACTGCTATCTATTATTTCAAAGATCATGGAGAGAGCTATCAACATTGAGCTCATGAAATACCTGGAACATTCAGTTATTTCATGAGCTATTATGAACGAGAGGCAATATAGCTTCCGTCATCAGAGATCAACTGGTGACCTGCTCGCTAACGTCTCACATATATGGCAGCAATCTATTGAAAAATATGGTGAAACCTTAGCCGTAGCACTTGAGATCTCAAAGGCATTCGATCGAGTCTGGCACCACGGACTCCTCGTCAAGCTTCCATCTTATGGCTTGCCTCCCCAGTTATGTTCTCTTCTAGCTAGTTTTCTCTCAAACAGGTCTCTCCCTGTAGTGGTCGACGGGGTTTCATCTGGCTCTTTCATCATAAATGCTAGTGTTCCGCAAGGATCAATTCTAGCACCAACACTATTTCTACTCCATATCAACGATTTGTTGAAAGCAACTTCATGTCCAGTACACAGCTTACCCTCCATACCGTCTTCTCTTCCAGGGCTCCAATTCCAGCCAGGCAAATCCGAAAAGAACGAGGGAGAAATGTTGACAACATAAATATGGACTTGGCAACAATTCTCGAATGGGGATCCAATAACTTGGTAGATTTCAATGCAAACAAAACACAAAATGCCTTAAGCCGTAAAAGGAGTAACCATACCTTTCAGGATATCCATTTCGATGCTTGGTATTACTATCAGCAATAACCTTTCTTGGTAAAATCACGTGAGATCAATTGCTAAAAGTGCATCTCAAAAACTTGGTTTTCTGTCAGGAGCTATTTCACTTCCAGTCAGCTGCTCATGATCTATAAGGCCCAGATCCGACCTGTCCTGGAATACTGTTCCCATATTTGGAGTGCAGCACCCAAACATACCCTGAAACTGTTGGATTCTGTCCAAAAAAGGACAATTCGTCTCGTGGGAGATGCCTCGCTCACAAACTTACTCACTTCTCTGGGACACCGTAGAAAAGTTAGCGATCTGGCTCTATTTTATAGATATTTTCGTGGACGATGCTCTTCTGAAATTGTTCCTTCCTTGGCAGTCCCCGCGAGATTAACCCGTCGAGTAGAGGCTTCGCACCCCTACGTGGTCACTTTGGAGACCTGCAGAACATCTCTTTCCAAAGACTCGTTCATCCAACGAACAGCGAGGCTCTGGAACACATTGCCAAGGGAGGTGTTCCCCGAGGCATATAACCTCCAGAAATTTAAGGAGAACACCAATTCCTACCTCATTTTCCTTGGTTCTCACGATGTTCTCTGAACATTACAGGATATCCCTTTTCGTGGGACCCAGAACATACAAAAAAAGTTATATCACTGACTCGCGGTCCAGCCGGAAGTGTCACGTACAACGTTTATGAAGTAGATGATATTCGCTCATACTGATTAATGACAAGAAAAATCACTGTTATGAATGTCATCAGAGATGAGCAAAGTTTTAGGGAAATCGGCTATGTAGAATTGTTCGAAAAATTAATAACGAAAATCAACTTCACCAGGCAGAAGTCCATATAATAAAGACACAGTTAGATAATATCGTGCAAAAAGAAGAGACCCACTAGAAAACATTATCACCAATCATTAGTTCAGGTCATCAGATTGGGCAATAAATATCCTAAGTAGGTTTATAGGTTAGGTTTGCAAATCGCTGATTAAAGTTACAAGTTATGTTTCATTACCAAAGGAACACGCTGAAATAACATCTAATAATAATTGTAAAGTCTTGTAATGGAGCAAATTTTTTTTGCAAGTGACTCTGTAATTGCCCAAGGACCATAAAGTGAAACGTCTTCAATCAGCTCCGCTGAAGATTCTAAGTAATGAGGCCCACGTGATCTGTGCATTTAATAGTTTTATTGTTATTAAATAATGAAGTATGGGTGCATCAAAGAGGTATTATTGTTTTCGAAATAGCTTCTCGGAAGTATTATTTGATATTACATTCATTTAAAGATTATCGATACTGTCCACCTACTGTCGCAACAATGAAGAATAAACGGGAATTGTATGTACAAGGTGATGAGTAGAATGAAATTCATGTCACCCACCAAGCAAAAAAGTTGTCAACATAGTTCATAAAACCAACAGTTTTCCATGAAATTCAATATATTATATTATTTAGCAGTAGTAATCAGGTATAGGTAAGTAATGCTGATGTGTTCGAAATTTTCAATTGTTATGATAGCCCGGGAGCCAGTGACATTTTTCAATGTCTTATTTGATAAAGCTTGGTTCATTTGTTTATCTATTGTAATAATTATAGCCTATTAACAAAATCCAGTCCTGCCACCTCAATCGCGAGACAACGCTTATCAGCAGCTTATCAATGTTGTTAAAATAAAACGAGAAATATTTCAAACATGATAAAAGCTGAAACTTTACCAATCGTTCATCGACATTCCATCCTCATGATGAGAAGGGAGAATACCTTGCCGATTCAGAACTTCAACAGAGCCCCAAAAATTGTCATCCCTACGAGGGAAGAATGGAATGACACAACACCTGGCGTGCCTCCTCCCAATGAGTCAATCTGGTACACGGATGGCTCTAAATTTGGGAGCAGTTCAGGTGCAGGTGCAAGAAAAGGTTCCTTAGGGAGAATATGCCTCGTGTTTCAGGCTGAAGTACTCGCAATACTTACTTGTATCTAAGAAAACCTGATTATGAGAGGTCGTAGACCAATCACTATATGCTCGGACAGCAAAGCTGCAATGCTGGCTTTGCAATCCAATAGGATCACAACCAATTTGGTGTCCGAGTGCAGAAAAGCCTTGGAAAACCTGGCAAAATCAAGAAAAGTCAACCTAATGTGGGTCCCCGGACACTCGGGGATACCCAGAAACGAGACAGACTGGCCAAGATCGGTTCCAGACGGACCCCGATCTTCTTGGGAATACCAAACAGTCTGGCATTGTCCTCTATAGAGGGACAGCTGCAAAAGCAATTCCTCAAAATATGGCAGGACACACCAGGAATATGACAATCGAAGCTCCACATAAGGGAACCTTCGAAGAGGCTCACAAAAGAGGTTTTATCCCTCAACATAACATAAGCTTGTCAGGAGTAACCATACCTTTGAAGACATCCATTTCGATGCTTGATATTACTATCAGCAATTACCGTACTTGGGAAACCCACGTGAGATCAATTGCTGAAAGTGCATCCCAAAAACTTGGTTTTCTGTTTCGGGCCAGGAGCTATTTCCCTTCCAGTCAGCTGCTTATGATCTATAAGGCACAGATCTGACCTGTCCTGGAATACTGTTCCCATATTTGGAGTGCAGAATCCAAACATACCCTGAAACTGTTGGATTCTGTCCAAAAAAGGGCAATTCGTCTCGTGGGTGATGCCTGCTCACAAACTCACTCACTTCTCTGGAACACCGTAGAAAAGTTGGCGATCTGGCTCTATTTTATGGATATTTTCATGGACGATGCTCTTCTGAAATATCAACAATGTTTTCTCCCTTGGCAGTCCCCGCGAGATTAACCCGTCGAGTTGAGGCTTCGCACCCCTTCGTGGTCACTTTGGAGACCTGCAGAACATCTCTTTCCAAAGACACGTTCATCCAACGAACAGCGAGGCTCTGGAACACATTGCCAAGGGAGGTGTTCCCCGAGGCATATAACCTCCAGAAATTTAAGAAGAATACCAATTCCTACCCTTTTTCCCTTGGTTCTCACGATGTTCTCTGAACATTACAGGATATCCCTTTTCGTGGGAACAAGAACATAAAAAAAAGTTAGCCAACATGAGATAGAAAGAGATAGTAGCCGCTGCGGGTTGCCTGAACAATATTTTTGCCTCAATCGTCGTTCACAGAGGGTCCCATCCAGTTGTTCACATTGAGTTCAATGATATAACCGAATTCTAACCTTGGTCACACTGTATACACTGTGTTGCACGAACGGACTTATGCCCGATCCAATGCAATCTAGGCCACAAAAGTGTGCCGGCATGATAGATATCACGATGTTTGTTTGTGTGTATGTATGTATATACCGGGTGGTCCCTCGATATCTCAGAGGAAAATGATTTCACAAAAAAGTCCGTTTTTATTTGGAAGAGGACACCGTTTGACGCAAAATAAATAATCCATACTTCAACCCTCTACTCCCTAGAGCAACAACCTCAATAATTTGAATAGGCAATACGGGTCGTAAATAAATACAAAAAGCTCAAAGTCATATCTACACAATGTTCATAAAATAAACAACAATGGTAGATTTCATCCCGAAATCTATGCATCGACTCGTATAAACGAATACTGATACAAGTGATTTTTCCCTGAATGCCTATTGATTGCGATTTAGCCAGGCCACGCTAGACACCTACATACCGGTTTCGAGCTCTTTGAATCTCATCAGTGCAGGGCAGTCTCCAGCCAGCAGTCCTAAGACCGCCGACTGAGCGTAGCCTAGCCAAACAAAAATCAAGTCACCATTATATTCTCCCAGAGGTGTCCTAAGCCAGGAAAGTAGTTGTTTTTCTCCCGAAATCCCCTTGCGAATTGATTATGCACATTTAAAATGTTTCTCTAATTATTGCCTGGCATTCAACCCTTATTCTTCTTTCCTTATCATCCACATCAGTATAGATCCCGTTTCATGAATAACGAATTTCGATTGACCTCAAAAGAAAAAATCATTGTCAGGCGAGCGTGCTGGCCATTTTATTGGTCTTCTATGACCTTTCAATTTGTTTGGGAAATTTTGGGGTAGCCATTCTCTCACCTGCTAACAGATGTCCATCTCCATCACCATCATCATCAAGGTCCGTGGGAGAAAAGCTATCCCAAAATTTTCCGTAGACGACCAATAGAATGGACAGCACATTTGCCGGACTTGGCATCCCATGATTTCTTTCTACAGAGTGATTTGAAATCCCTCATCTATAAAACGAATCCCACTGACCTGAACGATTTGGAAAGAAGAATAAGGATCGAATTTCAGATAAACATCTTCAAGTTTTCAAGGGAAATTTGCTTGTAGACTCTACCTATGTCTGGATTCAATGGTAATTTTGAACATTTGTTGTGGATACCTATTTTAATTCCATTCCATCATACATTCATACATAACATTTGAACTCTAATATCTCGAGAACGCCTGGAATTCAAAAAACTTTGAACTGCTAGTGTCAGAATTAAATTACCTTTGGAATGATGTATTACACGACCCTTATTACCTATTCAAAATTTCGAGAGGGTTGCTCTTGGCAGTAGAAGATTGAAGTATGGATGATTTATTTTGCGTCGAACAGTGACCATCCGGTATACCTACTTATATATCCAGCTGATATTGTCGCAACATTTTATCACTGTTACAAAATGTTGCGCCAGTGCAAACATGGTATAGTATCACAAGGAATTACACCAACAGCATAGCTGTGTGTACGTTTTTTATCAACCTGTTTTCTATCAGAACTAAGTTGATTCTCGAGAATGAACCATTTTCAGAAGAGATATTTGTCGCAATGGACTGACATGATATCAGTTGATGTTCATTGGACATTCAAATTTTGACTTTGTACTGAAATTTGACTGATGCGAATCCATGTCTTGTCAGTTTGGATCGAACTATTTAGATAAATCACACAGTCGCGTCAAGTCAATATCTGTTTCTTACAATTCATTGATGTGTTTGGTTGAATAATGTCAGGAGTTTATGAAAGAAATATTTGCTCAAGGAGACTTCAAAAGATAATGAACTTATCGAAAAAAGTCAAGGATATTGTCTTTTTCCAATGAAGATATTTCTATAGAAAAATTATTGGTATGAAACTATTGATATATATCTATGTCGTTTGCGTATAGGTTGAGGATATTGTATCTTTGCTATAACGACATTATTCTATAAAAATTGTCGTATAGTTATTGATATTAATGTCGTTTGCGCTTAAAAATATCCTTAGCTTTTTTCGATCAGTTTATATGTTGTTTTACTTATTCCAAGTTTGAACTTGTTGGTGCATATTATGACCCTCCTATTCGCTTTAATGAAATTAATTTTGGTTCAACGATTCCATCTTTCTTGTGTGTCAATATCATCATTACTCGAGAGAGAATCACACTGTATATTCTTGGTATATTTGAAACTGAGACCCTATGTCCATTTGAGATTCAAACTCAGTAAAATGGAAAGAATGTTTATAAATAAATATTGATGATTTAGAGAAAATCAATCAAGCAAACATAACAACAACATAATAATCAACAAACATGATACTAACAGATTATACCTGCTTTTGAATATATTTATTCAAAATAAACATCAGGTACCGATTGTCTTTTGTTTTGTCTCCAGTTGGGTGACATAGATAAGCCAGCTATAAGAATGAACATTTATAGATATATAGGAATAATATACAAGGTTTCCAAAATCTGAAATAATTTTGGAATCCAATGCCCGGATCATTGTCAACAATTTAAAATATGTTTATAGGCAATAACATTTCGAAACAAACAATAAGGAAGAGTATAATGAAAATCATTTATGATGACTACATCATTTCCAGTTGTATTGTATTTGTGTATTATATCTTATCACATTAGTATTTAGAGAATAATTATTACGAAAATTTCATACCAGTCATTTTCAATCAATCAGATGCTTTATTCCGATATTGTTACTATGGTAACCAGCAATTTTTTTGGAAATTTTTCATCCACTTGAGCATGTAGACGTAAAATTAATAAATGGAGATTTTCTGGCACATGACAGCTATCATATAACTAGACAAAATTGAAATAACTTTGCCAAAATTTTTTATTTTCCAGAAACCTAGTACGAAAATCATATGAAATCAATTATTTGTATGTAATAATGTATCTGATACTATAAATTCTACGTGCATGAATCAATCGCGGGAAATTTGGCTCGTATATGAATTTTTAAAGAAAAGTATTGAAGTGGCGTACTTGTATATTTCAAAACTTTCAAGATTGGATTTTTTGTTTATTAAGAGAATTAGGAAAATATGATATGCTGGGAATATTTGTTATATTGATGTGCGGGTTTTTTGAAATATATTTTTTTATACAGTGTGACCCATTTAAAATGGAACCACCCCTGTATCTTACGTAATGGTAGGGTAAGGATCCTGAAATTTGCTGGAGCGAGAGATATACCAAAAATGCACTATCTGTGGGGTCATCTTCAGTGATGCACGAGTCAAAATAGGTCGAAAATCACTTCAGATTTGGAATCAGGACGCCCAATTTACTAACTATTCAAATTTTTCCTGGAAAATTTTCAGTTCAGTAAAATTAAAATTTGTCTCTCTTCTCATGGAAGCACCCCCGTATCTCACGTAATTATTGAGGTAGGGTTCTGAAAGTCTTACTCACGTGTCTTCATTTTGCGGGACATAATTTTGTCAACAAAGCCTTTTTAACTGGAGTTGGGTAATTGGGTATATTATTCAATAGGACACTTTCCATACTTCAACCCATTTTGGATTTCAGAAAGGAATGTTCCAAAAGCAAATCAACGAAAGGCTTAAGACATGAGATTTAAATATTCCAATATTATTTTCCGAGGGTTTTTAGCAAGCACATACGTCAATAGCTACAAAAACCATTATTTTCTTCAATTTAGTATGGGTGTAAATTATTCTTCAAAGAATCCTGTAATTGAACTGACGGACAAGGTTACCATAACCATAACATTTTTGAGGACGAGATGTCGAGAACCTGATCCAATATTCATTATCAAATAAATATCATACTTAGGAATAATAATGTAAAATTAATTCGTGAGTAGACGAATAACACTATACTATACACGTCTACTACAAGGACATTTTAAACTAATATTGATATTGATAGTTGATACACAGGAAAATTCAACATTAAACAATATTTGACTCCGCTCATGGCATAAATTACATAATTTCAGAGTTCATATAATACGCAGTTCATATCTGTGGCAATGATTTTAATGACCAACTGTAAGTAAACGCGTGTAGCTTCGCGTGCAATATAGATTCAGGGGGTGCCGCAAGGATCAGTATTGGGCCCGATCCTGTTTTTATTATACTTCAATGACCTATTGAATGTACACACTTCTGGTAGACTCACAATACTCACATTATTTGGTGACGACACCACTATTTTGTGGTGTTGAAGGGAGAATTTGAAATTACCCTTACCTTCCCCCTCCTTAATCAAGGATTCGTTTATCTATAACGGAATTAAGATGTTTAATCATTTGCCAATCGAAACTAAAGAATCCAATGTGAATATTGAGTGCTTCAGAATGAAAATTAAGAAATTACTAAGTAGTAGACCCTACTATTGTTTGTGTAAGTTATACACTATAATTTTTCTACGGCTATAATAGATAACACCGGCATTTTCGATTTCTTCGTCTTGTAGCCATCTGATTTCCTGTCAAGTAATGTTCATCTATTACACAGAGCTGTCATTGCTTGAAATATGACATTCCATGGGCGATGATTTTTTTTTTAATAATGACACAATGGAGTCATTGTGATATCAGATACTGAAATAAAATTGATGACATACAAAGTACCTCATTGACGTATCGAACACAGTAAAACAAGTGAGGTACGTAGTTTTTGAAAGGTATCAGATTAGTATAGATGTAGTTTTCATTAGGTATTAGATAAGTATAGGGGTCAGATGATTTATACGACGCTATAAAAGCAGATGATATTTTATCATTGCTCATGTGAGATGGAAGTAGAGGCCATGGCACCATATCATGAGCATATTTTTATATTGAAACTATCATTGGGCACCAAAGATGTGTATACGACGCTATGAAAGTTCAGAGAACTGGAGATTTTTTCCATAAACTACGTACTTAGCCCACTCGACTGTCTTGGTTTTTCCACACAAACTACGTACCTAGCCCACTCGACTGCCAATAGGGACTTAAAAAACAAAAACAAAAAAAAGTTAAAACAATGCCATATTTCTTCTTTGTGGGAAATCAAGACAGTCGAGTGAGCTAGGTACGTAGTTTATGGGCAAAAAATTAACAGTCGAGTGAGCTAGGTACCTAGTTTATTGGCGAAAAATAAAGACAGTCGAGTGAGCTCGGTACGTAGTTAATGGGAAAAAAATCAAGACAGTCGAGTGTCCTTCTTTTTACTTTCTTTGTTTCTTGTTTCGTTTTCTATTGGCAAGTGATTATCTAGGAACTTGTAAATTTTTTAGTTTTTTCATCGTATCTCCCGAACTATTAAATTCAGAAAAAAATGTTATGAGGATTTTTTGTGGATTTTATCAAAAGGAATAATTTTGGTCCTATAACATTTTCAGATATTTTCAGTTGTTTTCGAGATATTTGGAATTATCTGAGAATAAAATTTTCAACACTTTCGTTCCATCTTCCAATCAACAAAATGAAAAAATATTCCATGCCTCAGTGGAGGTAGATGAGCTTCATCTATCGATAATCTATGTTTTTCAATATATCTTCATAGTACCCTATGGGTCGTTAAAATTTTTTTTTTCATATTTTTCACTTTATTTCCTGTACTATTGGGTTTACAGAAAAAATTATGGAAAATGATTTGTAGGGAATGTTCCAGTGGATAACATTGCACTCTTGATAATTTTCGATTTTTCCATTTGTTTTCGATATATATTGAATTAAAAGGATTTCAAATTTTGATGTTTGGGTTTTCATTTGTTTTTCCAGTTTCCGATGGATGCACGAAAAAATGATTGAATGATAATTTGTTGCGTCATCGAAGAGGCATACGGTGCATTTCTCAAATTTGGATTTAGTCTATTTGTTCACGAGATATGTCGTTTTAAAGCGAACCGTGTTTTTCGGAAAATCTCCTTGAAAAACCCACTTGGAATTTTCCGACCCTGCTCAATTTCAATAGGCTTCGTCTCTTCCTGATAGAGGTTTTTTTCACAAAAAATGAAATCGATCGGACCACTTTTGCGATTTGTAGAGTGGTTACAAGGAACTTCCGGTGAAAAATCGAAAAAACCCGGAAAAACCACCTTAGAGTTCTCCGATTTCCTTCATATTTTAATGACATAATATTGTTTTGAGTACAATAAGATGGCAAAATTTCAAGTCGATATGTCAAAGGGTTCCGGAGATATATCGATTTATGATTAACACAGAGTACAGACAGACAGACAGACAGACCACACACAAAAACCAAAGTTGCTCAAAATTCGATGGGGATCATTTTCTCCAAAGCAACTATACCTCTATCTCGCTTAGTTTCCGAGATAGCATTTTTGGCACGGCCGTAGTATACTCCACTATAGGTATAGCGTCGTATAACAAGAGCAATTTCGTGTTATAGCCGTAGAAAAACTTTATTTTCAGACACGGAATTCCCATATCCGCTAGCCACTTCGACGACTGTTTCATAATAACGAACAAGGTAGCCGGAATCCGTACCAAACTACCGTTTTGTCGTAACACTTTTGAGTGCACAGCGAATTTACTCTCTTTTCCTCAGCGGATCTCCTTCCTCTTTTTTATTATTTTTTATTACCGTTAAGCACCATTCGATTTTGTTCAAAGGAGGCCATGAAAGATTACCTTCGCGGACACGTCGAGGCAGAGCCATAATCATTCCGTAAATTATATCGATCGACACGCCCATCATTATATCATCGAGAGATGAATTTATGAATGAACAGAATGTTTGCAGTTCGTACAGGATAGGTCATGACAAGTGCTGAACAAGCTGTCCCATTTTTGATGTCCCTACGGGATATCCCACTTATTTTCAAAGATAGAGATTTGTGGTTTTCGCTAACATTAGCTATTTTTAAGTGAAATTCACGATACCGCGAACGACATTTTCATAACTCGGTTCGTTTTTGAGGTACAGGGCGGAATTGAAAATGTTGCATTTTGGAACCCCCCCCCCGTATCTCATTTAACTTTCAACTTATCGAAAAAGTAAAAACTGCCTTCTACATACACATTTTTTCACGCAGAATCCAGTGGCGCAGTCAGATTTTCAGAAGAAGCTATTCAGATCAGAGATTCATCAAGTCAAGTAGCTTGATATTTTAACAAACTACTTGACTTGACTTGAAAATCAAGCTCGGGGCAAATTACGTACTTGACTTGACTTGAATTTGAGATATTTATTGCTTGACTTGAAATCAAGCTACTTGATAATACTTGATCTTGATACGCACGAGTCGCACGGCGTATATTTCTGCAAGCTCGCTCACGCCTGCTCACGCTTAGACAAAATACGGGGGTTCCCCGAGATCCGAGCTGACTGAATCGATCGCGCAGTCAGTCTTACGATGCCATTTTCATTTCATCAGTTATATACAGGGTGACTCACGGTCGATGGTAGGTTAGACGTTCACGTTTATGATAGGAACGCAACGCAGGATTTTTCTGAAAATTTCGCATCTCACATTTCATCACCGGTACTATCGATCTAATATATTTTCAAATTCACGACGTTGCCGCTTCTATAGAAAAGTAGGAACCACTTTGTTATTTCGAATTGAACACCCAGTATTTTATTGCATTTTCAGATTCTCCTTGAAGAGTTGATTTCATCGATACATCACACTCGGGGTATAGCAGAAGAGATTATGGAGATATAGAGTGCGAAAAATCGAGATTTTTCAACTTCAGTAATTTTTTGTGTATGCGAAATTTTCAGAAAAATCCCGCGTCGTGTTCTCCATAAATGTCTAACCTATAACATCGACCGTGAGTCACGCTGTATAGATACACAATAAAACTGCTGAAAATCAAGTAGCCTGATAGAACAACTTGATTTTTCAAGTACTTGATGAATAATTACTTGACTTGACTTGACATTAAAAAACTTTCGCTTGACTTGAACTTGACTTGATTTCAAGTCAAGTCAAGTCAAGTAGCTTGAATATCAAGTCAAGCCGTGAATCTCTGATTCAGATATAACCCAAAGTTATGTTTTTTCAAATGGAAAACCCTGTATATTTTTTTATATTTGAAAAATTGATGCTCTGCGCATTCAAAGAATATATATTTGATACTTATGAGAAATTTCAGGAGTTAGCCATGAATTTAGATAATTTCTAGTTTTTCAGTAGATATTTCATCGATGGGCCTTGAACATATGTGGCAACATTGTCCATATCTCGAATTTTCATATTTACCTTGTTGCTGATACAGTGTTTGATCATACGCAAGTTTCAATTTTACCAACATTCAACATTTACCAATATTCAGCACTATTTATTGACTATAAAATCTGTGGACCAAATTACTTGCTATGAAAAAAAAAGCGAATGCAGAATGTTTCATAATATTTGCCACTTATACCTGTGGAATATTCGAAATTTTCATACAACGGCAAATAATAATCCAGGATATCAAAACTACGAAATTTTAGAAACTAATGGAATACTTTGGAGTTCAGAGTACATTGAATATGATCGTCAGTGAATTACCTATTAACTAATCACCTACCCACTACATAGTAATTTGGAATCATTGCATTCCTTGCACCATCTTGCATATAGGATCAATTCAAGAATTTTATAGAGATCTGGCAACAGCGGTGTGATTCCCAGCCGTCAGAACTACAACCAATCAAATTGCAAGAAAACACAGCTCGGTTGCGTTTGAATTCACAGGCATTGCAATAGCATCTTCAATATCAAATATTTCAAATATCGCTCGATTTTCTCGCTAAATTCAGGATAACGTTTTCAACTTCCCTTCATAACATTATAGCGAAACAGTGCCAAATTTCACGATACTGGAAAGACCCATCAGGGCAAATTTTTTTGGGGCCGTTATTTTTTGCCGGTGAGTGTATTGATTCGTGAACGAGAGGGTTGAAAGACTTACGATATCGTGTCCTTGGGTCCCATCACCTTGCACCACCTCGGGCGCCATATGGGTCAAATTTTAAGATACTCGAAAGGCCCATTTGGCCGAATATTTTGATGGCCGTTATTGTGTATTCATTCGTGAACGAGAGGGTTGAAAGACTTACGATATCGTGTCCTTGGGTCCCACCTTGCACCACCTCGGGCGCCATATGGGTCAAATTTCAAGATACTCGAAAGGCCCATTTGGCCTAATAGTTTGGTGGCCGTTATTGTGTATTAATTCGTGAACGAGAGGGTTGAAAGACTTACGATATCGTGTCCTTGGGTCCCACCTCGCACCACCTCGGGCGCCATGTGGGTCAAATTTTAAGATACTCGAAAGGCCCATTTGATCAAATTTTTCGGTGGCCGTTATTTTACGCCGGTGAGTATCGATTCGTGAACGAGAGGGTTGAAAGACTTACGATATCGTGTCCTTGGGTCCCACCTCGCACCACCTCGGGCGCCATGTACTCTATCGTCCCGCAAAACGAGTACGCTCTCTGTTCGATGTCGGAGAGCGGCAATTCCTTGCTGAGCCCGAAATCGGTGAGGACTATGTGGCCGGATTCGTCCACCAGGATGTTCTCCAGCTTGATATCCCTGTATATTATGCCCAACTGAAATAAATAAAGAAAATTGATGGGTCATCTCTGTTGGAACGTTTTCAGTGATTTAGAATGAATTGAGTGCACTCTGGCTTACGCATTCGCGCCTCTTCTCAAAGGGCGTGATAATATTCTTGTTGTAACTGATTAAAAAATACAGCGTGTCCCGAAATTAACCTGCCTAACTTCACCAGCGGCTTCTACGGCCAGAAATTGGAATAAAACTATTCGTTTCACGGCATTCTAAGAAGAATGCCTTTTTGAATGAATTTTGTCTACTCGTCCAAAAAACAGTATTTTCTGGACTTGTTACGTAAATAACTATTTCTTATTTTATCTGCAGAATTACCTCCCCGGAGTATACGAACGTTATACTGGGACACGCTGTATATATAGCAATTTTCTGTTGCAAATTTTGTCAAAATGGATGAAGTAATTCTCATGGAAATTGCTGATTCAAATTTTACATGCAAGTAATATCCACATTCTCTGAATACATCATTTCCTCTTAATAGACAAAATAGAACTCGTATTCCATTCTACATCCTCACATATTGGGTCTCGATTTATATTTCCTGCATCCTACATGGTACATCCTATGAATCGCGCGACAATTATCATTATGTAAGAGACAAGAGACCGTGAAAGAAGCGGAGATGAATTAAAATGGCGTCCTTGATGACGGTTAACAGATGAATGTCACACACTCTGTCAGACTGGTAACTCGTATCTCGTTTAGTATGGAGAAACTATATTATCTCTCTATTTTTGTACTTTCACTCATTACATTCGCATTCAACGAACAAAATTGGGTGGTGAACACGATATTTCATTATTCCTTCCAGAGGAAAAGTTCGAGAACACAGTATTGGACTTTTCAAAGAAAAACAAAAAATCTCAAAGCCACTCGACACACTTTATGTAGAAATAAAAAATTATAAAACATTTGACTTTGGACTTTTATTGTTAAGAGGAACCCCAGTAGCCACATCTCTCTCTCTCTCTGATAGTAGGTACTTATCATGAGTAATATCACGATGGTCTGAATATCTGGCTATGATTGCACAAGTGCAAAAAATTTACCGATAATTTTGCAAGAAAGCCTGTTATCTAAAAATTGCAATAGTTTATTTTCATATTTTGGCGAAAGAGCCCGAGTCCGACATGCTTGAATGCAAAATTGTCTGGTCATTTTCATGCACGAATGTAATTCATTGGAATATTTCACAAAGTAAGGAATTCTGTCTGTTGGATTTGGTATTTTTTGGTTCACTTTCATTTTTACTTTTTTTGAAGTCCATCTGACATTTATTTGTATTGTTTACTGGCGTCTAGCGACATGGCCTTATAAATGTGTTGTTATGGCAACGGGATCTCTTCGCAGTGGAATCTTCGCTCTGCAGTGCAATTACCGATATATGAGGGAAAATTCGAGATAATTCTGTCGCTTCATTGTTCACGAAATTGTGTTGCCGAGCAACACTACGAGTCCGTCAAGACGAGGGGTATTACCTCGGGTATTACTGTATACGGCAACACAATTGAGTTAACAATGAAACACAAAATTATGAGAAGATATTCAGAACATAGTGGTATTTTCTAGACTATTTCACGTTCACGAAGCATACAAATTATTTATTATCAATGAGTGATTCATTCTGACAAGTACAGCCATAATTATGTTATGCCAGACTGACAGACTTTGCGTTGCTATCTATGGTTACATCGTTGAAAACATGAACGCTGATAGACCATCAGAATTGAGAGATAGCTAATATTTTCGCGATAAGCACACATTGTCTCTGGCTTGTGATTGGTCAGATTATGTGATGGGTAAATAGTCATTATTATTAGATTAAAAAATTATTAACAATGTAAAGATACCGATAATTCAATTTATATATTATTCTGATTGAAACAATTAGAACAAGAGAAGTAGAAACGCGTGAGCAATGAAAATATCTCCCGTTCTTCTTGAGCATGGGCTACTATTGTAGTATACAGGGTGTCCTAAAACTCAACGTCATCCTTTGAGGAGCTGATAGTCCAGCTTACGAATGTCCACAATATCACAATATGACCTCAGTAAAATATTGATGGTTTTGGAGATATTGGCATTTTTATGAATTTTGTGAAAATCGGAACCTTTGATAAGTATTTGGAGTGCCGCAGGTAAAAAACTTCAGTATGAGATTCTAATTTTTGGTATGCAACCTGTAATAACCCTTCGATTGATTACAATCTAAAATAAAAATAATGCTGCAATACCCTTTGGAGAAAAAAACATGCTTGCAATATTCACGAGTTAATTTATTTTAATTAGCTTACTTAGACTGGTATCTGGTAATCAATAGATAGATGGGTTATACAGGTTGCATAACAAAACTTAGAACCATAAATTATGAAGTTTTGTACCATCAGCGGCACTCGAAATACCTACTGATCACAGATT
Organism: Phaedon cochleariae; assembly: GCA_918026855.4. Classification (NCBI taxonomy): domain Eukaryota; kingdom Metazoa; phylum Arthropoda; class Insecta; order Coleoptera; family Chrysomelidae; genus Phaedon; species Phaedon cochleariae. Next base: position 30,772,066 of record OU896719.1, read on the forward strand.
TAGATTTTCACGAAATTCATAAAAGTGCCAATATCTTAAAACTACCGATATTTAAGTGAGGCCATATTGTGATATTCTGTTTAGTCATGAGCTGGACTCATATCATAAAACAGATTTCTAGAAACTTTGAGAAAAAGCAGTCACTATGCATATACCGAGTCATCTTCATCGGGTGAATGATTCCAACTGTATATACAAGAACAAGCATTGTAATATTTCGGAGACAATTTAATTCATGTATGTATCACAAGCCGCGTGATTTTGTCATTATGACAGCGAAAAAAGTTTTTTCTACAAGCGTGCGTGATTCACCCTATACCCGCACGCAATTCAGTTTGGGAAGTCTCATTTTCCCGCAGTAGGGTGGGAAAAGCTTTTCCACACTAGTGCGGGAAGAACATTTATATAATATTCTCGCAAAATATGAGTGGTGGGTGATACAATATGAAAATTTTAGTTTTTTTTTTGCAGTATTTAGTAAGCTTGTACAAAATCATTCATCAAATTGCACTATTTATTGTGAAAATGAAGAAATATTGAAAAATAATAGTTGATCAAAAGTTGAGATAGGGACATGTGAGCCGTTTTGAACAATTATGAATGGTTTAGACACAAAAAATTCTTGAACTTGGAAAATCTCGATTTCTCACACCCTATATCTCAGTAATTATAACTGCTAGACCCCAAGTATGATGGATTGTTGAAATCAGCTCACCAGGGAGAATCTCAAAATGAAATAATATATAGGGTGTTCGATTGAAAAAAGTTCAACTTCAGTGTTTTGTGATTTTTGGGGACATCCTGTATGTTTCAAAATAAGCTCAAATGGTAGCCTATGTTGACATGCAACTTCCTAGAGAGGAAGAATTCCAAGAAGATAAGTGGTTAGCTTTCTAGAGACCGAGGCGTTACTGGTGGCCCACCCTGTATATATATGAATAAAGTTATTATTATTATTATTATTATTATTATTATTATTATAAGGTAATTCGTCAATTTGGCAGGCAACAAAATTCTTATTGATACATGTCAAGTTTACTTCGACGAAAAAAAAAGCTCTCTAAGTGAATATTATTTCATTGAAATCTTGAGTTGTGGAAATATAGCCGACAACCCAATTAACACCACATGTGGTGAAAGCACCGCACGCATTTCCGATAGATATCACACTTTCGTGTTTGCCAGAGCCAGGGGGTGCGAGAGCGATATACGCGACAACACGAAATTTCATCTGGTCCCATGGGGGTTGCCTCATCAAGGGGTCAAAGACCCTGATGGTCTCGGATTTGGGTTCGTCTACGCTACTGGAACAAGGCAGTCGGTTTATTGATTATGCCATGAAAAGCGGAAACAAAATAAATAGGCCTATAATAGAATATTCGAATAATATAATTATATTATGTGATTCAAGCAAGTGGGTATATAGGGTGCCATTAGATCCAATCATCTCTGTTTTATTGAAAAGGAATATTCTCAGATATGAACATGAATAAAATGGATATACAGGGTATTTCATAATTGAATGTCCATATTGGGGAGGCGATTGTTGGGCCGATTCTATGAAGAAAGTTTCATATCAACGTATGACCGAAACGCCCTAGCTTTTGAGATACAGGGTGGTAAAGTTCTCAAAAATACCACTTCAGATATTCTAAAAAAATTTGGCATACATGTACTATGTATCAAGAGGCATCAGCTAGTGAACCACCAGTGACGATCGTATGGAATTTCACGTACCTATTTTGGCAGACATTGATGGTACGCCACTGATTAATCTCGAAATTGAAATCATTCCTGAAAGTCCCAATCATTACTAAGCCAATTTGATCACCGCAATTTTTTCAATCTGATGCACGGTTTTCGCTTAAGAAAAATAAGAAGCTTTTCAGTAAATGATTATAACAATATCGTTATCGTTAATATGACAATATCACAATGCAGAGAAATAGATTTCATTTTTTAGATCAAATTTCAGAAATTCAATTCATAGTTTATGAACTTCGTGTTCGTATTTGGTATTTTGGAATCATAAAATTTCATTGTAGTAGGCTATAGGTATCAATTTTTGAGAACTTTACCACCCTGTATCTCAAAAGTTAGGAAGTTTAGGTCATACGTTCGTATGAAACTTTCTTTTTGGAATGGGCCCAAGAATCGCCTCCTCGAATATTGATACTCAATTATGAAACACCCTGTATATATAAAGAAATACATTGAGAATGGGGAAGACCACGGATGGAAGAAATTCATGTGAACCTCTTTCAATCGACGAATCATGATTTACGTTTGATGTACAATCAATATTACGAGTTGAAGTTGAAGGAAATCGAATCTATAGCGTTTTGAAATCAGCATATTCCATTCGATATTTCCAAAAGCCAAATATGAAGGTGGAGCAGTGACGTATTAGTCCCGACTGTAGCTATCTCTTTCTGATAACTCGCCATTCTGCAGTGTTGCAGTGTGGTTGGTCAGCTCAAGGACAATAGGCGTGTTGGGACTAATACGTCGCACCAGTCACACCAATCAATTGACACCATTTCAAATGGCGCAGAAATTGTGTGTTTTGAAATAGCCATATTCACATTATTTATTCTTTTCATCGTCCTAGCTTCAATGAAATATATCAAAATTAATCCACTGGTACTTTTTCAGTATAGAGTTCAGGATGATGTCGTTTAAAAAAATCAGTGGTCTCCTCCATTCACATTCTCTGTGAGGTGAAAATATTAATCCTTCCTCGTTATATTCAACAGAAAACAACTACTTTCCTAGCTACACGCCACGACGAACATTGAATATTATATCTATTGAACAAACACGATAAGAATGTGAAAATATCATCTTCTGAAGTTGAGATTTTGTATTCTCCTACAGATAAAAACAAATATGGACATATTATCATTCTGTATATTCAACAAAGAACAACTACTTCCCTGAAATGAAAATCCTCAGAAATTGAGAATGGACATTCTCTTTCAAATTGGATAATAATGTATTGAAGTATACTTGTACAAATTATTATCATAATATTAATTTAGTTAGGTATAATTAAAATATTAATCTTGATGAGCTTGAAACTTCCAAAAATAATTCGTATAAGTGATATAGGAATATTATCTTTGACAAACAGGTTATATGACTTTGTATGTATATAAAGAAATACGAAATTTGAGAACCTTATTGGTACCCCTAAGAATGTTCTGAAAAAAAAATGTCCAATTCCTTCTGGGTTTCCTTGATGACTGAAAGGAGGGTATAATCTTCTAGAATGCACTTTTTTCAAATTCGTTTCACTCGTTTGTGAAACGTGTACAAAAATGTGTTTTTTTATATAAAATTTGGACTCGTCTCACGGACAAACGGTAAATTTTGTTATATAAATCAGCTCTGTGTCCTAGCAATATCGGTATAGATCTTTAGTTACAACACAAGTTATATTGAGTATCAAGAACAGAAAAGACCATCAACATTCAACATTCAAAGCATTTTTAAAATAATTTCCAAAAAAAAACACTTTCGCGAACAATTTCATCGGTAATAACAATGTTCAAATCAAAGGCATCCACGGCACATTGTTCCATCGTTGTATTTTGCATATTCTTCTCGTAAATAATACGTTCTGCAATATGAATTTCAAAAGCGGAATGGGATGAGAATGATGTGGCAAGATCGTGTGCACATTTTAGTTAATTGGAAGGTACCTATATATTATGCGCCTCCACAAATGAATAACGTCGGAAGTCTAAATACAGGGTGCGTCGGGTATTTACTATTACTGTCAGTGCACATGCAGAAACTCTAAATTTATAATATTATTTTTTTTTTTTTTTTCGTGAAAATAGATGTCTGAAATCGTTCCAATTCTATTGATTGCTTTTCAAAACGTATAAATATCTAAGGGCTTTGAATCTGTGTGGTCACCCGGTATAAAAAGGCTACTGATGCATCAGTGATAATAAATCTAACAACTCATTTTCAATAGCATACAACAAAAGTCCAGAAGTTGAGACACATCCTGTGGTTTATCATTGATCGAATTTTGCAACTTTCACTAGGATTTATTTGAGAATGAATATACTTGACGTCAAAATGTTATAATACTCAATTTTATTCTTGTAAAACATCCATATCAGATAACAAGATATACCTACAGTTCATTGCATGAGTGTTGGACTACCCTGTGTATACATCAGACACAATATCGGTGACAATATCGTTAACGGATATAAAACAGAGTCGATTACAGCATGAATAAACTACAATGTATTCAAATACTTATACGAGAAGGACTATGACATGATCATTTTTTTGAAATGGAAAGATGAAAACAGAGTGAATACCGTAAATCAAACTGTCTTTATGACAAACTTCCGGAAATTGGCGAGTTTATCTCATAAAAAATAATTATTAATATTTTTTATTTATTTTATATTATTTCAGTCTGAGAAATATAGTGCAAATACTCTATGGAAGGTTCATTTAGGCCGAGTATGGTTAGATTGTTCAGAAAATGTTGTCTCTTTTGTTCTCTCAAGTAAATTTCCCAAGACTCTCTAGGAAGAATGTTCTTTTCAATCGGAATTTGGGCCAATCGAAATTAGAGACAACCGAAATTTGTGCCAATCGAAATTTGGGTGAATCAAAAATTGGGTGAATAGAAAATTGGGCAAATCGAAATTTGGGTGAATCGAAATATGTACCGTACACACATATTATGTGAATCAAAAAATCGAGATATACAGTCTGTCCAAGATAAGGTTGCACAGCATGGGGATCTCGGAAACGGTAGGAGATACGAAGTCGGTTAAATGGAGAAAAAGTTGCGCATTCGGAGGCTCATACCAACAGCCTTCGAAAATTTTCAAAATTGTTTTAAGTTTTCCAGTTATATCGAAAAAAGTGAAATTTTGGAATATCTATTTCATTTTTTTTCTCCGTTATAATTAAAGATACAGAAAACTGAAAATACTTTTTCATAGCAACTTTTGATGACGTTTAACGTGGTGATACCGATTTTTCTATGCGACGTTTCGTATTCGTAGAACCATCACCAACTTTTGTTTTTCAAATACAGTCCTGATAATTCTTTCACAGATTCTGAAAGCTTTTTTTATTGTGAATTCAACCATGTATTATACAAGGTGGTTTGAATGTGTTTCGAACTATTTTTAGCCATCATCAATGTTTTTTTCGAAATTCCAAAGGAAAAATGCCATCAGTTTCACTTATTTCTGATTATTCAGTGTCAAACATTGATGGACTATAGTTATTCAATACTGAAAAGTAAAAAAAATCCACTGAATTATTCAATGCAGCGCTTCGAATTGTTTATGAATTGTATTCATATTTTAATCCGAAGGAGCTTGTCAAAATTAAATTTTTCGAACTAATTATTCCTATAAGTCTATCAATCGGAACTAGTTGATGAGGTATTAGTTTGTTGGCTAACTTTCCTTCAAAATAAGTGGAACTGATGGCATTTTTCCTTTGGAATTTCGAAAAAAACATTGATGATGGCTAAAAATAGTTCGAAACACATTCAAACCACCTTGTATAATACATGGTTGAATTCAGAATAAAAAAAGCTTTCAGAATCTGTGAAAGAATTATCAGGGCCGTATTTAAAGAACAAAAGTTGATGATGGTTCTACGAATACGAAACGTCGCATAGAAAAATCGGTATCACCACGTTAAACGTCATCAAAAGTTGCCATGAAGAAGTATCTTCAGTTTTCATGTATCTCTAATAATAACGGAGAAAAAAAAATAAAATAAAGATTCCAAAAATTCACTTTTTTCGATATAACTGAAAAACTAAAAAAAATTTTGAAAATTTTCGAAGGCTGTTGGTATGAGCCTCCGAATGCGCAACTTTTTCCCCATTTAACCGACTTCGTATCTCCTACCGTTTCCGAGATCCCCATGCTGTGCAACCTTATCTTGGACAGACTGTATATTATTGATATGCCAAAAATGATTCTTCATTCAGATTTGGTAACAAAGCATCGTTCGGGTATATTCGGAGATGGTGATGGGCGAATCGAAAATTGGGCCGAACGCAACGTATCCGAATTGCAAAATAAATTGTCATTGAAAGTTTTTCCCATAAGATACTACAACTTTCTGAAAGACACTGTATATTCAGCAGAGTATATTTAAAATAAACAGTGTAAAAAGTACTTTGATTATTTTATTCGTAGCGGTATTATTATTCTCCAACTATAAATTTAATAATTCAAAGTAAACATTTTCAGCTTGTGACATTGAGATTCAATGATAGCAAGGTCTAGTCGAAACTAGTGAGTTATCAGTTTTGTTTTAAATGGTGATTTGCAACCAAAATTTATAGCGTCGAACAGAGATAAAGAAACTGCTAATTACACTAATTCAATTATAGGAGGCAGTCGAACAGGCTGCGAATCGTCCTTATCGAATGAACACACTTAGTATAGATACACGTGAGCATTTTTACACGTGGATAAATGATAAAGAGACAATGTTATGAAACTGGAATTAATATTTTAAGACGAGCTCTACAGGGTGTCCCAATTACATGGAATAAATCAGGAGGGGTGAAAAAACTTACAGTCACAACTCCACCACATAAGCAATCATCAGCAAATTTATAAAGAGAAGAAAATCTTTGAGAAGAAATAACGCTCATATTAGTTTTTTCTACTCATTATCGATTAATCACGGAATGACGATCTGTGATTTATTCAAAATATTAAACACGTTACCATGGCAACACGATTTCTTAAACACATTACCATGGCAACAAAGTTCATTAAACACAGCTTCAGTAATTTGAGACATGTCTGGCCTGTCAATTGTAGGAACTGTCAACTGTCATTTCCGAATTTTGTATCAGAATTATTGAAACAATTTCCGTTTGTATCAGAATTCTTCATTAAAAATATATGCGAAATGTAGACGAAAGTAAAATCAAAGAGAATGTTTTGGTACTTGCAAATCTCCAAGAAGTGTAAAAATGAAGCATCCATCTTGAGAACAATTTATTTATTCTGCGCTAAGCATGACAATAAACGTGTAACAAAGGTTAGTAAGCTATGTATGTGCAATTTTGTATCAGGATTATTCAAACAATTTCCGTTTGTATCAGAATTCTTCATTAAAAATATATGCGAAATGTAGACGAAAGTAAAATCAAAGAGATTGTTTTGGAACTTGCAAATCTCCAAGAAGTGTAAAAATGAAGCATCCATCTTGAGAACAATTTATTTATTCTGCGCTAAGCATGACAATAAACGTGTAACAAAGGTTAGTAAGCTATGGACTAGACACATCTACAACCAATATCACTTATACGTGTCTCGCTGATTGCATGCAGTTGCATGTAATATGTTCTCAATTCCCATTCGTTTCGAATTATTTTGTAGGTTAGCAGGAATAGCAGGTATGTTAATGTAATTTTCGGAGTTCGTAGAAAAAGCATAGTATGTAACGCGTTTATAAACTCTTCTAGACACTCGTTTATTAAACACTCACTCCGCTCTGCTCCGCTCGTGCTTAAAATACTCGTTACTAAAAGGACGTTTATAACACTTGTTGCATAATATACTATTAAGTATTGTTAACAAATCTAAATATACCTGTGCTTTGGAAAGAATGCCAACAGTTTTGTTTAACAAGCTGAATTTCGACAGTTTATTCGAATTTGGATCTGAAACGTTCACATTTTCGTCAAGCTCATCTACTTAAAAACTATGGTTTTGAATTAGGAACGACGTAATGAGCTAGAAGGTTCTTCGCCAAACAAAACAAAGTCTAAACACAATTCTACGCGTTTCCTCAGATTCTGATTCAAAAATCCGATATGGCGCCCATAAGAAAAAACAAAGTTGAGTGTTGTAACTTTATCATCAAGAACATCATGGAAAATACGATGACAGATTCAGATTCCTAGTGAAAAAGTGCCTTAAGGATGTCCTAGTCAAAAACGTCTAGGTCTCTTGGTTTTCGCTTGAAAAATAAAAACGCAAATTACAAATTTTCGTTTTCTTCAAAAAATTCAAAAACTGAAAATGACATACCGAATTTTCTTGCAGATAAATGTTCAGCATGAAAATGCGCAACTTTTCCCTAATTTAATCGACCTTGTATCTCTTATAATAACTGAGATCCCGAAAAACGGGCACCCTGTATAGATATCAATATTATGAATGCATGCGACGAGGACAAAACTAACCATCATTTCGAAAAAATTAAACACAAAAATGGCCTTTTAATAACTTTTGCATTCAAGAATCTCTATTATTATGCCGTCATCACGCTTATTATACCGACATCACAAGGCCAATAGATGGTCTAATTTTGTGTCACGAGAATTTTCGAGCCCACTATCAGTAGGTATTCGACGAAATACAGCTTTTCGCTTTTATTATCAATAATTATTAATAGAACTTTGATCTTGGTTGTAGAATTAGTATGGTTTAAGTAAACGAAACCAAATAACGAAACTGCGTAACCTTCAACTGATAATCGTTGATAATCTTTTAGGATAGGTAGGCATAATAATAACGATTTATATTTTAACGCCAAACACATGACTGGATTAAAAATCATAACATAGTTATTTGTTGGTTTTGAATGAACAAGGCTCCATATCAAGTAAAACATCAGCTGGTGCTCAAATTCTAAACCTTTTAAGGTCTGTTTTCCCAGGGGTGCATTTTGGAACATATATGTTTATTTATAATATAGAAAGTAGGTTCTCTTTTGATTACTTTCTTTTTTATTCAGTTCCTCTTCTCATAAGCATAAGAGTGAGGCTTACGGCCACAGACATACACAGAGAAAAACAATTCTTTGAATTTAACAAATATTGTTAAATTCAAAGAAATCCGAAGTTTGAATAGGTCCAACAAACAAGCTTGGTTGAATCAAAATTTCCATTCTTTTGATTTTTCAAATAAGCGATTTTTTTGTATCTATATAATTTATTGAAAATGATATGATTCATAATTTGGAAGAAAGTGTGTATTTGTTTGAATCAAAACTATTTCTTTGGATTCATGATCAGAATTATTCATAGTGAATAAGTATAATTTGCATCAAAGAAATGAAAGCTTGAGGGAAACAAGGAAATTATTTGGAAGAAATAAATAATTATTTGTGAAGAATAAATATATGTAAATGAAATTTGTTTCAAAGAAATCAGAGCTTGACAGAAACAAGAACATTCTTTGGAAGAAACAAATGATTATTTGTGAAAAATAAATATATGTAAATGTAATTTGAAGATGTCAATGCTTGAGAAAAACAAGGAAATTGTTTGGAAGAAACAAGCTCAATAAATAATGGATTCCCTTACCAGAAATAAATTGTAGATTTGAACGAAATAAAAAATTTATTAAACTCAAAGAAATAGAATCTTCCTAAGAAGAATTTCATTTCTTAGAAAACAATACTCCTCTTGGAAGGAATTGAGAATTAACAACAAAATTGAACCATAACAAACTTTATTGAATAATAGAAAAAATGTGACAGACACACTGTTTGGGTTCGATACTACAGAAGTCAAGATACATGATGATCCTGAAGCAGATTGATCGCTGTTATTTGTATCCAACCTCGAATATTTGGCAGGTGGATCATCGGCTCTATCATCCGGTGCATCAGCATCAATAAAAATGTTTTCGGAAATCACTGGAGTATTCACATCAATGACAGACGTAGCAGATTTCTTGTTGCTCTCCTGAAAGTTTAGTATATTTCAATGCGGGAATAGATGAAATATATGCATAACAAGGAAATAAAAATTCCATAACAATGAAGTGCATTGATGACAATTTTTCATATGAAGAAAAGAGCTGTGATAATTTTTGTTCTAGTGATTACTCGAGTGATTATGTTCTTTATATAGTTACATGAAATCTCAAAATACTTATACAGGGTATATCTAAATAACACCGAAAAAATTCAAGGGGTGATTCCTGAGTTTTAATATTCTCCCGAAGATGCTAACATAGAATCAAAACATTTAACATACTAATTATCATTTGTTTCATGGAAACAAATATTTTGTTTCAAGTGAAGCTGGTGACATTTGAATTAAAGAAATATTTATTTGACTGCATGGAATCTTCCATTGAAAATCATAGAAGAATTTGAACGCCATTTCACTGAAATATTTCAATATACAGCAGATTAGAAAGTATACTTATCTACGAAATATCACACATATACCTACCTACCTATTCGTACATCCTTCTATGACCTACTAAATTGCACGGTTTGTCTTTGGATCGGTATGAAAACATCAGATAATCAACAAATCATGAAAAACTTCACGCCATTATTCCGATTTTCAAGTATGAATTACAATTCCTTACCTCTGAAAATTGGGACCAGATGACCCAAATGCCATTCTTCTGAAAAATCCATCACTACACATTAAGAGAATAGTGAAAATCTGTAAATATGCTGTGGAATTAACTATACTAAATCACCACTGTACGATACGACCCGGCCAACCACATCTTCAGAGATACAAAACGAATGCGTTATGGCGAGTCTGGTAGTTGTATACGTTTCAGACAGGGTTGCCAGATGGAGCCGGAGAGCTCGTGAACCTTTTATATTATCTGTATAAGACAAGAAATTTTTATAGTGATGAATCAAAGGATGAAGGTCTAACCCTTGCATGTCATCATCTCCTTAATTTTTCAAGTGTAAAAATGATTTGAAAAATTAACTTGCCGCTGTAAACCAGAAATTATATTATGATGTCAATTAGACATTGTAGAAAAAAGATACGAATTGACAGACGGTTTTGATGAGAAGTAGGTGCCAGGCGAGTCCAAAGGTGAGGGAAATATAATTCGAAGACCAAAATTAAAGTTTGCTGACTGGACGTTTACCCGTTTTTCAAAAATACTTGATGACCGAGCATTTCAGGTTCAAAATTTTGCTTCAAATTGCGTATCAGTCATGTTCAGAATAGGTATTCAGCTCGAGTAAAAATACAACTTCATGTTGGGTTTGCAGGAGATCCAGCCATAAAACATCAATTCTTGAAATCATGTCAAAAAGCCATTGATGACCCAAAGACAATAGCGCCTAATTTGTTGTCAGATCTGGCAACCCTGATTTTGGATATTATAGAAACAAGTCACGCCACCGAACTGAACAATAATTGAGACTTTAAGTTTTGGTTTGGTGATTTTTTCAGTCATGGGCATCGTCGATTTTACTTTGGTAGAAGAAAATAAGTCAGTTGTTTTTACTTTTTCTGGATCTGTATTCTCATTTTCCCAATCATGCGAACATTCGACTACACAACAAAAACAAGCGCATATAATCAAAGCAATATTTGATTTGGACCAAAAATTACTATATTTTGTTATGAATTGTGCTATCATTCAAACGAACAATTCCATAATGTAATTTCAATAAGCGCATTTATTCGAGATGAATGACACACTCGCTCTGTTCAAATTATATTTTTTAAATACAAATTTTTTGTTTGTGCATGACAACTATATCAATTGTTCATATTTATATCAAAATTATTTTTCGCCAACAATGTGATATTTCTGTTCAAAATAATATTTATTTGCTCCAAGTAACATTTATTTCTTCGAAATAAATATATTTTCAACTAATGCTATTGTTTCACCCAAACAAATGTCATTCAAATGAACCGATGATTTCAAACAAAGAATTTGATTTGGTTTTAAGAAATAACAATTGTTTCTCGCAAATAACATTTATTTCTTGCAAACAAATATAAGTCAAACAAATGAGATTGTTTCACGCAAAGAAACGTTTTTCTCTGTGTACCGATAAACTACGAGTAGTGGTAGCAAACATCGAAACAAAATTTTCATCCCCACTACAGGAAAAAAAAAAGGATTTGTTGCATCAACAAATTATTTATGCTTGTATTATTTTTGTTGGACTGAGCACTTTTTTGTTGAATCAAACAGCTACATGATTCTTTCATGGAAGCACCTTGTTCAAATCGAGAATGTAGTTTAATTGAATCAACAGTATAATATCAATTCCATCAAACAAAATATATGGTTATCTCAAAAACAAATTATGGCGATCCAAAATAATGTCAATGTTGATTCAACTATACACATTTTGTTGATTTGATGAAATTATGATCATTTTGAAAAGAATATATCTTTGAAACAACATACAAGTTTTCTTATTCCGATGTAGCAATGAACTCGTTTCGAACGGATCATTTGTTTGAATAGAGCAACAAAATATGTAATATCAATGAAACATTTTGATCATTCTACATCGCTCTGAAACAAGATATAGATTTAGTCATTTCAAGATTATATTTTGTCGTGCATATATGACGCCTATATTCGCTTCATTCAATTGAATTTAGCTTGATTCAACAATTCATTTTTCTCCGTGTAGCTTTAGATCCGATACGCATTACTTACTACTTTTCAAGTAGTGAAGTGGTATTTCCGAGTTTCACTACCAAGGTAGTACTCAGAATAGATTTAATTGATTGATATGTTGGGAAAAACAAAATTTCAAATCTGCATGTCAACGAATAAGAAAATTCAAGAGGGATGGAGCTGGTCAAAGTGAGACACACTGTAAACTGAGTGGATGGAGTGGCCCCATTATCTTTCAATAATTTGTCACCTTAATGAGGGAAATTGATTCCATTATTTATTCAACCTTATATATTTTTATCATTATTCAACCTTATGTTTTTATTAATTAGTCCGAGGTTATAACAAACGATGGTCATGGTGGTGGTTTTTCAGTTGTTGAGTCGAAAATGGACAGCAGTTTCAGGAAGTGAATTAATTGATATTTATGTATAATTGAAAGATGTGGTTTTATGTTAATATCTCGAATAATCAAGAACACTTCAATTCTGTACCAGCTGACAAGTCAAATTTGAAATGAATATTCCAAAGAGATACTGGTTTCACGAGGAAACGGACCTAAAACGTGATAATTGTGCATTCTGAAGAGTTAATAGGAATTTTTTCGAACAGCCGAACGAGCACGTGTTCATAATCGACGTCAATTGTTGAATTGAATCTCATTTTCTGATAACGAATGCCGATCGAAGTAATCGAATAGCGATAACAATGTTTACTGTTGAAATCTCATGGTTAAAAATGTTGAAAGGAGAACGTGCATCGCATGTATTATAGGGGTCGTCAAGAATTCTTCTCTTGACAACAACTTCTTGTCTTGTCTTGAGAAAAAGTCAAAAAATTTCGAAAATTGTCTTGACGTTTTTCTTGACATATCATTTCTTGTCTTCACTCAAGAAATTTCAAAATCTCGAAATTGCTTAATCGACCGGTGACACAGTATACATAGTGATTCCCCGACGAACTTTTTATTGCGTTGCGTGCCAGGGTTGCCATGTCGATTTTTATTTTATCAGTAGATATACCTTGTCAAAAGATTCAGTAGATTTCAGTAGATTAATTTTGTGCTATACAAATTTCTGGGTAATAAAATGAACCTATGACGTCAAAAAAATATGTATTTTTCTGCAACCGACACAAAAGTCGTCCATTTTGATACCAAAATTAGCTCTTAAATTTACGTTTCTATTACTGACACAAAAATAGGTATGTTGCTAGTTTAGCTCCTAGGAACTGAAAAGGATGTACTGGAAGTGATCAAGAATAAACAACATTGTAACGGTTGGTTATTTGGGTTGAGACGCATACCTGATTTGTTTCCGATTTCAGCAGATTTGGCATTTCATACCCATGCTGGAGATATAAATACACCTTATTATAGTTTAGTATTGGAATTATAAACATATCAGCTAAGTATTTTTGTTTGATCAGGGAAGCCTTCAAGATTCAAATACTTGCTTGATCTGTATTTCATTCGTTATTCTCGGGATGGATAACTTATTGTTTTTGAATAATCACGGCAAGCAATAGTTTTTTGTCTCAAACAACGATATTGTTTAGCTTCATTTGATTATCAAGTCAAACACAGTGTAGTATGGAGAGGAATAAATAATCACTATTATCATTGTTGATATGCTCACTAACCTAACATTTTCCACGTCTTGTTCCTATAGCTGGCACTGGCGCGGTATATGCCATTAGAGCACCTGGTCCATACACAAATATGCCACTCTGTGGTTGTATTTATATTGAAAGTACAATTCGAACATCCTTGAAAACCTAACCCTCTGGTAATGCAGGTAGAATATTCTTACCTCATGGATTATTTGTCAATATTTGTTGCATTGCATACATATGACACGGCATTGGTGGTTACTTCACATGTTTATTTGAGTTAATTGTTTCGGTTGCAGAAAAAATAGCATGATTCATTCGGATCAAAAGTGACTTTGTTCGACTCGAAAATTTTGCTTTCGCTCGGATTCGCTAAACGCTCCGCCTCGCATAGCAAAATTCGCTTGTCAAACAAAGTGTCACTTTTGATCCTAATTAAACAATCTACTATTATGTGATTAACTAACGATCAACATTAATAGGTGATTATCAGAATAAATAGGTGTTAAAATTCAAGAAATTATGAAGATCAGTGGATCAAATTGCAAATCAGTAGATCTTCTGAAAATTCAGTGGAGCTGGCAACCATGTCGCGTGCTAACACGGCAATCGGTGATTCCCCGATCTTTATTTTCGTTTTCTCACCGAAGCAAACGTCGTCGCGCACTTGCAATGATGCCAGTTTGTGAAGTGGTGGTAAAAAGTAGATTATATTGATATTATCTCTTATTTCATCATGAGTGATAAACGCACGTTTCAGCGTTTTCATTTTTAGTCAAGAAATTTCAAGATTTCTTGTTTTCTTGACCAGAAATCTTGGTATTGACATTTCTTGTCTTGTCTTGAAATCTAAAATTACTTCTTGTCTTGAAATCAAGACAAGATCAAGACAAGATCTTGAAATTTTCAAGAAGTTGGAGACCCCTGGGTGAAAATGATATTCTTTACTACCTTGGTGTATAAAAACCCGGTGAAATGAAACTCTAACTTTTGTTATTGAAAATTACACACGGGCGCCGTGATCTTGCATGTGATCCGTTTACTTCATCCATTTTCTGAAAGCCTATAATAAAATAAGTCATCCCAATTCTCTCTGTTATAAACCTTCATATTTATCTACTATAATGTATACTTGTATAGTATACAAATCGACCGACGGCCAGCTGTCATCTGTTGCATCTAGCCAGCGGCGTAGATGCTGGAGTCTCATGTTCATATACTGTTCATCGAAGAGTTGCCGATTACATGGCTAGTGAAGTGATTAACAAGTTACTTTTTGCAAACAATCTGCGTAATTTATAACTGTGTCAAAAGATTTCCGGGGAAGTATGGTGAGAAATGTCGTTGATGAAAATCATGGACAGTAACGGACCCCGTAGAACTCCCACAGACACATTATAACACGCCACTGTAAAATACCTGGCGCCCGAAAACTAAGAACACCCAAGTGTAACACTGACATAAGGGTCATATTCGATTGGCAGAGTGGTATGTGCAGTGTGCACTGAAGAGGTACGAACACCTGGTATAGTCTCTCTAGAGTCGGGATTGTGTTCATATAGGGTCGATAGGGTCGATAGGGACACTCAGTACTACAGACCTGATGGCACTGCGTGACCGATGTCCGTGAACGATTGTGGTGAATTTGAATAGTTTTGCTAATATATGGACTTATGGAATACCAGCATACCTATACTCACCTCATTTATTATAGGTATAGGGTGTCTCATAAATATACGGTTAAAAGTCAGAATTGAGTAGAATCGCATCACTGTAGAATATTTTCTGTGTCATAATTCTGTTCCTCAGAAACTCTCACAATGGGGAAGACCACTTATTTTTTGAAACGACATTATTGTGAACTCTATACTGAAAAACTACCAGTGAATTAATTTTGAATTTTTTCATTCATGCTAAATTAGAATATGTCCATTTCAAAACACACAATTCCTGAGCCATTTGAAATTTTGTCAATTCATTGGTGCGACTGGTGCGACGTCTTAGTCCCAACACGCCTATTGTCTCTGAACTCACCAATCACACTGCAACACTGCAGAATGACGAGGTATCAGAGAGAGATAGCTACAGTGCGGGACTAATACGTCACAACTCCACCATCATATTTGGCTTTTCGAAATAACGAATAAAATATGCTGATTTCAAAACGATATAGATTCGATTCCCTTCAACTTAAACTCATAATATTGATTGTACATAAAATGTAAATCATGATTCGTCGATTGAAAAAGGTTTGCACGGATTTCTTCCCTCAGTGGTCTTCCCCATTGAGTATAATCGCATCACTGTAGAATATTTTCTGTGTCATAATTCTGTTCCTCAGAAATTCTCACAATTCCTAGTGATTTCGTCATTTCTCATACCTACTAAAGATTGAGAAATTACAAAAAATTCTCAAAGATTTTTCATATTTCCTTGAAATTACTCGAAAATCCTGGAAATGCTTTTTTCATTTCGTCGTAATTTCCTACAATGTGTATACTCGAGAAATTCCTGCGTGTTGAATTCCTCGGTTTTCCAAAAACCTCAAATTGTTTACTTCTACGGTTATTTCCCCTTATCCTAATCGAATATATATATGAATACAGGGTATATCACGACGATATTACAGTTTACACTAGAATTATATCGAGAATCAGTAGTGAGTAGAGAGAAATCCATGACAATGTGCTTGCTTATATTTTAGAATACGCTCTCTCCATTTAGAATATTTTCGACAATGCAGTGTTGCTGCTTCAACTAGAAAGTAGTAGCAACATTGATATTTCAAATGGAACACCCTGCATTTTATCGCATTTTTATATTTTCCCTGAAGAGCTGATTGCATTGATGTATCACACTTGGGGTATTTCAGAAATATAGGGTGTTCAAAATCGAGATTTTTCAACTTTAGGATTTTTTTGTGTTGAAACTATTCATTATCGGTCAAAACGGCACACATGTCCCAATCTCAACTTTTGATTTACAATTTACTGATATTTAATCAGAACAGATACAGGGTGATTCAACATTCAGAATTCTGATCTACTACTGAAAATGATGAAATATTACTATGCAATCTTCTATTTTGGGTCGAATATCTCGAAAACTGTTCATTTCAGCTCAGTTGAAGATGATGCATTTTTTGAAAAAGATTGAACAATGAATTTGACGAATTGGCGTAGAAAATATGGGTCAAAAAATGACCCATTCAAAGATGAAACCATATACCGAAGTTGAATGCATTATATTCAATTTTTCTTGAGATATTGCGAAACAACCATTTATATTTCTCAACTTTAACGCCCTGTATCTCGAGAACTTAACACTTGAAGACCGTATGTCCCTATCTCAGTGATTATGAAATCACGAGGGCTATCACCTGTCAAGCGTTGTCGGTCGAATTTCGCAACACCCTGTACATCGAAAATTAGTCCTGTTCACGAAGAACCATCAATGTGTACGACTATGCAAAAATCCAAGCCTGAATTCCTTCAACCGAAAATATTCACGGAAAAAAAGGAATTGTTGAATCAAGCAAAATTTAATTGAATGGAGCAAATAAAAGTGTCATATATGCACGACAAAATATGATCTTGAAATGAGTAAATCTATATCTTGTATCAGAGCGAATTTGAAGTTTGAATCAAGCAAATATGTCTTGCATGAACTCTGGATCTTGTTCAATCAAGCACATCCATGAATTGTTTATGAAGAGATATTGAATTGGCTCAAACAAACATTTTGTTTGATTCAAAATAACAAGATATAGATTCAATCAAATATTTAGTTGATTCAACGAAATATTTGGTTGATTCAAAGAAATATTTGGTTGATTCAATGAAATATTTGGTTGATTCAATGAAATATTTGGTTAATTCAATGAAATATTTTGTTGATTCAAGAGAAACTATATATCCATTCGACAAATTGTTTTGTTGAACGAAATTCAATATTCGGGAATTTTCTGAAATATCACATCAATAGATAAACAAAACTAGGAAACTAGTCGACTCCTAACATAGATCTTTAGTCTTTACTTCTCTTTAGCTGATGGAAAACTATTTCGAATTGCTAATCATCCTAAGTTCGATTTATCCAGCTGATATTTCAAACACGAAGAATCAGGCTTCACGTATATAATGAACTCGAGGCAGGCATAGACGAGACGAAATGATCGCCATCTAGAGGCGAAAATTTGAGTTGATGTAGAATGAACAAAATATTTCATTGATATTACATATTTCGTTGCTCTATTCAAGCAAATGATCCGTTCGAAACGAGTTCATTGATACAATGATACATCGGAATAAGACAACTTGTATGTTATTTCAAAGATATATTCTCATCAAAATGATCATTGTTTGATCAAATCCACGAAATGTTTATAGTTGAATCAACATCGACATTATTTTGGATCGACATAATTTGTTCTTGAAGAAACCATATATTTTGTTGATGGAATTGATATTATACTGTTGATTCAATTAGACTACATTCTTGATTTGAACAAGCTGCTTCCATGGAATAATCATATATCTGGTTGATTCAACAAAAAATTGCTCAGTCCAACAAAAATAACTCAAGCATAAATAATTTGTTGATGCAACAAATCCTTTTTTTCCGTGTTGTCGTATCGTTATTTTAAATGGGACACCCTGTATACATGAATTTATTGTTTGGGTTGTGTTCAAAGTTTTAATATTCTTATGTTCATCGAAAGTCTACCAATATCAGGTAAAATAACTCCAAAGACCTTAGTGTGCAAGTTTCACCGGAAATTGTTGACTTCTCTAGATAACGCCCCGATCATCAAAACAATGTAATAATAATGTTTGACATGTCTGGCGAAGGGACGTTGAACTGCTATCTCAAGAACACGAATTTTATTAGTATTGATTAAAAATTGTTGTTCAAAATGAGAAAAATATTTATTTGGGAAGTGTGATTTGATTATTGGAGTTTTTGGAACATCAGTAGGTTCCATACAGGGTAATCTAATTTTAATGGCAACAATGATTAAAGCTGGATGCAAATAATGATAATTATATACCCATCTCTTTCTATAAGCATAATAAGCTCTAAGACGATTCGTTATTGAGATATAGGGCCTCATATAGGGCGTTGAAGTTTGGATATTTCAACATTGTTGATAAATATGGTTTTGCCAACAATGGATAGATAAGATTTATTTTGCCATTTTACATCAAGGTTTACAGCACGTCGATTTTTTATGTGTAAAAACAATTATTACTATTAACGTATCTACATATGGGGCTAAAAATACAAGTAAATTCAAAAAAACAAATTTTAACTAATAAACAATAAGTGGGTAGGTATAGGAACAACACAATACTGAAGATATTGAGAACAATCATCATCAGGAATATAAAAATTCGGACACACTATAAAACAGTTTCCTATATACGAAATTTCTTCAGCTTTGTTTGCAGATCATTCGAGGTGCGCAACTCTGAACTTAGCTTATTGTAAAGCTTCAAATCAATGGAATTTGATTCCGTGGGAGTGCATGGGTGTTGTCATACCCGTTGCAATATTTGAGAAAAACAGTTCAATAATATTTAATTATCCGGAAGTGCTATACGCCTCTGTTGACATATGCATCAGGGTGTCCCAAATTGCTTGATTTTAGCAGTATTTCCCTTTTTCCATAACAGCTGGAGAAAAACTGACCAAAGGGTATAGCGCTCGATTTTCGTGAAACGTCGATTGGTGAAAACCCCATTTCGATATCTCTAACCGTTTTCGAGATATAGGCGATAATTCACATTTGACCGACTTCGAAAATATGCCATTACATTTTTATTTTTGAATATTTTTCTGAACAGAAAAAACTTTCTACAGACACTTTTTGACATAGAATGAGATACATCTGCCAAAAAAATATATCGCGTATCAATTGTTTGTGCTGGAAATAGAAAAAAACTGAGAAAATCAAGCAATTTGGGACACTCTGTACATATTATTTTCCAAATTCTGAGAAGTTTATTCGAGTAGTAACATCGGAATATATTAACGAACACCGAATTACGTGATAAACCCAGTATTGCTGTTTTAATATACAGGGTGATTCAATATTTGATGTAAATATTTTAAGGACATATGGTTGAGATCAAAATAAGACTTTCTCTTTTTATAAAAATATGCCATAAAATGCACCCCTTTCGAGTTACAGTCACTGTAAGTAAGGTGCGAAAAAATAATCATCTAAAATTGTGACTAAAATAACGGATCAAATCTTCTGAAAATTGGCAATAAGCCCCTGACTTTTTGGACACTTTGGAAACTTAGATGTAAACCCAGTTTTTGGGGAGTTGGAGGAGGGTCCGCACATTTATTGGCCCAATTTTTAGGTATAAGAATAGATACTCTAACTTTAAATAAACTACTCAACACTAATTTCGTCGTACACCAAAATGTCGCCCCTGATATAATGTGAATAACTTTTTTCAGTTTGGAACAATTTGAATTTGGTTCACACTGTTCGATAGCCCAGTCTTTCAGCTATAATCTGGTACTTCATTGAAACATGAGGATATTCACATAAAATCTCTACATGATGTTTTCCGACACTGTGCAAAATTTCGGAATATTCAAAAGGCTCTCAAATGATGAAAAAAATTTTTTTCTCAACTTCGACAACAGAGGCATGAAGATGATCTCATTACCTCGAGATATTTCGCGAATCAACTTCCTATCTCTCTTATTTACAGAGTGATCTCAAAAAATCAACTTTTTGGTTTTGCAGCCATAACTTTTTTCCACGTCAACCGATTTTGGAAATCTTAGGCTCATTTTGAAGATAAAACTTCAGATGAAGAGATCTGAATATCAGAATTGACTCGAGATGGCTATCAAAGATCTAGAGTTTTCTTGAAAGTGACCCAAATCTGGAACGCCCTCCGAATCTCGGTTGGGAGGAGAATTGAATGAAAATCAACTTGTTCTCGGAAAAACAATTCATTCTGGATGCGTCCATATTTTCCTCGCTCTCAGTACTCAAGAATGTCCTTGAGAAAACACAATTGAAACATGTTCTGGCAAAAACATCAGACCTATTCTCCTCTGTAATGCATGGCCCGTAACCAACGTTACAAGAATCACAGTAAGTGACTCACAAGTCAGGTTAGACGTCGTTTTCGAATCATAAACAGATTTTGATAGTTTCGAATTTGATGCCGCATCTAACGACCGACCAGTTGGAACTGATTCCACAAATGAGGGAACAAGGGTTATCTTCCCTCCAAATCGCGGATCTGCTTGACACGACAGTCCGATCCATTCAAAGGGCTTATCTCCGACACGAATTTTTTGTTCATTACTGTCGATTCGTTCGACGCATTATTGCGACTGAAAACTTTACGTAATTGGCAAACTGTTTTCGTGATACTTCCACCATTTTTCAAATGCGTTTTCACAATAAATAAACGTTGTTTGCTTGAATACTTCTCCATATTCTTAAATAGCATGTTATGTACGTGACAACTGTTAAAAAAATCACTTTATTGAAAAAATCAAAATCCGTTACTCTTGTTGGTACACCATTTTTATGATGAGTCTCAGCTGGTCGGGTTTGTCAGTCACTCATTGTGATTCTTGTAACGTTGGTTACGGCGGGCCATGCATTACAGAGTAAAAATGATCTAATGTTTTTGCAAGAACATGTTTCAATTGTGTTTTCTCACGCACAATTCTTGAGTACTGAGAGCGAGGAAAATATGGGCGCATCCAGAATGAATTGTTTTTCCGAGAACAAGTTGATTTTCATTCAATTCTCCTCCCAACCGAGATTCGGAGGGCGTTCCAGATTTGGGTCACTTTCAAGAAAACTCTAGATCTTTGATAGTCATCTTGAGTCAATTCTGATAATCGGATCTCTTCATCTGAAGTTTTATCTTCAAAATGAGCCTAATATTTCCAAAATCGGTTGACGTAAAAAAAGTTATGGCTGCAAAACCAAAAAGTTGATTTTTTGAGATCACCCTGTAAATAAGAGAGATAGGAAGTTGATTCGCGAAATATCTCGAGGTAATGAGATCATCTTCATGCCTCTGTTGTCGAAGTTGAGAAAACATTTTTTTTCACCATTTGAGAGCCTTTTGAATATTCCGAAATTTCGCACAGTGTCGAAAAACACCATGTAGAGATTTTATGTGAATACCACCCTTATGTTTCAATGAAGTACGAGATTATAGCTGAAGGACTGGGCTATCGAACAGTGTGAACCAAATTCAAATTGTTCTAAACTGAAAAAAGTTATTCACATTATAACAGAAGCGACATTTTGGTGTGCGACGAAATTAGTGTTGAGTAGTTTAGCTTAATCTTATGGGTCATAAAAAATGTAAGAATTCGGTCTTCTGCATTTTTTTCGTTCAACTAACCTTCGTGACGTAATCGTAAATCGTAATATAAAATAACTTTAGGGGACAGGTTCGAACCAAATATTAGGACTGTAGAGTGTGTGATGTTTGATGTTGGTAGATATAGAGGTGAGAACCTTTCAATCAGACATTGCCTACCGCAGAAAACGATAAATTTGTAATAACACGTTTCAAGGCTAGACAACACTTCTACACCGAAAATATTAGAATAACAATGTTGTTATCTCGCAACGTCTGTTTTTGCTCCTCCGAATGGACCAGGCAAGTTGTTGCTGGGTTGTGGAAGGTCAGGTTGGCAAAAAAAATAGATTTGCGCACGGTTCAAGGTTGAAAAATAAATGACAATGTCACGATAATTTGGCGAGGATCAAAAACGATTTGGACAAGTAACAACTTTTTTATCGGTATATAGATAACGAGCTGGTATAATAAATACCTTTTTTACACTCATCAACAAAGTCTAGGAAAAATCGACAACATTCGAGTTTATTAATATACCTAGCAAAGTCATTTCTTTCCAATGCTATTTTTCATGAGAGGCTCATACTATATACAGTGTATCCCCTCGTTTTAAAGCATCGGTTGTGATTTGACAAATTTGTTGACTAAAATCAACACATCCTTTCGTAGTCAACTTTGAAATATGTCGAACAACACCAAAACTTGACATGTAACAACCTGTAGTTTTTTTATTTGGAGAGATGAAAATTTGAAATTCACAAGGGTTATATTATCGATGTAGGCGCTTCCCTTGAACTTAATGACAAATTTTCTTCAACCACCTGTTTGATTGGGAGTAGACCCAACTTTTTTTTTTAAACGGTACCCTGTATATTTCTGTGTTTCTTATTTGCCTTGAAACTATCTATTCAACTATGTATCACAATTTGATATTCGTTCATTAATTGGCTGTTAAACTGCATTTTATTGAAATACATGAAGTTGGCTGTGACCCGAATACAATGACATTTCGATGTTTGATAGGCTCAGAAATCCAGAGATCATTACTTAGTTAGACGATATTATCAGAATATTTTCCATACCCTAATCGGTCCCAGTAGATTGCCAATAATTTCATTGAGTTTGAAAAAAATCATCCGAAAATAACTCACGATATTAGGACGTTACATCAATTATTACAACAATTTCAGTTCCATGTATCCAAATGGATGATCATATTGTGGCTACATGGCAAAAATAAAAGACATAGTTTCTTCACAAGTAGCAAAATGAAAAAAGTTTCTATCTTTTTAAACGCAATGAAATTAAATGCAATCTTCTGGGACCGATTAGGGTATGGAAAATATTCTGATAATATCATCTAAGTAATAATTTTCGGATTTCAGAGCCTATCAAGCATCGCAATGTCCATTGTATTCGGCCACAGCCAACTTCATGTATCTCAATAAAATCCAATTTAACAGCCAATTAATGAACGAATATCAAATTGTGATACATAGTTGAATAGAGAATTTTAAGGCGAATAAGATAGGCTACAGAAATATACAAGGTGTCATTTGGAAAAAAAAAGTTGGATCTACTTCCGATCAAACAGGTGGTTGAAGAAAATTGTCATTGGGTTCAAGGAAAGCGATATCATCGATAATATAACCCTTGTAAATTTCAGTTTTTTATCTCTTCAAATAAAAAAATTACAGGCTGTACCATGTATCCTGATGGGTCACCCGGTATAGAACGGCAAAGCGTTCTTTGCCAATGGAAGTATTTCCAAGAACCCCCAAAAGTTAATAAAATAACACAATACCTACCTCCTGTCCCTATCCTCCCTATAGGTACGCACGATGTTCGACGAACATTATTGGAATTTCCTTTCGTGCGTTCCAAGAGACAACAAAAAATCAACGGCATTCGCGTAGATACCTACTAATTTCTAACAGGGTATTTCGCACCAATAAGAAGGAAAAGCTCAAATGAAACGATGAAAACAGTAAATATTTTCAATGTATTGCAAACAATAATACAAATCAAAATTACGTTCGAACAATGATAAAGACATCTTGTGCTATTAATCGGTATATTATTCCACAATAATTATTATCTGACGCAACACCTCTAGTGTTTCAAGCAGCATGGCGTACACTCACGATTTCAAATGGCCCCACAGAAAAAAATCCAGAAGGATTAGATCACGTGACCTTGGTGGCCATTGGCCGGGACTTCTCAAACCAATACAATGCTGATAGTTCTGTTGAATCTCAATAGAATTTCGAAAATGATGTACAGTCGTCTTCAGAAAACATGTCGCACATGGACGATGATCGCAGTCTTAATAACTCCTGCAATAAGATCGCTGACACCGTCCAACCACGACATGATCTCTGAAGACAACTGTACCAGTGCATTTGCTGAGGGAAATTCTATAGTAAACTGAGCATTTGATGATTGATGAATCATTTTAGCTTAATATTTTTTGTATTTTATATTAACTCTTGATGAACCTGCTTTGTTCGTCTAGTATCCAGTTGATGATAAATTGAGGATAAACCAGTTTAGTAATTTTTTCAAAAAAAACTATAACTATATGATGTCTTACCAAAATATAACTTGTTGGATTTGGAATATAGTGCTAGAATTCACTATAATTTATGTGATCATAACTAGACATGTATTTGAGTTCCGATCAATACATTTTCTATCTTATTTTGTATTATTTATACTAAAATGTAGTACGTATTGCGTGATAATACCTATTCTGGTAGTCATTCCAAAATTTCAAATAAAACTAAATTTTTCATTCTTCAATTCAGTTCAATGAATCACCTATGTATATATGAGTTATAAAAATAACACATTTTTTTGTGGTTTCAAAACATTCTAGGAGATACCTACTTATACTTTAAAATAGAATATTTGGAATTTTGTCAACTTTATAAAAATATATATCCATTCTATTAGTTCATAAAACTGTGAAAAATTTGAATGGTTCCCCTTTTAAAATTCCACAGATAATTTGAAAATCCGTGAGACAAAGGAATATATTGTGAATTACGATTTGAAGTTTTTTGATTTCGGGAAAATTGTTCTATCTTGCTGAGGTTCTAACCATGGTAATTTTCGAAAGTTTTCTTCTCTTACTTCGGTAATTACACTGGACGTTTAGATAAGCAGAGAGACACGTGCTTTTTTTACAATTCAATCAATTCTGATTAACTTATAATTCTCCATTGTACTTTATATCTATTGTTATGAAACCACAATGCACACAGTACACCTTGAATACCAAATGAAAACCCATTTATATCTCCCGAATAGCAGACCAGTGCTAAAGCCTTTAAAAATGGTATAAGAGTTTCATTCTACTATACATTTTTTTGATTCCAAAAATTATCGAGCCTATATTCGGATTCCGAAAAAATAAACAAGGCAGGAAACAATTGCAACAATATCGTCGTCAGTCTACCACGATACATCTGAAACCAATAACGATGTATACAGAGTGTTAGTTGCCAAATCATAATAGTATGCACTACTCTCGAACATAATTAACAACTAGTCCTCTCTTTCCGTGCTGAACCAAAAACACGAAACCATTTTCTGCGAATGTTTCAACTGTTTGTATGTCCAAGCAACTATACATATCGAGTTTTGACATGAGCACGAAAGCTCTATTTTTTTCTTCTTTCATATTTGCCGTTGAGAGGAATTGGAAATAGTTTTGGCATATTTTATAGAGATTCTATAGAAGTCAAAATATATACAGTATGATGCAAATGTATGGAATAAATTCATTATTTCAGAAATGGGCGACATTTGAAGAAATTCCAAAAACACGTGTTTTAATTTTTGAAGCCTCTTCTCATGACATTCATACGAGGGATGTTACGTCACTGGTGTAGAAGTAATGACGTAATGGACGATTTTTTCAAATACAAGCAGGGGTCATGTGACACTTCGTTTGGAAGGTCTACTGATCGTCTATCCAACAGTCAAAATTTTGCATAAGAATATTGCAATCAGAATGGATTATAATTTGGTTAACTGAATCTTGCAGAGGTCTGCTACTGAGAATTGAACATCGAAGGGTTGTCTAGTTGAAAAAATACACAATAAAAAAAGTTCTGAACTCTAGTTTTTTGTTTTTTTTCGGAGGTCGTCTTGTTTTGAAATGAATTTATTCCATACATTTGCATCATACTGTATATGAATGCTTGTTTTGCTATGGTGAATGCTATATCATCAAAAACTTCTTGCTACTCTAAAGTTGATTCCAAACTGAATAATTCATTCAAAATTGGATTAGCTTAATGTATAGCCAACTTATAATAAGTATATAGGTATCTTTAATGATACGATTTAATCGAAATTGGAGGTTTGATTGGTCTCAAAATGTATATTCTTATGAACTCATGTTTTATCCCTCCTGAATAGTAGAGAATTAAGGCAAGTAAACATATTTGTATATCGTATATATTATTTCAAATAATTCGATGGAAACAAAAAAAAAACTTCTTTTTCGAATTAATATATAATTATGTTCACATGCATGGAGTATAGTAATTATTCAAGAATGGACTTTTTGTGGATGGCGATATTCGATAATAGTCTTCATTTGGCAACTTTGGCATTTTTGAAACTACCATGAATTGAAATTTTGAATTTGTCACAAGATGTGCCTAAATTGAAATTGCCAAACTTATACCTTATACAGAGACTCTACAATATGAATTATATATTCAAATACACATGTAAATAGTGTTTATGTGCATCGCAGACAGCATTTTTATTTATCTACCTACTTATGTTACAGGTTGAAATATAGTTTTGTCAACATGTTGAGTCTGGAAATGAATTTGCATATCATTTAGTATATCCATGAACCTTATACTCTATCCAAAAAAATAAAACGTAGCATGCCAATAATTCTGAATAAAAGAAAAAACAACGAAGCTATTATTCAAAAGTTGTTCTCTGAGCAAAATGGAAAAACAATGGTGTTATTTTCATCTTAAAAAACAGGACGAAAAAGAGTCTCTAATATATTCGTGGAACATAGTGCGTATATCGTACACATATCCAGGACGGATAAGGTGAGTAGGTAGACATCGTAATTTGTTTCTAACTTTTGGATGTTATCAGTTCTACTGAAGAATTCGAAAGCTTTGCTATCATATAGATATACGAGTTTTGGTAGGGAGTTGATCGACATTTCTCGAGGTTGACGATAAAATGTGCTGACTGACCGTGTCAAGTTCGTCTGACTGGAAATGCTAGTGATGGAATGAATTGAAAAACATTTTTCGTGAAAGTATAGAACAGTAAAAGTCGCCAATGTTTCTTGGGAGTAAATTAAGCGATCATGGAAAGGTCATAGAAACCACAAAGAAAATTATACCTTGAATCGCCTCCGCATTTCCCAAATTGAAAACAATGACCTTTGAGCGCAATAATTGCGAAGGTCGTTTTATTTTGGCAGTGAATCTGGATGAAAACAAAAGCCAAAAACATGTTTATTAATATATTACAAACAAAGAAAAGTCACCCACCGAGAACAAAACACCGATTCTCGAGAGGAAAGCAACAGAAAAACAATGCGCTACAATGAAATTTCCTAGAATATTGAAATGCAGTCTGAAAACATTTATATATTTATTATACAAAGTGAGATTTTAGTGAGAGGTTTGAGATCTTGTCTCACGACATTTATTTCATAACCCCTAAATGTTTTTACATATAACAAACAAATCGAGAAGGCAGGCACAAAAACAAAAATTGTTTCGACACACGCATCCCACACTAGGTATGTCATTTTTATTTTTCTAATCCTGTAGAAAATACTATAATACGCGAATTGAATATCTGTTAACGATTCATTGATTTTGTTCATTTTGATACGGGTTCTCATTTCGCAACATTTTCTGACCAATAGAAACACGTATAAGACATTTATTATTATTATTATTATTATTATTATTATTATTATTATATACTTTTCATAAATAAAACGAAGTGTCGACCTAATATAAAAACATGCATACTTCGAAATAATCGAGTTTCTACATAGTTGTTTGACATCAGCAATATTCTTTCATGGGAAAATCATGTCCGATCATTCGCGAGAGCTGTTTCACCAAAACTCAGATTTTTATCCTCAACAGCTTCTCATGATCTACAGAGCACAAATACGGCCAGTTTTAGAATACTGTTCTGACATATTATGGGGTTCAACACCCAAACATACGCCGATGCTCTTAGATTCCATCCAACGGAGAGCCATCCGCCTGGTGGGTGTTGCCACACTCACTAATACTTTGACTTCATTAGAACACCGTGGAAAAGTCGGCGACCTTCCACTTTTCTATAGATACTTCCACGGGAAATGTTCCTGATATATGATATCATTCCATCACTAGCAATACCAGTCAGACGTACTCGATAGGCCCAGTCAGCGCATTCTTTCGTTGTCAACCTTGAAATATGTCGTACAACACTCAACTCCTTCGTCTATAAAACTGTAAAGCTTTGGAATTCTTTGCCAATGGGAGTATTCCCAAGAACTTATTTATATATCTCATCTCATTATCCTCCTTGATGATGGCCATAATAAGCTCGAAACGTATTAAAACCATGATGTGTAGCATGTCGTCAAAATCAAAATATCAAAATGAGCTATTCGAATCTGATATCGAGATATCAGGGCCGTATTTGAAAAAATGAAGTTGATGTTTGTTGGGTAAAGATGAAACGTACACGGAAAAAAGGAATTGTTGAATCAAGCAAAATTTAATTGAATGAAGCTAATATAAGTGTCATATATTATATGCACGAAAAGTTTGAATCAAGTGAATATGTCTTGCTGAACTCTGGATCTCATTCAATCCAGCACACCCATGAATTGTTCATGAAGAGATATTGGATTGGATCAAACAATCATTTCGTTTGATTCAAAAAATCAGGATATTGATTCAATCGAATATTTAGTTGATTCAATGAAATATTTGGTAGATTCAATGAAATATTTGGATGATTCAATGAAATATTTCGATATTTGCATTCGACAAATTGTTTTGAACCAAATCCAGTATGGATTCAAGAATTTTCTGAAATTTCACATCAATAGAATAAACTGAACTAGGAAACTAGTCAGCTTCTAGTACAGATTTCCAGTCTTTACTTCTCTTCAGCTGATGCAAGGCTATTTCGGCTTGCTAAGCATCCTAATTTCGATTTATCCAGCTGATATTTCAAACAGGAAGAATCAGGCTTCACGTATATACTTAATTCGATGCAGGCATAGACGAGGTGAAGAGATCGCCATCTAGTGGCGAAAATTCAACTTCATGTTGAATGGGCAAAATATTTTATTGATATTACATATTTCGTTGCTCTATTCAAGCAAATGATCCGTTCGAAATGAGTTCATTACTGCATCGGAATAAGAAAACTTGTATGTTGTTTCGAAGATATATTTTCATCAAAATGATCATTATTTCATCAAATCAACAAAATGATTATAGTTGAATCATTGTCGATCTAAATGAAAACCTAGTAGGCGACCTAGTACGCGAGGAGGTACAATATTGTCTGTTCTTTGAATCAAAATCTGTCTGCCTGTCAAGTGGCGCTGGCATCCTGAAAATGGAAAAAGCTCATTTGTTTCTGTCAAAATAGACCATATTAGGTTGATATTGTCTTCTTCTATTTTTTTCCAATATGTTAATCAACCACAGATGTGCTTTCCATCATTGACGTGATATTCGATACAAAGGCGATGAAGAAGATTCTTTCATGAGATTGAGATGTCATAATCAAAAAATTATTTTCTGACAGTTGTCATTAACTTATAATTTCGTCTTTGTGAATATGTTCAACTTTGAATTCGTATTCTTGAAAATTACAATTATTCCTAATTGTTTCTTCTAGTATTAGTTTTCTATTGCAGTTTGTTGATTGGTTTGTGAGTGCGATTGTGTTATTTTGCAATGTTATCTGAAAACTTCGCACTCCAGGAGGTGGAGGTGTAAAATTATCAAGACCTGGTTTCTCCTATCCCCACTGTTGTGAATTTGAGCCTCAAATCCTGAGGCATCAATGAGTTTATGCCATATTCATTGGATTGCAAGGTGAAATTTTTTTCTTAAATCGTATAATATTTGAAACTTGATGCATTGATATTTCAGGAATGGGAGTTTTTGAAGTGAGCGAACATGATACTGTATGTTTCCAACATTTTAAGGGAACTGTTTCTTGCCAATGAAGAATTGGAAACGGTTTTGGAAGGAGGGTTCGGTTCCAAGTTTGTTTAAGGAAGGTATATATAAATAAAATGATATTTAACAAGTTCCTACCTATACAAACTTTTTGTAGCAATCAGCTTATTAGTTTCTACTTGACTAGAACTATATAAGTTTCAGTATAAAAATTACCAAGAACTTGACTTTGGTACCTCTAAAAATTGTTCCAGTCAATTGTCATTGAATTCATTTCAGAATGGTACAGAACATTGAAACTGGGGACAAAATAGATATCAAATATTTTTATAGTTTCAGACTCATCAATGTAGTTTGGAATATGATGCTGAAGAGAAACTCCTTCCTTAAGGAACACGACCTGAAGATGAGGAAGCATCTTAGGAGGAAACGGGCATTTGAACAGATATTATAGAATGATAATAAATAATAATAATGTTTATTCAAAATTTTGACAATATAAATTAAAAAGTTATACATATTGGTATTGAATATTCCTATGGTTTAATTTGTGGCAATTATAGACACATCTTCTCATATTTAGTGAAGTTAGTGGCTTCAATAAGATGATTTTATAAAAAATAATCATTGTTCAGCAAAACATATATTCAACCTAAATACTTACCTTTGGTACAATATATAATGTTTTCAAACTTACCTGTCAATAAATCTGTACAACAATAAACAGGGTATCAGAGGAGAACATATTATTAGAATAAAAATTGCAATAATTCTTCATAATTATATTCAATTTATTAAAAAAATATAATTGTATTGTCATTCCTACATATAAAAGTTATTTTCCAATAAAAAAAATTCTAAATATCCCAGCATCTTGATATTTTGAGTTTGGAGCAGAATATCCATAAAACATTGATGAAATAAACAGATTGAGTCTAACCTTATTGCTTCTATATATTCATTTCAGATGGTAAATTTTCCATTCTGTTCTCAAACATCATCATCCTTCTGGTACATTTTTTCTTCTAAACATTACTCACATAATAATTCCTCATGCGATTCTTCCACATCAATCTGTTTGTATCACTCATAGTTTTTCGTTTTTCAACTGAAAAGCTATTCATGTAGGTACTCTTCGCTGTAGGTAGGTACCTGAAATTTTCAAGTATAGTGAATCCGATGTGTACATAGTTTACATAACTAAAGACATGTTTTCACTGCAAATAACGGAATTTCATGAATTATACAGGGTGTTTCGAAATTCGACCGACAACGTTTGACAGGTGATAGCCCTCGTGATTTCATAATCATTGAGATAGGAACATTCGGTCTTCAAGTGTTCAGTTCTCGAGATACAGGGCGTTGAAGTTGAGAAATGAAAATAGTTGTTTCGCAATATCTCAAGAATAATTGAATATAATGCATTCAACTTCGGTATATGGTTTCATCTTTGAATGGGCCATTTTTTGACCTGGAAGCCATTCCGGACATTTTGTCCAGTGGTGCCCTACAGGGGGTTGTGGCATTTTTTCCTTCCATATTTTCTACGCCACTGATTGAATTTCGATTATTTCCAATTCCTCGAATTCATTGTTCAATTTTGTTCAGAAAATGCATCACCTTCAACTGAGCTGAAATAAACAGTTTTCGAGATATTCGACCCAAAATAGAAGATTGCATAGTAATATTTCATCATTTTCAGTAGTAGAAAATTGCAAAAATATTTTTCTGGTGTTGAGTAGATTAGATACTATTCAGATCTCATTCCATAGCTGAACAGAAATAGTTATTCCACACATGAAGAGAAAACAAAAATTTTCGTAATTTTTTACTACCGAGGAAGATGAAAAATTACTATGCATACTTCTATTTTGGGTCAAATATCCCGATAACTGTTCATTTTAGCTCAGTTGAAGGTGATGCATTTTTTCAACATAACTGAACAAACAATTCGAGAAATTGGAAATAATTGAAATTTCATCAGTGGCGTAGAAAATATGGGAGGAAAAGTTATCACAACCCTCTGTAGCGCATCTCTGGATAAAATTCTCGGAATGTCTTTCTGGTCAAGAAATTAATCAGTGAAAGATGAAACCATATACCGAATTTGAATGCATTATATTGAATTATTCTTGAGATATTGCGAAAAAACTATTTAAATTTCTTAACTTCAACGCCCTGTATCTCGAGAACTGAACACTTCAAGACCGTCTGTCCCTATCTCAGTGATTATGAAATCACGAGGGCTATCACCTGTCAAGCGTTGTCGGTCGAATTTCGAAACACCCTGTATAGTAACTTATCAAAAATATAGAAGGAAATAAGCAGCCCCTACCTTTCTGCTTGGCTTGCATGTCGAAAAAGTGTGAAAGCACTGATGAGTTTCCGAAGTTCCCACAGTTCCAACTTAAATTCAAGTTGCATCATAAGTCAACCTAATACAGCATTGCCTAAACATCTCCCTGCTTCCATTCAAGTATAGGTAGATGGTTTTCATACTTGATAATATCTTTCATGATAATGTTTCATTTTTGGGTTTCAACATGACAGATTTTTATTTACAAACTTGACAGGACCATGAAAAATGTTTGGGTTAGGAATAAAAAAGGAATAACTTAGTTTACTTGGTTCACATTGATGTCTCTGTACTACTGAACGCCTTCATTTATTTTTTCAAAGAACAGACAATATTATGCTCTCGCCTACTAACTACCTAACTAGGTTTCCATTTAGATCGACAATGGTTGAATCAACATCGACCTTATTTTCGATCGACATATATTTTATTGATGGAATTCATATTATACTGTTGATTCAATTAAACCACATTCTTGATTTGAACAAGCTGCTTCCATGAAATAATCATGTATCTGTTTGATAACATAAGATAATTCAAGCATAAAAAATTTATTGATGCAACAAATTTTTTTTTTCGTGTATGCCAAATTGATTATCATCGAAAGTTGCCACGAAGATGTTTCTTCAGTTTTGTCCTAACTTCATATTCAACGCCAGAAAAAATTAAATTGAAAATCCGGAAATTCTGTTTTTTTAAATAACTCAAAATCGAAAAGTCATAGCAGCGATTCAATTGACCCTTCAATAGCGCAATTTTGTTCCCATTTAACCAAATCTCTTGTAGTTTCCCGAGTTGCCCATACTGGCCTACTTATCTTGGACACAGTGTATGTTCATGCTTCTTTTCATGCTGATGCGACTAAATCTGGTCCCTTCATTCAAGTAACAATCAATCTATAAATTGAACGACCCCATTCCATCCAATAATGACCAATCGTTTAAGAAGATGCCGAATCGGACGTTATAGCTTGTATAAAGGCTACAAGCACATTAAATAAAGTTTTATTATTTTCAATTTGTGAGGAAAACTTTCGTAAAGGCTGGTTGTGTTTATCATCTTAATATTGTTTTTCTGCAATCGATTCACAAGTCGTCCATTTTCGTTCCAAAATCAGCTCTAGAAGTTTACCTTTCTCTTACTGACACAATAAAATGATTAGTATGCATGTTGCTAGGCAACACATTTAATATCTAGGAGCTAAAGTTGAAGTTTAACTCCTACGAACTAAAAGTGTGTCGAATGTTAAAATAGTGGTGAATTCACTTATATTTCATTATCAAGATATCAATTATTTCGATTGCTGAAAAAATAGCATGTTTCGGATCAAAAGTGACTCGGCTTCGCGGTCGCTCCGCCTCTCTAACGCAAATATCGCTTGTCAAACAGAGTGTCACATTATTTGATCCTGATAACACAATGTACTATTCTCGATTTCAGCATAAAGCAAATGAAGAAAAGTGATTTCAATCTGGGTATGGAGGTCCACCGCATACCGAAGGTATACAGGATGTCTGTACAAGATGCAATCACAAAAGCCTGCATCAACTAAATCACAGCCGGACTAAATTGTGAGGATATAGCCGAATTCACGCCCAAAAGTTGATAGTTGAAGGCCGAGGGGGGTCCAGACCCCCATGGTTCAATTACGCCACTATGTATCTCTACGAGATCCCGAAAATGTGAGAGGTATATAATTAATTATAAGCAATAAAATATGGTTCTTCTAAAATTAATAACTCACCGTATGTAAATGTTCTAGTGCTAAAATAATTTCTCCTATATAAATACGAACTTCATCTTCAGTGAAATGTTCTCTTTGGTACAAGTGTGTGAATAGTTCTCCACCGGCTACATAATCTGAAAAAAAAAGACTTAAATTAATCAAAAATTGAACCACTGAACAATTTTTTTGGGATTTTCTCTTCTCGTTTCTATGAAATAAAAATATGAATATTATTTCGATATGTAGTAAGGAAAAATCGGATGATTTGCCCCAAAATGTCACTGCGTTTAATACACCTTGTGTAAGCAATGATGATAATTTGTTTGCTGGCCAATCAATAGTATAGGTATATTGATAATTACTGGATTTTTCATTGATACAATTCGTATAAGAAATAAAATAATTTGATGCGGGTAATTCCCAGATTATTCTTTCATTGTCCCATTCTGCTATACTGGAATTTCCTATTCACGAGAAATTAATAAATTCATAGTTATCATGTTTTTCTGGAATATTGAATTGTTAGTTTGTTGATTAAAATATTGATATTTTTCTATGAAAATGGCATACACATTATTCCAATGATTTGCTGACGCATGAGTACGTAAAGACGCGGTCAGAGTCACGAGACTTCGTTAGATTTTTTCAAATAATCGCTGAAAATAGTCTTATTTGTTCGAATTTCAAGGAAGTTTACTAAAAAAAGTTGTTTCTATCCCAATGTTACACATGTGTCACGAATTTGCACGTTATATTACAACTTTTATTTCTTGATATTTTTTGAATTCTTCTAATTATTGTAACTTCGACAGAACTGTTCCAAACTCTGGTAAGATACGTGAAGTAGTTTGATGATATTTAGATAGATGCCTTCGGCAACATTTTAGTACTGAAAAAAATCAATCTTAATGAATTTCGCTCCTGAAAGAGAGACCGGTACATTTTTGCATCAAACATAACAGAAATTAGAAGCAGGGGAACATTATTTTCAGAAGAGAATCATGTTTCTGTTGATAATTAGTGATTGAAGTTAGTAGCAAGATGGAGCTATACTAGAATCAGTTGATTTTTTTTCATATTATACACACATTTCCTAGAAATTGAAAGAATATCTAAAACTAGAAGTTGTCAGAGAACGTCCAAGTTCGAGATACATAAAATATGTGAAATTGTAATTGAAACAACTTTTCCCAGTAGATTTTTTCATGAAATTCAAAGAAACAAGCCTATTTTCAGCTATTAGTTTGTGAAAAATGTAACTTGACATGGTTCTAAGAGAAAACTTCGGAGAAGACTATAATAGGTCTATTAACAAATTGAGATCCAAAGACTGCGCTATTTTATAAATCTTGAGCAAATCAACATCTTTGTCAATGCCACTATGCCATCGTATAGATATCGTTTCATCAATAATCAGATGACTAATTTAGATTGTTGATTTTCACAGAATAATTTTATCATAAAATCATTGACCTTGGCTAACTGTAATGCAATAACCTTGGAGGAAGATAAACAAAATCGTGCACTGTGTAATAGTTACTTATCTCGGTGGGTACCTAAACTATGTTAATTCAACACTTTGAAGCGAGATCCTCTGTATTTTCTGTAAACTCAGCTATACAAGGTGTCTCTGGTTCAACTCGTCTATATTTGACAATCGATAGCAAAAAAAAAGATTAGAAATTCTGACGTGTGTCCAAGAAAATTTCGGCAGAAGTGGACCAATAGGATCACAACTAAATTGGTGTCCGAGTGTAGATGTGCCTTAGGAAATATGGCAAAAACTAGGAAAGTCAGCCTCATGTGGGTTCCAGTACACTTTGGTATCCCGGGGAACGAGGAGGCAGACAGACTAGCCAAGATCGGGTCAGGAACGACACCCATTGGACCAGAAACGATATTGGGAATACCCAATAGTACGGCTTTGTCCTTCATGAAGGAAATGCTACAGAGGCAGTTCCTTGAAACATGGCGGGACACACCAGGAATGAGACAATCAAAGCTCCATATAAAGGAACAGAGGAGACATTCAAAAAAAAAAATCATTCGTATCAGTGATATGGGAATTATATCTCTCACAAACAGGTTATATGACTTAACTCGAGTAAAACTTATTTCGGATATCATATCCTCATCAGTCACCTGCAGTCCAGTTATTCTTTCACCCATTCTTCATGATATACATAATTT
Source organism: Phaedon cochleariae (assembly GCA_918026855.4). NCBI lineage: Eukaryota > Metazoa > Arthropoda > Insecta > Coleoptera > Chrysomelidae > Phaedon > Phaedon cochleariae. The sequence continues at coordinate 30,808,911 of OU896719.1, forward strand.
TCATCTCCCTATAATATAACTTAAACTATAATAATAGTTTTCATTTCAATACTGAACATATTGGTAAGTTATATTTTTATATCATAATATACATCATATTATTCTATTCGATTTGAATAATATCAATTCTCAATTTCAGAGGATTTTGATTTTTCATGCTCTCTTTTCGAATATTCAACAGATATAATTCAATGTTCGACGTGGCAAATAGCCAGGGAAGTAGTTGATTTCTGTTGAATATTCACAATGATATTATAAGCATATCTTTATACGAAGGAGAATGCTAATTATCTACTTCAGAAGATTTTGTTTTCAAATTCTTATCGTGTGTGTTCAATAGACGTAATTCGATATTCGTCGTGGCATAGAGCCAGGAAAGTAGTTGTTTTCTGTTGAATAAACCGAGAAAGAATTAATATTTTCATCACATGGAGAATGCGAATTAATTTTTTCGTGTTCATAAATATACCTGAGAATATTTCTTCTCAATACTTTCACCCAAGAATTCAGAATTTCTTTCCACGTCCTGTATGATGAATTTCAATTTATCATACATACAAAAAAAATTAAATTTAATTTTTTTTTTTCCGGTCACAGAAACAACACTTTTAACAATATGTATGAAAGAATTTCTGCAGAAGACTGTGTTCTAAGCTACTGCGACATTTTCACTAATGATTACGAATGGGTAAGACAATTAGACATATTCTTCAGCACGCAATCGAGAGCGGTAGTCGGTAGTCACATGTTTCTCTCTTAACACAAACAAAACAAAACGAGTTTCATGCACGATGGTCTTCTTAAACTGGTTAATAACATATTTTAGAAGGATAATAACCATAGTGGTACACCATAAGGCGCACTTTTTTCTCTTACGGATTTCCTGACGCACTAATTAACCCTTTCGGTCCCGATTTTTTTTCATTCGGAATGAAATAATGAAATTTGGTACATAATATCTTTATTTTTTTTTGATGATTTTCAGTTTTTGTTAAAAAATCCTATCTCTACCCAATTTTGACATTTGATATGTACACTGTAGTGTACACTAGGACTTAACGGTATCATAACACCCGATGCAAAAAAATTAAAATACTATGAATCTTTATGATTTCTTGAAATATTAGCAATAAGAAATTTCAACTACTTATTGAGTTTTTATTTTTTAGTATGATATACCAAAAAACAATTTTGTTTTTTCGCAATACATAAATGTACATTACATTTTTGACACATATTATAAGTTCTGCTATTACATTAGGGGAATTTGCAAGGGGATGCGATTTTATCATCAATTGTAGGTGAATGATTGTAGCCATCTAATCTGACTTCATCCACAGGCTGTACTTCCTACCAATGTCAAACAAACCTTCTGGTAAATGAGAATCAATCTCCCACCCCTCATCATCTTCGCTCAGAATGTCAAGGTCTGAGTCATTGTTTTCCGAATACTCAACAAGCTCTCCATATGAAAGCGGTCTTTTACTCATTTTGATGAAATAATAGTGAAAAAATACCCTATTTATAAACTCTCAAGATCTGGGTTAGGTATATTTTCTCACTACACCAAGACCCGATGTACACGATAGTGTACGAGTCTATATTTGGTGAGAAATCAAAAAATAAAATCACCGAAGCACTAACTAAAATTTCAGACAGTCTGTTTGAACTGTTGTTTATAACTGAAAAAATATACTACTCTAATCATCCAAGCTAACAGGGACAAAAAAAATACTGAACAGATTCCTTCTTGTCGATTACGCTGGAAACAGGATTCCACGACAATGAAATCTGCAATTTTCATTTCTGTACCCACAGATGGCACAACACGTATTATAAAGTTATTACGATATACACTCTGGTGTATGCTGGGGCGCAATAGTCATAAACAAGATATATTTTGTCTTAGAAGAGATTTGAATTGGCGTACACTACAGTGTACGCCAGGACCGAAAGGGTTAAAAACCTGGAACTGATTCTAATTTGAACATCCGTTATAGAAATTGCCTCTGAATCTGATTGTTATGGAGTACGTTCACCGATGGTCGTCCACTATATGAGAGGTCGAAGACAAACTCTAGGCCAGTGATTCCCAACCGGTGGGTCGCGACCCCCTTGGGGGGTCACGATGTACAGTGTGTCCAGTTTTCGATGCTTTTCCCTGATATCTCAGTTATCTTTGGAGATGGTTTTCGCGGTCCTGTGCCACTTTTTTGTGAAACTTAAGATGGCCCAATCAGATTTTGCAAGACTGTTTCCGTTTATGAGATACAGGGCGATTTTGAAAATTTATACTTTTTGGACCCCCTCTATATCCACGAACAAAAATGTCAAATCAAAATATTATCGCATAGAGAATTTCACACATAATCCAGTGGCGCACTAAAATTTTTTTTTCGGGGTATGGGTTTGGAGATACGACTCAAACTTATGATTTTTTAAATGCTCATAAGCTCATTGAATTCCTTATTTTTTTGTCTTCAAAATGATATATAACGAATGAATATAAAGTTTTCAAAATTGCTCAAAATCACTAGAATATTGAATTTTGATAGTTGGTTATGGATTTTTCTTACAAAAAATTGAAGAAATATTTCTTTAAATTTTTCCATGGAGAGGTCAAAACCAATATCAACACTTATTAATTAACAAAACACTAAACTCGGGTACCTGATAGCAACAAATAAATATTAATGAAAAGTTTATAATGTAGAATAAGCACCTGATTAAATATTTACTAAAATAATTGAATTTTGGAATTATTCAGTAACTTATTCATTGACATGTTCAAATTGATATCCATTTTCCCCAACATACAGTTGACAAACTTTCTCAATACTTCTTAATAGAGTGAGTGGCCCAACATACTTGAAGAACTTTGTGCAACAACAGAGGCCGTTTTCCAGGAATTACAAAGACATCTTTCAATGATTAATATGCGTATTGAGAAAGTTTGTGATGGAAAATGGACATCAATGAATAAATCACTGAATAATTTCGAAATTCGATTGTTTTAGTAAATATTCAATCAAGTGCTTATTCTACATTATAAACTTTTCATTACTATATATTTGTGGATATCAGGTATCTAAGTCTTGTGTATTGCAAGTTAATTAGTGTTGAAATTGTTATTTTCCCCTTCATGGTACAATCAAAGGATATATTCCTTGAATTGTAAATTTCTTTATATGAAAATCCCTCGAAAAACCCATAGCCCACTATTAAAATTCAATGTTTTAGTGATTTTTGAACATTTTTGAAGATATTATATTCATACATTATATATCATTTCGAAGGGAAAAAATAAAGAATTTAATGAGCTTATAAAATACAGGGTGTTCAATTTGAAAAATCATAAGTTTGAGTCGTATTTTCAAAACCACACCCCGAAAAAAAATTGTTTGTGCGCCACTGGATTCTGTCTGCATAAGATTCTCTATGGGTTAAGACTTCAATTTGACATTTTCGCTGATAAACTTCGTAGATATGGAGGGGGTCCAAAAAGTATAAATTTTCAAAATCGCCCTGTATCTCATAAACGGAAACAGTCCTGCAAAATCTGATTAGGCCATCTTGAGTTTCACAAAAAAGTGGCACAGGACCGCGAAAACCGCAAGGTTCTATCTCCAAAGATAACTGAGATATCATGCAAAAGCATCGAAAACTGGACACACTGTACATATGGGGATGTCGCCATTAGGACCAAAAATTTCGACCAGTGCAAGTTTCAACAACATTGCAATATGTATAGGTGAATGTTTCTACATTTGGCTTATGCTTATTCATCGGACATCTTCGGTCAGTTGAACAAGTTGAATATGAAACTTCAAGGAAAGGATTTGCACCTCATCTATTTTAGATAATCTCGAAGCATTTGTGTCCAAGTTCGGAAACTGGCGACGTAACGTAAATCTTGAAAACTTTGCAATGTTTGGAAACCTGAGCACCATGGTTGAAGTATCAGAGGCAGGAATTGCGGGGGATCTAAAAGGGGAAATTGATTATCACCTTGAATCCCTTGAAAATGAAATTCAACGTTATTTTTCCGAGCTGTCTGACCAAGAAGCTGCAGTAGTAAGGAACCCATTCCATGCCTCGTTAGATATTGCAGACGTTCCTGATGAATTGCCATATATTGTTTATATCCTAATGTCGCTCTGCTTTCTTTGCGGGTACTATAGTACCATTTTGCTTCGACCTATCTCTGTGAAAGTGGTTTTTCAACTCTTTTGCAAATTAAAAAAAAGGCGAGATATAAACTGGATATTCAAGATGACATAAGACTGGCTTTGACACGCACTCAACTAAGAATTTTGAAACTTTATACCATTATACCAAATGAATAATAATATGAATGTTATCAAATTGTTTTTTTTTATATTAAATAAGGAAATGTCAATATTTTCAATGGGGGGTTGTGACCTTGTAAGCAAATCCAAAAGGGGTCATGACTAGAAAAAGGTTGGGAACCACTGCTCTAGGCAGTCCGTATTCACAATTATTTTGAGAATCCAGGACATCGATTGAAACTCGTCACATGAATTACTTTCGTGTGCCTCATAATATAAAAAAAAAAACATATGAGCTTTTCGGTTTTATTATGACTCACCCTGTGTTAAGTGGGATTATTTCATCATATATACAGTGTCTCTCACTTCTAATGGAACCACCCTTGTATCTTACGTAATCGTTGAGTAAGAAGCGTGGAATTTGCTGGAACGAGAGGTATGCCAAAAATGACCTCTATGACCAAATGGAGTAATCTTCAGTGATTTACACTGCTCGCCAACAGGCATGGAACCACCCCAATTTCCGTAAAATGATATAAAGAGTCAAAAAATAGGTTGAAAATCATTTCGGATTCGAAATCAGGATGCCCAATTCACTAGCTATTAATATTTTTCCTGAAAATTTTTCTGTTCTGTAAAATTCATTTTTGTCTCACTTTTCATGGAAAAATCCCCGTACTTACGTAATCGTTGGGTTATGAGTGTTATGACCCCACTTGGTCATAGAGTACATTTTTGGTGTATCTCTCGCGCCAGCAAATTTCTGGATCCCAACCCAACGATTACATAAGTTTCCATGAAGAGTGAAACAAAAACTGAAATTTTCAGAACTCAAAATTTTCCAGGAAACATATGAATATTTAGTGTATTGGGCGTCCTGATTTCGAATCCGAAGTGATTTTCAATCTTTTTTGCCTCCCAATATCATTTTCCGGAAATTGGGGTGGTACCATGACTGTTGGCGAGCAGTGTATATCACTGAAGATGATCCCACTTCGTCATAGATAAGGGGTGTTTCCATTAGAAGTGAGACTCACTGTATAGTATACTTTACATTATTGACCACATACAGACCATCAAGATCAAGAAGTACTGAAAAGGAATATTCTCAGATATACAGGGTGTCCCTACAAGGTCTGTACAAAATCCTTTTCGATACTTTCCTGCCCAATCAAGGGGTTCACACTTGAACGATGGAAACTTGTTATTTTTGAAGACCTCTAATCTCAGATTCGTGATTGGGCTTTCTCAATTCAGAATTTCTTTCCACGTCCTGTATGATGAATACCAATTTGTCAAACATCCAAAAACAAGATCAGGAACTTGAGAAATTATATTAGATTTCTTCATGAAAGTGGGTATATAATGAGAGCTCACAGAGCGAATGTAATACAACAGGTGCTACATGCTTGAAATTCAGGTTTCAACTGTTCTATTTTTTTTATACACCATCTGTGTTTGCTTGACATAACTGGAACCTCATGTCGCAACTTTAAACGCCAAACATTACCTGAATCTTTGTTTCTTATACTATACAGTGTCGCCCATTTAAGATGGAAGCACCCTTATAAAACTTACATTTTTCAACCGATTGGAATGATTTTTTTTTTGTTAGGTAGATATTCAAAAAGTCTATTTAGGACACCAAATATCATAAATAAATCTCCATTTCCAGGGCCAACTAATCTGATTGTTCAAGGTCAAAAATCTAAAAAAATTACTAGCGATTTTTTTAGAAATAATCTGACTACACCACTGGATTTGTGACATTTTCAAATGGGTAACATGTAAATTACGTTGAAATGCGTCAATCAATAAAAAAGTTATAAAGGAATGAAATTTGAAAAATATGCCGTTTAATCAACCCACCAATTCATGTTCAGGAATTTTATGAAAATTCTGTATACTCCACTGGATTCAGGATGTCTTGAAATACTACTGATCACAGTTTCATCGAAATCTGTTCAGTAATAAAAATTGATGGGTTGATTAAACGGCATATTTTTCAAATTTCATTCCTTTATAACTTTTTTATTGATTGACGCATTTCAACGTAATTTACATGTTACCCATTTGAAAATGTCACAAATCCAGTGGTGTAGTCAGATTTTTTCTAAAAAAATCGCTAGTAATTTTTTTAGATTTTTGACCTTGAAAAATCAGATTAGTTGGCCCTGGAAATGGAGATTTATTCATGATATTTGGTGTCCTAATAGACTTTTTGAATATCTACCTAACAAAAAAAAATCATTCCAATCGGTTGAAAAATGTAAGTTTTATAAGGGTGCTTCCATCTTAAATGGGTCACACTGTATATAACAAGCATTTCAAAAATATCACTCCAATACAAGTTTAAAATAATTTGGTGGTAAATCTATAAAATAAAATTCACCGAAAAAAAAATAAACTAAAGAAGAAAGTTTTTCTCCAAACGGCATAGATAGTGGTTTTTCTATGACGCTTGACCGAACACTTGACAGGGATTGCTCCATATACAAGGTGTTATGTGGCCAAACTTCAAGAATCGATTATTTGTGTGATTCTAAGACGAAAAGAGGCATAGGTCCTGAAATGCTCTGTTTTCAAGATACATGGTGTTGTAGTTCGAAGTATTGATTGTTGTTTTTCATGATTACCCTGTATTAGCATTCATGATGGCAAAATTTTGTCTGGGTGGTGACTGAAAAAGTATAAACATTTCAGAATAACACTAATTGAGGTTATTGGATAATCCCGATTACACCAGAAGAAGCTTCTTGATACTGTTAACAAAATCACTAAGTGTCGTTGGAACTGGGAAACAGAATGTTCAGTAATTACCTAATATAACACGATTTTTCATTAAAAACGAGGTATTTTCGGACCTATGCTTACATGAACTTTACGTCTTAGAATCACCCAAATAATCACCCCTTGAAGTTTGGCCACATACTTAAATAACACTCAGTATATCCATCATCTGGGGATATGGGTAAATTTGATTCATGATCACATCCACATCCACAGTAGGAGTGTATTGAGAAACACACAACACAAAGTCAATCGAATCGTATATTATCATAAATTGCATTGGATTGAATTGAAATATCGTGAATTCAAATAATTATTTGAAAAATGTACTATCTGTGAAGGAAACGGATTGAAGCAGTGTGTTTGGGTTACTATACTAAAATTATTATGAAATGAAAACATGAAACTGTACTGAAGACACAAGTTGCTGTCTCTCGGACTATAACCATGACATGATTAAGTGGTAATTCATTCTATGCATCACTAGGAAATGCGGCGGAATTCAGTTCATAATTTCTCCAGTTCAAGACCTCTGCGTGTCAAACGATCAACCAATTAAAGAATGTTGAATGAATAAGAAAAACAGCATACGACTCATACGAGGACTAAGCAGAGTACACTGCAATTGAAACGTTCAACATCTGGATTTCATGTCGAAAACATGTCATTATAGGAAGAAGGAAAAATAGTAAACGAAGAAAATCAGATAATGCATTGAAAACCGCTATACATTCAATGATCCGTCATCGAAATAAAAGACACTATACAGTAATCAATTTACCTAAATTTTTGTAATTTTCTTCATTCGTCACAATACATGAAAATATAACTATTATTTCAATATATCTGTGGCCCTGCTTATACCCTGCATTTCAATAGAGTACTCTGATAGTTGTCAAGTTTTGTTCATTGGTGTTTATTATTTGTGTCTTGAATCAATATCTGATCGATAATAATTATGTAAAACCCGGTATAGTATCAACTGGCAGGGATACTCTTTTTATCAAATAGATAGTTTGGGATGCTGACAAAGTCGTATAGTGTTCAAATATATTTCATATCTGGTATTCCGTATGATGATGATATAATTATCCTTATGAAACGAAACCTGAAAACATGTGAATTTTATGACACTTGACATTTGTTATCTTGAATACGTTCACATAAGAATTTTCGAACGGCTACTCTGAGTAACCTTCAACGATATACAGGGTATCCGGAAATTATGCGCAAAAAATCAATAGGGTGATTCTACATTATAAAATAAGAAATTCATTTTATATGTTCGTGGGACCGGAAATAGATAGTTTTCAACATACAGTGTGTTAGAACCTAAAAAAAAGATCGATTTTTTATGAATATCTCGAATGTCCTTCCACCGATTTTTTTGAAATTTGGCAATCATATTTTTTGTCATGAGGAGCTGATGTAGCCATAATTCAATTGAATCAGTGGGAGGATATTTGAGATATTCATAAAAAAAAAACGATTTTTTCAAAAAATTTTAACACGCTGTATCTTGAAAACAATGCATTTCGGACCCACGTATATATGAAATAAATTGCATGTTTTCTCATGCAGAATCAACCCCTTGATTTTTTGCGCATAATTTACGGACACCCTGTATTTCAGATCAGTTGACCATACTTTCACTCTACTCACATCAGGAGTAAGTTTATGAACGCAGTCCTAGAAATAGTAGAAATGTTCTTTGAGTTCTGTGCAAATGCATGGTATAGAAATCCATCTACTCGACATTGATGATTAAAACATCTAGCTGCTGCGGGCGTCCCAATTAATAAAACAGCTAATTTATTTTTAGCCTCGTAGGTAATTACAGAGAATCGCCGAGAGAGCATTTGTTTTACGAACACATGTTGTCGTCCGTTTATAGTAGGTGGAGGTCTTGCATCCATCTCAATTTTCGCTTTCATTAAGGCTTTTATGATGACTGTATAGGTAACGGATAATCGAGATCGGACAGACTGGAGCGCAATATTCTCTGATGTTGAAAATAGTAGGTCACTGTACCGAAGAGATAGGTAAGTTTGGTATCTCAACCTGTGATTCGCATCTGTTATCTTTTGTTATTGTTATTGTTATTAGAATATCTGATTCCACTGGAAATATGTGGACTGATACGGGGTTTTAATTAATTTAGAGTCGATAATATCAGGCGAGGGGTAAATCACGTGGGAAGTCCAGTATTCCTCGGGAAGTCCGGATATTCTTTGGGATTTCCTCGCGAAGTCCGGGAATTCATTGGGTAGTGCAGGTAGTCTTTGAGAAGTCCGGGAATTCTTTGGGAAGTCCGAGAATTCCTCAGTCCGGGAATTCTTTGGATATTCCCAGGAATTCCTTGGGTAGTCCCAGGAATTCCGGGAATTCTTTCGACAAAGTTTAGTTTACCCGAAATTGGCCCGTGTTAAAAGTAAAAAAGTGATTTTTGTCCCAAAAACAAAATGTGTTTCTACTCATAGTGAGTAACTACTAAATTTCAACAAAATATCGAAAACAAATTCAATGGTTTTGTTTTTTTCGCGAAAACGGTATCTACGTCCTATTCGAGTGAGTCTACGAACCAAATATGCTTCAAAATGAATGGGAATTTCGAAAATAATTTTGATTTCCAGAAAAACCAGTGGCGTACCATTTGTTTCTTCAAAAATTATCAGTTCAAACCCCGTACGGAAGTCACTGGTGGAAATTTCAAAAAATCTTTCACGTTCAAAAATGCTTCTTGCCAATGAAAAGTTGTGTGAAAAATTTCATAACAATATCTGAGTGATGATAAAAACTCACTTTTTTCTTGAAATTTTAACACCCTGCAGCTCAAAAACTAAGAGGTTCAGGACATAAGTTGATATGCTATATCCTTAAAATCACTCAAGGATTTACACCTTGTACTATCGGCACCCAATTTATAAACATCCTGTATGTTGCGTCGCTTGGAACAAATTCATTTAAAGATCACAAGTTTATCTTTTATTTAGGAAAAACGCTTGGACTAGTCGATTTCTATTTGTACAATAAATAAGATTAATCTTTTTGAAAAAAATGAAGGTAATGGTCGTAACCTATCTTTGAGCTACCCTGTATATCTAATAAATGAAAACAACAGAAAAAACCGCAGCAAAAAACACAAATCCACGTGTCAAAACGTATTTTCAACAAACAAAACCCTGAATTTTCGAAAAAAAAATCCAAAACACGCCACCTTGCATACTTAATTCCTGAAAATAAACTCTTCCGGATAGTTTTCATTGGAATGAATGCCCTGTATATCGAAGGTGAAAATCTCATCACTTGAACACTATACCATTATTAGTGATTCATACACAAGAATGCCTTGGATGGAAAGCTCGGATGAGATGAGTCAGAACGTTCAGCATCAAGTAGAGTGGTGAAACAGGGTCTGGCAATATGATTAAACGGTTTTGAGAAGAATGATATGGAAAAAATGTGTATTATGTCATATTATAAATATATGTATAACTCTAGTTGATTAGAGAAAGATTTGTTTGTTTGTTTGTATTGAATAGGCTCCGAAACAACTGGACCGATTTGAAATGGTATATTATACACCTATACACCTACCCTAGGGTGAGAGGTGAGCTATTATACAGGCTGATTCAATTCACGGTGGATATACTGAAAATTTGGTATCTTGGATAATCAGTTGTGTTCTATCTACCTAAAATATTCTCAACACTGTGACGTTGCCGCTTATATTGAAAAAAATAGCAACATCTTTGATTTTTTGAATGGGACACCCTAAATATTATTCTATTTTTAGATTCTTCCTAAAGAGCTGATTTCATTGACTTTGAGGTCTAGCGGGAATGATAACAAAGATGAAGACCAATTATGAATACATTCGACACAAAAATTTCCCAAAGTTGAAAAATCTCGATTTTTCACATCCTATAACTCTGTAATTATTACTGCTAGACCCCAAGTGTTATGGGTCAATAAAATCAGTTCTCCAGGAGGGATCTGAAAATGGAATAATATACAGGGTGTCCCATTTGAAAAATCAAAGTTGTTTTTACTTTTCAATATAAGCGATATGGTCGATAGAACACAACTAATTATCCAATGTGCCAACTTTCTAAAAAAACAGCATACATAATATTGTTGATCCAAAAGTGTTGTCCTGCTATATATTTTTGTCAATAAAAGCTCCATTTTTGTCAACCATCCGACATGATTGATTGCAAAAAGAAATATTATTGTATCAACGAAAGCTATCAACTATATAAATTTTGTTGAATGAATACATTTGGTTGAGCTATACTATTTCAATCAAATTATTTTGTCTCCTGTGTAAAAAAAATATACAAAAAATATTTTGTTGATGCAACAAATCTGTTGTTCATGATGATGAAACAGATGATGAAGGTTAGCATAGATAGAAAATATCCGTATTGCACGATTGCACGCTGCTGTATGATAATATTTTCGATTGCAAATCAGTCGAACAAAAAAAAGCGAGAGCTCGACGAGAGTTGCTCATATTGGTCATGCATTGGCGTTGGCAGTCAAATAAGGAATACTGCAATTCCAATCTTGAAAATTATGTGGGTGCCTCCTGCTTATGCAATTCGATGCCAGACGAAAGCGACCATTTCATATTCACAAATATGGTGTTTTTCATGAGTTACGAAATTCGGTTTATATTATACAGTAAGTAGTAGGTACATCAGTATTCAAACTATCCACGCACGCATATGAAATAAATATGATTTGTCTCCGAATGTGAAGGAATGTTGACGTTTCATATCTCAATTCACGATGTTGAAATTTGAAATTGCCAGGAAATAAGTTTATTGTATAAGGTGTTTCCGAAATTGAAGCGATAAATAGAAAATAAAAAGGAAACATTCTGGTCGAAAAATATATATTCTGGAAGATGATGAATTTCAAAGTTTGCCTTGAACTTTTGTTAATCAATCAGAGGTTAACAGCCCAACCGGAGCTTTTGCGTTCGGCAAGGTCGAAAGAACCGGAAGTATCGATGACTTCGGACGTTCAATAATAGTTCTCACACAGCACCCCCTTTGATTAGTTATTTCAATTTCGGAAACATCTATCAACAAGGCCATTGCCTTCAGGTTTCGCGGTTGTTATCACTGTTGTTATTGAAGACTAGCTGACCCCGTAAACGCTGTTTTGCTTTATACATTATTTCTAGAAAATATTTTTTCGGTTGAAAGTTTCATCAACACACTATTATTATTTTCTACTACTTTTAGTTTGGCTTTCTATAAAAGCCACATTGGATCAGCCATCTTGAATTTCCTAATTTTGACAAAGGAATCATAATCCCCGATCACGAAAACCCCTATAGATACCAATTTTGAATAGAATCGGATTATAATTACAAAACTCGTCCGCCATATTGGTTCTACCATCTCGAATTTCCAAATTTTGACGAAGGAATCATAATCCCTGATCCCGACAATCTCTAGATACCAATTTTGAATTGAATCGGATTATAATTACGAAACTCTTCCGCCACATTGGATCCACCATCTTGAATTTCCAAATTTTCACCAAGGAATCATAATCTCTGGCCCCGAAAACCCCCAGGCACCAATTTTGAATAGAATCGGACCATAAATACCAACTCGTCCGCCATATTGGATCCGTCATCTTCAATTTCCGAATTTTGACGGAAGAATCATATACTCCAACCCTGAAAACTCGCAGATACCAATTTTGAATAGAATCGGATCATAATCACAAAATCTGCCATATTGGATACGCCATCTTGAATTTCCTAATAGTACCGAGATAAAAAGTATTCTATGTCCATGTCCTGTTTCTAAGATACCTCCCCACCAATTTTCAGCGAAATCAGTCCAGTAGTTTCGGAACAAACAAACAAACAAATCTTTCCTCTTTGTGAAACCACTATGGCCTAATGAAATTTTGTCTCTTTCCGTTTATAAGATACAGGGCGATTTTGAACATTTATACATTTGGACACCTTTTATATCTACGAAGTTATTCGAAATTATAATTGATAGAGGATTTTCAGTAGAATGCAGTGGCGTACGCAATTTTTATTTTCGGGGTTCTGGGGATACGACACAAACGCATGTATTTTTTATGGAAAACCCTGTATTTTTTCTTTTCGACAAATTCGCTCTAACTAATAACTTATCTACACACCAGGAGAACTGTGAATGTATGAAGCAAGCAATGCATAGGGACACATATTTGGAAAAAATGTGTGTATACGCAGAAGATTTGTCCTGTACAATACCTACTTCAATGTGAAGCAAATAATCCGTAGGTATACTGCAGACTTACCTTGCTGAACCTTTTAATCGACTATGCATATACAATGATGCGGAAATAATAATAATAATGAATAAAAAGTAATCAGCATCGATATATAATTAAAATCCTGATGATTGTTTACAATCAATGGGATTCAAAAGATTGCAGTCTATCAGTACTGCTGATCTTGACGCTGATGCAGTTTTTCGATTAAAAACTCTACGGTATACTTTGGCCCAATCAACATTCAATTGGTGGTACCCATAAGAAGCCGTACTTTTCGAGTACTACGTGCTTAACTATGCTTGACTGACCTCATTTTCCACGTTGTGACATGACTCTTCACGTCCACTTCTGGGAAATTCATTGTACTATCACACGAAATGATTGAACTCGTTAGGTAATTGAAAATACTAGGAAGTTACAATATCTGTTTACGTCATATAAAAAATTGCAGCGAAGAAGTAAAATACTATAAAATTAAATAGATGATAGATATAATAATCATAGTTGGGTATAGGAAAGTAGATTGTGTGTATGTGTGTGTAGACTGTGGAGTGATAGGTGTATATAAATGATGATTCGCCCTCAGTATATTGCGTGTAAAACGCACCTAGAGATAATGGAACAGCTATAGTAGGTCCTGACGGAACGGATTTAACGGATGAAGTGTAATAATTATTGTTTTGATATATGGAAGTTTTTGAGCTATTTTGGAAATGGAGATGAACAGGTCATGATTTCTATCTACTCCCTGAGTGAAAAATTATCCCAGTTTGAGCCAATCTGTAAGCAGTATGAAATAGTTCGGAAAAAAGTGCCAAACAACAGCGTAATTGGGAAAAGGAAATGGGTCTGTATATAGGACAGTTCATAAGGGCACGGCGAACCCCTCTTTCAAAAACCCGTTAATTTTGGTACATGAAATTTCAATGAAAATAATGGTATGCCCTTCATCCATTGAGAACCCGTTTTTTCATTAATAATTTGATTTTTCGACTATGGGCATTGACAATAATTCCAAAACTAGAAGCATCAAACATTTTTTCAACTCCAAGTAAGTCAAGCACAAATTAGGTCATTCTTTCACATCAACCTTTTTGTATTGTAGAACTTTCAATTAGACTGAAGATGGTCGTTTATAAGACGGAAACAGTCCTTTATGATTATGTAACAACACTAATGACATCCTTCCTTCCTTCCTTTGAAAAATTTAACTCCAGCACTTTGAGTGATATGAACTTCTACCAAAGATTCTCCAGTAGGTTTTTCAGGCTGTTTTATTTTCGTGGGGCTACCCTGCATACACCTACAGGGTGTTCGAGAACTGATTTTTATTTCGTGCGAGAGAATTTACTTTACACCTCAACAGCTTCTCATGATTTCAAAGCACAGATACGGCCTGTTCTAGAATACTGTTCCCACATACACTGATGCTCTTGAATTCCATCCAGAGATGAGCCTGATGGTGGTTGATTCCACATACACTAATTCTTTGATATTATTGGCACACCGTAGAAAATACGGCCACCTTTGATTTTTTTACATACCAGTCATATGAACTCGACAAGCTCAATATCAGTCTGAGTAATAGCAGGGGTGTTTCAGTTGAAGATAAAAAAATATTATGTTATGTTTTCTGCTAATACGGGTAAAAGTTTTATTTTTGCTTCATAAATGCAATCAAAATAACTGAGCATCTACATAAAACTAATGACTTGATTGCTATGAAGGAAGAGTACGATATTTGAGTGGAAAATATATTGGAAAATTTGTGATAAAACTACAATTCTGATGCCAATGGTGTATATACTTTCGGAAGGATCAACTAGTCACTTGCTCTTTTCGTATACGCCTATGGTAGTCCAGAATCGTTTATTTAACATAATACACTATACACAGTATCTACACTTCCCGACAAATATGAAAATAATACGTCAAATTGGTAAAGTCGAGTTAAAGTACACATATAATTTTGAAGCCTGTAACCTGCTGTAACTCAGGCACGAGATACATTTTATCTGTAAGTGACTTGGGTGCAATCTTCATATTTTGACCTCAGGATTCTATAAATCTATTTTCAATAATTAGTAATTAAGAGACTAGGATGAACCTAGCTCTCTATATATTATGCGACTCGCCTTATGACGAAGTTTGTAGTAATTCAAATTCAATTTCACATGGAACATCGCAATACTATAATGATAAACAATATTCGATAGTATAGTATACCTATATAAACGCTTGTTTTCATCGTTATACTTACGTATGAAGTGATGGAAACTGAATGCATTACGTTTCAATTTGCGCAAAACTATACAGGGTATGTCACAACGAGCTTACACTATCTTTATATCGAGAATCAATCGGCAGAAATCCATGAAAATGTGCATGCGTATATTTTAGAATACGCTCTCTTTATTTGAAATATTTTCGACAATGCAGTGTTGCCGCTTCTACTAGAAAGTAGTAGCAACATTGATATTTCAAATGGAACACCCTGTATTTTATCGCATTTTTAGGTTCTCCCTGAAGAGCTGATTTTATCGATGTATCACACTCGGGGTCTATCGAGAAAGATTACAGAGATATAGGGTGTTCAAAATCGAGATTTTTCAACTTTAGGATTTTTTTGTATATCGAAGCTATTCATTATCGGTCCCAATCTCAACCGATCTCAACTTTTGATTCACTATTTTACTGATATTCAATCGGGACAGATACAGGGTGGTTCAAGATTCAGAATTCTGATCACCCTGCGTTCACTTCATTCGGTCTAAATTTGGTCAGATCAGGTCAATATCTATATACACGATATAAACGTGACCATTGTGCTAGCTCGTGTATTTCATTTCGTTATCTCTGGAACAAACAAATGTGTTTGTTGTTTTGGTATTGTTGAACGTAATATCCAACGATCAACATCAATTAACATCGTGGGTCATCTCACGTAATGACGTAGGTATCTCATAAGAATCGTAATTTGAGATACTTCGACAAGACATTTATATTCGTGTACTCTATGATGTGTCGAAGTGACGTAGCTCAATAATCATTGGTTTTCGTGTAATTAAGTATCGAATACTCAGACTATCTCAAATTATTGGACTACCAAATCTCAAGAAGTGACCTAACTATGAGAGTTGCATTCTCCTTCATATGTACATAATATCATTCTGAATATTCAACAGAAAACAACTACTTTCCTGGCTATTTGTCACGTCGAATATTGAATTATATCTGTTGAATATCCAAAAAGAGAGCATGAAAAATCGAAATCCTCTGGAATTGAGAATTGACATTATCTCTCAAATCGAATAGAATAATATGATGTATTATGATATAAAAATATAACTCACCAATATGTTCAGTATTGGAATGAAAATTGAAATGTATAGGAGAAGTATACTTGTATGATCTCTGATGATCTTGATTAGCTTGAAACTTCCAAAAAAATCATTCGTATCAGTGATATGGGGATTATATCTCTCACAAACAGGTTATATTACTTCACTCGAGTAAAACTCATTTCGGATATCAAATCCTCATCAGTAACCTGAAGTTCAGTTATTCTTTCAGCCATTCTTCATGATATACACAATTTTCATCTCCCTATAATATAACTAGAACTATAACGAACTAACATCTGAGAATTATAATACATCATATTATTTATTCGAATACGCTCAGCTGTGACATCAAGTTTGATGGTTGGTCGAAATATGAAGAAATTCGAACAATGGTGAAAATCGTAGTAAAAACAGACTAAGTAGGTCAGTAGTTTGACTACTTTCTGCTTCAGTAGACTATTACACAATTGGAAATTTCATCACATTTCCTAACATCCGAAGTTGATTTTGATTATTATTAGCATTCTGGTTTATATTTTCATGTCTTGTTTGTATCTTGAATATTTGGTTAACCGCTAACCTACAACCTTGGTGCACGTTAAGAAATTGAACTTTTTTGCTCACACTGCCAAGGATTGAGGTTATAACCTTCAAGTGTTTCTAGGAAAGTTAATGTGGCCGTTGGCTGTTGTTTTGATCTTTTGATTTCAGCTTTCTATATACAGGTTGGCATTTAAATAAGTGCAAATATTTCAAACACTGAGGAAGCTCGACGTGTACTATCGAATGACACTAATGAAAAAAATTGGGGATCAAAATAAAATTTGAGGTTAGACCCCTATTTCCACCCAAAGTTCATCATCATTTAAATTGTTTTGGCGTACTTGATTTTTTTCTCGTATTTTGTTCAATTTTTGGGAAGAAATTTCTTGTTAGCTAGAAGGAATAGAAGAAATCTGATATCATGGGAAAATTCCTTGGACGGTATCATATTAATGTGCTGAATATGTGCATTTATTTCAAAAACACCTTGTATATCCATCTAACTTCAGTGTTTTGCTAGGTACATTTGGTAGTTAGTCGAAAATAACATTGAAACAATATATGTATTGATTGATTGATTTTTTTTTCGGAAACCACAGTAGTTTTTGGCAGAAACTCGAAATCGTCCCGAGGTATAGTTACTATCTATGAAATGCCTGAATAAAATATGAGCATCGTGGTCTTCCGACAAAATGGGGGACGGAGAAATTTTTTTCAAAATGCACGAAACTATGTTTCACCCTGTATCATGGGTCCTGATCGATTTAGAAGAAGCTGTAAGGAACGGTTCGGAAGACGATGAAACAGGCATTCAGAATCTGGGCGGCAATTCAAAATTCGTTCAATATTTTAGAAATTACGAGAAGTCAAACTTGATGCCAAATTTCACTATTAACGTTTCAATTGACGCCCAGTTTATATTGATATTGATATCATTCTCGTATGAAGTTACAAAGTACAATTTTAGTTTTCATAATAAAATACAAATAAATTACTTGATAAGTATTCAGTTATAAACGCAAGTTTATCAGAAACGTTGCCGTCACGAAGTTATTGCGAAAAACTTATTAAACTTGACACAATTTCACTTTCAAAGCTACATACTTAGTATAGCAGTGAAAGTAAATGTTGCAAATATAATGTTATCGAAATAGATGTAGACCGGCTGTTCCAAAAACACGAGTGTATTCATATTCCATGTCCCAAATTTCATCGGAGCTCTTGCTTCGTTTCTCGATGTGCATGTGCATTTTGTACTGGCTCTATAAATATCTACCTACTCGAATGAAATCCACTTATTACCTATGTATAATAATAATGGTATGACCTTGCTATTCCATAGGTTCATACTATTTTTACTCTCGCAAATATTTGAACGTGTTTTATTTATAGGTTACCCAAATCCGAGCCGAAACACGTTAGTCAAATCCACTTCTAAGCTAATTTGATATAAGTGTTCTAATAATGCATATATAGGCGAATTTGATGTTTGAAAATGCCAGTATACCAGGGTTGCCAATTTGTGAGTTATTTCAGGAACTGTGAGTGATTTTGTGACCTATGGCCAATTGTGAGTTATTTGAGAGTTATCCCACGTCATCGATATTCAAAGTAAATGACATGCATTGATCATCTGAAATCCACGCTTTACGGACAGTAATTTTTTATTTCATCATTTCTCATTCATTCGAAAATGTACAGGGTGGGTCGAATTGGTCACTTTTAGACCACCAGATCACAGAATTATTTTCAGTCTCAAGGTCCTCGCAAACTGTCATCTGTCAATCATTCTATATAGACCTGTGGCAACCCTGGTATACCGGGTGTATAATGAGAAAGTGTCTTGCAAAAATATCAATTATTCAAACTACCCCTCGACAAACGACCCCTTTGCAGATACCTCTAATTTTCTTTTCAAATTACCTCTCGAATTACCTGCACCTCCTTTTATTGTGGTATATGTTTGAGTAGCTTATTAGCTTACAAACACATTGAAGAAACCTCGGGAGAAACGTCCTAGATAAAAATGTCAAATCAACAACTTAATGGCATATCATAATTACTTTGAGAAATTCCTTCGACCATTAACATAAATATAAAGGCGGAATCAGACGACTGATGTACCTACTCAACATTCGAATAACCAGATTTATCCATCATCATTTAAAGCAAGAAGTGTATGCCTAACGATATCACCTCGGATGTCACTGAGCTTCACTTTCCCAGTTTTTCCAGTACATTGATAGTTTTTTTTTTGGGAATACTTCCTCAGGCAATGGATTCCAGAGCCTAGCCGTTCTATGGATGAAGGAGTTTTGATAAAGTGCTGTTCGACATCTTTCGAGGTTGACAACGAAAGGATGTGCTGACTGGGCTTGTCTATTGCTAGTGAAGGGATGATAGCAGAGATTTCCGAGGAACATTTCCCGTGGAAGTATCGATAGAAAAGTGAAAGGTCGCCGACCTTTCTACGGTGTTCCAATGGTGTCAAAGAGTGAGTGAGTGTGGCGTCACCCACCAGGCGAATGGCTCTGCTCTGGATGGAATCTAAGAGCATCAGCGTATGTTTTGGTGCTGAACCCCATATGTGGGAACAGTATTCTAGAACAGGCCGTATCTGCGCTTTGTAGATCATGAGAAGCTGTTGAGGTGTAAAGTAGCTTTTCGCACGGAACAAGAATACGAGTTTTTGTGAAGCAGCTTTTGCGATGGATCTGACATGATTATCCTATGAAAGAGTATTGCTGATGGGAATACCGAGCATAGATATGGTGGGCTTGGTGGGGATGGTGGTGCCAGACATTACAATATCGGGCATACTGAGTTCTGCCTTTCTAGAGAAAATGCAGGCTTGATCCTCAAATCGGAATATTTCGGAAAATAATATTCTGATTTGAAGGAACTTATCACTCAGTGAAAGTTTTATTGCACAATCTCATTACTGGGTATTATTTCCAGTTAGAAATTCAGTAATACGGAACTGATTTCAAATAATCGCATGTAATTACATTTTTAGATGTTAGATTTCGGATTTTGGCCCATCTTGAAACAAGAAAGCGGAACTTCATCTGAGCATTTGACAACAAAACATTGTTATTCAACTTGGAATATTATAAGTAATGCAAAACTTATGAATGTTACCATGTCACGGTAAATGTCTTTGGTTTTCAGTGAAAGTGAAAGAACGATGTTCTGCGACTTTCATAATGAAGGAACTTTCTCTATTCCGATGAGAATCCGATTTTATACCAGTTTTGCGGCACAGAATTGGACTTACAGGGTGAGTCAAAAAAGTGTACCCAGCTTTCTGGAGGTGATAGAACATTGAAAAATAAGTATAGTTTGATAAATAAGCTCATGGCCCAAAATGTGTATCAAGGGAGATATTGAGATATATCCTTCCAAAGTTGATTAAAATTAAGATACATTTTCCGCATAACTTCCGAACGGTAAAAGTCACCAAATTGAAATTTACTGCACGAATATTACTGCACGAATGTATGTTGATAAAATATACATTTTTCTGATACACTTCTACATTTCTGC
Source organism: Phaedon cochleariae (assembly GCA_918026855.4). Taxonomy (NCBI): domain Eukaryota; kingdom Metazoa; phylum Arthropoda; class Insecta; order Coleoptera; family Chrysomelidae; genus Phaedon; species Phaedon cochleariae. The sequence continues at coordinate 30,829,717 of OU896719.1, forward strand.
TATAGTTATAAAGGGTGTTTTTAGAGGGTGAGCCATGATTTTTGGAAGACATATATTATTTTCGGTGAAAATACAGCAAAATGTGAGATTTGTTACCTGTGTCAAAAATGCCTTCATTAAACAGAAAAAAAATCGTCCCATCCTGTATAAAACATATTCACTGAAGAGCAGTGTACGGAGAAGAGCATTAGTATAAGTTTATTCACCTTTCCGAATATGATTGATATCATGGCAACCCTTCATAAGTTATACATGAAATTCATTTTTTTTTCAATTCTAACTTTCAAGGTCAATAACTCCGTAACGAATCGCGACCCATGTTTTTATACGAAGTACTAACATTATTTTGGCTCACCCTATTTATCATTTACGACATGACCTTTCCGGGCACCCTGTATACTCAAGGACCCGAAGGATCCAAAAGGAATCTGCGAACAGGCTATGGGTAGTCCTTTATTCCGTAGATTATACATGTAATTAGGTGATACAGAACAGAAGTTTAGTCAACGTGTGTGTACGGTGTACGGTACCCAGGCCGGATGACAACGGATTTGTCGGATAATGAGAGTACATCATAAATTTATAATTCTTGGAAAAATTATATACCTGATCTGGGGAAATTTGTTCCGAAGGGACACAGAAATCCAATAAACCAAAAGAAGATGAAGATCGTTTGAAAAGATTTTTATGTCTGATTAAAATAATTATTGATGTGTGTACACCACCAACTGGTCATGTCATATTAGTTGACTCCATAGCCCACCTTAGAATGATGATAATTGTTGATTTGAAGGCAACAGTGGAGAAGTAGTTTGATAAAAACACTATTGAGCAAAAATGAGCTTCAATATTTTTAAAAACAATCATATCATTGAATCAAATATTATTTCATATGAAGAGGATGATATAGATTCTGTTTTTGAAGTTGAAATTTTTTACCGTGGCAATCGTAGTGCTAAATTATACCATTTCTATAATGTATCGAAGGAACTGTTCTTAATTATTTCAGAATGGATGGTGATAGATTCTCACTCAATTGATCGAATGCAATTAAAATTTCCAAATTAGGACTGAGAAAAGTGAAATTTGAAATAATCGCTAAATTCCAAGAGGTATTATTCAAGTACGAGTAAGTATTGGAGCCATGATAATTTTTCAAAAAGTTGACAAATTAATTTCTGGATATATCGATGGTTCCTGACTTTAGAATATCTCGGTAAACTTTCACCTCAAATTCACATATAATATTCTTTAAATATGAAACAATGGAACAAAATAATCATTTTGATTATAAATACCGGGTGTAACAGGATCATCGCACACCCCCTTTTTCTCCTTTAGTTTTAGACGAGGGGTGGATCACTTCCATAAATACGTGTACATTTTTGTAAAAAGTATTTATAAATACCCTTTAAATACCTTAAATACATTCAAGATACATTTAAATATTTTTAATTACATTAGATACACTCAAATATAATTAGATACAATAAGATAGATTTAAATATATTTAGATAGTTTTAGATACCCCTAGATATAATTAAATATATTTAAATTCCTCCAAATACGTGTACATTTTTGTAGAAAGTATTTATAAATACCCTTCAAATACATTAAATACATTCGAGATATATTTAAATATTTTTAATTACCTTATATACACTTAAATATAATTAAATACAATTAGATAGATTTAAATATATTGAGATAGTCTTAAATACCCCAGATACAATCAAATACAATAAGGTAGATTTAAATATATTTAGATAGTTTTAAATAGTTATGAAGCATGCGCGTTACAGTATAATTCAAAGCACGGCTCAGACACGGTCCTGAATCTGCGAAATCAGGTGTGAAATATTTAAACAAGATTTTGCATGTTACTGACCGTTACTGACTTCTATTGCAGGACGAAAATTTCTTGTCTTATTACTGTCACTTGTTTTGAGTGGTTTTGTTCATAATTCAAGTAAGTCAATATTCAATTTATATTCCTATATCATAGCATACCATGTCCGTCAAAAAGATATTATCTGATCTTCCCGTTTGTGATCATTTGTACAGTGCTTTCAAACTATCCATTTCCGAGGAATCTCCTGAGACAATCAATTAGCCACATTTGCACATCAAAATTAAATTTACAGGGTGATCCACGTTTGAGTAATGACAAATTTTCCAAATATTATAAAATTTTTAGAATCTCAATGAAAAGGTGAATTCGAAAAATATATCACACATAGGGTGTCCGTTAAATTAAGTCATCTTGTAAAGTGAAAGGATACATTCAATTTTAGTCAAACTATTCCTTAAACTAAACATTTCTGAGAAATCTCGTGAGAGTTTCAACTTCAATTTGCTATATTTATAAGGAAGAAATAAATACACAGGGTGATCCACGTTTGAAACATGACGTCCACGATAGTTTTTCCAAATGGAACACCCTACCAATTTTGGAAAGAACGCTCGAATCCGTCGAATTATATTTGCTTTCGGGAATTCTTTCAAATTCAACTGATTCATTAAACAGAATGATTCGTGTATGGAAAACTGAGTCCTCTGTATTACCTATTTAAATGGCAACCTCCATTTTACGTGAGTACTAAATTTAACGGACGCACTTTATACAAACCCTATGTGTGATATATTATCGAATACTGCTTTTTATGAAGATTGAATAATCTAAAGAGTGTTCCATTTGAATAAATTTGATTATCTTCAAACGTAGGTATGTAGGTACTTCAGTCTCCGAGGTAATATTCTGTGGTATAGATAGAGGACGAATACTCGTGCGAATGTAATGAGTGCATCTACCTAATTTTTAACCATACAAACTTCAAACATCCATTTTATGTTTTTAGACTACTTTCAAGGGTGGATTTTCAAGTTCGGTGTGTATTTATTTTCATAAAAAATATTTCAAAATATTTTAACTAAAAAAAACCCATTTTACCCCTTCATAGTGGAAATTTGCCTATATAACAAAAGATAACCTATTTCCAATTTTCACAATCGTAGCTTCAGCGGTTTTGTCTCGACGTTGATGAAGAGTCCACCAAGGTAAAACAATTTATTTGGTATACTGAGACAACATTTTTTCAATAGATACATTTTTCTACTCACATAGCTAAAATGGCATTTAGCGTACGGATATGTACCACGCTAAATGATCTATTAATCACGGATTGTCGATCTGTGATTTATTCAAAATATTAAACACGTTACCATGGCAACACGATTTCTTAAACACATTACCATGGCAACGCAGTTTATTAAACACAGCTTCAGTAATTTGAGACATGTCTGGCCTGCTGTCAATCGTATTAACTGTCAACTGTTATTTTCGAATTTTGTAATAGAATTATTCAAACAATTTTTGTTTGTATCAGAATTCTTCATTAAAAATATATGCGAAAAGTAGACGAGAGTGAAATCGAAGAGAATGTTCTGGTACTTGCATATCTCCAAGAAATGTAAAAATGAAGCTTCCATCTCTGAAAACAATTTATGTATTCTGCGCTAAGCATGACAATAAACGTGAAACAAAGGTTAGTAAGCAATGGACTGAACACATCTACAACCAATATCACTTATTCGTGTCTCGCTGGTTGCATGCAGTTGCATGTATTATGTTCTCAATCCCCATTCCTTTCGAATTATTTTGTAGGTTAGCAGGAATTGCAGGTATGTTAATGTAATTTTCGGAGTTCGTAGAAAAATCATAGTATGTAACGCGTTTATAAACTCTTCTAGACACTCGTTTATTAAACACTCGCTCCGCTCTGCTCCGCTCTGCTCCGCTCTGCTCCGCTCGTGCTTAAAATACTCGTTACTAAAAGGACGTTTATAACACTTGTTACATAATATACTATTAAATACGCTCAAATAATTTTAAATACGGTCAAATACTTTCAAATAGGCATAAATATATTTAAATACTGTTAATTACCTTTAAATATCTTAAATACAATAATATTTACATAAATACACTAAATACTATCTTAAATAGATTTAAATACGATAAATACTCCTAAATCGAGAGTATTTTAAATACGTGTACAAATTTTCCTCAAGTGATCCACCCCTCGGTTTTAGAGATGAGTGACTGAAATTTGGTTTGATCTATCAACTTGATAAACTTCACTTTTTGACATAAATAGGTTCAAAACTTCCTGTATATTATTGCATTTTCGAACTCTGCATCATTTTCTGTGATATTTGAAACTTCAATATTGATTTTAATTTTATTTTTGATTTTCCATCTGAGTCTGTCATGACTATTCTGATCGATTCTAATGTACTCATATTGTCAGGTATAATGCTGAAAAAAAATTAAATCCTGCCAAAAATGACAATTTTTTTGATTTATCACCAATTTAAGTTGGTTTGGTGTACCATGATCCTGATGTTACACCTGGTATAGTAAAGGCGCATTAACGATTTTACTAGTGAAACTTTGTATTTCCGATCAATCATTTATGCACCCAAATTAATTTTTACCTTTCATTAACTATTCGCTGAAAGACGAGCTTATATCTCTTAATGACAAATACAACTGGAAATTTGCGCAGGCGCGATTTGGTCACAAGTCAGACATACAATGTCTTCTCCTTATTTTTCCAAAATGTGGTAGAAACTTAACAACATTCTAGAAGCGAGTTCAGATTAGACTTCGAAAATAATATGAAAAAATCACTCTTATTTAAATAATGTGAGCAGTGGAGGTTAGACCACAAATATTTTCATCAGGCTTGTTTGGTTGAGGACCATGTTTTGATCATGAAGAAGAGTTTAAAGTTAATAGAAGGTAGTGCATCAAGGCATCAAATAAAAAATAATTCAATGACAGTTAATGAAAGCAAAAGATTAATGAAGGGTATGCATAAATCGAGGCATAAATCCATCTTTAGTGTAACAAAACACAACAAAGTTAATGCAATACATGGTTGGGCAAAACAGAACAGAATAAATCAAATTAATCTGCAATGGAAAATCTTTTTGTTATAGTTATCGTTATTGGAACGGAACAAAGTTATAGTGCACATATTTTCTCTCAGATAAAAATTCAAAATAAAATTATAAGCTCCGTTTGTATTACATGAATCATGACTCATAAGTAAGAGTAAGTAGGCTTTCCGTTAAAAAATTGAATTGCTTGATATGGCCCAGTAACCTACTAATAGTAATCCAATTGTTAAATTTGATCAGTCTCACGATTCACGAGAGGTGAAGTCACACTTATGTGGGTTCCAGGGCATGAAGGAATCAAAGGAAATGAGGCAGCTGATCGCCTTGCAAAAACAGGTGCAGTATCTGCACTTTTTGGTCCTGAGCCTTTTTGTGGGATAAGCAAATGTCACCTAAAGGAAGAACTCAGGAAATGGGAAGAAATTGAAAAGTCCTCCTACTGGAGAGCAACTCCAGGTCAACGACAAGCGAAAAGGTTCATCAACCATTCGCAGAACCGAGCTACTCAGCCTCAGCAAACCAGAGCTAAAGCTTATCACAGGCTTTCTGACAGGACACGGCCCTCTGAGGTACCACCAACACAGTTCATTAAACACAGCTTCAGTAATTTGAGACATGTCTGGCCTGTCAATAGTATTAACTGTCAAATGTCATTTTCGAATTTTGTATCAAAATTATTAAAATAATATTCCGAGCAATATTCGTTTGTAAAAGAGTTCTCCTTTGAAAATATATGCGAAATGTAGACGAAAGTGAAATCGAAGAGAATGTTCTGGTACTTGAATATCTCCAAGAAGTGTAAAGATGAAGCATCCATCTTTGAGAACAATTTATTCATTCTGCGCTAAGCATGACAATAAACGTGAAACAAAGGTTAGTAAGCAATGGACTGGACACATCTACAACCAATATCACTTATACGTGTCTCGCTGGTTGCATGCAGTTGCATGTATTATGTTCTCAATTCCCATTCCTTTCGAATTATTTTGTAGGTTAACAGGACTAGCAGGTATGTTAATGTAATTTTCGAAGTTCGTAGAAAAAGCATAGTATGTAACGCGTTTATAAACTCTTCTAGACACTCGTTTATTAAACACTCGCTCCGCTCTGCTCCGCTCGTGCTTAAAATACTCGTTACTAAAAGGACGTTTATAACACTTGTTACATAATATACTATTTTTTACATTCTCTCAAAAAAAGCCGGTATTAGTCAAACATTAGATACCCTACAGTTGCATTATTTCATCAGATAAATTGATCGAATACCTCTTTTCACATTTTCAACCCATTAATTTTCGTTTTAAAGTGATTTTTTTATCATATTTTCTCTAATAAATGTTAAATTGATAAAATTAGATTTTTAATGTATGTACAAAACCTTGAAATGCCTCTACCTCCGTTATCTCACTCTTTTTACATAAACAATGTTTGGCCAAACAACGCTGTTAAATGAAAAACCTCACTTTCAGATTCACCCTGTATAGTTCATAAAGTAACACAACTTGATCTCAGATAATTCTTTCATGTTCCAAGCAAATAAGCGTTTAATTCTTCTCGTAGTTTGGGGTTTCATGTAATGACTAGTAAAATAATAAAAGAAGTATTTGCAAATAGCACAGCCACTCTTGAATAAATCGATGGGCGGCACAGTGTTATAATCTCAGATCTGTGAATTTATTTTCATTTTAAAATGATGTATTTTCAATTATTGCAATGCACCTTATCTAGAGAACCGGATCGCATACATGAGATAAAATTATTCGAAACCAATCATTATTGTATTTGTATTTCTGGTTATGTTCATAATCTCTGAATGTATGTATTAATTGGTATTTCAATCGAGTACTATACATTTTTAGTTGGCATCGATTTTCTCAAGGCCTTTGGCTTTTACATCGAAGATCCTTTGTTCGAATTTATGGAATCATCATGTCCAAAAGAGGATGCAGGTATATAGCATTGACGGACGATGTGCTTTTTTCAAGACTTCCCAGTGGTTTGACTCATTTTGTTCCATTATTCAGTGCGATTCATCAAGCTCGTACTCATAGGAGAACAGTTCAGGGTATTAAAATGAGTATTATTCTACAAACGTCAAAAAATGAAGAGGTTTGCGCATTGATAACAAATTGCGAAGTGACATTTTTTTTCAGTTTCCTACGTTACAATAATGATGGAAGTAAGATATGGTGCGCGTATTCGGCCATTATTACGTATTGAAAATTTCAGAAAAATATATATTTGGTCCAAACAATCTGTCCTTATATAGCCTATGTCCCAATAGGTATGACGCACCCTGTATATATCGATATTTTCATCAATAGTACACATAATATGTTCCACACAAAAATTTCAGAAATATACAATATCAATAGAATATCGTGAGAACCAAGGGAAATAAGGTAGGAATTGGTGTTCTTCTTAAATTTCTGGAGGTCGTATGCCTTGGGGAACACCTCCCTTGGCAATGTGTGTCAGAGCCTCGCTGTTCGTTGGATGAACGAGTCTTTGGAAAGAGATGTTCTGCAGGTCTCTAAAGTGACCACGAGGGGGTGCGAAGCCTCAACTCGACGGTTAATCTCGCTGGGACTGCCAAGGGAGGAACAATTATTGTTGATATTTGAGGAAGAGCATCCGACGGTTAATCTCGCTGGGACTGCCAAGGGAGGAACAATTATTGTTGATATTTGAGGAAGAGCATCGTCCATGAAAATATCTATGAAATAGAGCCAGATCGCCAACTTTTCTACAGTGTTCCAGAGAAGTAAGTGAGTTTTTGAGCGAGGCATAACCCACGAGACGAATTGTCTTTTTTTGGACGGAATCCAACAGTTTCAGAGTATGTTTGGGAGCTGCACTCCGAATATGGAAACATTATTCCAGGACAGGTCGAATCTGTGCCTTATAGATCATAAGCAGCTGACTGGAAGTGGAATAGCTCCTGGCCCGAAACAAAAACCAAGTTTTTGGGATACACTTTCAGCAATTGATCTCACGTGATTTTCCCAAGAAAGGTTATTGCTGATAGTTATACCAAGCATCGAAATGGATGTCTTCAAAGGTATGGTTACTCCTGACAAGCTTATGTTGGGCACAGTGAGATCTGCTGTTCTAGAGAAAAGGCATGGTTGTGTTTTGTTTGCATTGAAATCTACCAAGTTATTGGATCCCCATTCAAGAATTGTTGCCAAGTCCATATTCATGTTGTTAACATTTCTTCTTCGTTCGTTTCTGATTTGCCTGGCTGGTATTGGAGCCCTGGAAGAGAAGGCGGTATGGAGGGTACTATCATCCGCGAAGCTGTGTACTGGACATGAAGTTGCTTCCAACAAATCGTTGATATGGAGTAGAAATAGTGTTGCTGCTAGAATTGATCCTTGCGGAACACCAGCATTTATGATAAGAGAGTCAGATGAAACTCCGTCGACCAATACATGGAGAGACCTGTTTGAGAGAAAACTAGCTAGCAGAGAACATAGCTGGGGAGGCAAGCCATAAAATGGAAGCTTGGCGAGGAGTCCGTGGTGCCAGACTCGATCGAATGCCTTGGAGATATCAAGTGCCACGGCTAAGGTTTCACCATATTTTTCAATAGTCGCTGCCATATATTATGTGAGACGTAAGCGAAATGATATCAATTCTTCTAGTTCTATACATGATGCATCCCGAGTATTATACTAATTCAAATTTTGATCACCTGTATAATACAAAATCGTATAATCCACCACCGTTTTCTGAATAAAATGTTGGAATTTTTATTTATTATTGATTTCTAATGATTCAAAATTATTGAGTTTTATTCCTTTATTTCCTACGTGTAGAATTGCGAAGTTATCATCAAAACTAATATATGGTTGGCGTATGTTGAATTTGTTTTCTTTTTCAAAAAATTCATCTTATATGTTCATGAATGCTCTGATTAAACATACGACCTGTCTGACCGATATATACCTTAGGACTAGATCCACAGTTGAGACAAAAATTCCAAGGACCTACATTCAAAGGACTGTAGTGCCCTTAAGAAGCATTTTTGGACATAATAATATGTTGATTGGGTCTGTATAGTTATAATTCTTACCTAAGATAAGGTGCAATTTGGCATCCGTTTGGAAGGCATAGTGTAAAGTAACTAGGAAGGGATTGTCTCGGACGGCCTCGAGGACCTGTCTTTCGGTTTTCGTGTGTTCAGTCGTTTTTTTCTTTTGCACTATCGTCGCCTTTTTCAGTACTTTCATGGCATACAGTCGGCCGTCATCTGAACCGCCACGTTTTCTCACTAGGAACACTTTACCGTAAGCTGAAACAAAAATAAATACAATAACACTATATTCATCTTCTGGATCGCACAAAAATGAATTTTTATTATGTTCGTGGAACATCGTGCGTGTCAGTTGTCAGTTGCAGCGAGGGAGAAAACCTTAGGTATAGAATTTTTGATTTTATGATGAGGGGGTAATCATACATATCACAAAACATGTATATAAAACTTCCCATCAGGCGGAGTCTCCCAAACTTCCCTGAACTTCCACGTATACGAGATCATCATTGATTGATACTTTCAGAAGTAGACTATCATACTACAAAAACATCAAAACTCCCATGCACCAAAAGAATTAAACAACGCATTTCATCCTATGGTTGTTGGGAAATAGAAGCAGGGTTGGCAAATATGATATTTATATCTATAAATATCCAAATATCCTATATATATCGTTATCCGATATATATCAAACTTTGGATATTCATTTATATTTTTGAATTTTGAATTATATTTGAATTATTTCATCTGTTTTATGATTTTTTTTTATCGCTTGGAGCGCACGAAAGGAAATCCCTATAATGTTCAAAGAACATCGTGCGTTCCTAGGTAGGATAAGGACAGGAGGTAGAGTATTGGATTTTTTTTTGAACTTCTGGAGATTATATGTTGTTGGGAATACTTCCTCAGGCGTAAAGATATTTTTTCAATTCGAAATTACGTATTGGTAAATTTAATATAATTTTTTTTATATATATGTACAGGGTGGCCAACAAAGACTCCAGAGTTCGATTTCTCTGTTGTCTTGAGAGATACAGAAATAAGTCATGTATCAAAATTGAAGTATTAATCGAGCTTCAGATTTCAAAATTTCTTTGAAATACACAGGGTGTTCCGTAAGGTCACAGCACATCAAAGCTATGTTTTTTTCATTGGAACACCCTATATTTTATTTCATTTCTGAATTCTCCCTGAAAATCTGACATATAGGGTGTGCACACTCTAAGAAAACTGTTGGTGTCTTTTTCAATTCCAGACTGTTAGAATTAACACTAACCCTATTCAACACCAAAATTGTACTATCCTATCATAAGTATTGGGAATTTGATATCGTGGGGTTCGACGGTGTAGATCGTGATACATTATGGCAAATCTGAATTCGTAATCACACTTTTCATACTCATTATTTGAATTCAAACTGTAAACATCAAATTATTCTATTCATGAATCACAAAGTTGATATATTCTGAAAAATTATCATTAGTAGGTGTAATTTTTCAAAATTCATATCATGAAAGTGATCAACTATCATATTTTTCATGTGACTATCAATTTTATGAAGTATCCATATTCACACAATAATAATTCCTCTTCAAGATATTCACCTAGTAATGAGATTGATAACCAAACCAGTGTATTTTCTGATATCACTGGAATAAATGACACTGGAATAGATGTAAATCAACACCACTAATATCAGAAAAACATCGGAACAAATTTGTCGCCATACACTGTTGCCACCTCGTCTATTTTATATTACTTAAACCTATTTCATATATAACACTTTGAACATCGTGGTGTAAGATAATGATTAGAAGTTGATGAATTTAATATCAATATGATGCTCTCTAATTAACGACTGCAACATTCTGTATCATTACTGCAGAGCTTACATGCATTTTGGTCCACCATTCGTCAAACGTACTCGACAGGCTGAGTCAGCAAATCATCGTTTTGTCGTCAATCTAGAATTATGTCAAGCAACTCCTTTCCAAAACACGTTTGTCTATGGAACGACGAAGCTTCGGTATTCTTTGCCAACGGAAGTATTTCCAAGAACTTATGAGGACAATTTCATTTAAGTACCTACTGCCTATGTTCATTAAATTATCATGAAACTATAGGTACATATACTTAGTTATTTCATATCGTGATGCTTGGCAACCTTGCGCATCTTCTTTGTGTACGTGCTCCTATCACTTCCACACTCCAGACTCCAGAGTTCCACAGCCATTCGTAGTAAACGTTGAGCAATATTCAGCACTGTCTCTCTTCACTGTGCTTTTAATAAGCACGGGTCATGTTGCTCTTCCAGTGTAAAGTGCATGATTGTTTCTATCATGAAGTGTATAAAAATAAAATTCAAATGCTCAGAAAAGTTTATTGAGGAGTCAAAATCAGAAACAATTGTCTCGATGTTTCGACACAACACCAAAATCGATGGGACACAGAGCTACCACAGGTAATACAGGTCAAAATGACTTGATTGGACCTAACTTGTTTATATAAAAGAATGTACCGTTTGTCCGTGAGGTGAGTTTGAAGTTTTCATAAATAAACACATTTTCGTTCGCTGATCGCTGTTCAAAAATGACTGAAACAAATTTTAGAGTATAACTCTTCTTTCAGTATTGGAAGAATCCCGAAAGATATTGTAGATCTTTTGAAAATATGTTTATTTATGAAAACTCTGAACTCGTCTCACGGACAAACGGTATATTTTTCAATAAAAAGAAGTTGGGTCCAATCAACTTATTTTGACCCGTATTACCTGTGGTAGCTCTGTGTCCCAGCAATTTTGAGATACCCTGTACCTATATCTCAACAAAAATATTTCACACTATAATGAATTACAAATTGATTGAAGCAATTTTGTTTCATACCTAAATGTGTCAGAATTCTGAAGATTCGTGTCAGATGAAGAACTGTCCTCAATTAGAATTGACACAATTCCGGTTAAGAATTCAATGATCTGGTGTAAATAAACACCGTTCATTGTAGATTTGATCATTTGATGATGATTTTGTAAACTCATTCCGGTGTGACTTTAAATATACTGATGTTTTTCATGATCAATAGTAATGTGATTCACACCAGACCAGTGCGAACTCTATCAGAAAACATTGCACATAACACACCAGACTGGTATTACTTTACATCGATTTCGAAATCACAAATCTCACCTGAAAATGTGCAGAGATAGCACCAAACACCGGTGCTCTACAAATAGGTGTGAATTAACACTGAAATATGCAGGACCTCTAAGGAAATCATTCGGTGTTAGCTGGTGTCAACTGGTGTTCCAGTTTTTCTTAGAGTGCAAAATCGAGATTTTCCAAGTTCAGTATTTTTTTCTGTCGAAACTGTTCATTATTCGTCAAAACGGTTTACATGTCCCTATCTCAACTTTTCACTCACTATCAATTGGTGTTCAATTGAAATTGATACAAGGTGGTCAAAAAATCTCAATTTATAATTTGTTTCAATTAAATGTCAATTGAACACCAATTGATAGTGATTGAAAAGTTGAGATATAGGGACATGTAAACCATTTTGACGAATAATGAACAGTTTCGACAGAAAAAAATCCTGAACTTGGAAAATCTCGATTTCACTGCTAGACCCTAAGTATGATACGTTGTTGATATCAGATCTTCAGGGAGAATTCAAAAATGAAATAAAATATAGGGTGTTCCAATGAAAAAAACATAGCTTTGATGTGCTGTGACCTTACGGAACACCCTGTGTATTTCAAAGAAATTTTGAAATATGAAGCTTGGTTATCACTTTAATTTGAATGCAAAACTTTTTTTTGTATCTCTCAAGACAACAGAGGTATCGAACTCTGGATTCTTAGTTGGCCACCGTGTACATATATCAGAATAAATATCGTCGAATAGATATGATATTTATCAAGATATATATCTGGATATTTCCCACTGATATATATCCTGCCAACCATGAATAAAAGTAGGAATTTCGAAATCGACTATAACTGTTTTGTTGCTTGTTGTTCGAAAGGTGAAAGTCCGTGATTATCAATATAAATTCCGGCAATTACTTTAGAATTCCTACCAAAATCATTAATGAAAATAAGAAGAAAAAAAACAAGATAATGAGACGTATTCTTTTCGCTTCATTGAATATCATCTTGAAATCAGCATGTATACATAATCAAACATTTTATTTGCGAAAGTTCCTGAATATTTACAAATGTCGAAATGTAAATTCTTGATAATTGACAAATTATTTTTCGGAATATTAGACTCGCTTTCCACAAAATTGTCAGACTCGAATTCATCACACAATAATACCTATAGGTGCTATAACCTACGAAATTTGACATAATGATCGCACACTATAATACCCTCGCTAATACCAACATTACCAACTTTAATTTGTCAATTATTATTCAATCAACGGTAGCCAATTAGAAACATTTTTCACATTAAAATAATACTTTTTTGATATCGCCCGAACACACCTATTAGTATACAGGGTGTTTCATAATTGAATGTCAATATTTAAGGTGATTCTTGGGCCCATTCTAAGAAAAAAGTTTCATATAAACGTATGACCTAAACGACCCAACTTTTGAGATACAGGGTGGTAAATTTCTCAAAAATGAATAGTTTTTTATTAATATCTGTAATACCACTCAAGATATCCTAATAAAATTTGGCATATATGTACTATGTATCAAGAGGCATCAGTTAGTGTACCACTTTTTTTTGGTTGCCACCAGTGGCGTTCGTATGGAATTTCACATACCTATTTTGGCAGACATTAATGGTACGCCACTGATCAATCTCTAAATTGAAATCATGCCTGAAATTCCCAATCATTTCTGAGCAAATTTGATCGATACAATTTTTTCAATCTGATGTAAGCAATATCGTTAATATGACAATGTCACAATGCAAATTTCCGAAATACAATTCATAGGATATGAACTTCGTATTCGTATTTTGTATTTTGGAATTATAACTTCTTATTGTAGTAGGCTATATTGAACTTTACCACCCTGTATCCCAAAAGTTAGGACGTTTCTTCTTAGAATGGGCCCAAGAAGCGCCTCCTCGAATATTGACATTCAATTATGAAACAACCTGTATATCAACCACTTAATTTTTTTCGGAAAAACCATCAAGCATATCTGTTTTTTCTTTGACGGAAAACAAGTGTGACATTTCATCTCTGTTGACAGGTTATATAAAATGTCACTTTTTTTAAATTTCTTTTTTCCCACGGGAAATATTGATTCGCCCTTTTTCCATGTCAGAGAAAAGTGTATTACACGTGAATAATAGATTTTAGCTCACGGTTTTTTTTTCACACAACACAACAACTATTCCTGATGTTATTGTAGAATACGAAGGAGTGTTCCATATAAATATGAATACCTATAGTAAAAATTCATAATCCAGTAGGGTAAAAATAGTATTTTTAGGAAAAATATGACCGTCGAGTACGTAATATACTTACAACACGCAATACGAGTTATACGACTCTTATATACCGGGTGGTGAAGAAGGCAAGACATAACAATGTATTATACTAGTTGCTATGCTATATGTTATGCTATGGTTGGTTGTGCGTTTTTATTCTTAACTCACAATTTGTGCTTAATAATAGATCTACTTACAGTGAACTGTATATATTCGTAGAACAATATTGTTTACTAATGTAGGAGTAGTAAATAGTAGTTATTCATGTACAAAGGACAAAAAACTGTCAATTATAGTCAAGCCTGCAAATCTGATTTCATTACTAATTAATTTGACAACAGCAAATGACAGCTGACAGCTGTCAACTCAATCGCCGCTCTAGCACCGAAAACTGTTTGCGGACGTAAAGTTAGTGTCGTAACTTAGTACGTAAAATGTCATATAAATTATATATGTATACTATGTGAATAAGTACCTCTCGGATGAAAAACTTATCTTATAACTAACTAATCAACTAATCTTATAATGAATAATTATATAAATAGCCTGATAAATAATTAGTGAACTATTTATAAGGTCAGAATCAGAGTAATATGTATAATACGAGTAACAAGAATAAGAGTGAATATTCACCAGGAAGCGTAATAATGATAAACTGCTTGTCAGTTGTTAATATATTACATGTCGCAATAATTATTATAATCATTTCAATTAACGATATACTTTGTTACTTCCTCGGATATATGATTTTCAAATTAATCAATTAGGGGCCAGGTAGCCGTGCGGACAGAGTGTCAATATTCTAATCCGCATTCGCTTGCCGGTCATGGGTTCAAATCCCAGCGAATCAAGAAATATCATTGCATGGTTTATTAATCGGAACAATATCGTTAATAAAAAGTGCGATCGGAATACACGATGAGCCTACACTGATTTTTTGGGGAATTTCAAGAAATTATACTATATATACTTACCTACATTCTTGAAATATTTTAGATTTACCTGCAATGACCTTCTCTAGATGTTTTTATTGCTCAATGATTATCTCAGTCAACATCAACAACTTCTTTCATCAATTTTATATTACCGTCATTTGCATGATGTTTTATTCGGTTATAATAATGAATACATATTATATGATAGAATGATAGGAATAGTAAATGCCATGCATGTATAATGAGATTGCACAGGATTATACCGCATTTTTGTATATATTCACAATAATTCCTGTTCAAATATACTTTAGAATAATTCTATCATATACAGAATAAGTATTAGGAATATTATATGCAACAACCTAAAAATACGGTTTATTATTCTGTTACAATGTGATGTGCAATTTCAAGAAAATAGACACCTAGCCAACACATCTGTGAAATGACATCTCTGAAATGTCGCGTTTAGGTAACAGTGCGATATCATAAACTTTCCATCGCTGCGATGTCACATCTGTGACATGACATTTCTGAGATGTCGCGATGAAGCAACACTGCGATGAAGCAACACTGCGATAATACGAATGATCCATGCTCAAAAAATGCTAACTTTTCTCATCCCTGTGGTGTTGAAAGTTGTAAACAGGAGTAAATTGACATTATCTGTGTAAAATGGCATCGAAAGATGGCTTTTGACTAATTTTTTTCTTTGTTCACATGAAACAGTATACTTATGTTTGCTGATTTTAATGATATTAGAGTGGAGTTTCATTAAAATTTTTCAAAATGATATTACGATTTTTTTCTGATGTATGATAAATTGATATTCATAAAAAAACGGGTATATATATAAAGAAATACATCGAGAATTTGCATTCTCCATGTGATGAAAATATTAATTATTTCTCGGTTTATTCAACAGAAAACAACTACTTTCCTGGCTATTTGCCACGACGAATATTGAATTACATCTATTGAACACACACGAACAAAATCTTCTGAAGAAGAGTTGCATTCTCCTTCATATAATGATATGCATATAATATAATTCTGAATATTCAACAGAAAACCACTACTTTCCTGGCTATTTGCCACGTCGAACATTAATTGAATTATATCTGTTGAATATCCAAAAAGAGAGCAATAACAAATCAAAATCCTTTTGTTTGAAGCTAAACCTTGATTTTTAAATATACTCTTTTTATTATTTATATATCTATTGATAATTTTTTCTTATTTTATACATTTTGTTATTGAAATTATTCACAATTTGACATACCGAAACAAGTGTGTATATATACACTTATCGGATCTTGCATTGTTTCACAAATAATGTGATAGATGTATTTTTGTATTTTGTGAATTTGTATCTTCTATTTCGTATTTTGTAATTTTGTATACTGTATCTCTACATTTTACATCTATTTTTATATTTTTGATTGTGTGAATAAAAGCGTATTCATTATTATATTATTACTATTATCCTATCAAGCAAAAAGATTCGAATTCGCCGTGGGATAGCCTCCTCGTCCTTGTGAATCACCTGACCTGAAGAAGAATGATTATCATTATTCGAGAATCTCGTGGGCCGCGTGTTGTACCGTTCGTTCGCTCGCCGAAGGACCAGAAAAAGGCCGAAACGCCGGAAACTTACAGCGCCTACTGGATCTGTCGCATATATACACGCCACGTGGTTTCTCTGTTGCACAGCCATCGTATTTTAGCAGAGGTTTCACTGGTTTCAGAGAGTGTAACGCCCTGTTTGCTGAGGTCAAAAACACGAACAAAACGTCGACGGACGGCACTGACCAAACCACCACGGGTAACGGACCCAAAGATTAAACCTCGGATTAAATACACTCTTTGAGGGATCGTGTCACGTGTCGTTTTGCTCGCATTATTTACAGCCTTACCTAATCTACAAACAATATTGAGTGTGTGAAAAAATATCATATAGGAGTACGGGTGTTTTTCATTCCATCGAAGAAAGTCCGCACAGATAGATGCGCTTTTTTGGCGTGACGTCACCAAATTTCTGATGGAATTTATTATGGAACCGATGCTCCAATGGAATACACAACACATTATTGGAAAAACGGATTTCGTTCTATGTCAGTCTGTCATGTAGCTTCTGAATCAGAAGAGACTGATACGATTGATTTATTGATTACCACCAATAACTCCATCTTTTAAAATCTCCAAACAATCTCAGAAATTCTGAATATTTTTAATTTTCTTTCAAATCAAAACGAAGAACAATACTGAAAATGTGTCAATTGACATGTTAATCTCCTCCAAACCGCTGGATTCTCTTAAAGCACATTGGATGAGCGAATTTTATAACAATTTTATGGATTTCCATCAATATTTCAGCGGAATTTTGTAACAGTTTGATGGTTTCTTCGATTCATGCGCATGACAAAATTTTGGGATGAAAAACGCACCATATTTATTGATTGATAGGTACCTACTTTAATCTTTCTTATTTATCTCTTGTAGATGTCAAAATTATCTTGGTGGTATGATGGACATAAATCAATGCCAGTGCTACCGTAGCTATCCTGCATGTGTATGGTCTTGAAGGGTTTGATCTGTAAGGCGAGAGATTGACAGGTGGTTGAAATATTTTACAAACAAAAAACCTCTCCGAGGATTTTTTGAAATATATTAATCTTATGAAGAGATGGATTTTATTCCATCATAGGTTTGCACACTGTACCAAATCTCGTTCACAGACTGACTGTACAGGGTGTCCCATAAGTCATGGATATAGGGAGGTCATTTGCAATCAAACTAACCGTATATGTGGTTATCCAATTGTTCATGGTTCAGAAGTTATTATTGCTTTTCTATGTCCCTCAATGAATTCTACAGATTCTCTAGAGGGTTCCTCTTGGAGCATTGTTTTTATAGTGTCAATCAATATTTGAATTTTAATTGATTTTCTGGTACGGTAGTTTTATTGTGATGTGCTGATGTATTTTACTAATTTTGATCTCAACTAACTATGTTTTCAAATGACTTCAAATGTACTTATGTATGTAATGTGGTCAATAAACGCTATTCTATTCTATTCTATTCTTTTTTTTGCAATTGCATTACCTCGTTGGTCCCAGCACTGAGACCAAACGCCCCATAAGTCGAAACTTGTGCGGGGTTAGGTGAGCATACAAACACAAACATCCATGGCCTAACTAGGATTCGAACCTATGTCTCTGTGGGAGTCCCCATACGAACTCAGCGCCTTCACGCTCTCGACCCCCGAGCCGCCATTTTCTATTACTATAAACAAATTAATGACAATAAAACCTCGTATATAACAATGTCAAATTTGTGATATTTACTTTTACAAATTTCATCCGCATGAATGAACCTTTCCCCAGAAATAATTGTATGTAACAGCCTATAGTTTTTTAATTTGGAGAGATAAAAATTTGTCATTCACAAGGGTTATATTATCAATGATGGCGCTTCCTTTGAACTCACTGACAATTTTCTTCAACCACCTAATTGATCGGAAGTGGACCAAACTTTTTTTTTCGAATGGCATCCTGTATATTTCTATAGCCTATCTTATTTGCCTTAAAATTCTCTATTTAACTATGTATCACAATGTGATGGTCGTTCATCAATTGGCTGTTAAATTGCATTTTATTGAAATAGATGAAGTTGGCTGTGGCCCGAATACAATGATATTTCGATGGTTGATAGGCTTAGGAATCCAAAGATCATTACTGAGACGAATTAATCAGATTATTTTTCATACCCTGATCGCTCCTAGAAGATTGTCAATGATTCCATTGATTTTGAAAAAAATACCCGAAAATAACTCACGATATTGAGAAACTCAGTTTTTTTCTTTTGGCTACTTTAGAAGAAACTATTTGTCTTTCATTTTTGCCATGTAGCCATCCATCAAGCATCGAAATGAAATTAGTATTAGGGCCACAGCCAACTTCCTGTATTTCAATAAAATGCAATTTAACAGCCAATTAATGAACGAATATCAAATTGTGATACACAGTAGGCTACAAAAATATACAGGGTGCCTTTGAAAAAAAAAGTTGGGTCTACTTCCAATCAAACAGGTGGTTGAAGAAAATTGTCATTGGGTTCAAGGGAAGCGCCATCATCGATATAATATAACCCTTGTGAATTTCAAATCCTTATCTCTACAGGCTGTTAAGACACAGTACACTGATGGTTGGAACACTGTCCAAAACAGTGACTAACGACATTCTGATCCTAAACAGAAGTCAGATCAAACAAGTGACGGGACTAATAACCGGTCACTGCCCCTTGAGGAAACATATGCATCAAATGGGCATCTATACAGACGAACCCATATGCAGACTATGCAATGAGGAGGAGGAAACTGCCACCCGTGTAATATTGGAGTGCGAAGCACTAGCACGTTGGAGATACAACCTTCTGGGATCAGTAAACTCTCAAGAGGCATTTTCAAAGATTGATCTGGTGAAGAGGCTGCTAAACCTCATCAAGGTAGCGAACCTGTTCACCTAAGTCAACAGCATGATCAGGAATACAATAGGCCCAAAGGCTGCAGTGTTTTGGGCTTCAAACCCTGACTGATCATTCTGCTATTAATCAATCAATCAGTCAATCTACAGGCTGTTACATATCTCCTGTGGCAGCCGGTATACCGTTAGTTTGATTGCAAATGATTCCCCCCTACCAATTCACTTCTTTTGATTCATGACTTATGGCACACCCTGTATAAAGAGATGCGACGTTTTGGTCCACGCCACGGCAGACGAGAACTGAAGTGAATCAAGCTACCACCTGTCCCACATCCTCGTATTATTGTGGTGATCGTGTGCAAGAAAGGGCCTCCTAGCCTCTAGCTAGGTAGTCGACAGATGGCACCGGAGAAAATCTCGTTTTCGGATTTTTAAACTTCAACATAAGCAGGGGCGTCGATAATTTTTTTTCTTGGGGAAGAGGGTATCTCTTTGATTAAGGTTAGGTAATAAAAAAAAATTATAAATAAATTATAAATAGCCTTAAATAATATACCGGGTGTCACAACTCTATTTTTACACGATTTTCTCGAAAACGGGTGACATTTCTAATATTCTTTTTACCAACTTTGACTGAGATTAGACAAGATTCTCAGTGCAGCTCAATAGCTCAGTTGTATTACATGATTCATTTATCTTAGTCTGATTTGAGTTGTCTTAAGCTTAAGAACTTATTGAGACTATTTCTTCCGCCTCACCTCAACTAAGCTTGCTATTCATCTGGTGTTGTAGCATAGACTACAGAAGATAAACTATGGTTGTAGTGAGAAAAAGGTGAGACTAGATTAATTCTGGTAATTATGTGGTTCTGTGCTGAAAATTGTGAGGTTATATTTTCATTTTGACATGCTTTCAGCTTTGAAGTTTCAGTTCACTGATGGTTAAATCCTATGATTACTCACTGCAATAATATTTCTATGCTCCTCATTAATTTCCTCAGCCATTTTACATTTTGGTTGAATCATGTTGTGTTATGTTTTCTTCCGTTGCCCTTCCTGACAGATAAAAACGTGTTCTTTTTATTCAATCGACAACTCAGATCCGTCTCATCTCATCCTAACTCAATTGATCGATTAGATGAGATAGAGTGTTGCACAAAAATTGGTCATTAAAACTACCCCTGGATAAACCACCCCTTAGCACATACCACTAACTTTTTATTTTCAAATTACTCCCCCATATTATAATGGCATGTTTGAGTAGCTTATTATAGCTTACAAACACAATGATGTATTACACTCTTCATCAATACGCCCGAGATAATGTCAAATATTGAAAAAAATGCAATTCCAATAATTCGAGTATTTAATGATTCAATTGGTATCAAATGGCATAATTCTTATCTCGTTATCAAATAACGAAATCGAGCGCAAATTTCCGCGCAAGAAAGTGCAATTTTTCTATCATTTTGCTCAGGGTAGTGAAAGGAACAGGTGCCGTTCGATAAACTACAATGTTTTTACATGCCTTTGGAATATATATATATCATTTTGTTATCAGATGACTGTCGAAATTTGCGGCCGGCTTTGGACTATAAAGTTTTTCAAAGCATTCGTAACCATACCTTTTTCAATTGTAATTCAGGAAGTATTAGATGTAATTCAGAAAGTATAAGTTGTAATTCAGAATAGTTAATTGTAAATCAGAAAGTATAACTTTAAATTCAGATTAGTTAATTGTAATTCAGATTAGTGAAATGTCATTCAGAAAGTGTAACTTGTAATTCAGAATAGTCAATTGTAATTCAGAAAGTATAACTTGTAATTCAGAAAGTATCACTTATGATTCAGAAACTAGTAACAACCAGTATGCATCCATTCTGATTCTGAATTACAAATTACGCTTTATGAATCACAATGGACTATTCTGAATTACAAGTTACACATTCTGAATTACATGTCACTAATCTGAATAACATGTTATGCATTCTAAAATACAATTGACTAATCTGAATTATAATTGACGCTTTCTGAACTACAATCAACTATTCAAGTTACACTTTCTGACTGACATTTTACTAATCTGAATTACAAGTTACATTTTCTGAATTACAATTGAAAAAGGTGTAGTCGTATCTTTTGCAAATCTTCAAATTCAGGGGGTTCAATCCTTCCTCAACTTGACTTCCATCTCACCAACTTGAACACAACACTGTTTTGACAACAAATTTGACGGGTATAGTCATTCAGTCGTCACTCGTCAGTCAGACTTGTTCTTGGAGATATTTGGTTTATAATCCAGCTAGGCAGACGGATTTATATAACCATGCAACGGCCATTAATTCAGGTATTAAATGAGAAGGTCGAGAAGCATTGATTTGAATGCTATACTATATTATGCTAATCTGTCTACGAATGAATTACTTCTAGACGAATCGACAGCACATGATTTGTGAATCAACAACATGTTCCCTATGATATAGAATGTTTCCCAATCGGAATAATGTTGTTATTGAATGGTTTCACATGCATGATAATAATAATTGAATGATTGACTGCTGTTTTACAGGGTGTTAACATAAGTGATGACTTAATAATCAGGGATTGCAGGGATTCCTCATCATATTTTATGGAAAAAAGTTCATATATAAACTTGTTGAAAAAATCAAAGCTTTTTCATCATCACTTATGACACGTCAGGAAAAGAGCAAACCAAATAATTATGTTTAGTAGGCATGTTTTAGTGAAACATTTTATTTCACTATCGGTGCTTATCGAGAGCTGGCGTTTCTGGCAGTTGAATATTTTCATTATGGAAGGGAACAATATTTTTGAATATTTTGAATAATGAACGATTGTATCAAATATTATGATTTGAATACAAGAAACTATTGAGGTGGAGTCTTACAGAAGACTATTATAGGATTTATCAGACATTTAAATAATTGCAATCTAAGTGCAACACTATCAGAATTGATGATTTTGGAAGTACTTTTCAGTTTTCACCAATTTTAACAATCGTAAATTTACAATCATTAAATTTATTTGCAAATATGGTAAGTATACAAAAAAGAACACATAACATCTCTTTTTAAGTAATTTCTGACCATGAAGTGAAAAATGAATTTCATAATTGCTTGAGCATGGTAATTTGGGTTGAAAAAAAGTAAATAACGTAAAAAACAAGAAACAAAATTTTGGGGAAAAAATTCGTACGTGTGATTCTTACTCCCTTTAGTGCACAGATTTTTCAGGAACATTCAGGACAGATTTGTTTCCTGCAATGAGTGCATACGTATTTTGTTTTCTTGTATAACCTGAATGAACAGAGGAAGAGGAAGCAAAACCGTTTATTTTCAAGTCCATTTCTTCATCAAGAACGAGAATAGTCACTTTCACTTAGATCGCTGTCAAGTTCATCAAAACCAACCATTCACTCATTATCATAGGGAAATCCCAGGTTTGGGAATCATTTCTATTCAGTTTTTATCCAATGAAATTTATTATTAGTGAGGAGTAAAAATAATATAATAATAATTGAAAGTGTTGCGGAGTCTGAGAGACTCCACCACACTAACCGGCAAAATAATCGGGCCACTCAAAATATCGATAACTTTGTTCGATTTATCTTCTCCTCATAATGTACGTGAATTCATAAAGAATCTGACAAGAGCTCATATTTCAAGAAAATGAGCCAATTTTTCCATATAACACAGGATGACACAAAACTTTCCTTATCACTGTTAACTTAATTTTTAATTTTCTTATCATTCCTTACATTTTCTTTTTTCAATAGACAAATTCAATGTAAGGTAGACGACTTCAAGAATTTACTTTCTAGATTATTCCACTCCACTTCGAAGTATGAACTACTTCCTACTTCAGATGGAATTCGTTCAAGTTTACAGCTTGATCGATAATGAACGTATCAATGGTTGCATAGAAATAATATGTATACTATATATATACTTACCTTGGTATTTTTTCAATATCATTCACCTAGGTTATCAGGTTATAAACATGTTACATGTTCCTTCTCATTAGAGGCATTTTTCAAATGCAGGGTGTTAGGTGGAAACAGGAAATGTCCCAGCGACAAATGTGATTTTAAAAATTGAAACATCACAGCTAAATTGTTTCATTCATTTCATTTCATTCACTGAACAACTAAAATAATATTCGACTTGAACATAGGAGTGGAACTTCTGTCAAAAATAGCAGTAATATTGAGGTATCGTCTGCTTATTTCAGTTGATAACAGGGAATGACCGTTCGTAGGTACAGTCGTCTTCAGAGATCATGTCGCGGTTGGACGGTTTCAGCGCTCTTATTGTACGAGTTATTAAGAATGCTATCATCGTCCATGTGCGACATGTTCTCTGAAGACGACTGTACCTATACCAGGAAACATATCTCAAGAAAAAGAGTTGAACGCAGACAAAAACGACAGTTCGAACTGCAAAATTTCACGTTTACTACTGAATTGAGGCGAAGCCTAGTTATTGAAAGGGCATCTCAATGCAAAATAAGTAGTTCTGATTGGACATTCCCCGTTCATTACGTTTTTGGTTGGACATTCCCTGTTTTTTCCGTATCAGCTACTACGATTTATCTGAAAAATATAACCCCTGTGGACGCAACTTTCACTATAGATGTTCAGAATTTCTACGGTAACAAAAATTTAGATCCGATGGTTGAGAAATGCATAATGGCATTTTTAACAATGTTGGAGAACATGAAGCTCTACGTTTTCTAGTGATTTGGGTTATGCATAGGTTTATACTTTGAATTTGCTAATAGATGGCATCACTAACTCGTTTCGAACAAAAACATTCCCTGTTTTCTCCTGACATCCTTCAAATATTAACGTTCTTATTCTTGTGTCTTTATTCCGAACATTTTGTAATATCTTCTTGTTTTCTGCCTTTTGGGAGATTAGATCGTCTGCCATACGAAACACACATTCCGAATGATTGAGAAGTTATCGAGCGTCTGCTAGCCAGCTTATCGTTAACATCCACAGATAATCACCACCGGACTCGCTGCTTATCATACATAACCAAGTGAATGGAGGGTTATTATTCATTAGAGTGGCGCGCCACTAGTCCGAAAATTGTAATCATCAAAACAAGAAGGGCCATATCGACTATTTCTCATTATCTATTGGACTCAATGATTTTTTGTTGTGATGAAGCCATGGCAGATAAATCACTAATTTAACAAAAATCAATAACGAAAATAGTAGATTATACATCAGGGGGAAGAAATGCAAGATTTTTCCAAGGTACGATTTGTAGTTCGAGGGCGAAGCAAAAAGACTACACACCAAAATGATGAAAAAAAAGTTTGTATCATGCCCTCGATTTTGGTTATCTCATTCTTCTCGACGAGAAGATCATTTTTCACAATGCAAACTCTCATAATCATATTCTTAGAAATTTCAATCTACATAATCTGATTGGCATGTCAGCAACTGAAATCTGATCAAGAGTTCAATAATATTTATCAATTACAAATATCGACGGTTTCACTGAGAATATACCTGTCTATAGGTGAGCTCGAATGATTCACACACAATTAATCATAGGGAAACAATAGAAATCGAATGAAATAAAAATAAACATCACGTTTGGAAATAATCAGATAGAATGGCTTCATTTCCAGACTGTCCTTGAATCATTGCACAAATCGCAAGCCAACGTCTGATGACCTACACATGATTCATAATGCGGAAAAAATAATTACCCACTACCACTTCGTCCCCAGCAATATTCCATAAGATTCTTCCGAACATATTTTATAATTTATCGAGTATACTGATTTAGAGAGAGAGAGAGAGCTTAGCAAAGTTCAGAGGATGGTCTGCCTGGCGATTACAGGATTACAGAAAGGACAACTAGAAGAAGGATGTGTGGATATGTGGAGAGCAGGGGTTGACAAAAAGCGTTCATGAGGGCCTACTTGCCTGGCAGTAGCCTCTCCCACTATACTACTACTATAGAGTGAATTTGAACTCATCAGCGAGACTCCATAGAAGTTATTTCCTCAGTGACAACCGATTCGGAATTGCAGATGACATCATCATCTCACCATCATTTGTAGCTAGCGCTAAAGATTCCATGTTTGATTAGAACGTGAGTTTGATCGTTCATTAGACCTAGCATATACTTCAACTTTCAATTCCACTTCCATGAGGGAGTGACAAAAATAATAAAATATGGCAGACTTGTTCAGATTGTTCAGCAGCTCATGCATGAAAGTAAATAATCTCGGAGCTTCCCGAATTGAGTCAATCTCATCGCGGTCTTAGATTTTGAATTTGACTACTCAGATTCGCGACTCCAATATGAAATCTTTTTTTTTTAATATCACTCAAGATACACATAAAAATCAGCAGACGTCCTTGTATACTTCTCATGTTCACAAGAAATCAAGACAATCGAGACGATAAGGACTGATAGCAAACTATTTATACGGGGTGACCAAGTTTCAATTACTCATAATCCAGGAATCGATCAATCTTGACTTAAAAGATATGATTGTATCGGTTCTTTTTACTAAGGCAAACATATTTAATAAACGGATCTCCGATTTTCTAGGAACCTATACACTAAGGTGATTGGTATGCAATTATAGCATATTGCATACATTTAAGCAGCTTTTATTGAAGAACCATCATTGAGGGTGAGAGCATTGTCGATCTCATTGTTCAAATTTATTGTAACCAGCTATGGTTAGAATGATTTTTGTAGAATACTTGACATCAGATCTTTCATAATTGGATATTATATCAAGTGTTGAAAAGATTTATAACATTTTTTTGTACACTTATTATGTCATGACTGAGAAACTTTGATGAGATTTGAACAACGAATTTTGAATAGGAAGGATGCATTATTTGAATATGCATTTCGATCGAAAATCGATTGATTTTTGAGTGACTCACTAGATGTTACTCAAAATTATTTTCAGTGCGAGTATAAAAAAATGATTCGATGAAAATACATTGTGATTCATTACTAGAATCCTGAGCTCAACATATGAAGATTTGAGCCAAATAACCTAGATATTATGTTTCTCTTGTCTCAGTTACAGGGTGTTTCATTTGAAAATTTGGTACAATAAAAAAATGGCACACTATCGAGATTAACTGTTCCGTGCTAGATTTTCGTTGTCGCGAAGCGCCTTGTCGGACCATTATTTACTGTTTGGATATTCCAATGCAAATCGAAAATGAACAGTTCTTGATGGGTGCCTCTAGAACTGCTTCCTCTTCGCACCCATACCATATTTACACCACGACGAGTTATCTTCGTGCCATTGAATAAATAAGGCGAAGGAAGGAGCGACTTTGTTGAGAAACCTTCTCAATGTTGTGAAATGTTCATAAGTTGTTTGAATCTTCAGAGATTCATTACATGTTGTTAGCATCTAGCAACTAGATGCGCTACTGCTCAGTGGAATGTGCCTAGATCAGAGCCTATGACAGACGTGTGTGAAGACTGGTTCATATAGTATTCTGCAGGCAGCCGAGTTGTGAGCAAGTGTAACCCTTGTCCATATCATTTGTGCTCTTGTTTATTATATTATGACCATAATATAACACATGTTCTAAAAATATTTGGGTCGAAAACAATCAGAAAGTAGCAATAAAGGAGTCATCAGTGTGAATTCCTCATTCAAGGTAGATTAATATCTCTCTAGAGAAGCAAAACATGCTTGAAATACATTCTTTCACCTGCCTCTTGTCCTGATGGGTCTGGTCGCATCTTTCTACTTTCTTTATACAACCATATTCAACTGTCTCATACAGGGCGTTTCCGAAATTGGAAGGAGAGATAAAAGGTCACTGTCATAGGTCAGTATATCAAATAAAAATAACTGCTAACAGCCTATAATCGAATGAAATACCCACTTGAATTTTCCCCAACTTGATATGTCAATGATTTGCCTGATTGAATAATAACCCGAAATGAAGAAGAAACGAAGAGAAACTAGTTGATATAAGTCGAGGTATGAATCTTCGTTGTGAAATATTTTGGACTTGGAGTCCTTCTACGGAACTCGATTATATAACAAATATATAATTTGTCTGAAATTTGTTGTCTTCTGCAACGCAAGTATTTGCAGTTTGAGGACTAAAGTATGTCAGACCACCAAACAGGAAAGAAAGTGTGCCGTTATGGTTAGTCAAACTAAAATGAAACATCGGCAGGTTAACAAAGTTTGATAATAATGTTCCTTGAAGTTTGGTTAATAGTGTGAAGAATGCATAACACTCAACCGGTCAGAACTCCATTTACCTTATCTTTCGAGCAGAGTAGGTTATGGGTTAGGGTAATGTAACTCCCGTGGTGAACATGTACAGGGTGCTCGAAATTGGACACTTTTAAAGGGATGAGAATCGATCCTCAGGCACAACATCAGTTTTCTTCTAACTAGTTGGAGAATGGGACTTACCCTTTTAAAGTGACCAATTTGGCCCACCCTGTACATGATTTATCTGGAAATGCTCTCGGAAATGTCTTTATAGATCTCAGATATTTTCAGGCCTCGCCTAGAAGTCTTTTATATGATAGATACAAACATGGGTTTTTCAAATGACTCCTTTCTGTGAATCTCATCTTGTCTGTTTGTTCTTCCTTTTGTCTTTATATTCAATCGAGTATTCAATGCTCCAAACACACACCACACACTCAGTGACTTATTTATACTATCCAAGAGCGTAGATACAGAAATTTTGTGGGGTTGGACGGAGGATAAAATATGATATCTTGCATGTAAAGCATGAGAAAGGTTTACACTTTAACAAAACAACAAAAGATTATGAAGGTGAAATTATGAAATTTATCTTCGGTAGTAAAGTGGTAAGGCTTTAGAAACAATTTTCATTGATTTTTTTTTCGAGAAACATCAAGGAAACTGATAAATTATCAACTCAAACATTCAGACAGTACATGTGCGTACTATTGTAAATTAACTTTCGGAACACACTGCAGTTTAAAAAATGAAACTCAATGAAATTTCGATCAAAGTCAACCTTTTATGTTCGTGAAGAATCTGCATTCTGAACCAGCCTAACTGTGGCCCTAAAAACCGTGCAGGCTCCATACATTGCATTGCAGTATGGTGACCTCGTTAAGTTAACGACTATCTGTTTGTTTGTATGTTCCCTATCATTCAGTTTATAGTCGTATTTCCCTAGATATTACGCACGATGTTCTTCGAACATTATAGGAATTTCCTTTCGTTCGCTCCAAGAGATGAAAAAAAGTGGATCAAAGCAACATAACTTCAGTGGTTCACTGAATACTAATGTAAACATATCGTGTTATTCAACACCCAAATAAAGATGAGTATAAGCACCACTTCTCAGCCTGGTAAAAATATAACCTGATGATTAGTATATACAGGGTGATTCACATAACAACCGACATAGGGCAGGGGCATGTAGGGGGTCCCAAAATATGGAAATTTAACGCAACTTACCTCTATACCAAGTTGCTTCCCTAAGAAGTTATTAGGCATAGCACTAACAGCATGTCAACTTGCTCGTTAAAAGAAAACTTCCCGTTCATTTTAAAAACACTCAAACAACAATTACTTAATTGAACAGCTCACTTGCCTCATCGTCAAGTTTGACGTTTATTTTCATAGCAAACTTTTGAATTTTCGATGATTTTAAATAACACACCTAGAGCGCGCGTTTTCAGTTATTCGAGTTTTTGATGAAAATGATGAGGTTTTTTGAAAAATTACTAGAGTAAGAAAAGTTTTAGAATTGAATTGCCCACAAAACAAAGCAAAGATTTTCGAAATCCATCATGGGTTAACAAAATTATGTTGAATATTAATGATGCGCCACCTGATATACCACCTTTACAAATTTCAATTAAACTCTAATTACTGTCAAGTAACGCCCTAAATACATCCACAAAGTGTACCAAATTTGGTTGCTTTAAGTTCAAGAATAACAGAGATATTGTTTTTTTTTCAAAATTTATAACTTCACTTTCAAAGCCTATATCTCCTTAGGGAAGCAACTTGGTATAGAGGTAAGTTGCGTTAAATTGCCATATTTTGGGACCCCCTACATGCCCCTGCTCTATGTCGGTTCTTATGTGAATCACCCTGTATAGAAAGAAACAGAGACAATTTCCTCGATATACGAATAATACGATTCAGCACCAAAAGCATCACCAAATGGTAGGTACTATAGTGTAATCCTTGACTGTAGATAAGAACATGACACCCTATATAAGATGGTGCAGAGTATCGCTGTTAATTCCCACTGAAACAGTCATCAGGACCTCAGAAGAAACCAAGCTGGTGTGAGTTGGTGTTATGTTTTTTGACTGTGTATTTGAAAAAATAAAAACATGGGTCCAACTGGTCCAAGAACTAGTAGAGTGTAGCCATAGCACCATAGCGAGGTAATATTGCGCCTCACTCGCTTCTCGTTGGGCGCGAGAAACTGAAAATTTCTTCGAAAAAAAAAAAAAGATTTGCTGGAGTAGGGATCGAACCCCGGTCTTTTCGTTCGGAGGAAGTATTAAAGACTTGTATTGTTCACACAAATTATAGTACATCACAAATTTACAGGCACATTCCAGAAAGAAACATATTACTAGGGCTCAGGGCTCTGCGTGGTGCAGAGGTGGCTGGTGTCGGCCAGGGAACGTGTGTGTATTTCTGAAGTGTTAGTCTCAGAAGCCCATCTTCTGGGGCCAAGCCCCTTATATAGGTGATCTCGCTGAGGTTACCCAAGAGGGTGAGGGAGACGATCAGTCGCTATCAGTGATTAGTGATTAGTGATTCATGGGGGATGGAGGAAAATTAAATGTAAAAAACAAAAACCTCCTGCTCGTGTTCGGAGGAAGGAACACTACTCTAAAGACCACCACGTTTCCTCAAAACAAACTACAAAACAATTTTGTACGCTCTTGACTTGCCACCGTGGCAATATTTCCTCTATAGTGTTGCTATGGCTAGGCTCTAATCCAAGAACTTAGGCAAGCATTATAATAAACTGGGCGTCAATTGAAACGTTAATAGTGAAATTTGGCATCAAGTTTGACTTCTTGTAATTTCTAAAATATTGAACGAATTTTGAATTGCCGCCAAGATTCTGAATGCCTTTTCCATCGTCTTTCGAACCGTTCCTTACAGCTTCATCTAAATTGATCAGGATCCATGATACAGGGTGAAACAAAGTTACGTGCATTTTGAAAAATATTTCTCCGCCCCCCCCATTTTGTTGGAAGACCACGATGCTCATATTTTATTCAGGCATTTCATAAATAGCAACCATACCTCGGGACGTTTTCGAGTTTTTGCCAAAAACTACTGTGGTTTCCGAAAAAAAATTTTTTTCAGCATTTTTTTTAATGGACTAATTACCTGTATCACCAAAACGTAAGTATATCCTAATCGTCGTAACCTGAAATAATAATTATCTGTACTGAATTATAGTTTATATCACTATAGTGATCTTACCTAATGATATTTTCCATTTCGACCCGATTTGAACGAGGCATCTTTAAATTTTTTAGGACCCGAATTACACTGACGTTTTCATGAAAATTGGCAATTGATATAACCTCTATGCATACCTACATTGTTTCAACAATACGCTGTTATAAAAACAAGGTATCCTTGTTTGTATTTGTTGATGAGATGTGTTGATTTACTTCTCACTAAGGTAGAAAACTTTCATCATAGACTGCGAAGTAATAAATTATTGATTGTTTTTGAGTAACCTGGTATACATATCTGCTCCAATGATTGCCTGAAATGCATAAAAGCATCCATTTATGGAACTTCTCTGAAATTAGTCCATTAAAAAAAAAGCTAAAAAAAATTTTTTTTTTCGGAAACCACGATAGTTTTTGGCAAAAACTCGAAAACGTCCCGAGGTATGGTTGCTATTTATGAAATGCCTGAATAAAATATGAGCATCGTGGTCTTCCGACAAAATGGGGGGGCCGAGGGGTAAATCACGGGCTGAAATTGGGTACACTAGACTTCCTTTATTGAAAGAATTCCCGGAATTCCTGGGACTACCCAAGGAATTCCTAGGAATTCCCAAAGACTACCCGGAATTCCTGGGACTACCTAAAGACTACCCGGAATTCCTGGGACTTCCCAAGGAATTCCTAGGAATTCCCAAAGACTACCCGGAATTCCTGGGACTACCTAAAGACTACCCGGAATTCCTGGGACTTCCCAAGGAATTCCTAGGAATTCCCAAAGACTACCTGGAATTCCTGGGACTACCTGAGGAATTCCCAGAGACTACCCGGACTTCCCAAGGAATTCCGGGATTTCCTAAAGATTTATCATACATCCCAAGGAGTTTTCAAAATTTTGCGTAAAAATAGGTAGATTACGAATGAGTTCCATTCGTGAAATGCAAAAAAAGTCAATCGATAGGTAGGTTGAATTCAAACCCAAGGACGAAACTTGGGCAATGAAAAAACATGTAGGGATTAGTGATAAGTACTCGGATAAGTATCATTAACACTACTGGGTGTTTCTGAATTCAAGTGACAGAAGCCTATACAGGTTTCTTCCTATTTAAATAAAAAATTAGTAGGTATGTATACCATTTACAGATTTTGCAAAAAAGTTCCGGTACACATTGAAAAAAAATCTTTTGCCGATTTGAATGATAATTATTTTAACAGCTCATTGAAGTCTTCTTGAGATATCGTTCGGAACTCTTTAATTTGCCCAGTTATTCAAGAATTGTGTTTACCACAAGTGTTTCACTTTTGTTCAAGAAGAATACCATTAGTCGATTTTCCCAATTCATTTCAGATTAAACAGTTGAAAATACAAGGTGGGCCACCAGTAACGCCTCGGTCTCTAGAAGGTAGAAGGCTAACCACTTATCTTCTTGGAATTCTTCCTCTCTAGGAAGTTGCATGTCAACATAGGCTACCATTTGAAATTATTTCGAAACATACAGGGTGTCCCCAAAAACCATAAAACACTGAAGTTAAACTTTTTTCTATCGAACACCCTATATATCATTTCATTTTGAGATTCTCCCTTGTGAGCTGATTTCAACAATCCATCATACTTAGGGTCTAGCAGTTATAATTACTGAGATATAGGGTGTGAAAAATCGAGATTTTCCAAGTTCAAGAATTTTTTGTGTCGAAACTATTCATAATTGGTCAAAACGGCTTACATGTCCCTATCTCAACTTTTGATTAACTATCTACTGATATTCAATTGGGACATATACCGGGTGATCAAGATTCTGAATTCTGCACCACCCTGTATTTGTTTCAATTAAATGTCAGTAGATAGTTGATCAAAAGTTGAGATAGGGACATGTGAGCCGTTTTGACCAATTATGAATGGTTTAGACACAAAAAATTCTTGAACTTGGAAAATCTAGATTTCTCACACCCTATATCTCAGTAATTATAGCTGCTAGACCCCAAGTATGATGGATTGCTGAAATCAGCTCACAAGGGAGAATCTCAAAATGAAATAATATATAGGGTGTTCGATAGAAAAAAGTTTAACTTCAGTGTTTTATGGTTTTTGGGGACACCCTGTATGTTTCGAAATAATTTTAAATGGTAGCCTATGTTGACATGCAACTTCCTAGAGAGGAAGAATTCCAAGAAGATAAGTGGTTAGCCTTCTAGAGACCGAGGCGTTACTGGTGGCCCACCCTGTATAGTGAAACCAAGATAAGGTGATAGGGATCTCAGGAACAGGAAAAGAAACGGATTCGGTTAAATGGGAAACAAGTTGCACATTTTGATGATCATACCAACGGCTTTGGAAAATGTTCACAATATTGTATTTAGTTTTTCAGTTATACAGGGTGTTCCTTAAGCACGTGTAGAAAATTCAGGAACATGTTGCTGACGTCAAAATAAGAAGAAAAGTTCGTATAAATATATGTCCGAAAGTTATCCGTTTCTGAGATACAGAGTGTCAAATTTGAATTCTCATTTTTGTTTTTTGTTAATAAATTCCAAAATAATTGTGATAATCGAATGAAGTTTGGTAGTTTTTCTCTTTCGTGGGGGTGGCGCTACCTACTTGTCTTTTGAATTTTTGAAAAGTCATAACTTTTCTGTTCGTACCTGTATCACGTTTTATAGTAAGAAAATAGATTTCTAGGACATTTTTGTGTAAAAAGTATATTCTTGGTAGAGGTCGATACGAGCAACTGTTCTCGAGATATTGGGATTTGAAACAATCGATGCATTTGAATTAATTCCATTGGGCTCGTGAGTCGACTCTAAGCAGTTAGAGAAGATACGTCAGTGCATTTTTCTTCTTTCATTCAATATTCTCCTCCATTCAACAATTCAACATTGGAATGTAGCCAAATGATGATTCTTACTTCTTTGTATCTATTTTTTTGGCCATTTGGAACAATTACTTTAATCAATTCCCTCAACTAACTGTTTTAGTATTTATTTGGTCTTAATCACAGTTATTATTATCAGTATTAATAAAAAAAAATAATTTTCCTTACCTACTTGATAAATCAATTTTGAATTCCTACTTCTTCGTCATTCCAAATTACTTGCATCGATTATTGAAAATCCCAATAACTCGAAAACTGTTGCTCGCAGAAGAATATGTTTTTTACACGAACGTAGTCTAGAAAACTATTTTCCTACTATAGAACGTGATACAGGTACGCACAAAAAAGTTGTGACTTTTCAAAAGACTCAAAAGACATGTAGGTGCCGCCACCCTCACGAAAGAGATGAACTAACATAAAATGCGATATTGTCATCGAAAAATACCCCGAAATACCAAAATGCATTTGAATATCACAATTATTTTGAAATTTATTAACAAAAAACAATAATAAAAATTCAACTTTGACACTCTGTATCTCAGAAACGAATAACTTTCGGACATATATTTATACGAACTTTTCTTCTTATTTTGACGTCAGCAACATGCTCCTGGATTTTCTACACGTACTTAAGAAACACCTTGTATAAAGAAAGTGAATTTTTGGAATATCTATTTGTTTTTCTACGTTATTATTAGATATATAGAAAACTCTGAAAATACTTTTACATGGCATCTCTTTATGAGATTTAACGTGGTGATATTGATTTCTCCACGCGACGTTTCGTATTCGTAGAGAAACCAACAACTTTTTTTCCAAATACGGCCCTGATTATCTGTTCACAGATTTCGAAAGTTTTTTTTATTCTGAGTTCAACCATGGGGAATTATTAACAATTTTGTAAATTTTCGAAATCCATTGGTACGACCAGGTATGACCCTTGGAATGCGTAATTTTTTTCTCATTTAACCGAATTCGTATCTCTTACCGTTCCGAGATCCCTCGCGAGACCCTCATGCTGCGCAACCTCGTGCGCAACCTTATCATGGTCACACTGTTCAACTTTTTTGTTAAGTACCAATACGAGTACCAATATCTATCGAGCAAAAATAGTTGAGAGATTGAAAATGGCAAAGATTTGTTATATTCAAATGGAAAGTAAGAGGAAAAATTCGAGAGATCAGACGACTAAGTTTATGAAAAAAAACAATTAGAAGAGTTGAAATAATTTACTAGGTATTTGAAATGAACATTCTCAGATATATTTATGAACACAAAAAAATGGATATAAACATAAAGAAATACATTGAGAGTTCGCATTCTCCATGTGATAAAAATATCAATTCAGAATTACTTTCCACGTCCTGATGTATGATGAATGTCAATTCATCATACATTCAAAAATTACTAGGTATTATTTCTCGTGCACAAAACGTCAACCTTCTGTATCTAGGAATCGGCAATAAAATGTCAATCAATGAAAATGATCGATCTATCATTGAATCATTGTACAAAAATATAAGGAAATGAAGCGAAGGTTGAAATAAAGTAAATGATATTTCTCCATTACCTACCTGTATTATTGTATACATCTTTGAATAGGAGAATATTGTATTTTTTCAGCTTTTGTGCAAAAAAACTGCAAGATGTTTCTCGGGATGTTTCTCTATGCCACATGTCTGTAGCAATAAATGTTTTGGCCCCTAAAGATTGTTCATGAAACTAACTCTACAGTTTATAGATCGGCTCTTATATAGTAAGTCGCTAAATTTCATACTTATATTTCTGTGAACTCGTTTGTCCGAATTGCAAAGATATACAGGCTGTCCCTAATATGTATTCACAAAAGAATACTCAATATTCATCATCAGACCAAAACAATACGAAATATACAAGCAAACTTACTTCAGTACAAAGTTGCTTAGTTTGAGCCTCGGTTAGAGCGCTAGACAAGTAGACAACATGTTTTAAATTACTAGAATTACGAATTTTTTCGAGATCATGAGAGTAATATAATTTTATCAAGAGTACCTTCTAGATGTTTATTTACTGAAAAAATTGAATTCTACGCCTAGCATGGAATGATATTCATCATAATTTCGATCATATCATGATATGGGTTTTATTCGAGGTTTTATTGCTTGATAAAGCTATGTCAACGTAGGTACAAAATTCTCCAGAGCCGTTTAGCGCCCAAACTGAGCAATTTTATACTTAGGTAGGTAGATTTGATATAATTCAATTGTTGTGGTCTAAGGAATATGTGGTATTTTTTGTATAGACCTTTTAGGCACACCCTGTATGGTATTTCAAAGTGTTCAATGAAATTGATTAACATTTACATTTTGTGTCGGCCCCATATTGGATTTCAAGTAGTGTCATAATATATGGTTTTTGTATTCTACTTGTCATTCTCTCTTATTTGGTACCCATGTCGAGGGAATTGTGAACGAAATCAGTAGTTATTTACCAAACAAGTGCGAAAAGTAGTACTTTACCGCACGCGACGGCTATTGCACGAACGACGCGGAGCGGAGTTCGGGCAAGCCGTCAATTGTGGAAAAGACATTTGCCGCAAGAAGAGTAAGGTATATTGTTTTTCCACGAGTGTTTTTGTCCATATTATTATTATTTGAGAAAAAAAAAGTTTTTAATAAACAAGATTTTAATAGTTACATAGATCATTTAGTTAGTCATAAATATCCCCATTTTCAACAATACAAAAATCGTGGCGAAAAGTAACTTTTCAGCACTAGTGGGGTAAAGTAACTTTTCCGCACGCTCGTATAAAAAGGAAATTTTTTTGTCGGCGGCCATATTGGATTTCAAGCTTTGTTATAAATTGTATTCTACTTCATAATAACCGTATTGAATCTGATAATACCCATATTGACCAGACCCAAAGATATGTGTAAAATTTCAGCATGATTGGATATCGGGAAGTCGTCGAAAAATCGATCGCCAGACAGAACTCAAAATGTTCAATAAAAAATAAATTTTTCTCGATCTTCTCATCTTTCCGAATAATTAACAGGATTCCAACGGGAAACCTTGAAGAGAATGAAAATTCGACTGACTAACATATGATATTCTAAGTGGGACAAGGTACTCTCGGTGCTCGCGGTACCTCTCCGTCAAAAAAAAATCAACAAAGTAGGTCTTGAAGCAAAATACTGTGCAGTCCATATATGTTTTCTTTGCGCAAAATTCATTTTCATATCTGAACATCGTTGACAAATTTGACTTCAATTTTCTAAAAATTGCTGGGACTACCAAGTTATTCACAAAGAATACCCAAAGAATTCTCGAACTTCCCAAAGAATTCCTCGGACTTCCTAAAGAATACCCGGACTTCCTCAGGAATTCCCGGACTTCCCAAGGAATTCCTGGACTTCCCAAGGAATTCCCGGACTTCCCAAGGAATTCCCAAAGAATTCCCGGACTTCCCAAAGAATTCCCAGACTTCCCAAGGAATTCCCGTCTAGGGTACACCGGACTTCCCATGTGATTTACCCCTCGGGGGGGGCGGAGAAATTGTTTTCAAAATGCACGAAACTTTGTTTCACCCTGTATCACGGGTCCTGATCAATTTAACAGAAGCTGTAAGGAACGGTTCGAAAGACGATGAAAAAGGCATTCAGAATCTGGGCGACAATTCAAAATTCGTTCAATATTTTAGAAATTACGTGAAGTCAAACTTGATGCCAAATTTCACTATTAACGTTTCAATTGACGCCCAGTTTATAATTCAAAATGTATCTACACGCCCCTTGCCCCTTCTCATCTATGCCCATGATACTTTCTTTCTGTGTTTCGCATTATGGCGACATCGACCAGACTATAGATTATTATGTTGAAATGAATGCGCTTAGACGCGACTGAAGCGTTTTCTCCGGTTTTCTCGGATCTTTTGTCTGCTGTTCCTGGTGATTAACGGTTCCGAAGACGACGACGAACGACGACGGAGATAACGACTCTATTATTGACATATTGACGACTAACGTTGATTCGAAGGTGACAAGAACGTCCGTCGAATTTGCCAGACTTATAATTTGTTGGTCACATTGAAAACATATTTTGAGAACTATACAGGGTGTCGAGAGCTGAAACCGACAAAACTCACGAGGTTATAAGGACTGCCAATATGATCATCAGTCCAGTCAAGAGAGTCCACAATTCATTCAAGCTCAGAAATGGCTTTAAATGGTCGAACATTATTCAAAGAATAATAGATGACACTCACATGCATTCAACTTTTTTTGATGAAATTACACGAGATATAAAATTTGAATCATCTTCGCAAAAACGTCATCCTGACCCCATATAATTTATCGAGAAAATCGAACAATGAATGAATTAATTATTATACTATTGAAAATGCTATTTCAACGCCTGTAAATTCGAACACTA
The DNA here is from genome assembly GCA_918026855.4 of Phaedon cochleariae. Taxonomy (NCBI): domain Eukaryota; kingdom Metazoa; phylum Arthropoda; class Insecta; order Coleoptera; family Chrysomelidae; genus Phaedon; species Phaedon cochleariae. The sequence continues at coordinate 30,868,334 of OU896719.1, forward strand.
CTACTGTGCTGTGATGTCAGTGTATCCTTGCAATTTGATTGGTTGGAGATTGTGACGGATGGGAAGCACGCCGCTGTTGCCATGTCTATGAAATCCTTGATTTGATCATATGTTATGTTTGAATTCGCTCGTTCATTTTGGCGATTTCAATAATTTTGTATATACGATGAATTGAAAAATTCTTAAATAATCAATTCAAGGGATCCCAGAGCCATATATTTTGAGATATATGTTTTCCAGAAATGGCTGGAAAGGAAAGGCCCATTGATTATTAAAGAGTAAACCAATCAAATTGTTAAACATAATATTATAGATAAGTATAATAAAGAAAATAATGAGACTAGTTGATGGTGATTTAACAATGATGTGACAACCACATAAAATTTTGTACGAATATTCCAAAAATCTATCATTTGTTTGGAAGAACTACTCCTTTGTAAGCAAAAAAAATACTGAAACATATAACATAACCTTAACAGACTATACAATTATGTTGTATTTCCTACAATATAAAGAAATTTGCATGTTTTTTTATTTTTTGAGATGAACTGTTTCATTCTCTCACTTTACAAACATTCTACTTCAAATTTTAATAATAAATCCGGAATAAGAGCAGCCGAGAGTATAGCTTTGACTGTTCAAAACATCATCAGTGGTCTAAATTCGAAAGCCAAACAGTGATTACCACCAAATCTAATCAACCAGTAAAAACTGACAGCCATTTTCAGTTATTCGAAACGATAATTAATACGAAATAAATTGACATCAAACAGGATACCGCCTGTCACAAGTTTTTTCCGGTTTTCGAACTACAGAACAGACAAACGGGCATTATTATGTAAAATACGTTCCTGTAAACCGAAAAAAGCATTCGGTGGCATGGAATTGATAAGACAAAGACAATCGAGAGACATGCTAAATTATTTCTTGTATATAAAGTTTTGGAGTCAGTGAACTTTCGAGTAAGTACAAAGTTAATACGTGGAATTTGCCAAATTATGGTCGTGTTGCGAAATACAAACATTCAATGAAATTTCCATAACAAAAAACTCACAAGAGGTAATTGGAATTCAAATTATCAATGATACATAAATAATGCATTGACTATTGATATCATTAATGAACGTGAATGCCCATCGAAAAGACATAACTGAAAAAAAATATTTGGTAGATGTCCATGTTTGATCGAACTATACCACGGCTTAGCACCTCAGCTATGCCATCTCTTATCGAGTTTTCTTTCAGGCAGATCGATTCACGTGACGATGACGTGGTGGTGGACGGTGTATCGTCTGATACCATTGGCATCAATTCCGGCATTCCACAAGGATAAATTTTGGCACCAACATTATTCCTTCTTCATATCAATGATCTGTTGGGAGAAACAACTTGCCCCATCCACAGCTTTGCAGATGATAGTACCCTCCATACTGCGTTCTCTTCCAGCCCATTTCTTCCCAGGAAACTAAGAACTCACGGCGCAGGCAGGCCAATGCTGTCAATGAAGACCTTGCTGAAATCACAGCCTGGGGAACCAACAACCTAGTTGAATTCAACGCCACCAAAACTCAAGCCTGCATTTTCTCTAGAAAGGCGGAACTCAGTAGGCCCGATATTGTAATGTCTGGCTCCACCATCCCCACCAAGCCCACTATATCTATGCTCGGTATTTCCATCAGCAACACTCTTTCATGGGATAATCATGTCAGATCCATCGCAAAAGCTGCTTCACAAAAACTCGGATTTTTGTTCCGTGCTAAAGCTACTTTACATCTCAACAGCTGCTCATCATGATCTACAAAGCGCAGATACGGCCTGTTCTAGAATACTGTTCCCACATATGGCGTTCAGCACCAAAACATACGCTGATGCTCTTAGATTCCATCCAGAGAAGAGCTATTCGCCCATTCTTTGACATCATTGGAACACCATAGAAAGGTCGGCGACCTTTCACTGTTCTATCGATACTTCCACGGGAAATGTTCTTCGGAAATCTCTGCTATCATCCCTTCACTAGTAATACCAGTCAGACGAACTAGACAAACCCAGTCAGCATATCCTCTCGTTGTCAACTTCGAAAGATGTCGAACAGCACTTTATCAAAACTCCTTCATCCATAGAACGATTAGGCTCTGGAATACATTGCCTGAGGAAGTATTCCCAACAACATAAATAGTCTCCAGAAGTTCAAAAAATTTCCAATACCTACCTCCTGTCCCTATCCTCTCTAGGAACGCACGATGTTCTTTGAACATTATAGGAATTTCCTTTCGTGCGCTCCAAGCGATAAAAAAAGATTATTTTATACATATATAGGCTGCGTCATTTGTCAAAACTCAAAATCTCATAGTAGGTGTAGGTATACTTACAATGGATAGCCGTGAGGTTGGAAATCCATTTTGTTAATATATCTCACCATGCTGGTGTTAAATTCAGAGTCCTCCAATTTGCATAATACAATAAAACAATAATCATATGATCATACGTAGAAAGAAACCTGACACATTGCAGTAGGTAAAGGAAATCCATTTACACACAATCAAGTATGAAGACATTTATTGAATTTAGTGACAATTCTACATCATCTGATTCAAATATCAGCAAAGTCCCTAACTGCAACCAGACGTATTTCTTTTTTTTTTTACAACGTACAGGGATTTTAATCCCTCCGTATGCCTACTCGAAAGAAACCAAAGGAACTTTTTCGTTTTCCCTTCTTGGATTCAAAGTTTGAGAACTTTGGAGTTAAAAAATGCCACGAAATTGTATGTGTGAATAGTGGATATGTATCATCTGTTTTGAATATTTCAGAGGTTATTTTTGTTGATCAATAAAACAATTGATCCTATATGGCTTATGTTCATGGAAACTTTTTTATTTTCATGAGACTCCCTTTCACCTCTCGAAGTGCGTCCCACATATTACAAAACACACTTGTTATGCCTTTAAATCTCAGGGGGTGAGTAGTAAGAAAAATGGAATAGAATTTTATTTACCCCTGAGTTTGGTTGATGAATTACCTAAGATTTATTAGGTGTTTTAAATCTTAAATGTATTGACAACAGAAAAAGTGTTTTTAGTGCCCAGTTTGATACCGTAGAAACTAGACACTGGTAGTTCAGCGGGACAAATGGGTGGGTACGTTAGGCTTAGTAAAATACTAAGTTTGATAGGGATGAATATGCTTTTAATCACAAATAAATTCTGAAATGACAAATAATGTGACAAATGATACTATAGTTGGCTCAAGACTTCCAAAGTAACTGAGTATCAATAGCAATAATGCCTGAACAGTGTACAATTATTGCAACAACAAGAAATATAAATTGACTGACTGAAATCAACTCTTCAGATCAGTGTAAAATAGTACAATCACTGCTCAAAATCAACTCTCTGAGACAGTATGATAATATATAGCTTATTAATCAACAAAATAACTCAGTAAATCAGTATCAATGAGACAAAAGAAATAATAAGGCCTATTTTACCGCAGTGCACTTTTGGTTTACAGGGGTATACTTTGTAGCTATACTGAGTGTCTATTAAATCAATATCATGTTGCAATTATATTATGTTGAATGAAATTTAAAACTGATGAATTATGGTTGGTGGTAGTTTATCCCAAGTAAAATACTATCCCTGATGGTGCATGGAACGAACTCACCAAATTATGAGCAGGTCCTGATGTGTATCATCTGGCTCTGATGTACAGGGGGATCAGGTACGTGAAGTCAGGCAGCGTCAGGTGGTGTCTCCGGTGTGTCGCCTTTCAGCCACAAATAAAAAGGCCCCAAAAACGTGAATTAAAGCAGCGTAGCGTTGACTGCAGACGGCTACAAGACAGTCCCAGGTCTGGGCTGATGGGGCCCAAATCTCGAACGCGACGATCGGTAGGTGAGGAGGCTTTAGCCCGATAAAAGGAACCCTATAGATGGAATGACGACAATCGTGCGTTATTTTACCAACACAAGGAATGACAAGAAAATAGCAGCTGATGATTAAAAGAATATATAGTACCTTGGATGTTGTGTGGGTTCCAGAAGTGGTGATGTAGGTCGGCTCGGCCACGTGGATTTCAGCCACGAAGAATCCCTCTATAGAGGCAACAGGAATCCCATCATCCCAGCGATGATAATGGATATCCCAAATTTGAGATCGTTTCCTAATTAATCCCAACACTAAGTAATGGAAAATCGAATGTTAGACAAATTCGAAATTATTCAAGAAACAGATCTCACGGCTTACTTTTTGTGACCAGGCTGGTAGACTGCTGCAGACAAAATGGTGCCTATGAAGATCGAAGGGGCTGTCCTTGCCACATCTCACCGGAAGATCACCCTTTTTTTGTGTATCTTCCCCTATACTCCCACACACATCAATCACCGGACGATATAAAATTATAGGCGGGAGATATCCCCGCGAACACCCTGTACATGGCATTTCTACCTCACCATGGTAGTGAAAACTATGTCGATAATATCAAGAGAGGTGTCGAGACCATCAGAAAAGAAGGAATATCATTAAATCACCATTTATTTCAAGTCAGAATATATTATTGCCAGTTATTCTTGTTTGGATTTGAAACTTCAAATATTCAAACGCGGTCATGCGCAACTGAGGATCATTGTAGACCTGAATAGTGGGGCGAAATACGTCATCATCTTCTTCCCGTGCGATGACCCTTTATCACCATGTAACATAACCCATAACGCCCATACTTACAAGGAATTAGTGCCAAATCAACAAACAGGTACATAATGGCGAAGATACTGAGTGCCAAATCATCATAACGAGATATGGTGCGGATTGTGAGCCGTTAGAGTCCGTATTCGTGATGATAGCAAGGGAACTATGGGTCAATGTTCCATGATGACAATGTCGAAAATTCGAGAAGATGCATGCAGAGGTTCGCAAATAGTGGTCATCCGTCATTAGTGTCATTACCGTCAATAGAGACTAAACGTCATCAAGCTGACAGTGACATTTTCAATAATTACAATAATTACATAACAATGATATTTATTTGGAAATATAACGGCAACAATAATTACAAGAATGATACTCGAAATTCAAGATGAAATTTGGCGAAATACCTGTGGACTGAATCAGTCATGTGTGACAATTCCAGGAACCAACTACCTACCTACCAAAATTTGTAAACAAAACATTCTGACCAAGAGGTATGCAATAACGATAACTAGTAGGCTAAAAATCACAATATAATTCCTTATTTACAGCAAAAATTGAGTTAGAATCAATAACAACGAACAGAGAAATACCAATCGATAGCCAGCAGTAAACATCACAGATGAATTCAATTATGAACCAATGAAAAAGAGAGTGAAAAGTAGGTAAACAATAATGCATAGCTCTGTTTTCTGCAGTATTTTCGTAACGTCATGAACGAAGTGTAACACTCCCCCTCTACCCCGAAGAGATTTACCTGTAAATCTCAAATAAAACGAAAATACTGTCTGCTATGATATGGGTTCATATTGAATTCAGGAATGACCGTCCTCATCATCAGATGGCTGATCAGGTGGATGAGACTTGATGTCCTGAACGTGCCAAGTGCCTTTCGACTTGTTAGAGCTGTCTACAATTTCATAGGTGACTGGAGAAAGCTTCCTTTTGATCACAAAAGGTCCATTGAAGTTTGGTGCAAACTTTGCTGTGAAGTGGTTCGTGGCATCCGACAGTGCATGATTTTTCACATAAACTGATTCACCAACTGCAAAACTAACGGGCCTACGCCTGAGATTGTATGGAACTTTAGACTTTGAGTGTGCAGTGTCCAGACGTTTTCGAACATCATCATAGATATTTTTAAATTCCTCCACAGCTCTTCTTGAGGTAGGCACGCTATCTGCTTCAACCAGAGGATGATCATAATCATTGCCACTAGACTTATGCTCACGTCCAAAATTGATAAAGAAAGGTGTTAACCCAGTAGCCTCATGAACGGAAGTTCTGATAGCACAGCCAACCTTTGGTAATAACTCAGCCCATGTTCTGTGATTTTCCTCCACATAGCATGACAGCATAGACTTTAAAACTCGATTCACCCTCTCAACTGGATTCGCTTGTGGATGGTACAATGGAGTAAATCTGATGTGGACATGATAATCCTGACACAACTTTTTGAAGAGATTAGATTGAAATTGTACCCCATTATCACAAATCAGAATTTGTGGACAACTAAACATCAAAAAGATATGTTCCTCAGTTATTCTAGTCACTGCTGCAGCTGTAGCCAATCTCAGAGGGAAAAATAAGGAAAATTTACTAAAAGTATCAGTAACCACATAGATGAACTTGTAACCTTCTTTTGTGCGAGGCAACGGTCCAACAAGATCTACAGAGATCATTTGCCAAGGAACAGTTGGCTCTGGGTGTTTTCCAAGCAAACCAGCTGGACGTTTCAATTCTGGCTTATGACGTATACAAGTCTGGCACCTCTTTACATAAGCAGCAACATCCGCTCGCATTTTAGGCCAAAAGTACCGTTGTTCCAACCTCTTATATGTTTTAAAAACGCCAGCATGACAAGCTACCAAGTTGTCATGGTTGTCACTGATAACTTTTTTCCGGCCTTCCTTTGGTATCACCTCCTTCCAATAATCCGCCGTGTCTCTCAGACCAGGATACGAACAGGAAACATATTTATATAGTTTTCCATTGATAAAACGCCATTGTGGATAGTTTAATGGGCTATCTGAAACATGCTGAACCATTCGGAGATACCAGGGATCTGAAGATGGACTAGTAACATCAGAGACGTTGACAACACTGATTTCTGGTACAGCTCGCGACAATGCATCAGCTACCACGTTATCACGACCTTTACGATGGTAAATCTTGAAATTAAACTGTTGAAGGCGCAACAACCAACGTGCTATTCGACCCTTAGGTTCTCTTAGATTATGGAGCCATACTAAACTGTGATGATCAGTGATGACCGAGAATTCGTACCCCTCAAGATATGGTCGCAACTTCTCCACCGAAAACAGTACAGCCAGACATTCTCGCTCTACAGTGCTGTAATTCCGTTCCTGGCGAGTTAGTGATCGACTGACATAGCATATAACATGCTCTCCATCGTCAAAATTTTGCGACAGAACACCGCCTATACCGTATGCAGATGCATCAGTCTGGACTTGAAAAGGTCGACTAAAATCAGGACAGGTTAGTACCGGAGCTGAAGCCAATGCGTTTTTGATGCCTTGGAACGAAATTTGACAGTCATCTGACCAACACCACTTCTTTTTCTTAGAAAGAAGCGCAGTCATGGGAGCAACTAAGGTGGAAAAATTTGGTATGAACCTCCTATACCACGATGCAACACCCAGTACTCGACGAACCTCAGTGACATTTTTAGGGGGTGGGATGTTCAAAATTGACGAGACTTTTTCAGGATCGACATGGAGACCTTGACTATCTACAACATAACCTAAGTAACGTAGCTCAGGGCGACAAAAGAAACATTTCGATTCTGCGACAGTTAGTCCGGCCTTTTTGAAACGCTCAAATACCTCCTTCAGAGTTTTCAAGTGGTCTTCAAATGAAGATGAAACAATTATTACATCATCTAAATAATAAAAAACATTCGGTTCTAATTCTGGACCCAAAACTTTGTCAATTAGACGTTCAAATGTGGCTGGCGCATTACAAAGACCGAATGGCATTCTTTTAAAATGATAAAGTCCGCGACCTGGTATAGTGAAAGCTGTATAGTCCCTAGACTCGGGTGCAATCAATACTTGCCAGTAGGCAGATTTAATGTCCACAGAACTTAAATATTTTGCGCCTCGTAACTTGTCTAAAATTGAGGAAATGAAGGGGAGTGGGTACGCGTCTTTCTTGGTAACTCTATTAAGTTGGCGATAGTCAACACAGAATCGATATTCGCCTCCTTTCTTTGGCACTAACAAAACAGGACTTGACCAAGCTGAAGAAGAAGGTTCTATTACATCCAAATCCAACATCTCTTTAACTGCTTTATCAATATGTTCTTGCATTATTGGAGATACTCTATATGCCCTTTGCTTAATCGGCTCTGAATCGGTTATGATTTTATGTTGAATCAAAGAAGTACAACCCAATTTATCTCCTTGTTGTTCAAAGTAGGATTTAACAAGTTGATCCAATCGTGATTGCTCTTCATCACTCAAAACTTCCTTTGGAATTACTTTAGTGACAGAACTGATGGTATTGATGCACGAGGAAGGATTCGAAAATGACCAGCAGCCACGCTTCAAATCAGGAATTAAGTTCATTGCCAACCAAAAGTCAACACCCAGTATGATGGAGTGATTTAGCTCAGGAACAACCAAAATATCTAAAATCTTAACTTTATGTTCTAATTTTATCGGTACAGAAATGGAGCCTAATACAACGCAATTCTGATCATTGGCAACAACGCAAGAAGTGATATTTGACTTATTTAAATTGAGACCTAAACCTTTTAACACATCCCATCCAATTTTTCCCATAACTGTATTATTTGCCCCACTATCTAACAAAGCTTTGAATTCAATCTCAAAAATTTCAACTGATAAATATGGTCGATTATCACCTTCACAGTGTGACAAAATATACGAGAGTACTGGCAAAATTGTTTGAGAATCCCTATTTTGAAATGAGTCGACTACTAATTTATCAGAGCACATCACACGACTCCTTAACGGCTCTGTTGCCCGTTTCCCGAACAGTTAGGACAAGTTTTTACTGTGACTTCAGGCCTACCGCATTTAAAGCAATGTAACTTTTTGGGTTGTGTACACCTATTCCTAATATGTCCTGACTGACCGCAGTTCCAACAGGTTGGACCTGAAGAGGGTCTAGTAGCGAGCGGAGTAGACTGAGTCGGGTTAGGCCCAAAATTCATAGGAGCAGCTTGAATGAAACTGTTTGAGTAATTTACTAAACCCGAACTATGTGGAAACAAATTATTAGTTACATCAGCAGAAAAAGTAGGATTACTGGCATTACCGTCAACATCCCTGTGATTATTAGTAAATTTATTATGTTGTTGTCCGTAATCTGGAAAAGTAGGCTGTAAAGGAGCAGCATTAATGGCTAAAGGCGAAACTGAATTTAATTCCAAAGTATTAGGTGCATTAGGAAGTGAAAAAGAATTTGATGTATAGTGCTGACTATTTTGGGTCTGTGGGGAATCAAAGTAGTTAGGATTTATCGAGGAGTCAACCGCTGCTACACGAGAATTAGGGGGTCGCTGATACTCCAGTCCAGGTTCGACTGAGTACCTAGGACTCACTAAAGGTGCTCTATAATCTTGAGCGCTCTGATTGGCCTCTTCGATTTCCCTACCTATTGAGATTAATGTTGTTAAAGTATAGACACCTTTTCCCGCAAAAGCCATTTGTAAATATGGTAGCATTTTTCCTCTAATGAAAGCAACCCTATACTCTTCATTCGGTTTAGAATTCAGTTTATCGAATAGGTTTTCCATATATGAAATATAAATAATCACACTTTCATTCGGACCTTGTGTCCTTCTCTTAAGAGTATCCCAAATTTTCTCTTCGTAATTTCGAGGTAAAAAGCTATTTCGCAATGCCAAAACAAAATCATCATATGTTCTGATGTTACTGCGCGCAAAACGGAACCAAATAGATACGTCTCCTTCTAATAATTCTGGAATTGAATCAAAAAGTTGATTTTTGGAAATACCTCTAGAAACTCGCATGTCCTCTAGTTTTTCTAAAAAGTCAGTGACACTACTAGTACCATTAAACTTTAGTCTCCAACGACTCACATCCACGAATCGCTGAGGAGGTACACCAGACTCGAAACTAACACGAGAAATATTCCTGATATCATTCGTAGTATGAAAATTGACCGGTGAAAAGGGATCTACTTGAGTCGTGCCTATGGTAGCGCAACGACTACTAGGGAGGTTTAATCCAAAATCATTAACATTTTGTGCTGGACGTACGGAAGTTACATTCATGTCACGCATCATTTCTGAAATTTTGTTCGTTAAAATTGAAACATCAATGTCCTTTTCCATATCTTGATCCAAGGTTGATTTAGGCTGGGAAGATTGTGCCGCCGGAATATTGAAATTTACATGATTACCATTAGCATTAGGTGCCTTTTCACTATAACTATTGACATGTTCCTCTGCTTCGTCAAATGAAATCAGATCATCTACAAAAGAATGGCTGGTGGAACTGGCATTTGGAGGAGTATTATTATTTGTGGGAACAGTATTACTGGCTGAAGTAGTATTAGATGATTTTCTCCTAGCAGCCCTATATGCACAATCTAATGCAAGTTTCAAATTATTGGCTACGGTGGTCAATTTCAATCTTTCTATCTCATCTTCCGGTATTCTAGCTGGAAGCCTATCAATACGTTTGGAGACATGAATGAGCCGCGATTGAATTTTTTTAAATTCATTTTCGAAATTGTCCTCATCAAATGTTTGAACATCTCCTAATAATTCAGTTACTTTATTATTACAAATCAAAAGCTCATTTTTAGGATCAAACTGCATGGTGGATGTTTGTAATGAACCTTCCTGTTCAGCCTGCAACGCAGCTCCTAATAGCACCCTTTTTTCCTGAACTGTTCCATTTCCTAGGCATGCACCGCGAAGCAAAAGTTCATAAGTTAGCTCATCGCTACGTAGTCTATTGATCTCCATGATAATCCTAAAATTTCTCGGTACCCCCAAAAATCAGTTATAAATTCAAGTCCACGCCTGGCTCACTATAGAATAACACGATTGAAATTTCTCAGTCTCAAATCTCGGCAATAATAAATTCGAAGTCAAAATAGGCTGGTAATAAGTATGAAATAATCGAAAATGATCGATAAGCAAAAAAAATAGTTAATAATCTCAATCAAAAATTCAAAAAAAAATTCAAGATCAAATGTCAAATTCAATTTGAAATATCAGACAAAAAATATAGGGAAATCAACTATCAGGGAAAATGAAAATATTTGCACATGCAAACGACAGTTTGCATACCCCCTCCCTTCCCAGAGAAGAAAAAAAAAACGAACAAGGAAACAATCCCTAAAATTTGACAACACCTAGACGGATACACCCAGCACGCTGACCACCCTGTACAACAACAAACACGACCTGAAAATTTTATGTTCACCAGAGTAAACCTCTAGTAAATAAGAAAAATATATATATATTATCAATTGTTTGATCTATTACTGTGAACCACCTGTATGTGTACGCCCTGTATATTGATATCCAATGATCAATGATAACAAATGTGAGCGTAATGGATTTTTGGAATGACCCTGTATAAATTAATTCACTGTTGTAAAATATACAATCTAATAAAATTGACAAATGCTATCTTCAAATACTGTATAACTGACTATATTATTTTATGACCTAACCCTGTACATTTCAGTATTCAAAATTCAAAAAAAAAGGAACAAAAAAAAAAATCCTTTCACTAACTTTTTGATTACATTAAGAATAATTAGCTGATGTTGGTATATTCCTTGTTTTTTTTTTTCAAATAGAAATTTAAGTTGTGAAGAAGAAATGTACCTGAAAATTGAATACCCTGTACAATTAAAAATTGACGATAGTTATTTGTTCTCAACAGTCTATACAGAATACACAGGTCATTAGAAAAATTGTCTGAATTGTAATCTTCTATTAATCTCTCCCTATCATCAACTCCAAAAATATCAATATCAAATATCAATGAGACAAAAGAAATAATAAGGCCTATTTTACCGCAGTGCACTTTTGGTTTACAGGGGTATACTTTGTAGCTATACTGAGTGTCTATTAAATCAATATCATGTTGCAATTATATTATGTTGAATGAAATTTAAAACTGATGAATTATGGTTGGTGGTAGTTTATCCCAAGTAAAATACTATCCCTGATGGTGCATGGAACGAACTCACCAAATTATGAGCAGGTCCTGATGTGTATCATCTGGCTCTGATGTACAGGGGGATCAGGTACGTGAAGTCAGGCAGCGTCGGGTGGTGTCTCCGGTGTGTCGCCTTTCAGCCACAAATAAAAAGGCCCCAAAAACGTGAATTAAAGCAGCGTAGCGTTGACTGCAGACGGCTACAAGACAGTCCCAGGTCTGGGCTGATGGGGCCCAAATCTCGAACGCGACGATCGGTAGGTGAGGAGGCTTTAGCCCGATAAAAGGAACCCTATAGATGGAATGACGACAATCGTGCGTTATTTTACCAACACAAGGAATGACAAGAAAATAGCAGCTGATGATTAAAAGAATATATAGTACCTTGGATGTTGTGTGGGTTCCAGAAGTGGTGATGTAGGTCGGCTCGGCCACGTGGATTTCAGCCACGAAGAATCCCTCTATAGAGGCAACAGGAATCCCATCATCCCAGCGATGATAATGGATATCCCAAATTTGAGATCTTTTCCTAATTAATCCCAACACTAAGTAATGGAAAATCGAATGTTAGACAAATTCGAAATTATTCAAGAAACAGATCTCACGGCTTACTTTTTGTGACCAGGCTGGTAGACTGCTGCAGACAAAATGGTGCCTATGAAGATCGAAGGGGCTGTCCTTGCCACATCTCACCGGAAGATCACCCTTTTTTTGTGTATCTTCCCCTATACTCCCACACACATCAATCACCGGACGATATAAAATTATAGGCGGGAGATATCCCCGCGAACACCCTGTACATGGCATTTCTACCTCACCATGGTAGTGAAAACTATGTCGATAATATCAAGAGAGGTGTCGAGACCATCAGAAAAGAAGGAATATCATTAAATCACCATTTATTTCAAGTCAGAATATATTATTGCCAGTTATTCTTGTTTGGATTTGAAACTTCAAATATTCAAACGCGGTCATGCGCAACTGAGGATCATTGTAGACCTGAATAGTGGGGCGAAATACGTCATCATCTTCTTCCCGTGCGATGACCCTTTATCACCATGTAACATAACCCATAACGCCCATACTTACAAGGAATTAGTGCCAAATCAACAAACAGGTACATAATGGCGAAGATACTGAGTGCCAAATCATCATAACGAGATATGGTGCGGATTGTGAGCCGTTAGAGTCCGTATTCGTGATGATAGCAAGGGAACTATGGGTCAATGTTCCATGATGACAATGTCGAAAATTCGAGAAGATGCATGCAGAGGTTCGCAAATAGTGGTCATCCGTCATTAGTGTCATTACCGTCAATAGAGACTAAACGTCATCAAGCTGACAGTGACATTTTCAATAATTACAATAATTACATAACAATGATATTTATTTGGAAATATAACGGCAACAATAATTACAAGAATGATACTCGAAATTCAAGATGAAATTTGGCGAAATACCTGTGGACTGAATCAGTCATGTGTGACAATTCCAGGAACCAACTACCTACCTACCAAAATTTGTAAACAAAACATTCTGACCAAGAGGTATGCAATAACGATAACTAGTAGGCTAAAAATCACAATATAATTCCTTATTTACAGCAAAAATTGAGTTAGAATCAATAACAACGAACAGAGAAATACCAATCGATAGCCAGCAGTAAACATCACAGATGAATTCAATTATGAACCAATGAAAAAGAGAGTGAAAAGTAGGTAAACAATAATGCATAGCTCTGTTTTCTGCAGTATTTTCGTAACGTCATGAACGAAGTGTAACACACTGTATATATAGCAATTTTGACTACATATACCTATAATGTGGATCGACATCGTGAAATCGCATGAAAATTCAAATATGTGCATATTTCTGTAGTAGACTCAAACATCATTCCGACACAGTTGAGGATACTAAATCAGCCACTAAATTACAGTTAATGTATTCTGAGAATTTAAAAAGAAAATCACGATTATTCACGTTCCCATAAGTAGCAGACAACGGTAAACAATAAAATATACGAGTACAAAAATTTGGGATACTTGAAGGTTTATTCTCGACTTCCGAAGCGAAATACTTAATGAACATAGCTGAAACAGAATACGTTTACCTGAAAGTCCTGAAACATGATTTCCATTTTCTCTTTTACCTTGGCAAATTCAATTAATTTTAATTGGAAACATTCAACGACACGAATATTAAATAACTGGTTTGGAATATTCCACGATTATTACTACAGAAAACAATGATTTATTAAACTATGTCTGAAAGTTCGATGAATTAGCTAATCTCGGTTTTGTCCAAAGATCAATGTTCACCCGTTGTGGCGTGTGGGGTATATCTGTTCAAGTTAGTTGCCATTTCTCAAATTGTTATAGGCACTAAATTAAAACTTTTCTCGAGTTGAAAATTTGCCGAGACAAGGTAACCATATTGTGAGATAAAAAGTGCTTTTGTTAGCGAATAATGCGTAAGCGATCTTTCAGAAAAGTTAGAAATACCTTCACTCAAAGAAATAGTATGGGTTGAATTGACAAAAAAATGTGCATTTTGAAATTGAATTGATAATTTTGAAATACATTCGATACTTTTTGATATTAAAATGACTGATTTGAAATACAATTGATACTTTTTGAAATCAACTTCATGCTTCTCGAACTAAAATTGGGAAAGGTCCAGAATGGTCAATCACTATGGAGAAGCGAAAAATAGGATTACATTGCAAAATATCCAAAGAAGTTCATTTGAAAAAATTTAGTAAGAAAGCAATTCAATGATGTATTATATGATAATACTCACGAACTAAGTTTTAAGTATAATATTCTTTACTTCTTTACTAATATTTTCTGATTCATTTCACTCAGAATAAAGAAAATAGGAAAGAAAATACTGACACAGGAATGAAAGATTCAATTATTTTCTACTCACCTCCAGTTCCTAATACTTTGAGCAAATCAAAATGTGACATATCCACTCGTCCAACTCCGGAAAGGTTAACTGAAATCAAAATATCATCATTAATAGGTTGACCTTCGCTTTGAAATATTCATTGAGGTATCCATATGAATAATTAAAAGAAATATTATTCGATTCCGACACTATATCCTGGAAAGAACAGTCTGAATTAGATATTTCGAATACTAATTATTAACCTTGAAATTCGATATCTAACTCTATTGTATTCAAATTCCTGATATCTAAGTAAAGTTTCATGAATTAAAGGCAACCACAAAATGAAAAAATACGAGTTCTTTTGTAAATTCTGATAACAAACACATGTAGGTACATATACAGAGCAATTCAATTTTGTTCTGTTCTTTTCAAAATCTAAGAAACTGACCTGAGATGGGGAAATGATATACGACATAAGTTGATATTCGATGCATATGATAAAGCAATAAAAGTATTATTTTTGAATGTCAGTCATAATTTTTGTCGGTTAATCAACAGAAAAGATACATATGATGATGAAAATGGAAAGCTCTAATTCGGAGTGACAATATGATTTCGAGTGACTGGGATTTGACAAGTGGTTCATAAAATGACGAAAATTACCTTGGTAGTAAAAACACAGTTAATACGCCTCGAAAAGGAGTGAATAATGTTATAGGTTTTATAGCTAGTGGTGGAAAAAAGTGTTTATTCAAGTTAGTAGAGCGAGGCCACGAAAAACATTGTTCATTAAAGGAAACATCAACTTTAACCGGCGTTCCTGAAAGTACAGTCTGGAAAATTGTAAATAATAAAGCCTAGAAAAGTACGGAAAGACAGTGATGCACCAAAATCTGTTTATATACAGTGTGTTCCATCAGCTTAAACGTGTCACCCCCAAATCTCCGATGTCGTTGAAAAAATTGAAAATCGCTCGGACAGGTCGATTTCAATTTGGCAGAGAACACATTTTTCTGCAATTATCATATTTCAAAGTTGAAATCTAGAAGCGTAACGGGCATCAACTCTCGATTTCCAAATGGAGCAGCCTGTATTTAATTGTATTTTTAGATTCTCCCTGAAGAGCTGCTTTCATCAATGTCTAGCGAAAATGATTACAGAAATAAATAGGGTGTTCAAAAATCGAGATTTTTTCACTTTAGGATTTTTTGTGTCGAAACTATTCATTATTGGTCAGAATGACTCACATGTCCCGATCTTAACTTCTGATTCTCTATCTACTGTTATTTAATTTACACGAATACAAGGTAGTTCAAAACACAGAAACTTGTTTTGAACTAAATGAATCATTTTTCTGAAAAGTATATTTTTGAAAAATTAATTGTGAAGAAAAATGAACGCCTCTCAGGTATTGAACCCCAGTCACCAACGTGGAAATCAGATTGTCCAGACCACTAACCTAACGTTCAACTCGTAGTAGCGTACCTAGTTTCTCAATATACAAGGTGTTTTTGAAATAGGTGCACATATTCAGCACATTGATATGATATTCCCATGATATAAAGCCATCCCAAAAATTGAACAACATACGAGAAAAAAATCAAGTAAGCCACTGTAAAACAGTTTAAATGATTGAACTCCGCGTGATTGTGCTGACCGCATAGAAATTTGAACAGGGGTGACGTCAGATTTGCTACAGTGTAGAACTTTGGGTGGAAAAAAGGGTCTAACCTCAAATTTTATTTTGAACCCTAATTTTTTTTATTAGTGCCATTCGATAGTACACGTCGAGCTTTCTCAATGTTTGAAATATTTGCACTTATTTCAACGCCACCCTTGTTGTGGGTGAGGTCACTTGACCTCGATGTTTGAAAGATTCGTTGGTGTAGCTAGACGCTTCTGGTCAGCGTTGGCAGCCCAGCAACCCAAAATGTACTGAAAAATCATCGAAAAAGTACTAGTTTTTCGAGAAAAGTACTAGCTTGTATTTTCATTCAAACTTCCTACTATTCAGTAAGGATACGGGAGGAGGGGGAAGAGAGACAAGGAAAAAAAGATAATGAAAATTCATTTACTGAATATTTATCTCATTTTTCATTAGTCAAAACACTTCAAAACAGTCAATCGTCATTCTGTCATCCATTTTTAGTCATAATCATAACTTAGAGCAACGTAAAAACAATTGACAAATGACAATACACGATATTGACACGTAATATGAACTGCATAGTAAAGAAATGAGACATAATGACATTTCCCTGATGTTGCACATCGAACTTTTCTTTGGTTCATTTCGGTAATGTCGATATTTCGAAAAGTGGAAAACGTACGAATTTTGCAATCGGCGTACTAACGTACTAGACAGAGTGAAAAAGTACTAGATCTAGTACGAAAGCACTAGGTCTGACAACGCTGTTTCTGGTACTTTGATGGGTGCAACCCCTGTCATTGTCAATTTCAATGAAAGCGTTCAAGACCAATCTCCTTGGCCCATCGAAAAAGAACAACTCACGCAAAACGGTCTTTCATCACGATCGGGCTACCCGAATCAATACACCAATCATTTGTTTCGCATAACAAGAGGGAAGTTTATCAACAGCCACAGCTAGATTGATCGTCAAATACACAATTTCAGCGAAATTTATAGGTCGACGGGTCTATAAACGAGGTTGCCAAACAGATATGACCTTCGGCTACTGATACGAGGTCGGCTGCATATGTTCGCGACCAAACGGTACAACAATAATGGATTTCGATGCCCTAAACAGGAAATGAATAAGTTGCAAAAATGTTAGAATAGGAGAGGAGATTGTGATTGATACAATCAATGTCAATGTCTAATGAGTCATAATAAGATCCATAATAATGACAATATATAATAAAAATAATAATTGTTGGTTTAGCCAAATGGCCATCGACCAAAGTCCTCCAGCCAGAAAAACTTAAAAAACAAATTATTGCATTTTGAGAATATGCGGAATGTAATTTTCATTTGATCGCTCCTCGTAACGTATATCAGAAGAGAAAGTGATGAGAAACTTCAAAATATTTACTGGAATGTGCTAGAATTTCTCAATCCTCGCTCGTTATGATCCAAAATGGATTTTTTCAAAGAGGTTCTAGATTTAGATTAAAGCAAATAGAAGTAAATTGATTTTGACATGTAATTTTTTCACTGGACAAGATCCACAGTTCAGTTTGAGTACTTCTGACTGATTTTTTGAGTTCAGAAGTTTTGTCTACTAAGGATGAATCAGTTTTATGTAGCAGGACATTTTTTTATGATGAAAATTATATGTAAACATATATATGCGTGGGAGCTTTGTTTCCGATATACAGGTTTTCAAAGTTTATGATTTTTTTGTGTTTTTCCAATTTCCTCCTGTACAATTTCCAAAATGAAGAATTGAAATTTGGAACACTTATTTCACTTTGAGAACGCAATATTTGGTGCTACCGAACGTTCTTGAATTCCTACAGGATGATAAACTTTCTAGTGTCGTACCCGAGTTGACCCTTCCAAACTTTTTTGCGTAATGCCTCTGTTTTCTATGAAACAACAATTTGAACTCTCCCTTCAATTTGAATACTTTTTGCTACCCTTTCTTTTTTCGCAAGTTTTCTCCTATATTCTTCAGAAGAAGAAACGTAATATTTGGGGCTATCGAGTGTTCTTGAATATCTACAAGGTGATACACTTTTGGAGTATTTATAGAAAATTGTCATCTTATTTAAGCTGTTGAACTCCTGCTACAAAAATTTGACTCACCCTGTATTATTCTCGGCAAAATCTATGCTATAATAAAGACAAGACTGCATTCCACCTGTGGCGACTTGTCAATAAATGTTTCATATTGTTTGAAGGATTTACAGGTGCAACTAACTCTGTTCCAAATCAAGCTATCAAAATAATAAATTGAATAACTTTGAAATTTCCAGGTGTTGATGAGTGGGATACGGACACAAATTTAGACTAATTAAAATACAGTGTGTCCCACTTACCATGCTCACTATGGGTATCTTTGGTGAGAGATACGAGGTCGGTTGAATGAAACCAAATGTGGAGTTTGTCAAGGCCAACTATAATGTGAAAAAATATTTTGATAAAATCTATTTGTTTTTGTTTTATACGCAAAAAACATATTTTGATCATTTTCATGTCTCCTCCGTAACTTCTTTATTTATGAGAATATTCAAATAGGAATTTCACATTCTCAAGGCAGTTTTTCAAAGTGATTTCGAAAAAAATATGAAATTAATAACAACTCTTCTAGAATTTGAGATATCAGCACCAACTTTAGTTTTTCAAATGTAGGTCATAGCTCACTATGACTTAGTTACAAATAACTTTTTTTTCTCTTACAGATGATATGTCGCAGTGATAGTTTTGTGTTGATAACAACGGAGTTATCGTCATTTATACAAAAACAAAAATTATTTGGAAGCCGCCATCTTGAATTTATAAATTTTAACAAAAAAATCATGATCTCCGACCTTAAAAACCCCCACTTACTAATTTTGAATGGAATCGGACCAAATCTTGTCCGCCATCTTGGAGCAGCCATTTATTTCAATTTCAACAAAAATTCCATAACTCCGATTTACTTGAAATTTGGCAGGTGTTCATAATTTCGGTGACAATACATTATGGATCTTAGTCACAATTTTAGATAATCTTTTTTTTTCTCGAAAGTCGTCCATTTTTGTTTCAAAACTAGCCCTTGAAGTTGACGTTTCTGTTACTGAACCAATAAAATGATAATTATTTATGTTGCTAGGCAACACTTTCAGTGTAAAGGAGCTAAAGTTGAAGTTCAACTCCTAGGAACTAGAAGTGTATCGGATGACAGCTGATATGATAGCTGCTTTGACACCGACATGCTCAAGTGAGTCAAAATAGTGTTGTAGAAAAAATAGCATGTTTCATTCGGATCGAAAGTGACTCTGTTTGACTCGCATAATTCGCGTGCCCAGCTTCGCGGTCGCTCCGCCTCGCAAACGCAAATATCGCTTGTCAAACAAAGTGTCACATTTGATCCTAATAAGACAATGTACTATTTTTTACCAAATTTAATGTGACTGTAGCTCGGAGAGGGTGCCTTTTAGAACACATTAACCAACCGCGTAACAATGTTGTTTATTCTTGATGACGTCTGGTACATCCTTTTTAGTGTTCTAGCTCTAGCTCCTAGGAATTAAAGTTAAACTTTAGCTCCTAGTAACTAAAGTTCAACTTTAGCTCCCAGGAACTAAATATGTTGCCTAGCAACATACCTATTTTTGTGTCAGTAATACAAACGTCAATACAAGAGCTAATTTTGGTATTAAAATGGACGTCTTTTGTTTCGGTTGCAGAAAAAAGTCTTATTTTGATACCAACAATATGCCCTTGAAATATTTACATCGAATTTAGAATCACCCTGTATAAGAGAGAAATATTCCCATGCAGTGATAAAAATTCAGAACTTTTCTCTTCAAGCAATAAACTCATGGGATGAGATAATAAACCAATATTTAGGTCGTCAACTCATGAATATTATTCCAGGGAGAGTTATCCGTTTTCTTTCACCGCTCTCAGTCTAGACGCCTGAAAAAAAAAACTCTAAAACGCTTGAGATAACGTCGCGATCGCCGTAAAAAACCCTCGTCGTTCGTCGACCGACCTCTCTCCCTTATAGGGCCACCTGGGCTGGGCCAGTCACCCAAAAATCGGCCCATCGTCAGGGTGCGTGCTCACCAGAGGGCGAGTTCGACACACAAACGTCTAGCCACACCATTTCCATCGACGGCTCTCTGCATTCCCGCGCGTACGTGATAATTGATGTCCCGGTTAGTGTTATTGGAAATTTCCGAACGTGTCTCGGAAATATTGGAAATATATATTCAACTCTCTTCATAAACGATTCAAATGCGATGTTCATCAACATATACAGTGCTTTTCTTCAATTCCCCCCCCCCTCCTTTTATTTTTTGAACGGGGCATATGAACAGAAATTCTTCTGAAGAGTATATCAAAAAGGTATAATAGTTATTTGTTTTACTAGGCAGAAAGGTAGTAGATTGGCTGCCGCGGCTGTCAATCTACATTTGCTGCCGTGTGAAACATAGAATTTTTTCTCCAAATGATATAAAACCAATATTGTGTAATTTTTTTATTGAAAACTCCATCATTTTATGTTCACCAAATGTCAGTGTCAATTTTGAATACTAATTTCATTAGAATTTCTTGGAACGTTGCGTAGCAACAAACTTTTACAAAGTTCACCTTTTCTGCCTGTTAAGCGGCAGGAAGAAGCCACTATCCCTGCCGCTTGATGGAGAAAAAAGTATTTTTTCTTCTTCTGAAGTGGTATTTTATGTGAAGGTATCTGTGTGCTATAATTCATTCAAAACATTAAATATATCACTAGGCAATACAGTTTTTTTAATACTTCAAGTATCAGTGTACCTATTTGATTTCTGAGAAATTATGAGAACTTCATTGAGAAAAATAATAGGTAACGCAGGAATCAAAACGATTTGGTGGAATTTCGAATCCAGCATTCCAGCAGTAGCCTGATGATTTTTGCTCCTCTTAGTCCCGCAAAACTCGACTTCTGGGGAGTAGGTTTCCAACGTTGAAGTAGTGATATTCATACAAAGTTACGAATTTCTGGTAGACATACTTTTTCAGGTTCTTTTCAGAATTCCACGTAAATGTATTATTCGCGGATACCTATTGAATAAATATTGAATATTTTTTTTACATTAAACCGAATTTCGGGATTTGAAAGTTATTTACCAAATACGAGTTTTAAAAATGAATATTCATCTAGGCGACACCTATATGCCCCCCTGGATCCGTTCCTGCTGCCAGTTACATTTCAGCCGTAATAGTGGGAAGAGCTTGTGCGAGGTATTGAGTCTAAGAGTGTGTTGGTGAAAATTATGAATTCGGTAAAATTGGAAACTCTTTTGAATGAGTTAGAGATGACTGAACACAATGTTAAAGCAGTATAATATAATGCTATTATCACACATACCATGTCTTCAAACTAAGAATACAAATATTTTCATTGATTGAATATCCATCTCATAATCATAAATATACCATTATTCCAATTTTAAAAAGAATGTGTCAATCCAAATGTCAATATAAAGTCATTAGAAATGAAAATACAGTATTTCATAATAAGAAAGTATAATGTATAGCATTTTTTACAAAAAAGTATGTTTGGTATGGACAATGAAATATTAAGTATTGTTTAACTTTCTTAATAAATATATTTATTTTTCATTGTATGACCTGTTGAATTAGCTAGTATTTTACAATGATGTTATGATTCTTTCCTAATTTTTATTGTAGAAGAAAACTTATTCAATAAAAGTTTGATTGATTGATTGATTGATTGAACGTGTGCTTTGAATTACTGTAAAATATTCTCAGATGTATTACAATAATTTATATTGGTACCTACAATATTTCTTTCATATAATTGTATCATAATACTTACTATTTTTTATTGCTGTCACATATAGTACCAGAAATTTTGATAAACTGTACAAACAGTCTGGTAATACCTGCTACCTATCTATTATTCTCCGTGTAAACTTGGTTTTTCTCTATGATTTTCTCTGTTTACATCATGCCATGAACGAAGAAATCTAAGGGAACAAAATCATCTTTGGCAAGTTCAGCCATACATATATCACGTTATTATGTCTTATTGGGAAATCAAAGAGCCACCGTCGGAATAGGTATGTCTAGGACTCTTGTGTTCGACACACGAAATGAGAGCGTCGATCTTCGAATCATTTACCCTGGCGCAGACAGACGTCTGTGTTTTTTGCTGGCTATTTTGGCGGGATTTCGGGGTGACTAAACCGGATGGCATATAGGTGAGTGCCTAATCTCTGATGGTATTGACATCATTTGTTTTTCTTCGGTTATGGGACTACAATTCGAACATCCTTGAAAATTCAGAAAATCGAATAAACCTGATCTGTAAATGCAGGTTCAATATTCTCACCCTTCGGATAATTTGTAGCGATGCATACATTATGATGGCACGGCATCCACGTTTCGGGTATAGTATTGAATTCGTGCCTGTAGTCTCCGATGACATGATGAATGTCAACACAAATTGCAACAAAGTAAAGTAGTCTGAGGGCTTGCTCCTATCTACTCACTCATATTATTATAATAATCTGTCAAGTAGGTGACATTGGTGGTTACTTCACTTATAGGTATTTATTTTAGTTAATTCTTTGGGTTGCAGAAAAAATAGCATGTGTCATTCGGATCGAATGTGACACTTTTGATCCTAATAAAACAATCTACTATCCTCCTCCTTCCGAGTTCAAATTAGTGATAGACAACATGAATTCATTATTAAAAGAAGAAACAATCATAATCGGAATCAATAATCTTGAAACAAATAATTATTCTTGATGACTTTTACCTTGAATTCCCTATTGATTTCGATTTCACTAATAAGTTAAAACTTGGTATTCCCGTTCATTCATTTATGCACCAAAATTGAATTTCATCTTTCATTAACTATTCGCTAAAAGATGACCCACTGTTAAATCTTAACGACAAATACAAATGAAACTGTGACTTGCGCAGGCGCGATTCTATCAGAAGTCAGACAAACAATTTCTTCCTCTTCTTTTACCAAAATGTGGTTGAAAATTCTGAAAATTCTAGTCCTATGTTCAAATTATTCTATGAAAACAATATGAATGAATGATTCTCATTGTGATTATGTGATCACAGAACACAAATATCTTCATCGGGCTATGTACGCTGTGGACTATTTTGAGCAAGAAGAAGAGTTCAAAATTAAAAAGTGGTGGTACATCAAGGTATCATAGTTCCTAAATAATAATAAACTCAATGACAGTTAATGAAAGCAACAGTCTAATGAAAAAGCGGTGTGCATATATAAATCCACCTTCAGTGTATTTCTGTAGTTCATATTAAATTTTACTGGTTGTTGCTTATCAATTCAGACTGGGAAGTACCTATATTTTATGTACATTCCCCAAGTATTATGAATGAATCATTTATCGTGTTTTCTCAATTATCGATGATAAAAATACGATAAAAATCGCTAATATCAAATCGAGATTTTTTTAAAAAGTGACGAGAGGTAGGTACTACTCGTCGAGATAACAACTTCATCATTTGCGCCTACAGTATTCTCTCTTTCCTTTCTTCTGACATCGTCGAAGAATGTGAATATTTTGAATGGCATGCGGCTTGCTTGCCGTTTGCCGTTACCTAAAGTAGGTAAAAGCATCGATCGAAATAGCGTTTTATCTTTATCTGCTGTCTGACATTCTTTGGCATTCTTAGCAGAGCAAATTGAACAGGATTCGAGGAACCAAGGAAAAAGAACGCCTGCATAGCGAATGCGCAAGCATTGTACACTGAAATATATATTTTTTTGGATTTGAACTTCTAGGTTGAACGGCAGCGATTATAACTCGTCAAAAGGACCCAATACTCTTCGAATACAGATTAATTGCTGAAGCGCTGACAAGATCCACAGAAGTTAGAGATCTTGGTGTAATCTATGACCACTTTTTCTCATTCAACAGGCATATTAGGAATGTAAATAAATCGGCTGGATGTCTATTAGATTAGGATTTATAATCAGGCAAGCCCAAAACTTAAAAAATTTGAATATGCTCAAACTTTTATACCTATTACAGTTTAATTAGAAGTAAATTAGAATTCGGCTCCTTGGTTTGGTTCGGCGAATGTCAAGCAGCGTTAGGTCAATTGGAGAAGATTCAAAATAAATTTTTGCGTTACCTATACTTTAAAAAATATCACATCTCTGTAATCATTCCTGCTAGACCCCAAGTGTGATGCATTGATGAAATCAGTTCTTCAGGAAGAATCTGAAAATGCAATAAAATACAGGGTGTTCCATTTGAAATAACAAAGTTGCTAGTTGTTTCTGATAGAAGTGGCAACACTGTATCGATGAAAATATTTTAGAGTTCAATTATGGAAGCATTCCAATTTTCAGAATCTTCTGTCTTTTCGTACTCCAGATACTTCCAATAGGCCATCCACCGTGGATCACCCTGTATACGAGTGGGTAATGAGCATTCCGGCTATACTTAAATCCTCAGGGGGCCATTTCTAGGCACATGTCTATATGAACTTTTTTTACTATTTTTGTTGTAGATTGTAGATGGGTCGTATTATAGGCTCTCGATCACTGCGACCTAGAAGATCTACTTATTGTGATTACCCTTATCTAGTTTTGGTCCTCTAACCCTAGATTTCTGACGAAGCCTAGAATTTTCCTGACGGTTGAATTTTCCACCTCAGCAGGGGTGAGATAGACCTGTTCTAGGTGGTTCAGCCTTTGGCGGACTAATACTTCAAATGAGCAAAGTATGTGTTCCGCGGTTTCGGTCGCATTGTTACAAAAGCGGCAAGTGTCAGTCTCCGCCAGGCCCATCTTCTAGAGGTGGTACCTCAGAGGGCAGTGTCCTGTGAGAAAGCCTGTGATAAGCTTTAGCTCTGGTTTGCTGAGGCTGAGTAGCTCTTTGTCTCGGTTCTGCGAATGGTTGATGAACCTTTTCGCATGTCGTTGACCTGGAGTTGCTCTCCAGTAGGACTTTTCAATTTCTTCCCATTTCCTGAGTTCTTCCTTTAGGTGACATTTGCTTATCCCACAAAAAGGCTCAGGACCAAAAAGTGCAAGTGCAAGTGTTGGTTCCACGTGAGTTTCTTGTCTAGGATTACTCCTAGATATTTGACCTCTTCGGAGAAATTGATAGGCGTCCCATCCATAATGGGTTCCTTTAAATTGATCTTCCTTCTTTTGGTGAATGGAACGATGACTGTTTTGCTTGGGTTGGCATTCAAGTCCTCCTGAAAGTACCAGTCTTTCAGCATGTTGAGTGCAGTCTGCATTAGATTTAATGAAATCCTATCATGCTTGCCTCTGATATATTATTATGACGATGTCATCCGTATAGATATATATTGAAATATCACAAAGTTCACAGTGAGATAACAACCTCGAAATTGGAAAAATTGAGAAAGTCAAGGTGGTTCTACTAGCTTGGAGGTCTCATTGTTCCTATATCCCAAATCCCCTTAACGACGCTGATGGTTCTATCCCAATCTATATAACTACATCTTCTATCCCCTTCTCGCCAAAACTAACTCAAACTGAACTTGTTAGCCATCTGTATTATCCGAGTGTATTCGAACTTTTCGAACTCCGTACAAGATTACGAGAACTGAGAACCCACTCGCTGCTCAATATAATACAATACGGGCCACGAGTGATCCTGAGAGGCATCCGAGGAGGCATCAGTTAGGTAT
Organism: Phaedon cochleariae; assembly: GCA_918026855.4. NCBI lineage: Eukaryota > Metazoa > Arthropoda > Insecta > Coleoptera > Chrysomelidae > Phaedon > Phaedon cochleariae. The sequence goes on from OU896719.1 coordinate 30,894,446, forward strand.
ATTATATAGCACATTATAGTCACTAGACACGCGGTCGTATCGTACCTATCTAGTTTCCTAGAGAGTGAAACGAACTCGAACTTCCGGGCAGGCCGTTCACCCCGTACGGTTTTGTTTTACCCTCGGAAGAGTTAAATCGTTATAGAAAATGCGAAATGTACCGATAGGCAATTAGGTCCTATTTATGCATCATTGTCTCAGTCTTAGTCTTAGTCACAGTCTTTGTTTTAATCATAAAATCAAGTTATGAGCAAACATTTCAATAGGTGAATTCATGCAACATTTTTACAGTTACAAACTCTCAATTTTTATGCTTATGATTGAGACCAGATAAGAAATGCGCATGTGTAGACCTGTCAACATTCAATTCATTGCTGATTTTATTATTTTGTTCAAGAACATGTCGTTTGACATTGCGCTTGTCATTATGAATTTTGGCACCTTGACTGCCGAAATCGAAGCCGCAATGTAATTTTCACCGCCAGTTCGCAAAACTCCCAGTATATGCTTGAGTGTATGTCAACATTAAACGGTAAAACACTATTTTATAATTTCGAATTATCCATCTGTATATTGCTTCACCTTGAAACATCACACTAGATGAGGAATAGGAAATCTCTCGGGAAATCTAATTTATGTTTGTAAACAATCTTCTGTTTTCTAAAAGATTATAGGAGTTTCTGATATCAATCCAGTTCTTCTTTTCAATTACCCACGGCCCTTTCTGACTTAGGAAGTACCATAGCAATTTATGTCATGTCTTGCTGAGAGATTTTTAATGTATTTTCTATTAGCTACCGGTTTGCACGAGCATAATTCAACGTCAAGTGCAGTCTTCCATGATACCGTATAGTGAAATCTCACTCTTTGATTAGCCGAAGTTTCTATGAAATAACTGTGGTTAAAACTTCAAAGGCCGTTCAGGTGAAACCAACCTGTAGGTATTATGAAATTCCTTTGTGAATATCTAGAATGGGTTTCAGGAAATAACGGAGAGTACGAAAACTAGACAAACTTATCTGACAGTCAGGGCTTATCAGCTACCAAACCCAATTATTTTGGGATACAGATATTATCAATAATGTCAACATAATAACTGTTCAACGGTTTTACTCACTTTTGGATCTGTTATAGAAATCTTGACATAATATGATGCAGTCATCTCCATGTCCATTTAGCATCTCAAATAATCAATGGATATTTCTGCTCGGAATGATGAGGATATTATAAACTTTGTAGGAAACTGTCAAATTGTCAAAACTGCAAATGGTACACCAACCCACCAAACAATCTCCCAAACAATGCTATCCCAGACACTTGTTAAATGCATTTGAGGAGAAATGGAAAATTTAAAGATAACCTATCAATTTTTAATAGAATAATAATAATAATAGGGATGTGTCATCGAAGTTGCCCTAATACCGAGCCTAATACAATGAATATTATACAGAGTGACTTTGAAAGTGATACAAAGCTAGGTCAGGAAACCATCTCTGAAATCATCAGGCTTTTGAAAAACAGGATGAATTCTTGAATCTATCCTCCTGTTTGGATATTCATTGGCCACAAAATGTGATTATTTGATTATTTGAGAATATCACATAAATGGAAATTTCGCATCATCAAACTGATGCACATAATATTAATACTTTGGGAGAAAAATGAAGATAAAAGTCTTAAAATTCGTCGGAATTCGTTTATTACTGGTAGCACCTGCCAAGTCACATTGCTTACGATGCAAAATAATTTGCGATAATTTGTGGAGGTGCGCCAATGCATCAAACCACAACTATTTTATGTGATTTTCGAGGTAATTATGCACTTATCATGCGATGTTTTTTTTCCCGAAAATGTTTCTTGTTACTCACGTATTTTCGTCTGAAAAGCACGAATTTCAAAATGAAATTGTGAACAAACCACTATTTCTCGAGATATTCTACGAAAAAGTTCGAAATTTCACCTTCTTTTGCCAGTCATCTTGGATCGCATCTGCAACTATACTTGCCCATCTTTTTTATCACTTGATACATTATACTTCAATGACACATTTGATTTATTCAAATCAACACAATGTATGTTATTTCCGGCGATTCTTCCATATTTAGTGAAGTAAACAATCACACCAGCTGATGGCCTCCATTATCAAATCTAAGACATACGCTACAAAATACGAGATGTCAATTCAAGGTCAATTGTCAAACGTGTGTCCCCTTCGTCCACATAAGTATATTTCTGCAAAGTTCACATTTCACAGACTACCAATACACAGATACCCATTATAGAAATCTAAAGAATTTTGTTTTTTTTTAATTTGTTGAGTTTTTACATCTAAAATTCCGCTTTTTCCTTCTCCAAAAAAATTTTATGTCGTAATGTTTCACATAGGAAGAATATTGAATTTAAATTCGAAAAGTTGGCGGTGAACTGATGTTTTGTACTCCCCTGCGGTAGATGTGAATTCTTGCACTTTCTACAACTTGAATTTGCAGCTAAAAATTGTTGTTCTGAAGATTCATATCGCACAACAGCTAGTTTCAACTAAAAAAGTGGAAAAAAGTTTGAAGAAGGAGGAATATCATTACAAATTCAAGAAGGTGGCGAGTGAACGTAATTGCAATGCCATTGGTCCAAAGTTCGTAAATGCACCCCTAAGGTAGAAATCAATTCTGGCATGTTTGGCATGCATGCAACGTATGCCTTAGCTGTATTTAATGGCCTTCTGCTGGTGTGATTGCTTACCTCACTAAATATGGAAAAATCGCCGAAAATAACATACTTATGGTTGATTTTAATAAATAAAATGTGTCATTGAAGTACAACGTGAGAATACAAAGTGTCCAGTGATGAAAAAAGAAGGGCAAGTAGTTGAAAATGCGATCCAAGATAGGTGGTAAAAGAAGGTGAAATTTCTACTTTTTCGTGGAATATCTCTATGAATAGTGGTTTGTTATAAGGATTTCATTGTGAAATTCGTGTTTTACAGACGAAAATAAGCAAGTAACAAATAAAATTCGAAAAAGATTAGATGCAAAATTACTCTTTTTCCTACGAGCGTATACAGAAATGTAACTTTTCCGCATGATTTTCCGTTTTGAAAGTTGGACTGTTCCGTACGATTTTACTTTTCCCCATTATTTTTACTTTTCCTCACGATTTCGAGAGAAATACCAGAACGTACCCATAGCACCAATCGCTATAAACTGACAGTAGTGTCAGTAAACAATAGTTATTTTTGTATCTAGAGCGCGAAATGCTACTTTGGTGATCGAGATCTGATTTTTTTGACGAGGCGTAGCCGAGTTGAAAAAATAGTCGAGATGACCAAAGTATTTCGCGCTCGAGTTGCAAACAAAATTTTTTCTACAAACACCAAAATAGATAGTTCGAAGTAAAAATATGCTTAGCTTGATATAAAAAATAGTCTTGAACTGGCTTAAAAGGCCTTCCCCTATCCTCCCTAGGTACGCACGATGTTTCCCACGATCATAATAGGAATTTCCTTTCGTGCGCTCCAAGAGATAAAACAAAGTTATAGTTAAACATTCAGAAATGAATGATTTCGTGGATGTTTGCTCGATTGAAGACCATAAAGTTGGAATATGAATATCTCATATATTTTAAATAACAATGCGCGAAGTAGGTACTTCGCGCACTGTTTTACTTCGCGCATTGTTAGGGGCAAGGTATCATGGTAACGTAGGAAACTCAAAAAAGTGTCACTTCGCACTTTGTTTTCAATGCGCGAACCTTGTCATTTTTTGACGTTTGTAGAAAAATAAGCATTTCAAGCGTCATTTTTCCAATTAAAAATGGACTCAGGAAACTTTCAGGATCTCTTCCCGGAAATAATTGATGCAAACACTAACCAATCAAATTTAAATGAGAAAAGACGTTCTTCAAGATGTTACGGCATCTACTTTATTACAGCATGCAACAAACACAAATTGCATATTCAAGTTCAATATTTACTTTTTACTTGATTTTTAGGGATTTTCTCTCCTCGTTTCTATAAAATAAAAATATTCGTATTATTTCAATATATTTGTAGTCGGACAAATCAGATGTTTTGCCCTAAAATGTCACTGCGTTTAACAAATTTTCTATCAGGGAGCCTAAAAGAATAATCCAGTAGCTTGTCAGTGACAATTTGTTTGAAAAAATTTTTGAAGGAAAGAAATATACAGGGTGGGCCACCAGTAACGCCTCTAGGAAGTTGCATGTCAACATAGGCTTCCATTTGAAATTATTTTGAAACATACAGGATGTCCCCAAAAATCACAAAACACTCAAGTTGAACTTTTTTCAATCGAACACCCTATATATTATTTTATTTTGAGATTCTCCCTGGTGAGCTGATTTCAACAATCCATCATACTTGGGGTCTAGCAGTTATAATTACTGAGATATAGGGTGTGAGAAATCGAGATTTTCCAAGTTCAAGAATTTTTTGTGTCTAAACCATTCATAATTGGTCAAAACGGCTCACATGTCCCTATCTCAACTTTTGATCAACTATCTACTGACATTTAATTGAAACAAATACAGGGTGGTGCAGAATTCAGAATCTTGATCACCCGGTATATGTCCCAATTAAATATCAGTAGATAGTTAATCAAAAGTTGAGATAGGGACAAGTAAGCCGTTTTGACCAATTATGAATAGTTTCGACACAAAAAATTCTTGAACTTGGAAAATCTCGATTTTTCACCCCCTATATTTCAGTAATTATAACTGCTAGACCCCAAGTATGATGGGTCGTTGAAATCAGCTCATCAGGGAGAATCTCAAAATGAAATAATATATAGGGTGTTCGATAGAAAAAAGTTTAACTTCAGTGTTTTATGGTTTTTGGGGACACCCTGTATGTTTCGAAATAATTTTAAATGGTAGCCTATGTTGACATGCAACTTCCTAGAGAGGAAGAATTCCAAGATAAGTGGTTAGCCTTCTAGAGACCGAGGCGTTACTGGTGGCCCACCCTGTAGATAATATATTGAAAAGATATCGAATCTTTACTTATCTTTGGACGTTTCGGGACCGAATCTGCTCCCGTTCTCAACATGAAAATTCAAAATATTTCTCTTTGGAAGTTGTGCTGCTAATAGTTTGACAGTTTTTAGTGTCATACTGATGTTGGCATATGAATGAGTGATTTTGAACAAAAACACTCGTAGATACAAAATTTTCCGCACTTGTTAGGTAAATAAATATTTTTTATTAAGTTGCGTTGCGAAATATCTGCTGCACTTAAAATAATCCAGATCAATAAAACAGAGTGCTGATGGCTTGATAAAACTATAACGACAAGGGGGTTCATGAGACAGATACGGTTTCAACTCGGTTTTTCATGTGTACCTCCATATATTATATTTATTCAGGACATTGGCGTTATGAGGGTGAACACCTGGTATCTCGACTGGTGGAAAGGGAGGGACGATAAAGCAGGTATATCGATTGGACAAAGTTTTGGTTTCGTTACCGGATTCGTGAGAGAAATGTTTCATGTTTCAAATAATGTTAATAGGGCCATGGTAGGGCGATGGAAGCTTGTTTTGTATTTATTAGGAGAAATGACAAATAATAATAATTATTATTTATGAGTGATGCGGCTAAAGTTTACCCTCTGTAAAACGTAAGCCACCTAAATCTCAGACCGAAGCACTATAAAATCCAGATTTTACAACCTATTTGAAAAATATTTATTTATGAAACAAGTGTTGAAAGAACCATTTTATTCAGTTAGTGAGGGATATTACGAGCAGACCGTCAGCAGTGGAGCAACCCCATTCACTAACAAAATGAAAACATTCAACAACTGTATCATACACGCTCATATTAGCTTTATAAAATAAATTGAATTTCCATGATGTTTTGCTTTGATTTTCTTTACATGTCAAGAACATCTAAGAACACATAAACCTCGAAAAGGGCAAAAAAATTCCCACACCTATACCTCCTCTCCCTCCTCTCCCTATCCTCCTTAGGTACGAACTATGTTCTTCGAACATTATAGGAATTTCCTTTCGTGTGCTCCAAGAGATAAAAGAGCTATGTTTATCGAGATGTTTATTGTGTAATTTCGACCCTACCACCTCGCCTACCACTAAGTTTTACATCCGAGCATAAATCAGAATAATTCAATAATATAATTATGGAAATTCATGAAGATTTCAGATGAAATATGAGAATCGGCAACATTGTCCTTGTACCTCGTTTACACAACAATTGAGACCATTTCAAACAATTCATAAAGTAATTAGGTAGTTGGGTCTGTATATAATTTTTTTCTTCATCATAATAAATTACCTATACAATCCAAAAATTCGTGATTTTAAGTACAGCAACTTTAAAGAAAAAAAAATAGATATTGATGTATGTACCTAACTTAGTGTGGATTTATGCAGCATCAATTTACAATTATCAAGTAATAATTATCAATTTACAATTATCAAGTGAGGAGTAGCTAAGATGTTACGATGTATGCAAACCAAATTAACAAATAAAAATAAAATATACCCAGGAGCAGGAGTCCATTCCAAGCCAATCAGGATAACCCTCGGGATAACCATCAGACATTTTTTTATAATATATTAGACACATTTTTGGGATATTGCTATCACAAGTAGGGCCAAGAATAAGAAATAATAGGAATAATGAAAAGTTAAAAGAAACACAAAACCGGGAAATATTTGGAGTTTAGTCTCCATCATAGGCCTGTTCGTATGCTGTACCTGCTAAACATGCTTTTTTTTATGACTTTCTCTATTAACATCATGCCTTGAACAGAGACAACTATGGGAAAAAATCAACTTTAGCAAGTTCAGCAATACAAACGAACAGACCTCATAGAATGGACCAATCCTCGGTCATCTACAAGGTAATCTGCGCACTAGTTGCGCACAATAAGAAAACCTGGTTAAATTAATGTAAAAGTTAAAAGTTGACCAACCTTCTACTTGTTATTTGATAAACGATAAATATTAATTGTCTGCATAAACACAGTGATTGAAAATAGGAAGTTCAACTCATAATTTATAATCGAGTTTATAATTGAAAATTGATAATTCTTACTTGATAAGTGTTAATAATTGATACTGCATCGATAAATGCACACTTATCTGGAATCACATATTTTAAGAACTTCGGAAACAGCAAAATAAGTGGGGGTTGCTATTTAAAATTTTAGGGTAGTTGCCCAGAGTGTTTCGCCAAATTTTCATAGTGTCATCAGTTGAAGAAATATTGAGTGCTGCTTGTTTTCAAATTATCACCCTGTATACATTTTGCTGGAATAGAGATTGTTGAAATCGGTTGTCACATTCATGTGGATTTTAGGGCGGTGCTTCCCGCCCAGTCATTTTAGCCTCTTGCCACATTTAATATACAGGGTGTCTCAAACAGATCTACAAATCCCATCAGAATACGAGCCTGAATTCATGTGCCGTTTCTATCGACAGCGAGAGGGAAAGCAGGATTGGAATAAGTCATGACTTTTATAAAAAAAAGTCCGACTTTTTGAATTAATTCGGACTTTTTTGAATTAATTCATTTGGGAACAAATCAAATTCTATTCACTTGAACAAAATACAAGAACATCGGAAAAAGCCTCGGAAAAAGCTAAGTTTCCATTTCCGTTAAAAATCTCAAAGCATAAGAATAAAATACTTAAAATATGCCATTTTTGCAATACGAACTGAGACTATTGATATTGATATATTACTCATCACAATCTTCATTATAGAGGCGCTTTACAGTTATTTTCAAAAAAATGCAGCAATTTCCATGGCGCGCCTACGGATTAGTGTTACCTTGGAAAGCAATTTTTCGTTGCATTGCAAGAAATGAGTCCGGACCTATTTATTTATATTGCAGTAATTTGTATTACTATTGCAATTCTAGTGGTGACATGTTAGATTTTTGGAATTTCATGCATCATTTTCTTGCCTTTCTCATGGTTTCTTCCGGTTTCTTCTACCCAACTCTCGACCCAACTCATAACTCGGTGAGAAATAACACACAAAATTTATGATAAAAAGACATTACAAGCTGGTAATTCCGATTCAGTGTTGAATAGCCTAAATATTATTTTTGCCGGAAGTACGAATTGGAGTAATCAATTGCATGCAATAAAAAATTGTAAACTGTAAAGCGGCTCTTAGAAAATTGAGTTTTCCGCGTGTGGATGCTTCACGGTTATCAGTTGCCAGATGCCATCGGATTTTTCATTATGAACTAGTGAATTAATAATTCATGACTTGTTTGAAAAAAGTCATTTATTAATTCAAATGAAATAATTCGTGCCAACCCTGTGGGAAAGATACCTACTTGATTTTGATTTCAGATGATGAATAAAATCGATACGCCACCGACTAGAACTAGACCTTCATCTGAAATCGAGGGGTAAATCTCCAGGAAAAATGTGTACACCAGACTTCCAATGAACAAATACTCCCAAAAGACTTCCAAAGACATCCTAAAACCTCCAAAGACTTCAAAGACTACCAAAGACATCCAAAGATTTTCAAAGACTTCCAAAGATTTCCAAAGACTCCTAAAGACTTTCAAAGTCTTCCAAAGACTTCCAAAGGCTTCCAAAAACTACCAAAAAATTCCAAAGACTTCCATAGGAATGTACACCAGACTTCCAAGGAGATTTACCCCTCGTCTGAAATGTTCAAAACTGAAACATTTTCGTTCACAACAATTCTCATCACGATCCCCATAATAAATTGCTGGTATATCCAGGGCCCAACCATTAGGCCCTCCGCACACGGGTCGATCGACGACATGGGCGACGCGATTCGAATCGTACGACGGTCTCCCCTCTACTCGACTTCCTAAGCAAAGCATCTGGATCCCGCACACGGGTCGTTTAGTGGTCGTCTAGAAACGTATGATTTAAGATCTCCTCGTTTTCAGTCACACGCGATTAGCAAGGAAGCAGTTTGATCGAGTGAATCTTGCGTCTCAATGGAGAAAGTTGTTCAATAATTTTTCAATCATTGTGAATATTTGTGTTACCTACCTTAGTTCTTTACTTTCAGTAACTAGAACATATTAACTTATGTTTCCAATTTATACTCTCAACTTTAGGAACTGTTCGATTTTTTGAAATATATGAATCTTACATCAATGTTATTAGTATGTGTTCTTCTGCGCTGACACATTCCCTCATATTTGAATCCATATAATTTATGGCTGGAGCAAGAGTTTCCACTAAATCAATATATGATTCCTTCGACATTCTATAAAATGCAAGAAATTTTGTGTCACTCTCTTGCATTTCACTTGCAGTAACAAAAAGTCGAGTGTGAAAATTTCGTGCAATGTACGGATGCACCCATAAACTTCGTTGTCTTCTTCTTCTCCTGATCTGCCGGTGCCACAAAAACATGAATATGTCCTCCTCGCTTGGAACTGCTCATTTTTAGCGAAACATTCCTTTTTGAAGTTGCAAAAAATATAGTAACTAAGTTGATCAGACGCGAGTCGACTACACAAAACGTCGACCCATATGCGGATGACACACACTCTCGTCTCTTGAATCGTACGAATGCAGAAATTGTGACGTCATTGCAATCGCGTCGCCCATGTCGCCGATCGACCCGTGTGCGGAGGGCCTTAGATCTCGTTAAAACTGACGTAACGATCAAGAGAATAGAACGAATCTAGGTGTTCGGAATGGCATGGAGAATCCATAGGCCGACGAAAAGTGTGTCAATGCTAGGTCATGTGCAGAACTATAGAGGCCGGTCGCCATAGAAGCGACCTACTTTTTCTGTTATCGGCGGTGCAGTTATGAAAATCCACGCGGAATGATGGTTGGTGACATAATTTTTGGTACACTTTCGATTGTATTACGGCTAGGTCAGACAATGAATTAGTTCCTTTAAACGACGGGGCCACTTTTGCACATGGGGTATCATTGGGAAGCTGCTTCCGTAGTTTTCATACTAGAGTCTCGAGATCATACCCGTGTGTTCACCGAACCCGCCCGATCGTTCCCTAAGCGGTGGGGAAACGTAAACGGGCAGCAGTCAGCAGTAATTATGAATATTGGCGCGTGCCTGAATTATTTTGGAGTCAAATTTGTCAATTTAATGTACTTCGAAACGGAACACTAGTAGTTGTGCCTTCGTGTTTTACATATATTATAGGTAGACATCAAATCAATAAACATAGTGCTCTCGCCATCGGTATTTGCTGAACTTCGCTATGGGAAAAATGTTGAATAACTATATTGGGATGAAGAATGATCTATACAGGGTGTATCTAAATAACACCGAAATAATTCAAGGGATGATTCCTTGTGATATAATATGATGAATAAAGGTCATATAAACATGTGTCCTAAACTTGCTTCGTTTTCGAGGTACAGGGTTACGTCCTGATTTCGAATCCGAAGTGATTTTCAACCTATCTTGCCTCCTAATATCATTTTCCGGGAATATTGGTGGGTCCATGACCAGAGCAGTGTTTTTCACTGAAGATTACCTCACTTTGGTCATAGTTGGTATATATATCTATCGCTCCTTAAAATTGAACAGTTACCTACGTTAGATATACGGGTTGATATTCCATTATAGAAGTGACATGCACACTGTTTATAACTTTGAATACATCCAGTGGAATTGAATTTTATTTTATGTTGAATATTAGAGTGTGTTTTTTTATGTGATATATTTGTTTTGTTTATTACAAATATATCTATTTTTTTTAGTAGGCATACTAGTACTTCTTTTATATAATTCTGAAATCAGATCCACCCTGTATTTCTTTCAATTAAATGGCATCAGTAGATAGTGAATAGAATGTTAGGATAGGGACACATGTAAGCCATTTTTGACAAATCAATATAGGTATTGTATAGTTTCGATACAAAAAAAATCTCGATTTTTCACATTCTACGTTATAGGTATACCTTGAGCTTGATCAACGAAATCATAGCTCAATTAGAAGAATGGAAAAATGCAATAAAATATAAGGTGTCCATTTTGAATAACAAAGCTGCTACTACTATACTACTAAGTACTACATAATTACTAATAATAGTTTCTAGTGAAGCAGATGAACATTATCGAAAATAATTTGAATAAAACGAGCGTCCTCGCCAACAAAACATAAGCATATAATATATGTACATATAGTTTCATGATTTGTTCGCTATTTACATGTAGGACTCGTCGTGACATAGCGAATTATTGCAAATCAAATCATCGCTTTCATTATCTGATAGGTCGCAGTAGATCACTTGATGCCTATCAAATGTTTCTTATTTATTCGAAAAAAAAAAAAAAATGTTGAAATGTGATCAAGAAAACTGTTGGTGGCCCACCCCGTACTACAAAAACAAAGACAGCATGAGAGAAGCTGCCTGCCCACTCATTGTATCATGTATCATGACTGCCTGCTTCTGCTTACGTCTCGGTCTCCCCACCGCTTAGGTAACGAACGAGCGTGTTCGGTGAACACACGGGTATGATCTCGAGTCTCGAGACTCTTGTAGTTTTCATATTCAATCGCCGGTTGTTCTAGGGTTGGGTAAGACGCAAAACGTTCGACGTTACACGCGTTTGGCTCAAGGCCCTATGGGTTGCGTGCAAGAACTGTCAGATCACCGACCCTGGAGGCACAACATTGAAACACAACCTCACTTTTCTCATTTGTTTACAAGTGATTGAAATAGTTTTTCACAATTATTTTGGCATAGGAATCGTATTTTTCGGCTATTCATTAATTCGCTCATGCCATTACATTGTGCTGTTGTACAATGCACAAAAACTGCAGCAGAAGACGAAGGAATCCGGTTGGTACATTATGATTCAAAAGTAAGTACCTACTATAGTCACTCACATATAGTTTTCATTTTTGAAATCTGGTAATTTCTCTGATTTCTCATCGGAATTACTTCTGCAATAGGAGCTAATAGAAATACACGTGAAGTTTCTAAAATAATGCAAGAAGATTGGATTCATGCAATCAATCGGGAGGACTGGTCTGACATGCTGACGAAATATGATCTTGTGTGTTGTAAACATTTTCAATCTATTAGTAGTATTAGCTTTTATTGCAGAAGTGGCAGAAGGAATGACAACATTTCATAATGAAAACTATGTGAGATTACTATATACCTGAAAAATCATATTCCTTCGTCTCTTGCTGCATTTTTTGTGCATTGTACAACAGCACAATGCGAAGGCATGCTTGAATTGATGAATAGTGCAAAAAACACGATTCGTAAGCCAAAATATTGTGAAAAACTATTTCAATCCTTTGATTCCTATGTGAACAAATAAAAAAAGTGAGGTTGTGTTTCAATAATTCACAGAAGAGTGAGGTTGCGTTTCAATATTTTACCCTCGATTTTACCTCAAGGGTCGGTCATCGTGCACGCGACCTATAAAAAACAAGAGTTTCATCTAAAAACTTTAGATAACCTTGAAATTCCCTGGAATTCCTTGGGTGAAGTGCGGCCTATTCCTCTGGTCTACAAACACAAACAACTGGAATTCTTTGGAGTTTCTTAGAATTCCTTGGAATTCCTTATTTCCTTGGATATCCTTGGATTTCCTTGGAGTTCTTTGGATGAAGTGCGGTATAATTCTGGTGTACAAACAACTGGGATTCCTTGGATTTCCTTGAATTTCCTTGGATTTCCTTGAAATTCCTTGGATTTCCTTGGAATTTCTTGAAATTCCTTTAAGTTTCTTGGAATTCCTTGTGTGAACTGCGGTATAAATCTGGTATACAAACAACTGGAATTCCTTGTGAACTCGAAGTGTGGTGTACACAATATTTTGATCGCGGTTTGCCCCTCGATAAGCGCGTATGACCTACATTGCCTATATTACAACACTTGATTTAGTCAAGTCGATTCAATTATAAATACAGCTCCTAGGATAAAAAATACCTCAAAATCTGCACAAAGTAGTTCTGTTTTACGGTAGCTACTTAGCTATCCGCATTTTTTCCCATATCTTTCTCCTTAAACTGTGGTTAAGGGGGCAGATGGGCGAATTGTGAATTTAAAATCCACTGCACTCTTATAGTGCGAATCTCAGACTTCGTTTCAGGTTATAGATGGATAAAATAATAGATTTATCAAAAATGTTCATGAAAATACTGATCTCATTACTATTTACCAAGACAATTCCACACCTAACATTTTCGACCAATTGAAAGACTGTATTTTGTATCGTTACCATATAGCAACAAAACAAATTTCCGGAAATTTTTTCCTTCCTTCTTGGGGAAAAGAGCATGAAATTAAACTGGCCATTTCTTGACGTTTATTGGTAAAATGACATTGACATCTAACTTCAGATTACCTCGAATTCAATCTACCTATAGGTTGATGAGTTTCTTGTTAGAACTGGTGATTCTACCAACTTTAGCTAAATGTATTTGTAAAAAACTGAGAGACTGAGCTACTATATAGCACTTTTTTTTGCATTATTTCATATAACTAAAGTCGTTTAATCACGGCGAATAACTTCGAAAAAACAAAGAAAATATCTCGGAAAATATGGAATAGTTTGTTACGATACTTCCTCGGATTCCAAAGTCCGGTCCTGGACCTCCCGACATACCCGAGATATTTATCGTGCATGTTATAGCCCCTAAAAGTCACCCCGAAAAACGCACCAGACGGGCATTATGAAATGTGTACAAACGAATAAGCAGGCCATATAAACTAATAAAAATGAAGAGACAGAAACGGAGGAGATAAAATATGCGTTTTCGCTATACACGAACGAGTGTCATATTAGGAGGAAAGGGGTAAGTGGAAGAGAGGGGTGTTTTGGTTGGCTGTGGCTATCCGTTATCCCGAGTTCGACAGAAAACACGATGAGGCGTTATAATGAATGGAGTAGATGGTGCAATAATGGCTGATTGGCTGCAATTACGTACCGGCATAAACTTTTAATGGGACTTATTGGTATTACGGTATTGTATAAGAAAGGCATTAAATTCATAGGTACATACCTATGCCACGAGATTTTCCGATACCATAGCCAATATTCTATGGTCTAGGTGTAACCTACAGGGTGTTTCCCAAGAAATAACGAGGTCTTCAACAATGACTGAGTGCCACGTGACCAATTTTTGATGCGGCGTCTCTTTTCCACCCACAATAAAGAGATACGAATGTATTCTTGGTTGCATAGTAATCTGTCACGTGGTTTTCAATCATTGTTGATACCTACCGAGTTTTATAGGTACTCATATAAATGAATTGAATTAGGTAACATGGAAATGTTTTGTAACTTAAAGTGCAATAAAGGCTCGAATAATAACAAGTGTGGAAAATACCTACTGTTTAGAATAAGAAATCAATGAGACACATTTATCGAAACAATACCTACCAAGATTTTCATACTTACCTCGATATTCACCGACAATGACAACAACGAAGTGATTCTTCCCGGACCAGGCAAGAAAAATGCTACTATCTCAAAGAGAAAGCGTCCAGGATTATAATTTCATGATCTAATGACTCAGAAAAATCAATTTTGAGTACGTACAAATATTGTCGTAGGTGTCAGAGTCAGATAGTGTTTACTTTAAAAATCGGCATAGGTATAGGATTTCCAATGCTTGCACTTGTACACCATAATTCCCATATTATTATCAAATTCCCATGCACTTATTTATAGGTGTTTTACGAAAATCATGCACACTGGAGCTCATTATAGCGACATTATAGGTACCTACTGAGATTCAATAATTATTTTTGTCAGTGTAGGAAGCTCTCTACCTTGAACCGTTGGCCTATCCGTACTTTGCCATTATATCATCTGTTGCAGTTTTGGTGGTTGCATAATTCGCTGGGGACACGTGCGGTCCTCCAAACTAATAATAGGAAAGAACTAGGTAGGTATTTAGTTCACTATACCTACCTACACACTCCATTTCTTATTACGATGCCGTTGATTTGAAGAATCCACTAAATCTAGAGAAAAAAGCGTTACAAAAAGGTTATATTTGATTGTAGGTAGGGTCGATGCACTGGTTAATCGACCGGCACTGATTCTCGACCGTTTTGGCATTTCAGACAAAATAATAAGAGAAATATTTTTCATACCATTAAAATTACTATATAGTAAATGTGTTTTCGGCAACTTCACTCAATTATAAATAGCTGGCAGAGTGAGAAAAAAAAGCCGAGCTTTTCGCACAGAAAATCATTTGGTAACCGTCTGTCATTGGCAGTACTAGATGATACCAGGCAAGAAAAAAGTGAATAACTTTCAATATGCATCAGGTGCATGAATTTTGTTTTATATTAATTAGGTATTAGACCTAGTTTTTTCTGAATTTCAGGAGGTATTTCCAGAAAAAACAGACATAAATAATTTTTGTTTGTTAAATATTCGGTGGTCGCAAACCAGTTTTACAAAAATTGGCTCTTTTATTTCTCGACCAAACCAAAGTGGTCCAGACCTCGTCAAGAACCAAAACATATCTTGAATAATTGTTTATGTCTAGTCAGTCTAGTCGAGTGTCTAGTCTCATGTCTAGTTAGGTATATACATTCTTTGGAACTTATTCATTTTTTTTCTTAATACTGATATATTTACATAAAATATTATCTACTTGCTACATATTAGTTTGCGACTGAAGGACTGAAAAATATTTCTTCTGCAATTCATTTATTGATGGTCGAAAACCAATTTGACCATATTCAGACCTCGATTCAGACCATTGTGGTCAAGAACCCCTTTCAACTAAATTTTGACTTGATCATATCATTTCTGATTATCTCTCTTATGTCAAAGTATAAAATGATTTTTACATTGAAATGTGTACCATATTTCACCATGAAGTACCAAGTGCAGCCGCACAAATTCACAAATTTGATTTACATG
Organism: Phaedon cochleariae; assembly: GCA_918026855.4. Lineage (NCBI taxonomy): Eukaryota > Metazoa > Arthropoda > Insecta > Coleoptera > Chrysomelidae > Phaedon > Phaedon cochleariae. The sequence goes on from OU896719.1 coordinate 30,910,315, forward strand.
TTGAATTGAATTGTTCATAACTCTTTTAGTAATCGAAAACAATGACAGGGGCAATGACAATTATAATCGAGATTATAATCTTATGTTCGAAAATAAGTATTTTTTTGTTCTTTATTTTTAAGGAGTCTGCCTGAGTAAAAAATGATTTTTGCATTATAATATTTACATGTCGAATGTTTCTCAATCATTTTATGAATCAAACTGATGGTGGTCGAGAATTCTGCGGGGTGATCAAGAACCAGCGATCATTATTTCAGAAGTTGAATGCAAAAAACGCTCGAAAAATATTCACAAATTACTTTCAAGTTATCAAGGAATCTGTGAGACAATGTTATAAGCTTTTCGTGAAGCTTTTACACGAATTTACCACTCTTAAAAGTACCTCGAAAAGTACAGAAAAACCACGGATTTTCGCAGGAATTTTTCAGAGTACGAGAGAGAATCTTTCTCGGAATCTTTATTGAGAACCAAAGTGAAGAGCCCCTTCTAGACTAATCTCAAAATAAATAATTTAATGAAGGGATTGAATTACCTTGTGTACTTGTTGAACTGAGTATGAATTCCTTGTGATCATAGATAAAGGGGACTCTTCAATCTATAGGTATGAGTCTAGGTATTTTGCGCCCGAGCTAATGGATATCAATTATGAACATCATGTAAAACATTATTGAGGCATCTCCCCCTCGATCTCCCCAAACAATTTAAGTAAAAGTTAGCATTTGGGAGTTGGTTTAGGGTGACTATCTGCCAGTGGAAACAACCCTCTTGAATCTATTAGAACAGATACGCAAAGGGTCGGTCTACCCATTTCATTGAAAATGTAGGTAGGTAGGTACCTAGCAGGAGGTAGATAGGTAGGTACACTCGTCTTCAGCGAACATGTCGCGGTTGGACGGGTGATATGAGCGCTCTTATTGCAGCAGTGATCAAGGGAGCTGACACCTCGGACACCATCCATGTGCGACATGATCTCTGAAGACAAGTGTACACATAAATGTACCTATTTAGGTACCTTGGTGTGAAGTAGGATACAAAGATTGCTTACCTTCTGATAATGACTTCCTGATATGAGTTTCCAGTTCTTCTTGGGTATACTCAATTCGCTTTTCACTGGAAGTAGTGCATACTTTAGTTCTTTTCAAAGCCCTCCCCATATTCATGCCATCTGTATCAGACGAGTCACCTTCGAAAAATCCGCTTTCTTTGGTTTTCTTGTGGCAACGCATTTTCGAAAAAATTATACCTTCACCCACACACTTCTTTCTACTCGCACAAAATAGTCATAATTTAGTTTATGGCAGTGATGTTATATGCATTGATCAATATTATAGTTATTAACTTTTGAAAAGAAAACTGACATGAGGTTATTTCCTCGAGTTCACGACGTAAGTACTTATATTTATAACAGTTCACAAAAGTAGGTCGTTGAATAACAGTTAATAATGTCACAGGATCCTGCTTCAGTCACTTCACAATCTAGATTTGAAATATATCAATTCAAAATTCAATATTCCTGTTATTTCCACACACAAGACCGTTTCCCAAACTCCAATTTGATTTGAGAACTATAAGTTAGGTTATGTCCAAATAGGTACTTTCAAGAATATCCAAGTTTCTCAAGCACACTCACAAAGTTTATCACATTCCGATAACATTTGCACACTTTGTAAACGCGGAACAGTTCATTAAACAGTCCATTCAACAACTTAGAAAAAATTAAAGAAATTTGTTCTAAACGACCGACCAACGCGCCTGCCTTGTAACTCTGTAACTGTGTTCATAAAATCAAGTTAGGTGTCCATGTTCTTCCATTCCCCCCACTCCATTCGTACTTCGTTCGAAGTGGGTTGCCATTTCTCCAGCTTTTCATGATTATTTCACATCAAGTTGTCAAAATAATAATGAATAATTGGCTTCAAATGATCGTTCGAGAATCGAGATTGTTTACAATGAATGCAAGAGACGAAAACCCATATCCTTATTTTTGTCAATAACTGATACCTACCATGAAAATACCAATGACTGAATATGAATAAAAATGAGTCCTACCTACCTACTGAATGGTGTTATTGGTGTTTGCAGTTTGAACTGATGCGCTTTTGTTTTGCCCAAACTTGACGACAATTAGTTCAAATCGCAATATAAGGTTCTCGTTGAATCTTATTCTGGTAGATGTCACTGTCTAAAACGCACTTTTGTCAAATTACATCTAGTTTGTTTCGCTGCTCATGTTTGAACAGCGTACAAAAATTTGTTTTTTTATGTAAACTTTGAGGTCTTCTCATGGACAAACGGTATATTTTGTTATGTAAATAAATTGGGTCCAATCAACTTATTTTGACCTGTATTACAGGTGATAGCTCTGTGTCCCAGCAATTTTGGGACACCTGTAAAAATATCGATATCGAATTTTGAATCACCCTGCATATATCCATTCCAATAGAATATTAATAGACGCATATAAAAAACTGGCTTTTAAGAGATGAAGTGTTGCACAAAAATTAGTCATTGAAACTATACCCCTCGATAAACCATCCCTTAGTACAAACCACTAACTTTGTTTTTTAAAGTACACCCCCATATTATTATGCCATGTTTCAGAAGCTTATATTAGCTTGATGATGTATTATACACTCTCCATGAATACACCCGCGAGATATTGCCAAATCAACAACTTACAAAAGCATATCATATTATAGGAATTTCGTCTACCATCACTAGGAATCTAAAGGCAGAATCAGACGACTGATGTAAAATTAGTTATCAAAACAATCCCTCGATAAACCACCCCTTTGCCCTCTCGTGAGCTTACGAATTATGTGTTGTCTGCTTATTGTAGCTCAGCGATATTGTTAGGCTTCGTACAGGGCCTACTCTTCTTGTAGTTCTTGTTATTTAAAATTATCCCACTACAAAAAATCTTAGGGGGATGAATCTGGGGATCGTGCTGGCCATCGTATAGGACCAAATTTCCAATCCAGTTTTCCCCAAACTGGTTATTCAGATGTCTAGTACATCAGTCGTCTGATTCCGTTTTTAGATTTTTGGTAATGGTGGACAAAATCTATTATTAAGTTGATGATTTGATTATCCAGGACGTATTTATGGAAAATGTAATACATCATTTGTGTTCGTAATAAAAGCTAATGATCTACTCAAACATGCCATAATAATATGGGGGTGTAATTTCAAGAAAAAAAATTAGAGGTATGTGCTAAGGGGCGGTTTATCGAGGGGTAGTTTTAATTACTAATCTTTGTGCAGCACTCTTTCTCATTAAAGCCAGTTTTTTCAGAACGTTGATAATGTAACCCTTCTTGGAAAAATAGAGTTGAGACACCCGGTACCATGAACACTAGATAACTCCTGTGATACCTTCCTTTATTCACTTTTCGTCATCTAAGTATAGATTGTTGATTACCTATATTTTATTCACCGTCATTAATGTGCTACCCCGATCGCGAATATTGAATTTTGTATGACGTATGACAAGAAGAAACAAAGACCGTTCAAAACATGCTATTCAATTTAATTTACATAATCTTTGTGAATTATGCAGTCATGAAGAAGTCATTACCTCATTAACTCCCAACACGCACGCGCCTAAATACCTGAATGTCCTGAATACCTACCCCAGAATGCCTTCATCTGATAAGATATTTCAAACCGATATACATGGATAATATACCGATAACATGGATAAAAGATTAATGCTCCAGACAAAGAATAACATTCAAAGTTAATTCTACGGTATGCAACACAAAATACATCGCAGGCAGCGCTTCACTGCGGTAGCCCATCGAAACGCAATACAAGCCAACTAGAGACAGGACTCAGAGAGACAGCGCGCAAAAAATAATTCGTGCGAAAGCGAGTTTACAGAAAATGTCCTGAAAAATAGAAAAAAAGCATCATTGAAATAGCGAATCACTATCAGCCCCAACAGTAAGTAAATGCCTTCACCAGTGGCGGCTCCTCAGAGGAGGCAACGGAGGCTGAGCCTCCTCAGAGATTCTCCTTAAACTGATATTATCTATACTTTCTCATTAAAAGGACACCAAAATACATGGATTTTGATTTTATTTCCTGTCTTTAGGTAAATATTTTTGAATTGGCAACAGTGCTTGCCCACGCATCACACGTTGAAGTCTGCAAATCACGCGTAAAATATTCAACTTGGCAACATCTATAGGAGGCAAGACTCCTTCACAAATCGAAACCCACGCGTGCAATGCATATGCCCGAATACGCCCGAATAGCGAATAGCGAATTGCGGACAATTCAGTGAGAGTGCATTGTTTATGTTTATGTTAGGTTAATGGTTAGGGGCTCTATAAATTTCTGAAAAATGAGTGTTTCATGTTGGGGGCGATTAGGATATAATGATTTGAAAAATTTGCCTCGCGGATTGGATACTTGGATAGACACTGCAAATCACAGGAACAGTTCAGGTTAACTGGTAAACAGAATGTCATTGAAGCTATTGATTTGGGTGAGTCGTAGAGAGTTGTTTTTCACAATAAATCTCATATCATTCAGCCTCCTCTGTCATGAAAGTCACGAGCCGCCACTGGCCTTCACAGTATTTTCTTCGATTAATCACTTAAAAAAAGAGGCAATCCTCACCGACCTCACCACAAGGATTATTTGTTGAGAGATTTGTTGTACCAATGTCCCGTAAGGTGTATCCTTTTTTTGTTTTTTTTTTCGAATTGATGTGGAGGCATCTACTGTTGAGGCTAATAATGAGCCGCTATATCAATGATGATTTGTTTCAGGATCGGCCGTGAGCGACGCTGGATTATTTGTTGCAGGATGCTTCTTCTTTAGTTCGCTATTTCGCTACTAGATGGCAAAGCCACTCAATTATTTTGAATGAAAAAAAAAACAGTATTGACAAATAGAAATGGACATCAATAGGTAGGTACAAAACATTTCCGCAATTGCAAATCGTTTGGCTAATATTATACCAATGATATTCTGTAGAATATGTATATGTATTATAGACAACCGAGTGCACCATTCAAGTACACGACCGACCGGATGATAGCATTAGCGTCATAGGCGTCGAAACTAAAAATTCCAGAGGGAGACAAAGATACTTATGATTTCAAGATATACATAAAACACGTATTGCACCATTTCTTGATTTGTGGTGTGAAATTTTCCTAATAACCCTGGAAAAACAATATTATAGATTCTATTTTTTTCAAAAAACAGCGGAATTGAAAATGTAACAAAAACGATAAAGAATTCCCAACAAAACTTTCGAACTATTATCAGGCATCATGAGTGTTTCAGCCGTTTCAAGAAAATTACTCTAACTCTTACTCTAAATTCAATTCTATATATTTGATGATAATACAATCGTAAGCGAAATAGCATTTACATCAGTAGTAATCTGATCACATATATCGATCAACTTTGATCAATATATGGATTGTGGAGTGTTATGATTATGAAAAGGGTTATTGTTCATTAACATTAACATTATAATACATAGATATGATATGGACCATCACTTTTCAAGTAATGTTGTATCAGTATTATTATACAACCACTCGGTCCAATATGTGTACACTAAGCGTCCAATCCTGATGCAATATGTCCAATACCGTTCCAATGCGACTAATCTCAAACCTCGTCTTAAACAAATATGAGCAATCCTAGTCTAATACGACCAATCTCGGTCATTTTGGAGAATCCTAGTCAAATAACTCCAATCTTTGTCCATTCTGTCCAATCTTGGTCCAGTCCGTCAATTCTGGGTCCAATTCATCCATTCCAAACTGTTGCCAATAAATGATATTCCAATTTTGCGCTAATAACTCGGCTAAGAAGCACTATCCTTTCACCACCATACTTGAGGGGCTGAGTTTCCAAAATCGTCTTATCGCCATTGTTGGGATTTTTGAGATAAAATAACCAAATTGCAGTGTTGGCAGCCCTACACATCATTCAGTATGATTTGCGTGGCATAACTCATCCTATCGCTTATTATTGATATTATGAAGGAGAAAGATTTGTTCGTTTGTTTGTTTTGAATAGGCTCCAAAACTACTGAACCGATTTGGAAAATTCTTCAATTGTCAGAAGCCGACATTATCCCTTATGAATATAGGCTACTTTTTTGCTTCATTCCTTCGGGAAAACGGGTAATAGGATAACGGGTAGGTGGTAAGAAAATACAATTTGGACGCGGTAGAAGGCGCTGCTGTCAGTACATCAACTACTAAACGACTTGGCCGATTGGGTTGATATTTTGTATGTGTATTTCCATGGTTTCACAAGCTGAGAGAATTAAAATTGGTGTAAGTATAGAATAGTAGCTATAAGTATAAGCACAAAAATCAAGAAGAAAAACAAAGAATATGTATTGCAACAAATTACTTTTTTTTTTTAATGGGTAGGTACACCAACCGTGCGAAGCCAGGCCAGACAGCTGGTGATTCATAACTGATAAAATCGTACATTATAGTTCCAAAACTGATCATATCTACACGTATATATTAGTATAGCAAACATTCATTTCATATTTTGGTACCATACCAGCTATTAGAGGTTGCTGGAACCTCATCAAGTAAAGTACGTTATTATTTGGAAATTGACAACGGAAGAAATTCTGGGTATTCCATCAGAGTTATTAGGTGCTATGCACTGATGTCTGTATGATTCAACCAACTCCAATTTGTTTACAATACACTATACTAATAAGACATATTTGTTTCAATCAATATTATATGTTCGATAAAACATTCACGTTCAAAATTGACCAACTTGTTTTTGCGAAAAAGTGGTAGACATGGATTACATTTAATTTTCAAAACTCTCTTAATTCAGTGTTTTTCGTTCCATAACTGATTTCATCCATTAATTTGCAACGAAATTTTTCTTATCCAATTTTATCTATTTGATAAAAAATATAATAATACGTGAATTTATTTTTGCTCGTGTATAATAATTCATTGATACCTTCGTTACCTAAATGCAAAACATTGATAATTAATATCTGCTAATTGGGTTGCTGTTCGTTATTCGCGTTTATTCAAAATTAACGAATTTGAATAAAATAACTAGTTTTGGAACTCAGCCCCTCACTTATTGTTAGCCCAGTGAAGACTGATCGACAGTCTGACAGACGTATTTTAGTGCATTTCCAATGAAAATTATAAGTGGTCTATTCTATTCCATTTGAAGTAATGTAGAGAAAATAACAAAATAACAAAACAAAAAAAAACAAAAACAAATGAGAGCTAAACTTTTCACGGTTAGATCCGAGGTCAATCTGCCAAATAAGTGTTCGTGCATTCTGTTTCTGTTGCTTGTTATATACTGATGGGATTTCTGGAATATTTCGGAAATGGGCAAAACTCGATAACACTTTTCTTTAGTTATCTGAAATGAATTACCTACTTCTGTGAATTTGAAGTTACCATTGAATCACAACTGTATACTGATGTATTTACGAGGGTATTTATTACCGGTATTACCTCTGCCTTGTTTCATTTTGCGTCGTTTCTGGAGAGGAATTCTCCTCAGAGTTTCTCGGTTGAACTGGAAATCACTCGGGAAATAATTACCCCACTGTGTAGATACATATAAAAAAAGGAATATATTCCTATTCATATCGATGAGAAAGCCACCTCCAGAAATGATCTACCCACATCAAACGGGTAAGAGAAACAGTAAAAAAAATATTAGCATACCTACCTAATTATTCCCACTTTTACTTTTTCATTTTGAGAGAGAACATTCCGAAAAATAAATCTAAAACTCACCGTAAGTAATATCGTGTGTCACAGTCTCAACCAAGGATACGATCACAGTCTGGGTCATGAAACGAATAGAAGGTGAGGTGACCGGGGATTTTGATAAAGGTACGGGAGTCTTGGTGAAATTCTCACAATCGGCATTTTGTGCAGCTAATTCCTCCATGGCTCAGATAAACCACCACCTGTTTTCAAAAACAAACACCTACGCACTTGACAATCTTGCCATTCACGACAGCTATTTTTAAAATTCACTCGCGCCTCTAGGTCGGTCCAGGTTTTTCACTTAGGCTTTATTGATTTTTGAATCATTTATATTCAACGTACTCGTAGGGCTTTCAATTAGTGTTTACCACAAACATTTTAACATTTATTGTTATTGTTGTTGAGTTATTATGAAATCAAGAGCCAATATGATTTGAGAAGTCTATTCAATCTGTGTACCAAAGTAGGCTAGTGCGCGGCGCTCCCTACTTCATTCGTCGTCACTTTGCCTTTCTTGGCATCGAGAAATGAACAAAAGTAAATAATAGCTTGGTAGGCCAGATAATGATTATCTTGATTGACGATACTGAGTCCAAGTCGTTATTTTATAGACTAATATTATGTTATTATGCAACAACTAGAGCCGATAGTTCATGAGCAATAGGTAAAAGTATCTTCAACTAAACGAATTTTTAAGTGCATTGTGATTGTGCCGCTAATTCATTCCACTATAGGTAGGTATATGGTATATATATATAGTTTATTGAATGTTGTGAGTTGTGACTATCTTTAAATAAATATACAATGCTCAAAGTCATTTCCTCAAAAGTTCATAACTGAATAGGTATTCGAATATTATGAGAATATACACTGAGGAAAATTGTGCTGTTTTTTCTGAGATATTTCTTGCTACCATTACAAGAAATCATACTACCGCTATACATTTTCGAAATCGAACCTTGAAATCCTATGATAGCAATAAAGATTTTGCTGAAAGTGAAGTGGCTTGTGGCTGCGAGGTATCAATAATACAACTGTCAGTCTGCCACAAAAATAATATTTGACGAACCTACTTGGGGTTATTTAGCGCCTACTTATCGTTATTCGATATTTTGCTGATTTGTCCTACTCTATATGAGCATTTGTCAGACATCTTGCTTGATCAATCATTCACAGTTGGGCTCTTGATGACAATGCAAACCCATGTACAGGACAACATTCTCGACGACACGACAGTTACGAATACTTATCCCCTCTTGAATTCAATATGTTATTTAAAATCCGAATCTGAATTCAAATATAAAATGGAAAATTTTTTGAACGTATAAAAAAATCTTCTGTGTCCCTTTCAGTGCTTTATTCGTAGATCTGAGTGCGCTTCAGTTATTACCAGGAATGATAGAATGATGAAGGTGAGTTTTTTCGAGGTATTTCGACTGAAATTTAAATATTTTACATTCAACATTTCCTCCTTTTTGGTACCATAAAACTTTGAAATTATCAAATATGTTCCAGAGCTTCTCTATATAGAAAGTGGTCTAAAAACTTATTGTTAGCAATGAGGTTATGACATATTATTTGAATTATTTTACTGGTAACATTTTGTTTTCCTGTACGCATCTGTAATAACTTGCCTAGTTATCGAAATACAATGGTTTCAGAAAGTTTCAGAAAAATTCTTTTTGTCATCAATTACTCAAAAACCTTCTGTTTTTCCTGATGAGAGTGCATGAATCAATTGATCTATTAAATTTCAAAGATCATTGGTCCGAAAGTTTCTTCAGGAATCAATAAATTGCTATTCATACAAAACATCAGGGTGGAAATTATGGGAAGTGAAATTGGATATCAGTCAAAATTTCACCTTTCTTGATGACAACAATCCTGGTAAATAACTGAAAAACTACAGTGAGAAGGTCATGCTAATATCTATATGATCACCCAACAAGAGTAACAAAGTACCTTACTTACGATTATAACATTGCCCTACTCCCATTATTGGATGCACTCACTAGCGGTAGCAAAGTCAGATACCTACTATAGAAACATCGCCTAATAGCAATATACAGATGCACTCGCTAGTGGCAGCAAGGTTCTATATCTAATAATCTCAGGTGGGTTAGGTATAATCAGCAAAGTCAACTTTATAATCACAGGTGATAGCTTGCTTGTCCCCTATGCTATTAGAGTTCCTTGCTGGGGTAATTCGATTTCAGACTATGGTTGATAGAAATTTTCCTCAGTGTACCAAATTGTATCAAAATATGATATTGATATGCTATTAATATATCTTGTATCGAGGTCCCAGAGGGCTGTCTCTGCGTATATTATATAGGATCTCTAGCCCCAATGTTAATTATCCTACTAAAATGAAGTTTGACATCTTGTTATCCATATCATTTATAGATATAAGGTTCGTAGCGGAGTTGAAAAGGTGTCAGGCTTGTACACAGTTAATCACAATAGAGTATAGGTTCGCATCCCCACCATAGCAAGCTTTTTTCAATGTTCTTCATCCTCCTATAAATTTACTAACTAGGAATATTCTCGGAATATTTTCAGAATATTTTGAACAGACCGAATTCCGAATGTTCCGAACGTCCCCCGTGAATATTCAAAGATTAAAAAATAAACAATAGATGAGTGAAATTTCAGCTGGAATCTCTAATTTACATTCAATGTATCTTGCCAACTTGCTATAGTGAATGTTTTCGCGATTCATGAGCTAAAAATAAAGATAATCAGCTTTGTGTTCGCAAATTCGCAACCACAGTACCCACAATCCACAAGTTTATTATCTTTTCAAATTCACAAAATTTATATGAATGTTGCCATAGAAATAGGGAACAGAGAGGTATCAGATAGCACAAGTACAATAGTACCTAGGTATACTTTTATATACCTAGATATAGAGGTACTTATCACCTCTATTACTGGCTCAGTGATAGGATAGCGAATAGCAATAGTTTTTTTTTTTGAGTTCTGGTTCCCACGAAAAGGGATATCCTGTAATGATCAGGAGAACATCGGGAGAACCAAGGGAAATAAGGTAGGAATTGGTGTTCTTCTTAAATTTCTGGAGGTTATATGCCTCGGGGAACACATCCCTTGGCAATGTGTTCCAGAGCCTCGCTGTTCGTTGGATGAACGAGTCTTTGGAATGAGATGTTCTGCAGGTCTCCAAAGTGACCACGAAGGGGTGCGAAGCCTCAACTCGACGGGTTAATCTCGCGGGGACTGCCAAGGGAAGAAAAATTGTTGATATTTCAGAAGAGCATGGTCCATGAAAATATCTATAAAATAGAGTCAGATCGCCAACTTTTCAACGGTGTTCCAGAGAAATGAGTGAGTTTGTGAGCGAGGCATCACCCACGAGTCGAATTGCTCTTTTTGGGACAGAATATCAGGGTATGTTTGGCTGCTGCACTCCAAATATGGGAACAGTATTCCAGGACAGGTCGGATCTGTGCCTCATAGATCATAAGCAGCTGACTGGAAGTGAAATAGCTACGGGCCCGAAACAGAAAACCAAGTTTTTGGGATGCACTTTAAGCAATTGATCTCAGGTACAAATATGAGGCCAAAGATAACTAGGTCTCTTCAAAAGTGTAGTCAGTTAGAGAAATAGTCGAAAAAATTGTTCTATATATCATATGATATTAAAGCAATTACCCTCTGGGTATGTTAAGGTACAGGAAAAAGAATCTGAACATTGAATCTCACTGTGTATAATTAAACTAAAATAAACAACTAAATAAACAATACAAAATGATTTGTTGAAAAATTAGTTGAGTTTATATTAATTCCATCATAAGCCACAATAATTGAATCAATCGATAATTTTGACGCACATATCTGAAAGCTGTAAAGTCTATCCAAAGTCAATTGCAGCATCTCCCGCACCGCGTGGCGTCGGCTGGTTTGAAAGTTCCTTTGAAGTTAGTGCAGGTGCGGCACGCGAGACCCTTCAACCCACTAAGCAAAGTTGAGAGCTATATGTTGATGCAATGTTGAAGCAATTTTTGTTTGATAATGTAGGGTTGTAGCAATATTAAATGTTGCTGTGACATTGCTGGAACGTTACATTTACAATTTCACATTTGCTATATTGCTGAACGTCCGTTTAAGGAATTGCTACAACCTTGCATCAACATAGCTTCTAAATATGCTTAGTGGGAATCGATTTTGGATAAAGTTTACCTAGCTATAATCAATGAAACACATTACAAATTTCCCTACACTAGAATTCCACCAATATTTCCTTTAAGGATTTCCGATATAAGTCTGGAACCAAACAATCGTCAGCAGGGTATCCCACAGGTAGAAGAAGCGCTAATTTTTCGTTAGTGGGCCTTTCCAATAAGGTTCTTAGAGCTGGACCACAGTTCAGAGGGGTTGAAGTTAGAGACACCAAACCTGCATACTGAAATCAAAGAACATTGTTAACGCAGAAGCAAATACTTCTAACATGTCAACGTTTCAATCTCTTGTAGTCCAGACTTAAATTGAAGGATCACGGTAGACCTTTAGTTCCAAAATGTCCCCACAAAATATCGAGAGGGTCGAAATCAGGGGACATAGCTGGCCAAGGAAGTGGCCCTCCTCTCCCAATCACAAAAATCCAACGAAATCAGGCGAAACACTATCATGTTGGGAATTTATTGCTCTTAAATTAATGTTCTCTAGCAAAGCAGGTAGACATGAGGTCCAATTAATGAATTGTTTATCAACAAGACCAAACGTATTTATTGAAAATTCATGTTGGGAATGGGCTTGTCTTACTGCTTGCTGATTTTTATATGCCCACACATGAGAATTTTTAGTATTAAATAATGTCCGGAAAATCGTCTTCCTGTGACTTGTAATCCATCAAGAAAATGCAAGCCTCGGTATTCGGTCACCCTCTTCCAACCGTTGTATCGCGGTTGTACCACCGCTAAGCCTGATGATAGAAAAACAAATGTATTGTTGTTCAGTCCAGAAGTTGTTTAAAAGTCAATTCAAAATTCATAAAAGTGAGTATGAAAATACATTGTACTGCATTTTTAACAGATTAAAATGAATGGTATGTTTCTTGGAAAGCAATATTTCACTTTAGGTACCTACCTACCTACCTACCTACTTCAAATGTGCCGAAGGAGTTATTCACATTTTTTCGTTCATCAATCCATGATATTTCAAGAATAAAACGCAGAGATCGAAAATACCAATGTGCCAGGGTGGGTGTCCTTTTTCAAAGAGACCTTAGATTAAAGTTCTCCAAGTCCGGGCCTGAAATTTGACTATATTTTGTACCTCAGAAAGTTGATTTCGATTAGTAGTCTAAGTCTATCAAATTTCAGGAAAATTGATAAACTATTGAAAAGATAAAAGGTGATTTAATTATGGCTAAGAATGTAACACGGCCCTGTATCTTGGTAATTACGTCGAATTGACCAATTTAAATATAAATTTTTTTCACGGCTGACATGTAATATTTCTTCAAATGATGAGTTTTTTCTACTTTATGAATTCTATAATAGTATAGGTAGATTTCAGCAAGTGGCGATAGCACTCTGATGGCAATACATTTTCCGTCCTATCTTTTATATTATTCATTATTATTCGTCTAATCGTGATTAATAAATACCTTCATTATTATTATTATTGACGAAACCAAACTGAGTGAGAGGTCACAATATGTCCTCTCTCTCGCAAGGAACCGAGGGGATATTCAATACTCGCACCTGAATAGCTGCTAAGAGAAATCCAGTTGCAATCGAAACGCTCTGTTCGTTATAATAATGCAATTTCTTGTTCCCATTGTCCCTCAAGCTGTAAGTTTGCCTGAACACCAGGATAAGATACGGTGCGTCCGTCAAATATTCTTTCACCCAGTTGGTCCTCAGAGGCTTCAGGTCCGTCGTCCACACTTTTCCCATGCGCCTCGTATAGTTGATCTCCTCTTCTTCCTCGATGATCTCTCTGATGGTTTGTTTGGTCTGTGGAGAAGACACCAGCACGTAGGTCCATGGTTCTGTGTGAGCACCGCTTGGGGCTGTGCCTGAAAGTGAAGAGTCCATGGGATGTAAGTGTGCGTTTATTTTTTGAATTCAAGGATGGTTAGACAATTGACAGCCTCAGTAAACCAGATCTAATGCTTTCTCAGAGGACACTGCCCTATGAAGTACCACTTCAAAAAATGGGACTACGGAGTTTGACACCTGCCGTTTTTGCAACATTGTGCAACATATACTCCGGTCATCTAATATATTGGTCCGCATACAGGATGGATTACCTACAACAGACCTACTGACTTGGTGAATCAAACCATCAAGAATATCCTAGGCTTCTTCAGAAGTCTAGACTCAGAGGACTAAAATCAGATGAGGGTCGATCGATCGATTGATATTATTGATGGCTTATCCTGATGAGTTATTTATTGAACACAATAATTGACACGTGAGTTATAGACATCAGAATAGTCTATACTCAAAGTGGAGTATGATGATCAAAAAAGAAAACTCGAAGTCGCCTCCAGAAGTTACTCAAAGAGAAGTTCATGTTCTCAATGAGGGATTGGCTTTTTGCCTCCCCTTCAAGTTCACATTTATTAATTATGTATCAAGATAAAGTTTTCTCCTCCTTTTATCGCCTTCACGATGTTTTGAAAATTTTCCACGTGAGTACAACCTTCTTACCTTTGACTCGCCATCTTGTTATCATAATTTGTGTTTTAATGAAAATCTGACTTTTTCACTTTTTCACTTTTCACTTATCAATTACTAATCAATTAATATTGTAACACTTTATAATAATCACCATTGATCTTTTATACTTCTGAAATGTTAACTAATTCAATGTTGCATTTACAACTTTGTGAATTTCCATCTTCATTTTCTTCATGGTATGTTAAAATTGAGCTTCGGTTTTCTATTGTAGATACACTTTGATGTACCAATTTGACTAAAGATGACTTGTGGAAACGACTTCGAGTTTTCTTCCTTTATAAAATATAATATGAATTATTGATATACTCACCTGCTGTTTTTATGATGTTATGGATTATTTCAAGTGGAACAGGTTGTTTGCTGAATTGTCGCACGGTTCTCCTTTTATTCATCATTTCGAAAAATTCTTCGGATTTTGCTATGGCTATTTCTTCTGGTATTTTTTCAAAATTGAATGGTATATGCTTCAAGTCGCTTGGAAGTGCAGGTATAATTCCATCTTCCTCAGAGGAGCTGTCTTTGTCCATATCTACATCGTTAACTGAAAATTATTTGAAATAAATCTTTGTGATATGTGATGACGATACTGTATAACCAAACTGTATAACTGAAGCTGAACTATAGACCGATAAAATTATTTGTATGCCAATATGGGCAGCAAAAAAACATTCTTCAGAATAAATAATCAACAATCAAAGATGTCTCAGAATCTCGGAACCGGTATTTGCAAGTACTCCTTATTAGTTTGAAAGGCACTTCACTTCGTTTCTCTACATGTAAATGTATGGAATCACGCCAGGTAGCCTTACGAGGGGAGAGTATCAACTTCGGCGTTCGTAATGCATATCTAAAAAGGAGGGTCTCACCTTTGAGAATTCGATATAAATAGTGATATTATACCAGTTCTTTTCTAAATTATTCATGCACTAGCACTAGAAGAAAGCAACAGTCGTTATTTTAATGGAGCAATGCTCTCAAAAGAGTAAACCTATATGTATATTTTTTCATATGTTTATATCAAAATGATGAATATATGGCACGATTAGAGAAACATGATACTAATCTAGGTTTTTTTCAGGGTATTTCAGGAACATTGCAAATTATACATTGTGAGAGTTTCGTATAGCTCGAAAGTTAAGAGATTTTGGACATAATTATGTTCATATGAACTTTTATTCTCGAAATGAGCCTACGAACCATGTCCTTCATTTTTAGCCATCAATTAAATTATACCCTGTTTATAAAGAGAAAATGAATAAAAACTATTGAAAAGGAATATCCTCAGATAAATTATGAACATGGAAAGATGGACATATACATATAAAGAAATACATTGAGAATTCGCATTCTCTATATGTGATGAAAATATCAATTCTTTCCCGTTTTATTCAACAGAAAACAACTATACTCTCCTGGCTATATGCCACGGCGAACATTGTATTATATCTATTGAACACAAGCGATAAGAATTTGAAAACAATATCTTAAGAAGTTGAGAATGTGCATTCCCCTCCAAATAAAAATATGTATATGCACATATTATCATTCTGAATATTCAAGAAAAAACTACTACTTTCCTGGCCATTTGCCACGACGAACATTGAATTATATCTGTTGAACATCCAAAAGGAGAGCAAGAAGAATAAAAATTCTCTGAAATTGAGAATTGATATTCTCTCTCCAATCGGATGAATAATATAATGTATTATGATATAAAAATATAACTTACCAATATGTTCAGTATTGAAATGAAAATTGAAATGTATAGAAGTATACGTGTATGAACTCTGATCTTGATGAGCTTGAAACTTCCAAAGAAATAATCCGTTTCATTGATATGGAAATTATATCTCTCACAAACTGGATATATGCGACTATTCGAATAAACTCATTTCAGATATCAAACCCTCCTCAGTAAACTGAAGTCCAGTTATTCTTTCAGAATATCATTCCACGTCCTGTATGATGAATATGTATGTCATACATCCAAGAATAAATTTAGTTTTTGGGTGTATGATAAATTGACATTCATCATACAGGGCGTGGAAAGAAATTCTGAATTGAGACTCTATCACGAATCTGCGATTAGAGGTCTATAAAAATCACAAGTTTCCATCGTTCAAGTTTGAACCCCCAATAAATTTAGTATCTACATATCTTTACTTGCAGTTCACAATTGCATATTTCAATTAATATTTTCATTCTCGGTTGCCTGAGGAAGATTTATTGCCCAAGGAAGTTTCATTGCCCAAAAAAGGTTCATTGCCTGAAGAAGTGCATTGCCTAAGGCAGTATTCCCAAAAACTTATAATCTTCAAAAGTTCAGAGAAAAAATTCAATACCCACCCCCTCTCTCTATGCTCCCTGGGTACGCACGGCGCTCTTTGAGCATGATAGGGTTTTCCTTTCGTGCACTCCAAGCGATAAAAAAAGAATAATGGGAGAAAAATTCGAAAAACTTGACCGATATGAAATATACGACGCGTCTGGGAGTCCAGTTTCTAAGAAACATTTTTTTTCACGAAAAGTTGCCTTATTTACAGTTGCAACTGTGAAATTAGGTAAATGTTCGTGAAAAAAAAGTTTTCCCAGGATGGCAGTTTGGACAGGTTGTACACGATATTGTTCCTATATACCTTGATTCGTGCGGTTGAGCTTCCCAAAATCTTCGTTCTTCTTGTCCAGCCCCATATTCCTCTTTTGAAGCCCTTTGTAGAAAACGTAACTAACCCTCACTGTCACATACAAAAATAATCCAACCACAAAATAGGGCCAATATTCTTCGAATAACATCGTAGACCTCGAAGTTCACTGACTGTTGACTGATGTGGACACTCAGTTCGAAATGATATCCTCTGTTGGTATGCATCGAGTTTTGTGATCATGATGGCGATGACCTATATTCCAGCTGTATCGTTCAGCAGCTATATATAATTCAATTGATAATTGCAAATTTCATTTCCTTTCCTCAAAATGAAAAAAAGTTGTACTTGACGGTTTGGGAATATACAGGGTACCCTGAAATTACATGGAAATATTTCAACCACAAATTCTATAGGAACAAATATAGTGAAAAAGATTTATAGAAACATAGGTCCAGAAATGCCCCTTTAAGGTTCATAGCCAGTCATATAACCAAAATTTTGTACAAGTACCTAACTTTTTACGCCCAATTTGAAAACATTAAGAATTTTCCGAGCATAGCTTTTTGTTTATGCAATTTTTGGTAGTTTGACCAGGAAATATGTGAATTTTCACATTTTTACATGAAAATTTCTGTACAGTTTCGATAGTATTCACCTTTCTCGAGATAAATCGATTTTAAATTTTAGCTGCGTTTTTTTATCTCTAGGAGTACATCGTGCTTGGGAGGATAAGGAGAGAAGATAGGTATTGGATTATTTTTTGTGAGTTTTGATAAAGTGTTGTTCGACATATTTCGAGGTTGACAACGAAAGAATGTGCTGACTGGACTTGTCGAGTTCGTCTGACTGGTATTGCTAGTGATGAAATGATAGCAGAGAAAATATTTCAGGAATCGATACAGGAGGAAAATAAACGAAGGGGCACCTAGAATTAACAAAATGAAAACTTCTAATTTCTGAGTAATAACTCGAAATTTCGAAATTCCGACTTATATCTAGGAATTTTATACATCAGAATTTTATATCCAATATTCCGAGTCTCGGGTAGGGTAAGAAGAAAGTAATTGGAAAAATAGCGGTACATTTGAATTTACTGAACCCCATTGCTAGAATATTCGGACAATACACTCTATGATCATTCCTGAATAGCATTCAAAGAATATGATGGGATATCGATCAAAGTTTTGTCAAGCAACTTGACAAAATAGAAAATAAACGAAGCACTTCGATTAATTTTTGATGAAACATGCGAAAATTTTGATTCACCGCCAATGAGGATTCCTTTCAGCAATATTTTCAAATTATATTATTTCTCGTTTTCGAATGAAATACTTGGTGATTTTTTGGCATATAGCCGTGTTTTTAAAGGTTCTCCATGGATTACTCTAATGTCATCCATTCAGATTGAAATATAGTAAAATATTTGCCATTTGAATGTTTGGAGTTGGGGTGACTTTGCAGTAAACAGCTCGATTGCATTTTTGAATTCGACAGTACAGCCTTCAAGACATTCGGGTTGATTACATTTTGTTACCATTTTTGCAGTGAGCTGGGACACCCGGTATAGGACATAATTTTCTGTCAGAATATGGGCTAGTCAGAAGTAGGGTCGGTCCACCTAATGATAATAATTGATATTTTTCTAGGTTTCGACACAGGAATGTGCGTGGTAACTTTCAATCGATTGGCATATAAAACCAGAAAATAGTAACACATAAAATATTTAGAATAACAACGCAGTGTTGTACCTATGTGACATTATGGTCATTTTGATGCCTCAACTGATATGAAAATCGATATTGCCATCTCAATTCGAACATACATGATATATCTACATCACAGATTAACATAAGGTTTGTTAATCTGTGTCTACATGAACATGAGGCATTTTTATGAATGTTATTGTCACATAATGAAACACTTTTCAAAATGTAAGTAAATAGGATGATGTAGAAATCCATGGTACACTTTACTTAACTAGAAGTGAAGTAGAATATCTTAAATCGGTAAATCTAAATCATCTCCACATTAAGTATAGGTATGTGAATGGGGTTGTACACACTAGACTTATTAACGCTACATACTTTTTTTATATCGACCTCTCAATGAATAAATAAAATTTGATGCAATTATTTATTATTCAAAAATTATCAGAAATAATCTTTGTAATAACGGAATGTTCGAACGTGATTTTAACCAACTTCAAAACCTCGAATCGAATTGAAACTTCGCAATTTCCTCGACAAAAATGCTGAATGAGTTTCCGCCACCAGAATTTCAAAGTTCCGCCACCAAGATTTCGAATGTTCAGGGGTTATACCTCAGATAACACATGATGTCCAATAAACCAAAGATTCCAGTCTACGATAAATGTATGTATCTTTTTTATTGAAAATAAGGAGAGTTTGAATTCCTACTACTTCACTATATTCAGGTTTTCCGTTCTACTCGATCTCAAAACTGCACAATTGAATGAAAAACCTAATATTCTAATAACTTTGATAGACTTCCGGATATCAACAACAATGAGGCTAGGCTAGGTAAAGCAGGAAACCACACTGTTTCAAAGATATAATATCTTTGAATATCTACTTTATGTTATATATATGACTTTGATATTTCCATTGTTGGAAACATTTCTACCTACAAAAAGACCTTCTAATCTGAGGCTACTCTCTAGATCATAATTTTGAATTTTACATATGCCGTTCCAATTGTTTGCAATTTTATTTGATTTTCTAGATATTTGCATCGAAATCACACAGAAGCGTGTCATGAATGACCCTGTATTGTTTCGTATATTGTACAGGATAACTGGAATTCGAGCTTCATCATTTGGATCTCGTAAAACGTAACAGATACAGGGTCGGTTGAATAATAGCTGTTTTCGACAATTCTGAATACTTTCAGAGATATACGAAAAATAAAACAGGAATTTCCTAAAACCTCATTCATCAACTTATCAAATTATTTGAAGAATTTAGTCGAAATGAATGACACATTATCATGGCAATTTTTTTTCCGATAAGTTGAAATTTGTGCTAGCTCCTACCTTTTGGGATATCCAATGGTGTGAAAACATGAAACGAAGAAAAAGTGACCTTGATAAAGTGCCATTCATTTCGATTAATTCCCTCAACTAACTTGAAAGAAAATATGAAAATGGTTTTTGGAAATTTCGTATAGGTATATCTTCAGAAGTACCTATTTTCCAAGTTTCGACACGGTATTTTGTTTGGCCCTGTATCTCTTACGGTTTACGAGATCCCGAAAATCAGGCTGGAAATCCAGACACCCTGTACATATTATATAAATTATTTTTGTCACCTCCCTCAACATACCCACTTTCGGTATCGTAACTTATTAGTCATAGATAAAAAACTTGTTCGGGAATTTATCATTAAAAGAAGAACTCAACTGATTAGTCATTAGGGTGAATCAAGCAATATATCAGTCTCGTACCAGATTTCGTCGTGGACGGTTGATTGAAGTGGTTTAAAAAAGAACTATTATTTATAATAAGTGAGAAATTGAAATTCATCTTTCAGTTCAGTGATTATCCTATAATGCAATTGTGTGTGTGTGAGGTTATAATTGTGTGTGTTGTGATTTGTTACGAAATATTGAACTTTTTTTACCACTGGACGAACACGTTGTCGTTTTTTCAAGATGGTAAGTGTTTTTTTTATATGAATACTTAAGATATTTTCACGTGAGGGTTATTTGGATTAAATTTATTCGTACGTACAGGTAATTTCAGACTTAAATGTACAGGGTGATCAGTTAAGGGTAAAAGTGCACTTATCATGCGATGGGGTTTTTTCGAAAATTTTTTTGGTACTTACGTATTTTCGTCTGAAAAACACGAATTTCATAATGAAAATGTGAACAAACCATTATTTATTAAGATATTTCACTATAAAGTTACAAATCCCACCATCTTTTCCGCCTGTCTTCTGGATCACATTTAGAACAATTTGCCCTTCTTTTTCCATCATTGGACAATTTATATATATCACACAATGTTGGACACCTTTTTTTTATTATATGAGTCAACTAGAAATATGATTTTCTTGTGATTTATCCATGTTTAGTGAAAAGAAGGAAGAATATCATTTGAAATAATGGCGTGTGTAATGTCATTCCAAAGCAATCTATTGACATTTGAAAACTCGCCATAAAAATCATATTTCCTGTTGAATTTTCTATCTTAAAATGTGTCAGTGAAGTACATCATGAGTATAAAAAGTGTCCAATGACAAAGAGCAAGTACCTGTAAATGCATCCAACACAAGGGAGAAAAGAAGGCAAAATTTCGAACTTTTTCTTGAAATATCTCGATAAATAGTGGTTTGTTCACATTTTCATTATGAAATTCGTGTTTTTCAGACGAAAATACGTAAGTACCAAAAAAAATTAAAAAAAAAAACCCCATCGCATGATAAGTGCACTTTTACCCAGTTTATTTTTTCAATCGAAAACCGTTTGTCTAACGAAAAAAAGTCATGAGATTCTTTTTGTTAGCAACTAATAAGAGATTACAAAACTGATTTTTATTTTGATAAAAAACAGTGGCGTGCCATTTTTAAATGTAATAAAATTATATTTTAGTCAATATCAACGGTTCAAAAAAAGGTAGATGATAAATCATTTCCATTAAATTATAGAGAAATTTATCCTATTTTGAAGCATATGAAAATTCATATACCATTACATTTGTTTTTTTTTTTGAAATAAACTAAAAAAATTGCTAACATTTCAGTTAACGCCATCTAGCAAAAATTCAAAACCAAATAAGCGTTTCGTAGGGCAAATTATGCTCTTTCATATGAGCATAAGTTTGCTAAAATCGGTCGAAATGAACGGGAGAAATCTTGGTTTGTTTAAAAAACAATTGAACTTCCCCCACCGCTTTATTTTAATAGATAGAACAAATATATACTTTTATTGAACAAAATTCTATAAAAATCCCATTTTCCTACTTGGTGTTGGTTATTACGACCTCTAGCGAACGTTTGGCAAACTCGAAAATAATTTCCAGCAATTTCTCTTGGCGACTTTCATCATAATTTTTTTTCTCAAATCTATACGACCAATATCTTATGAGATATGGCCGCTCGCAACTCTCAACTGATCACCCTGTACATACGAAACCTGTAGATAGAGGACACTGATTTTTCCAAATCACCCCTTATTGATGTGTCAACCGTCTTTTAATAATGAGATACATGCAGAACGTTGCCACGATTTTGGCAAAATTTTTATCTAGTCATAATTTATGAACCAATTTGTATAATCTATTCATACTTGGTAGATATATTCCACTTATATTATCCATGAAAACTAAATAGAAAGCGAGATCAGGGATCCTTCTAGGAAGAACAGAAAATTTCTTTTATAGCATAAACAACACTCTGTATGGCAAAATTCTGAAAGAAAATGAATAAAGTATTTTTTACGAACTCGAATCCAATTTGACGAATGTTTAATTATTATTTTTCGAAGTATTCAGCTCGATTTTGAGATAAAAAACTCATAGAACGCCTATGGAAAACCTTGAAAATAATTTGATCTGTTGCACAAATGCGGAATAACAACATAGTAAATATTGAAGTTTATAAAAAAAAAAACCTTATTATTTCATATACTGTATGAGTTTTAAAGGTACATATAGTAATTATTTTTGTTTCTATACAGGACTGTCCAAACAATTCCAGTCAACTAGAATGATGTCGGTGAGTCGCATGTCTTTTTTTATGTAGTTCTTATTTAAACACAAAAAATGCTGTGTATCTCAAGAAGCTACTTTTAATAAACTTCATACATTGTGTCTACTTCGCATAAACATCGCAAATTGAAAAAAAAGTGTTCTCAGACACTACTTCGGCATTCATTTGATTAAATCTAGATTGGTTGAACTCATAATTATTATCAAGTAGGTACTACATTTTGGTTTCAATAGAAAATTATGTCTGTCTAATTTTGACATTTAATTTGAATTTTCAATATTGACATAAGTGTTGGAACGTCTTATTTCCTGTAACCAGTTGCGTACAGTGAAATATTACACAACTAGTAATGAAATGATCATTTCAACACCAGTTACCTACGTTACGTCATGAAAAGTTACTGTATTTATACATTTCACAATTTTCGACAATGACCGACACTATATTTCTAAGGTAAGGTGAAAACCACGATGCAATTTTACACCCATTCAATTAATGTTATCTGAAATTACAGAAGTTTTATATTGTCACAGCAAACTGTCAAGAGATCAAGCTGATCATCGGTGAAAATCGATTTCAAATTGGTAAGGAAATTCGTGAGTTATTCTACTTTGAATTCAGGCTATATTTTCGACCACGACGTTATCAATGTTGACCAGTTTATTTCTCTAAGCAGCAGGGAAAGTGGCTTTTCTCTGCCGCTCAACAGGCAGGGAAGGTGTACTTTCTCTGCCTAGACAGGAAAAGTTAGTTGCTATGCAACGTTCCAAGTAACTTGAATGAAATCGATGATCAAAATTGACAATGATATTAGGTGAACACAAAATGTTAGAGTTTTCAATGACAAAATTACCTAAAATTGGTTTTATGACATTTGGAAAAAAATTATATGTTCCACACGGCTGGAAATTTAGATTGACTGCCTTGGCTGAATTCATATCAGCTGCGGCAGTCATCCTACTACTTTTCTGCCTTGTACACCAAATAACTATTTCAGGGGCAGGGGGCAGAAATCCTATGAAATGGATTTCGTTATTAAGATTGTTAGATTCAAAGTTTTGGCGAACACGCCGGGACTAATCTCGATTGTATTATGAATATTTTTGCTAATTATTCCTCAAGCCATTTTTCACGTAGCATTGAATGAAAGTTGCCAATATCATTGAAATGGCTGGTGAACAGAACAGAAATACCATGGAAACAGAAATAACTATTACAGGGGCAGAAACCCTATGAAATTCTTGGGCGCGTAATTTCGTTATTAAGATTGTTAGATTCCAAGTTTTGGCGAACACGCCGGGACTAATCTCGATTGTATTATGAATATTTTTGCTAATTATTCCTCAAGCCATTTTTCACGTGAAAGTTGCCAATAACATTTAAATGGCTGGTGTACAGAACAGAAATACCATGGAAACAGAAATAACTATTACAGGGACAGAAACCCTATAAAATGAATTATCGACTCATGCTTGGGCGCGGAATTTCGTTATCAAGATTGATAGATTCAAAGTTTTGGCGAACACGCCAGGACTTGTCTCGATGGTATTAAGAATATTTTTGCTAATCATTCCTCAAGCCATTTTTCACGTATTTAGCATTGAATGAAAGTTGCCAATAACATTTAAATGGCTGGTGAACAGAACAGAAATACCATGGAAACAGAAATAACTATTACAGGGGCAGAAACCCTATAAAATGGATTATCAACTGATGGGCGCGGAATTTCGTTATTAAGATTGATAGATTCAAAGTTTTGGCGAACACGCCGGGACTAATCTCGATTGTATTATGAATATTTTTGCTAATTATTCTTCAAGCCATTTTTCACGTATTTAGCATTGAATGAAAGTTGCCAATAACATTTGAATGGCTGGTGAACAGAACAGAACAGAACAGAAATTTTTTGACATCTCTGTCGGTTTTTCAGTGGAAATGCAAGAATTTAGTCGAAAACCGGGTGTAGCAGGATCATGGTACACCCCCTTTTTCTCCATTAGTTTCAGAGATAAGTGATGGAAATTTGGAATGACCCATCAACTTGATATACGTCACTTTTTGGCATGAATATATTTTTTCTACTCACATAACTAAAATGCCATTCATCGTACGGATATGTACCACGCCAAATGATCGATTAATCACGGATTGGCGATCTGTGATTTATTCAAAATATTAAACACGTTACCATGACCACACAATTTCTTGAATAAATTACCATGGCAACAGAGTTTTTTGAACACACCTTCAGTCGTTCGAGTCCTGTCCGGCCTGTCAATTGTAGGAACTGTCGTTGCAATCAGAATTATTGTGCGAACAATTTCTGTTTGTATCAGAATTCTTCATTGGAAATATATGCGAAATGTAGACGAAACTGAAATCGAAGAGAATGTTCAAGGTAGGTACTTGCATAATATTCATTATGCAATCAGAATATGGATACAAACCTGAGAAATCGAAAACTTTAACACCTGAGCGAATCGAAGAGTTTTTACCCACTACGTCAGATGAAACCTTATTCACAGAATTCGATAAACAAGCCATGAAAATTCATCAATACTATGGACATCTACAACCAATATAATGTATACGTGTCTCCTTTAAGAGAGAGAGGTATAAACAATGGTTTCATACCACTTTCATTCAAATTTATCAAGCACTATGGAAAAACAATAGTCGTTGTTTTAATGCAGCAGTGCTCTCAGAAGAGTGGAACCATGTTTTCTCCCAATGTAATATATGTTCCAATTAGGAGGTTTTTTTCAGGATATTACAGGAACAATGAAAATTATTGCAGATTTCTCAGAATCTTGGGAGAATTTCATATTCGTTTGCCGGACCATTCACTTTGGAACAGATAGATGGAGTAAATAATATATGTAGCAATCAACAAAACGTAATACTCATCAAGTTTTTTTAGAATATTCCTGGAACTACCTATGATGTCTCAGAATTTCAAATCCAGGATTTGCGAAAAATCCTTATTTGTTTGTACGACAGTACACTTCAAAACTCTACATCTGTGAATGCCATACCAGATAGATGAGTGGAATGAGGAGATGATTAAGATAAGTTTTTACAAACGTTGAATTTGTCTTTCCATACAAAGCATATTTCTATTCTTCTTCGGACATTCCTTCGTGAAAAAGCGGCTCATATCGATTCACTAAATTCATTTCATCAGTCGAATAATTTATCGACATTCAATTATGTGAGTGTATGGAATCACGTCAGGTACCCTTACGAGGGGAGTGTATCAACTTTGGCGTTCGTAATGCCTCTCTACAAAGGAGGGTGTCGCCTTCAAGAGTTAGGTATAAACAGTGGTTTTATACCAGTTTTTTTCCAAATTTATCATGCACTATAAAAAAGCAACAGTCGTTGTTTCAATGGAGCAGTGCTCTCAGAAGAGTGGAACCATGTTTTCTCCCATATGTGATTCAATGTAATGTAAAGCCCGAATAGAAAGAAATGATACTAATAAAAGGATTTTTTCAGGATATTCCAGTAACAATGAGAATTATTGCAGATTTCTAAGGATCTTGGAACAATTTGATATTTGTTTGCAGCACCATCCACTTTGGAACAGAAAGATAAGATGAATAATTTATGGAGCAATCAACAAAACGTATTACTAATCGAGTTTTTTTCAGGTTATTCCTGGAACGATGGAAACTATTCCTGATGTCTCAGAATTTCAAGTCCTGGATTTGCAAAAAATCCTTTTTCGTTTGTATGACAGTACACTCCGAAACTCAAGATTTATGGATGTCATACCAGATAGATATGATACCTTATCCAAGGTTTTTTGCAGGATATTGGGAAAATTCGTTATTTGTTTGCAGGACCATTCACTAAAGAACAGATAGACAAAGTAAATAATATATAGAGCAATCAACAAAACGTATTACTCATCGAGTTTTTTTTTCAGGATATTCCTGGAACGATGCGAACTATTGATGATGTCATACCAGACAGATAAATGAAATGGGGAGATTTTCAAGATAAGTTCTCTTGAAAGTTAAATATGTCTAACATTAAATACAAATCATAGTTCTAATCTTCTCCGAACATTCCTTCGTGAAAAAGCGGCTCTTATCGATTCACTAAATTCATTTCATCAGTCGAATAATTTGTCGACATTCAATTATGTGAGTGTATGGAATCACGTCAGGTACCCTTACGAGGGGAGTGTATCAACTTTGGCGTTCGTAATGCCTCTCTACAAAGGAGGGTGTCGCCTTTAAGAGTTAGGTATAAACAGTGGTTTTATACCAGTTTTTTCCAAATTTATCATGCACTATAAAAAAGCAACAGCCGTTGTTTCAATGGAGCAGTGCTCTCAGAAGAGTAGAACCATGTTTTCTCCCATATGTGTTTCAATGTAATGTATTGCCCGAATTGAAAGAAATAATACTAATAAAAGGTTTTTTTTTCAGGATATTCCAGTAACAATGGGAATTATTGCAGATTTTTCAGAATCTTGGAAAAATTTGGTATTTGTTTGCAGCACCATCCACTTTGGAACAGAAAGATAAGATGAATAATTTATGGAGCAATCAACAAAACGTATTACTAATCGAGTTTTTTTCAGGTTATTCCTGGAACGATGGAAACTATTCCTGATGTCTCAGAATTTCAAGTCCTGGATTTGCGAAAAATCCTTCTTCCTTTGTATGACAGTACACTCTGAAACTCAAGATTTATGAATGTCATACCAGATAGATATGATACCTAATCCAAGGTTTTTTGCAGGATATTGTGAAAATTCGTTATTTGTTTGCAGGACCATTCACTAAAGAACAGATAGATAAAGTAAATAATATATGGAGCAATCAACAAAACGTATTACTCATCGATTTTTTTTTCAGGATATTCCTGGGACGATGCAAACTATTGATGATGTCATACCAGACAGATAAATGAAATGGGGAGATTTTCAAGATAAGTTCTCTTGAAAGTTAAATATGTCTAACATTAAATACAAATCATAGTTCTAATCTTCTCCGAACATTCCTGCGTGAAAAAGCGGCTCTTATCGATTCACTAAATTCATTTCATCAGTCGAATAATTTGTCGACATTCAATTATGTGAGTGTATGGAATCACGTCAGGTACCCTTACGAGGGGAGTGTATCAACTTTGGCGTTCGTAATGCCTCTCTACAAAGGAGGGTGTCGCCTTTAAGAGTTAGGTATAAACAGTGATTTTATACCAGTTTTTTCCAAATTTATCATGCACTATAAAAAGCAACAGCCGTTGTTTCAATGGAGCAGTGCTCTCAGAAGAGTAGAACCATGTTTTTTCCCATATGTGTTTCAATGTAATGTATTGCCTGAATTGAAAGAAATAATACTAATAAAAGGTTTTTTTTCAGGATATTCTAGTAACAATAGGAATTATTGCAGATTTTTCAGAATCTTGGAAAAATTTGGTATTTGTTTGCAGCACCATCCACTTTGGAACAGAAAGATAAGATGAATAATTTATGGAGCAATCAACAAAACGTATTACTAATCGAGTTTTTTTCAGGTTATTCCTGGAACGATGGAAACTTTTCCTGATGTCTCAGAATTTCAAGTCCTGGATTTGCGAAAAATCCTTCTTCCTTTGTATGACAGTACACTCTGAAACTCAAGATTTATGATTGTCATACCAGATAGATATGATACCTAATCCAAGGTTTTTTGCAGGATATTGGGAAAATTCGTTATTTGTTTGCAGGACCATTCACTAAAGAACAGATAGATGAAGTAAATAATATATGGAGCAATCAACAAAACGTATTACTCATCGATTTTTTTTTCAGGATATTCCTGGGACGATGCAAACTATTGATGATGTCATACCAGACAGATAAATGAAATGGGGAGATTTTCAAGATAAGTTCTCTTGAAAGTTAAATATGTCTAACATTAAATACAAATCATAGTTCTAATCTTCTCCGAACATTCCTGCGTGAAAAAGCGGCTCTTATCGATTCACTAAATTCATTTCATCAGTCGAATAATTTGTCGACATTCAATTATGTGAGTGTATGGAATCACGTCAGGTACCCTTACGAGGGGAGTGTATCAACTTTGGCGTTCGTAATGCCTCTCTACAAAGGAGGGTGTCGCCTTTAAGAGTTAGGTATAAACAGTGGTTTTATACCAGTTTTTTCCAAATTTATCATGCACTATAAAAAAGTAACAGCCGTTGTTTCAATGGAGCAGTGCTCTCAGAAGAGTAGAACCATGTTTTCTCCCATATGTGTTTCAATGTAATGTATTGCCCGAATTGAAAGAAATAATACTAATGAAAGGTTTTTTTTCAGGATATTCCAGTAACAATGGGAATTATTGCAGATTTTTCAGAATCTTGAAATGATTTGGTATTTGTTTTGCAGCACCATCCACTATGGAACAGCAAGATAAGATGAATAATTTATGGAGCAATCAACAAAACGTATTATTAATCGAGTTTTTTTCAGGTTATTCCTGGAACGATGGAAACTATTCCTGATGTCTCAGAATTTCAAGTCCTGGATTTGCAAAAAATCCTTCTTCGTTTGTATGACAGTACACTCCGAAACTCAAGATTTATGTCATACCAGATAGATATGATACCTAATCCAAGGTTTTTTGCAGGATATTGGGAAAATTCGTTATTTGTTTGCAGGACCATTCACTAAAGAACAGATAGATGAAGTAAATGATATATGGAGCAATCAACAAAACGTATTACTCATCGGTTTTTTTTCAGGATATTCCTGGAACGATGCGAACTATTGATGATGTCATACCAGACAGATAAATGAAATGGGGAGATTCTCAAGATAAGTTCTCTTGAAAGTTAAATATGTCCAACAGTAAATACAAATCATAGTTCTAATCTTCTCCGAACATTCCTTCGTGAAAAAGCGGCTCTTATCGATTCACTAAATTCATTTCATCAGTCGAATAATTTGTCGACATTCAATTATGTGAGTGTATGGAATCACGTCAGGCACCCTTACGAGGGGAGTGTATCAACTTTGGCGTTCGTAATGCCTCTCTACAAAGGAGGGTGTCGCCTTTAAGAGTTAGGTATAAACAGTGATTTTATACCAGTTTTTTCCAAATTTATCATGCACTATAAAAAGCAACAGCCGTTGTTTCAATGGAGCAGTGCTCTCAGAAGAGTAGAACCATGTTTTCTCCCATATGTGTTTCAATGTAATGTATTGCCTGAATTGAAAGAAATAATACTAATAAAAGGTTTTTTTTCAGGATATTCTAGTAACAATAGGAATTATTGCAGATTTTTCAGAATCTTGGAAAAATTTGGTATTTGTTTGCAGCACCATCCACTTTGGAACAGAAAGATAAGATGAATAATTTATGGAGCAATCAACAAAACGTATTACTAATCGAGTTTTTTTCAGGTTATTCCTGGAACGATGGAAACTTTTCCTGATGTCTCAGAATTTCAAGTCCTGGATTTGCGAAAAATCCTTCTTCCTTTGTATGACAGTACACTCTGAAACTCAAGATTTATGATTGTCATACCAGATAGATATGATACCTAATCCAAGGTTTTTTGCAGGATATTGGGAAAATTCGTTATTTGTTTGCAGGACCATTCACTAAAGAACAGATAGATGAAGTAAATAATATATGGAGCAATCAACAAAACGTATTACTCATCGATTTTTTTTTCAGGATATTCCTGGGACGATGCAAACTATTGATGATGTCATACCGAACAGATAAATGAAATGGGGAGATTTTCAAGATAAGTTCTCTTGAAAGTTAAATATGTCTAACATTAAATACAAATCATAGTTCTAATCTTCTCCGAACATTCCTGCGTGAAAAAGCGGCTCTTATCGATTCACTAAATTCATTTCATCAGTCGAATAATTTGTCGACATTCAATTATGTGAGTGTATGGAATCACGTCAGGTACCCTTACGAGGGGAGTGTATCAACTTTGGCGTTCGTAATGCCTCTCTACAAAGGAGGGTGTCGCCTTTAAGAGTTAGGTATAAACAGTGGTTTTATACCAGTTTTTTCCAAATTTATCATGCACTATAAAAAAGTAACAGCCGTTGTTTCAATGGAGCAGTGCTCTCAGAAGAGTAGAACCATGTTTTCTCCCATATGTGTTTCAATGTAATGTATTGCCCGAATTGAAAGAAATAATACTAATGAAAGGTTTTTTTTCAGGATATTCCAGTAACAATGGGAATTATTGCAGATTTTTCAGAATCTTGAAATGATTTGGTATTTGTTTTGCAGCACCATCCACTATGGAACAGCAAGATAAGATGAATAATTTATGGAGCAATCAACAAAACGTATTATTAATCGAGTTTTTTTCAGGTTATTCCTGGAACGATGGAAACTATTCCTGATGTCTCAGAATTTCAAGTCCTGGATTTGCAAAAAATCCTTCTTCGTTTGTATGACAGTACACTCCGAAACTCAAGATTTATGTCATACCAGATAGATATGATACCTAATCCAAGTTTTTTTGCAGGATATTGGGAAAATTCGTTATTTGTTTGCAGGACCATTCACTAAAGAACAGATAGATGAAGTAAATGATATATGGAGCAATCAACAAAACGTATTACTCATCGGTTTTTTTTCAGGATATTCCTGGAACGATGCGAACTATTGATGATGTCATACCAGACAGATAAATGAAATGGGGAGATTCTCAAGATAAGTTCTCTTGAAAGTTAAATATGTCCAACAGTAAATACAAATCATAGTTCTAATCTTCTCCGAACATTCCTTCGTGAAAAAGCGGCTCTTATCGATTCACTAAATTCATTTCATCAGTCGAATAATTTGTCGACATTCAATTATGTGAGTGTATGGAATCACGTCAGGTACCCTTACGAGGGGAGTGTATCAACTTTGGCGTTCGTAATGCCTCTCTACAAAGGAGGGTGTCGCCTTTAAGAGTTAGGTATAAACAGTGGTTTTATACCAGTTTTTTCCAAATTTATCATGCACTATAAAAAAGTAACAGCCGTTGTTTCAATGGAGCAGTGCTCTCAGAAGAGTAGAACCATGTTTTCTCCCATATGTGTTTCAATGTAATGTATTGCCCGAATTGAAAGAAATAATACTAATGAAAGGTTTTTTTTCAGGATATTCCAGCAACAATGGGAATTATTGCAGATTTTTCAGAATCTTGAAATGATTTGGTATTTGTTTTGCAGCACCATCCACTTTGGAACAGCAAGATAAGATGAATAATTCATGGAGCAATCAACAAAACGTATTATTAATCGAGTTTTTTTCAGGTTATTCCTGGAACGATGGAAACTAGTCCTGATGTCTCAGAATTTCAAGTCCTGGATTTGCAAAAAATCCTTCTTCGTTTGTATGACAGTACACTCCGAAACTCAAGATTTATGTCATACCAGATAGATATGATACCTAATCCAAGGTTTTTTGCAGGATATTGGGAAAATTCGTTATTTGTTTGCAGGACCATTCACTAAAGAACAGATAGATGAAGTAAATGATATATGGAGCAATCAACAAAACGTATTACTCATCGGTTTTTTTTTTCAGGATATTCCTGGAACGATGCGAACTATTGATGATGTCATACCAGACAGATAAATGAAATGGGGAGATTCTCAAGATAAGTTCTCTTGAAAGTTAAATATGTCCAACAGTAAATACAAATCATAGTTCTAATCTTCTCCGAACATTCCTTCGTGAAAAAGCGGCTCTTATCGATTCACTAAATTCATTTCATCAGTCGAATAATTTGTCGACATTCAATTATGTGAGTGTATGGAATCACGTCAGGTACCCTTACGAGGGGAGTGTATCAACTTTGGCGTTCGTAATGCCTCTCTACAAAGGAGGGTGTCGCCTTCAAGAGTTAGGTATAAACAGTGGTTTTATACCAGTTTTTTCCAAATTCATCATGCACTATAAAAAAGCAACAGCCGTTGTTTCAATGGAGCAGTGCTCTCAGAAGAGTAGAACCATATGTTTTCTCCCATATGTGTATCAATGTAATGTATTGCCCGAATTGAAAGAAATAATACTAATAAAAGGTTATTTTTCAGGATATTCCAGTAACAATGGGAATTATTGATTTGGTATTTGTTTGCAGCACCATCCACTTTGGAACAGAAAGATAAGATGAATAATTTATGGAGCAATCAACAAGACGTATTACTAATCGAGTTTTTTTCAGGTTATCCCTGGAACGATGGAAACTATTCCTGATGTCTCAGAATTTCAAGTCCTGGATTTGCAAAAAATCCTTCTTCGTTTGTATGACAGTACATTCCGAAACTCAAGATTAATGAATGTCATACCAGATAAATATGATACCTAACCCAAGGTTTTTTGCAGGATATTGGAAAAATTCGTTATTTGTTTGCAGGACCATTCACTGAAGAACAGATAGATAAAGTAAATAATATATGGAGCAATCAACAAAACGTATTACTCATCGATTTTTTTCCAGGATATTCCTGGGACGATGCAAACTATTGATGTTGTCATACCAGACAGATAAATGAAATGGGGAGATTTTCAAGATAAGTTCTCTTGAAAGTTAAATATGTCTAACATTAAATACAAATCATAGTTCTAATCTTCTCCGAACATTCCTTCGTGAAAAAGCGGCTCTTATCGATTCACTAAATTCATTTCATCAGTCGAATAATTTGTCGACATTCAATTATGTGAGTGTATGGAATCACGTCAGGTACCCTTACGAGGGGAGTGTATCAACTTTGGCGTTCGTAATGCCTCTCTACAAAGGAGGGTGTCGCCTTCAAGAGTTAGGTATAAACAGTGGTTTTATACCAGTTTTTTCCAAATTTTTCATGCACTAAAAAAGCAACAGTCGTTGTTTCAATGGAGCAGTGCTCTCAGAAGAGATGTTTTCTCCCATATGTGATTCAATGTTATGTATAGCTCGAATAGAAAGAAATAATAATAATGAAAGGTTTTTTTCCAGGATATTCCAGTAACAATGAGAATTATTGCAGATTTCTCAGAATCTTGGAAAAATTTGACATTTGTTTGCAGCACCATCCACTTTGCAATAGGAAGATAAGATGAATAATTTATGAAGCAATCAACAAAACGTATTACTAATCGAGTTTTTTTTCAGGATATTCCAGGAACAATGGAAATTATTCCTGATGTCTCAGAATTTCAAGTCCTGGATTTGCAAAGAATCCTTCTCCGTTTGTTTGACAGTACATTCCGAAACTCAAGATTTATGAATAACATTCCAGATAAATAAATGATACCTAATCCAAGGTTTTTTGCAGGATATTGGGAAAATTTGATATTTGTTTGCAGGATCATTCACTAAAGAACAGATAGATAAAGTAAATAATATATGGAGCAATCAACAAAACGTATTACTCATCGAGTTTTTTTCAGGATATTCCTGGGACGATGCAAACTATTGATGATGTCATACCAGAGAGATAAATGAAATGGGGAGATTTTCAAGATAAGTTCTCTTGAAAGTTAAATATATCTAACATTAAATACAAATCATGGATCTAATCTTCTCCGACCATTCCTTCGTGAAAAACGGCTCTTATCGATTCACTAAATCCATTTCATCAGTCGAATAATTTGTCGACATTCAATTATGTGAGTGTATGGAAACACGTCAGGTACCCTTACGAGAGGAGTGTATCAACTTTTGCGTTCCTAATGCCTCTCTACAAAGGAGGGTGTCGCCTTCAAGAGTTCGGTATAAACAGTGGTTTTATACCAGAAATTTCCAAATTCATCATGCACTATGGAAAAGCAACAGTCGTTGTTTCAATGGAACAGTGCTCTCAGAAAATTGGTAACATGTTCATTCCCATATGTGATTCATCGTAATGTATTGCCCGAATAGAAACAAATAATACTAATCCAAGGTTTTTTCTTCCTCTGAAAGTCTCACAAAATAAAGCAATAAGGAATATTCATTTTCTGCCATTCAGGTATCCCACTGCTCAATTGTATCACCAGAGGATATATTTCATCAGAAAATATCTATAAATATAAAATAGCATTATATATCCATGATATCAAAACTCGCAAAAAGCACTCCGTAAAGCATTTGAAAACTGTTTCTGATATTCATCAGTATGGTACATGGCGAAACCATAATCTTTATTTACCAGTTTTTCTTTCCAAGTATGGCCAGAGACTCTACTTCCATGAAGTCCTGAAAATTTATAATAATGTACCCGTCAGTATTAGAAACACGCATGTATCTGAGCACATGTACAAAAGCTGAAACAGAGTTTTTACTTGCTTGAAATATATGCTGTTCCGGATGAAAAATTCTGCTTTGCGCCTTTTGTTCCTTTTCTCTCTTTATATCTTCTATATTTCGAAAACGGAACACAGTATCGAGTTTTACCAAGAGTACCTACCTTTTTGGTGTAAAATTGAATGATGTTCGAGTTCACATCAAATTTGGATTGAAAAAGTTATATACTGTCTGTAGGTTAATCGAGGAGGTGGTACATTCATTTTACTTGGTTCTTTGGGATTTTCTCTCCTCGTTTCTATAAAATAAAAGTATTCGTATTATTTCAATATATTTGTAGAGGGACAAATCAGATGATTTGCCCCAAAATGTCACTGCGTTTAACAAATTTTTCTATCAGGATGATGAGTTTTATCAACAGAGTTTTGGCATGGCTATGGGCTCACCACTATCTCCAATTTTGAGCAATATATTTATGGAGAATTTCGAAGAAAACGTTATTAAAAATTACGAAAAACAACCAAAAACGTGGTGGAGATACGTAGATGACATCTTCATAATTTGGCCACATACCCTTATAGAACTAGATAATTTTCTAGATCATGTAAACAATGCAGAACCTACTATAAAGTTCACTTTGGAAATTGAATCTGACAATCAGTTACCATTTTTAGATGTTCTTATCAAAAAATCAAACAATGTTTTCTTAACAAGTGTATATCGTAAGAAGATTCATACTAACAGATACCTCAATTTTCAATCAAATCATCAGAAAGCTATCAAAAAAGGAATAATCAGATCACTTCATGATCGAGCCAAATCAATATCATCTAACCAACAAATTTTCAATAACGATTTTCAATAAATTGAAAACAAACAAAAATACACCACAACAAAAACAACCATCAATAACGACGAATATAATACCGTACATTCCCGGCATATCTGAAAAAATAAAACGTGTTGGTGATAAGTTCCAAGTGAAAACTGTGTTCAAAACTGAAAATACAATGAGATCCATTCTAACTCAAACAAAGCCAAAAAATGAAGAACAATCATCAAAAAATTGTATTTATAGTATACCTTGTGTTTGTGGAAAGTATTATACAGGTGAAACGAAGAGACCTCTCTCAGTAAGGACAAAAGAACACAAGTACAATATCAAGAAAAGACATATCGATAAATCGAAGCTAACTGAACATATCCTCACTGAAGATGGACAACATATGGCACAGTGGAATAATATCAAAATCATAGGAAAGGAAGATAACAAACAAAAAAGAAAAATAAAGGAATCCGCTTGCATTCTTCTAAACGGAGACAATAGCATTGCTTCCTGTTCAGTTGATATTGATAGAACATGGTATTCACTACTGAAAACTGAACATGAAAATGGTAGATTCAAGATCAATTAATGAAAACATCCTGTAACTCATTTGTAGACTAAAATCACTCATTCATATGCCAACATCAGTATGACATTGAAAAGTGTCAAACTATACGCAGCAAAAAATTTCAAAGAAAAATAATTTGCATTTACATGTTGAGAACGGGAGCAGAATCGGTCCCGAAACGTCCAAAGATAAGTACAAATTCGATATTTTTTCAATATATCTATATTTCTTTCCTTCAAAAATTTTTTCAAACAAATTGTCACTGACAAGCTACTGGATTTTTCTTTTAGACTCCCTGATAGAAAAATTTGTTAAACGCAGTGACATTTTGGGGCAAATCATCTGATTTGTCCCTCTACAAATATATTGAAATAATACGAATACTTTTATTTTATAGAAACGAGGAGAGAAAATCCCAAAGAACCAAGTAAAATGAAAAAGTTATGTTCAAAACTACTCGGTACGAACCGTGTAACTAGCGCCCTCTATGAGAGTCAGATATAAAAACAAATGCATGCGATGTGTCAGATTCCAAGAAACATCCATACAAAATTTCATCACAATGTTGCCAGTAGTTTCAACATAATCATAAAAAATGTGTAAAAAAAATATTGTTTCAACACCTTGTATCTTGAAAACGGATGGCGTTACGACATTTTTTTACTGAGTGAACCCAACTTATTTTGCAGTGTTCTACCTACCCTAGCAAGGGTGTTAGGTTTTTTTGAAACATCCTGTATATCACAAAATGCACAATTGTTATGAATTTTTCTGCTATGCCGCTTCACTATAGCAACAACATCGCAAGAGAAAGTATAGGGAAGGTTAATTTCGAATGAAAATAGTGGCCTTACTCAGTTAATTTTAATATTTTCTATACATACATATACAATTTCATACAGTTTGGTGAGAATTCCCAGTATCATTTCCAGAGTAAATAGCTCTATGCCTCAAAATGCCGATATGCTTATAAGATTGTTGTATAATTCAGAATTCATCGCTGGAAGACTAAGGAACCCCACCCTTAAATGATCTGGATTATCTATCATCAATAAACATCCATGTGGGGTCAAGAAAGAAATAAGTGAAAATAGACAATACAACATCATCAGATGTATTAGGGATATGAGTCCTATACCGTGTGATACGGGAGACATGTAGCAGCCTGTAGTTTTTTTATTTGAAGAGATACAATTTTGAAATTCACAGGGGGTATATAATAAATGGTAGCGCACTTTACGAACTTAACGACAATTTTTTTCAACCACCTGTTTGAACGGAAGTGACCCCAACTTTTTTTTCTTGAATGTCACCCTGTACATTTCTTCAGTCTATCTTTTTCGCCTTGAAATTCTCTATCCAAGCATGTATCACAAAGTGGCATTTATTTCTTAATTCGCTGTTGAATTGCTTTTTGTGTAGGTACACCGCCTACTAAATGAAATAATTGTGGATCATCGTATAAGAGGAACAATTTTAGTTTTATTATTCCGAATGGGAAGATCATGTGATAGGTACATGGCGAAAATAGACAGATAGTTTCTGTATGAGTAGCTGAATTCGAAAAAAAATGTTCCTATCTTAGATTCCTCAATATCATGAGTTATTTTCGAAGGTTTTCATCTTGACTCGAACAAAGCTATTGACAACCTGCAGACATTGATCAGAATATCAAAACATTTGGAATAATATAGGTTTACTAATGATATTTAAATTTCAAAGCCTACCAAGTGTCGATATATCATCGAATTCATGTCACAGCCAACTTCTTTTTGAATAAAAAGCAATTCAACAGCGAATTAAGAAATAAATGCCACTTCGTGATACATGCTTAGATAGAGAATTTCAAGGCGAAAAAGATAGACTGAAGAAATGTACAGGGTGATATATAAGAAAAAAAAGTTGGGGTCACTTCCGGTCAAACAGGTGGTTGAAAAAAATTGTCGTTGAGTTCGTAAAGTGCGCTACCATTTATTATATACCCACTGTGAATTTCAAAATTTTATTTCTTCAAATAAAAAAACTACAGGCTGCTACATGTCTCCAATGTCACCCGGTATACTGAGCAGAAAAAAAGAATCATAAGGATTTCTGTCATTGTGTCTTTTAAGCGACTAAAACGTGTAAATTGGTCGATATATTGATGGAAATATCTGGGAATCCCCGCCAAATTGCGTTCGAGAACATGTAAAGACAAGCAATGATAATATTATCGAAAGATGATGATTTTTTGTTTCTAAATATTTGAATAAGGCATTTTATCAGTTCCCATTTCAGTCCAATCAGGAGATAAA
Organism: Phaedon cochleariae; assembly: GCA_918026855.4. Lineage (NCBI taxonomy): Eukaryota > Metazoa > Arthropoda > Insecta > Coleoptera > Chrysomelidae > Phaedon > Phaedon cochleariae. Next base: position 30,949,078 of record OU896719.1, read on the forward strand.
CAATATTGTCGAAAAATCATGCAGAAGAATGAAAAATTTTTGATTCCAGTTCACTAAAAAGTGCAGGGAACTTGGTTAGGCATTTGTGGTAGTAAGAATAAGAAATTATAAAACATAAATACGCCACATCACACGAAACTAAACAAAAATAATATGTACAATTAAATCTAGATCCCTAAAATGCAGATGATTTTGGAATATACAGATTTGAAATAAAATAATAAGCATATTCCAAAATGTCGGTAATACCTAAAATCTAAAATATTTCCAATATAAAATTTTGCTGATGATTACTCGGACAGACACTGTCATTAAATTCGAACTAAGACTAGAGGAATAACAAAAGAACTTTGAAAATTTCGGTTGAATGAAAGAGCCCAAAAATACTGACCAATTTAACCGTACAAAGAAATGTTATATGTGAGAGGTAACTTACAAGTACTAAAATTAAGTTTCAATTGCCAACTTTTTGATTCGCTATTTCTACTATTACTCGACAATAACTTAAAAAAATATGGCATCGTATAGACTGCACCAATAAAGAATCAAAAAATCAGCTACATTCGCGACATCCAGGGCACTTATTATCGGAATAAAAACTTCAGGTATTGATAGCAATGATTCTTAGAACTTTTCTGATACGAAATGTGTTTTTCAAACTATTTCCAATTTATCAAATATAGTTTCTATTTCTCAAACAGCTTTGAAAACACATTCTCTGATTCGTACCTTATTCTGAAAATGACAAGCTATATTCAATATCTTTACTTCGAATTGCAAACCATAATTACCGTATTTTTATACCTCATCACTCGGAATAGAGCTAGATCTTTTTCTGAAGTTTTTCTTCAACGTAAACTGAGGACACTATAGTACATACATTTTTCATGTAATAATCCTCATAGATAGATCACAGAATCATTTTTCCCTACATGAGTATAGCGAAAAATTTACTGGTTTTCAACACACTCAGATTTCCATGACTACAACAGAACAATAGACACAATACAAGGAATTGTTTATATATACAGGGACATGAGGTTGGAAAATCATAATAGGAAATGAAGTTCATAATTTACTTATTCTAAACGAGTCGAAATACTTTGGTTTTTCTCTTGTTGATATAAGCTACCCAGTGCATGGAAGATTTCTCAGTTTTGTACAATTCCACTCAGCGCAATTCACTGTCTGTTGATCCAGATGAGGATCAGCACTATGCTCAGAACTGCCGTCGAAGATATGGAAGATCGGTGGCCACTTGATTGCGAAGCTGAAAATATTCAAAACATATGTCAATAGATCAAGAGAATTTTACTCATAACGTTTAGTCCAAAAAATTTGTGACGAAGCCGCAATCCGCAATCCGCAGTAACAAAATTATATTTGAAAAAGAAACTACAAAGATTTTGTCCATCGAATCCGTATCAACTAGTTATATATTAACGATTAATTTGTCTATTATTGATCGATTGTGGTACAGATAACCAAACACGCTTAGTTTCACTATTAGGATTATAACTCCTGGAATCTAAATTTGATTTCAATGCTTCGCTCACAAGTCGAAATATCTTGATTCTCTATATGTACTTATTACTCAATAGTAGATTATACCAAGAGTTAACTTGGAATGATTTACACTCCGAGACAGTGCCGGATTTGGGGGGAGGGCATCTGAGGCTACAGCTCTGGAGCCTTCACAAAAAAGGGACCCCCACAATAGAGAAAAATAATCTTTCGACTTCCGACGGGTGAACACTAGTGAATAACTTTTCCTTCAATATTTTTTATGGAAAAGGTGAGTTGATTATATTTGTTCACTCTGATCTAGAAATATCAATTTGTCAAAATGGCCCTGATAAGCAGTTGCTGCTATTTACTACCCATCTTTTAATAGAGTATACCCATGGTTGAGTGGGGCAATAAAATGAAAATTATAAAAAATAGGCTTCAAACTGCGGTGGGACAAAACCTTCTTTCAGATAACTCTTCTTTTGGACAAACTTTCTATTGAGTGTTTCTTAAGTACACGTAAAATAGCAGGAGCATTTTGCTGACGTCAAAATGGGAAGAGAATTTCGTATAAACATATGTCCGCAAGTCATTCATTTCTGAGATACAAAAGTATCAAAAATTAATTCTTTTTCCTGTTTTCTGTGAATGAATTCAGATCTAAACGTGATATTAGAGTGACATTTGGTATCTCACCCGAATATCACGATTATTTTGATTCATACACAAAAAAACGAAATAAGAATCGAATTTTAACACTCTGTATCTCAGAATGACTTGCGGACATATGTTTATACAAACTTTTCTTCTTATTTGAACGTCAGCAACATGCTCCTGAATTTTCTACACGTAGGTACTCAAGAAACACCGTGAATAAGTTAAAATAATTTAGTTGGTTTCGTAAACAATTATTGACCAAGAAATTTGTTAATTTTATATGGAAAACAATTAGAAGCCAGGGGGCTTCCACTTTGTTGTCCCAGGGCCTCCATACCTCTAAATCCGGCTCTGTTCCGAGAGAATAATGGCAATTATTGCAAGTAGATAGCTAAATACTCAAGTGTTATTCTATACTATAATTAGTCCTTATTTCCTATTGCACTTAATCATTCCCTTTAGCGCCCGATCACCAATAACCGATGAACCTCTATTCCGCGTTATAGGGCGTTAAAGTTCAACTTTGGGCTCGCTATACCGGATGAAGTGACTTAACTGTATAGAGTGTAGAAAGATGAATTGATATAGTGAAACATGCCAAATATATACAAATTGTCCTAATGAACCTTCTGGCCATCAAAGATCCTTTTTTATAATTTTTGAACACTCTGACTGCCATGTCAGTCATTTTTGACCGACAGCTTGATCTCGTGCTGAGCCGATGCATTTTCATTGGTTCGAACCGGTCATCTAAGTGATCAGCATATTGCTGCTCAGACATTGTAAAGTCGTTCTGGGGTACAGAAGAGCATGAAAGGGTGTCAGCTAAAATCGATCGACGCGGCCTGATAAGGCAATTTTTTTCGATGTATATTAGTAAAAGTGCATGATATACTCCTATTAGTTATTAATTTATCGATAAACTCACAGGGGTTGGAACATTTGCTATGACAGCAAAAGGATAAAACACCGAAAGCTAGAAAAATAGTTTAATTTGTTATAAATATCTCGTGAAACAATATTTACAAGAAAGGGGGCTGAAAATGAGGTGAAGAGAGTGCGGACGCATTGAGAAGGCTGCCAAGAGATGCCTTCTATGTGCATTGAATGTCATGTGAAAACCCATTCCAACAATAATTAGATTCAGATATGTTCATGAGTTTTTTCACATTTTATACAATAAATGTTTTCCAGGCATTATTGTAGCTATACATTTCAACGTGAGCGCTATAGAAAAATTCACAAAGGTTCATTTGAGCGCCGCGAATTCAGATCTAATAGAGGATTTGAATGCATATCGTCGATCGTTTTTGCATGACTCGGCTCGAACTGAAACTTCTGCTGTCGGTTAAAAATCACTGCCAAGCACGGTTTTTTATAGGTCACCTTCGGTCACATATGACTGACAAAGCCTGTACTAGAGAGAGAGGAAAACAGGGTACCGGCAGCCAGAGTGTTAAATAAAAAAATGACAGCTGAAAGAAACATTTTTTGAAGACTTCTTCTGTATTCCCATAATTTCTATAAATTTGATAGTCTTATTTTGGGAGGATATTTTCACTAGGACACCAATAGAATTCTGGATACACGTCTAATGTAAAGGTGCAACATTACAAAAATAATAAAAGAATTGAAAATGAAAATTATACCTCCTACAGATGCTTCTTTCTGATTAATCTCTTGATGCTGTGCTGGTAAGGACCCGGGTGTCGAAGCAATGTGTGTTTCTGTGCAAGGTGAAGAAATTATAGGATTAATGAGTTAAAAATAAATGAAAAAAAAATTAACAGTGCAGTGAATCCAACCAAACCAATCAGGAAATCCCCTCAACCCAAACTACTGAAAAAACTACTTTCTACTATACTACTTCAAGAATTGATGAAGTAACATCAATGAAATCAATTGATTGAAATAATAATAGTAGTTGACTTTGGCGAAGAAGACATCTTCTGAAAACTATCGAATGACTAGAATTAGGATCGAGATCTCATGTTATCGCAATCTACCCAGTTAACCAAACTTGTATCAGGTCTATCACAAGAAAGATCGGTCATAGAACATTGTTCTATCACACCGTTCTGTAACACAAGCACCTTGTATCTAGAATATATATCTAGCATTGTTACAAAACTGTGTTTCATCACACGTTCCATCAACGTGATGAAATCGCTGCATTTATTTTAGGCGTCATCAAAAACTAGAACAATAGAAGAACTCTGTATCATCAAGATGTTCTGAATCGATAATGTAACTTGCATCTAGAATATAAATAGCATCTATCTGTTATGAAACATATGAAAACATTTCGAATGGAGCAGTGATAGAACTGCTTGGAATGGACACATACATACTTCGATCGATGTAACGAAAGAATCATACAATGCCAAAATGAGATCGAAACTCATAGATTGCCCTAATAACTCACAGACATTTTGGTCTCTCGCTAAAGCAGTCGGAAGAAATTTCACTGATAGTTCATCCCCACCGGTTTTGCAGAGGAAGAAAGAGTGCCGCCAGACATTCCACCCGTTGAAGGTCGAATGCCCGAAGTCGTTTTTCGTCAACGCACAATCAGACCCATTCCGCTCGGACTCAAAGTATATATATCTCTCTCAGAATGGTTATCTTTCTCTTATATATCTCAGAATGGTTATCTTTCTCTCTCTCTCTCTCAACATCTCGTACAGATCAGGTATTTTTCCATCTTGCTGGAAAATAGGAGTCCAACCAATCCACAAAAAAGAGAACAAAAGCCTGCCCAACAACCATAGGCCAAACCCTCTGTTTCTGCAATCATCTCCAAAGTGATCGAAAAAGCTATCAACATTGAGCTATGTGTTATCACTTCTTATTGAAAGGAGTTTTAGATTTTCATTCCGTGCGAAAATCTACTTTACACCTCAACAGCTTCTCATGATCTACAAAGCACAGATGAGCTAGGGCACTTTTAGAATACTGTTCTCACATATGGGGTACAGCACCCAAACATACGCTGATACTCTTAGATTCCATCCAGAAAAAAGGCATTAGAATGGTGGGAAATGTCACACTCACTAGTTCTCTGACCTCATCAGAACACCGTAGAATAGTCGGCTACCTTTCACTTTTCTATAGATACTTATACAAGAAATTTTACATTCCCAGTCAGCTTATTCTTTCGTTGACAACCTTGAAATATGTCGAACAACACTTCATCAAAACTTGTTCGTCTATAGAACGGCGAAGCTTTGGAGGAACTTATAACCTCCAAAAGTTCAAAATAATTCCAACACCTACCTCCTTCTCCCTATTCTTCCAAGGTTTGCACGATGTTCTTCGAACATCATAGGAATTTCCTTTCGTGCGCTCCAGAGGATTAGAAAATAAGTGATGAATCATGTGATGAGTTCAAAGCGAGCCTGTGATTTCATTTGAGGCATTCATCAGCACTTGAAATGCAGCAGTGATAAAACTGCTGCAGCATGTTTTGGTCAACTGGGTAGCTACACAGCTATTGAATAGAACTCTGTTCCTGCATTATCACGATCCATAAATACCTTGGTATTGTATATCATAGATATACCTATATTAGAAGGTTCATTTTGTGTGAGAATTTCCATTTATCCAAGTAATGAATGATAAATGCAGTTCCAAATGTATTGAATTTGAAATTTAATAAATATAATACCTCCTACAGATGCTTCATTCTGAATAATCTCTCGCTGCTGAACAGTTATGAATCCAGGTGTCGAAGTAATGTGTTTTTCTGTGCAAAATGAAGAAAATTAAATCAAAGGGTTGAAATGAATGATACAGTTGAAATCAAAGTGAGTACATCCAACAAACCAGTAAGATAATAGCCTCAACCCAAACTATTTGAATGAGATGAGTTTCAAAATATAGGACGAATCAGTCAATGGTACTAGTTATAAATAATAGTCACTGCTCCATACTACTTCTGCTACTACTACTATGGATGGACAGCAATACATTGATATATGTTTCCATGTTCCCATAGAAAGTAAATTTTCCTCTTTGCCCATTGCCCAATGTTTGTGGCTATTTGATTTTTATCAAATATCAAGTAATCGAAATTCAGAATCATTGGAACGTTCTGTCTACATTAATTGAAAGATCTATAAATGAGAATATAAGTATACAGGGTGTATCTAAATACCACCGAAAAAATTCAAGGTGTGATTCCTTGTGATATTTCAGGAAATAAAGTTTATATAAACATGTGTCCTAACTTGCTTCGTTTTCGAGATATAGGGTATTAATAGTTCCATGAAAAATTTTTTTCTATTCATTTCTCAATTGTCTTTTCATCAATTTCAATAAAACGTGGTTTTGTTAATAGTAATATGGAGCTTCGTCTAGTGCAATTAGATTCGAAATTTTATTAGATTGAACTATTGACATAACAACTTTTTTTTCTTTTTGTGATTTTTGTATCTAGCTTAGTTTTTGAGGAAACAATAAAAATTCGATTTGACTCCAAATTTTAATGTGGGTGTTTGCAAGACTTCCATAGTCTCCATCCAACCTGAATTTTGGCACTATGAAAGCTCATACAGAAGGGTTTATAACTAAAAACAATTCATACTTCCAACTTCAACATCCTGTATCTCAGAAACGGAGCAACTTAGGACACATCTGCTCGGATAGTCAGGCGGCTCTCAGGGCTATCTGCCATCCTAAACCAAGCTCAGCTTTGGTGCAGGAATGTGGCGATGCTCTTGAGAAACTAGCTGAACAGAAGAAAGTCGAACTAGTATGGGTTCCGGGTCACAGGGGGATGCCCGGGAACGAGGTGGCCGACGAGCTGGCTAGAATCGGATCCGCGACACCGTTCTGGGGACCGGAGCCTGCACTGGGCATAACAAGAAGCCAAACTTCTTCTGCCCTTAACAAATGGGCGGACGAGGCACTAGAAGGATATTGGAGGCGTATCGAGAGACCTGGTGGCCGGTTCAAGCAAGCCAAAGACGGCTTGGTTACTGGCAAGGATCGCCAAGTCCTGCGCCTTCCTATAGGGGTACTGACAGGGCACAACAGGTTACGCAGACACCTATCACCCATGGGTGTGGAAGATAGTCCCACTTGCCGTGAATGCGGAGAAGATGAGGAGACATCACTTCACTTCCTCGGAGAGTGTGAGGCGTATGGAAGGATGAGATTCGAAATCTTTGGAGTAGATAAACTACAACAGGAAGATTTGGCCGAATTAGAGTGGACGGACATCCTGACCTTCATCAGAAGGACGGGAAGGTCCGAAAAGGACAACTAAAAGAGGGATGTGTAGATATGTGGAGAGCAGGGGTTGACAAAAAGGGCCCATGGGGGCCTACTTGCCTGGCTACAGCCTCCCCACAATACTACTAGGACACATGTTTATATGAACTTTATTTGCTAGAATATCACAAGGAAACACCCTGTATAATTGATGTATCGATGTCTATATCTAACAATCTCGAATATAAGCTTTGGTGTTCGGAGAAATTATCTATGAGTTGACGACACTATAGGAATATGTGGGAAAATAATGTTTCCCGTGATTATAAAAGAACCATGTTTATTATTTCTTTCACGAATAAAAGCCAAATCGTCTGAAAATACACGAAGAACTGAAAACATGTTTTGATTCTCGCTGTTTTATAGATATAGAAATAGATTTCATATAAATAGCACACGTATGAAATTTTCATATCTGGCCAAGATCCGCTGAATTGATTCAAATGTGTATGATCTATCATTTTCGTCATGAAACGGTGGGTTTAACAAATGAAAGTACATCTTGTTTTTTCTTTCAAACCATAATTTTGTACCTACCAGAGCTCTTTCCGAAGTTTGCATTTAATTTGAATTCACAATTTTTTTCGAAGCTGTTTGGAATAATAGCTGAGATATAAAGGGGAGCATTTGAAATGATACACGCTGTATATGCTCATCAATGTATAACTGACTTGTCCTGTATTTTGATTCAGGAAACTCACTCCAGGATCAATTCGAATAATATATACCGTGTGATTCTCCAAGGTGGCTCAGCCCTATAGCTTTTTTATAATTATTGAAGATAGTAAAACGGAATTTGGGGGTTGTGAATTATGGTTCAGCAGACAATTTTCGTCATATCTTCTTGCTTTGCCGTACTTCCGGTTCGACCGGAACTGACACCAACTTTCGATTTTTAAATTGGGCACCCCCTGTATTTTATCCCATAACAGTTTTGATAGGGTTATTTCGAACGATTACGAAGATATTCGCATTCAAAGTTTCCATGAGCTCAATGAGTGTGACAGAGAATAAAGAAGTTTTGAATTTGCACCGTCACATCCATTGAGCATATGGATACTTCTAATGCAAAAATCTTCGTTATCGTTCAAAAACAACCCTATCAAACCTCATTTCCGGACAAACCGCAAGGTTTAACTACCTTCAATTATAGTAAAAGTTATAGGGTTGAGCAATCTTGGAAAATCACCTGGCATATGTAAATAATATGAATAATAAAACTGAAATTGAGAGAAAAAAAAATACTTTGGCATAAGATTTACAACGAAAAACTAGAACATCGAAAATTGGGATCATTTGAACAATAACTTGATACATTAAATGACGTTTCTTGGAGTGAGTTTCCTTTAACTCAATCAATTTTTATGTATTCAAAATATAAACACTATTAACAATCAATTAGTAGGTAAATGCGGCAATTGAGTTAAATCCTTTTCCATCACCAAGAAAATGATGTTGGATTTCAATTTTTTAAATTCATTATATTGTGGAGGCATATTTCAAGATCATGATAAATAATGCTTATGCATGTCTGTACCAATACTTGGATAAGCTATTTTACACATTTACAAACTTCATTTCTTCACCTAGTAAACAAACTTATTGTGTTAAGATAACAGTCGGCAAAGATAAAAAAATGAAATAAAATAGGAGAAAATAAAATGTTTTTAACCGTTATAACTTATTATACAAATATTTCCGAAAATGTTGTAATCGAATTCTAATGCAAAATTTTAGTAGAAAATACTTGAACACAATGAAAGACCTATTGATGACATCATCACTGCAATACGAATTGTCTAAAACCCCTAGTATAATTTTTTTTATTAACTCAATATCATGATATTTCATAGAAACTCTTATTATGGAAATATTTAGAGGTTTGTATCAGTGAATAATGCAAACGTATCTACTGAAGAAATTTATTCTATATTTATAAAAAAAAACGTATATCAATGTGAAAACAATTTCCATGTTCTGAATAATTATGTACCTAGTATGAAAATGGAATCTCATTATGATGAAGGAAATGTGAAATGCCACCACCACCTGTCTTTATACACGGTGACATTCTATTTTCAAGCTATGGTTCGAAAACTTCCCGAAATTGTCACAGTGTATAAAAATTTTTAGATGAAATGATGATTGGATCAAATCGAATATGCCTCCAGCAATAGATTATTTACAAAATAATATAGGTGTGAAAAATTGTATAGGTACCTTTCTTGTCTTTATGGTGTTTTTTGTTGTGGTTTTTGTGAGCTGAGCCATGTTTTGCCAAAACTGTGCAGGAAGCAAAAAATGAAAAATTAAAATCCGTATGAGCATTAGATGAGTCATTCAAGGCAAAAAGCATCAACTATCGACTTGTTCGTCTACTTTTCCTTACCTCCTTCGAACGGTATGATGTCAGAAAATTCTGACCAACCGTGATTATTTCTTGATCGCACTCTCGTTTCATAGCTACCGGCATCTAAGTCTTTGAGAGTGTACTTAACGGTGTACATATTATGTACTCCATTGTCCACTTCTGGTTTGGCCGTTTGCCATTGTTCTTCCTGAAAAATATACACGTTGTTTGAAATCATTGAAAGGAACGATTCAAATCGAAAAACTCTTGTAAGAACTCTTGTGAGAATAATAGTTTGTTCTACAAGGGAATAACAGAGTAGACGCTATCAAATCTCAACAAAAAACGATGTTTTCCATAAATGTCTTTATTCGACATAATCTCAGCAAGCTAAAAGATAATGGCCACGTTTATACCAAGTCTTGGTTAGCTTGATTTACAGGGGCGATGTCCTCTACTCCAACGGCAGCGATGGAAAACCTCCTGAACCTCACTCCCCTCCACATTGTCTTGGAGAGGGAAGCCAGGATGGTTTCCTACAGATTCCTGTCATTGGAAAATCAAATCAGAGGGGGGCGACTGCTGGACCACTCCGGGATACTGTGTGAAACAAAAAATCACCAAACTCTAGGAATGGTTTCCGACATGTTGGCCACTCAGACACACGTGAAAAAGTCTTTCAAAGTCCTCTTCCCGAAGAGAGACGAATGGGCAAGCGGATCAATCCGATTCCCAGAGACCGAACACGTAATGTACACAGATGGTTCGAAAACCCCTCGTGGAGTGGGAGCCGGTGTCTTCAGCAGAAAACCGAAGACGGAAATTTCCGTCAATCTCGGCAAATGTGCTACAATCTTTCAGGCGGAGGTATTCGCAATTGCATTGTGTGCTAGAGAGTTGTCGAATAAACCTCTAGTAAACAAAAATATCAGTATTGTATCAGACAGTCAGGCTGCTCTTAAAGCACTGAGCTCCAGCAAGATAAATTCCAAGCTTGTATGGAGCTGCATTGAATCCCTAGAAAGTCTGGGTGCTAACAACAGAGTCACTTTGCTGTGGGTGCCTGGACACCAGGGGGTGGAGGGTAACGAGAAAGCCGACATCCTCGCCAAACAGGGAACCGAATCTGTGTTCATAGGACCAGAACCATATTTTGGGGTCACCGCAAGTGCGGCGAAAACAACTATCTCGGGCTGGGCGGAGGGAAAAACACTCACGTACTGGTCCGAATTACCAGGATTAACCCATTCGAAGGCGTTCCTGCCTAAACCATCGGAAAAAATAACCAGGCAGATCCTAGAATGGAGCAGGGGTAACCTGCGAATTCTGACTGGACTGCTTACGGGACACTGTCGTCTAAGATACCACCTGGGAAGGATGGTTCTGAACCAACAAACGGAATGTCGGTTCTGTTGTGTGGAAGACGAGACGGCTGAACACATATTATGTTCATGCTCTAGCTTAGAAAGACTAAGGTTCGACACATTTGGCTTTACCAACCTAGAACCTATCGATTTCAGACAAATCTCACCCAATTCAACCATGAACTTTGTAAAAAGATGTGGATTGTACGGTGAACTGTAACCTCTAGGGGTGAGCCACAATAGACCCATCTGGGGTCGCAGTGGAGGGGAGGTGTTCGCCCCACTCACATGGAACCTAACCTAACCTAACCTAGCTCGATTTGGTACCGAAATTTGTTGCTTACCAGACTAAAATAGTATGATGACCAAGACGGTGTAAACACTTTGGTCTACTTTTGTATAGCTTTGACTTGAGATGCAAGTGCAGTTGTTTTATGATTCCTCAAAACAATATTCCATTAAATTTCAGCTAATTCTGAATCTTGCTGAAAGGTATCACTCATCATTTACGTATTCAAGTGGAGTTCCACAACCTAACCCCAAAATAATAATCAAATCAAAATGAAGTTACTAACGTTAGTTAACTGAAGATACATGGTGTAAATATGCGTTAACTGACAATATAATATAACATTCGAGTTAGGAATAATTTCGTTCCAAAGTAATTATAAACAATAACTGCTTTCCACTTCCAAGAAGAGTAAAAAGTAGATGGGATACATTCTCTACCATTATATACTTCGTCCATAGTCTCGAGTAGATTTATAATTTCCGATTATGTCGATCAAAGAAATTTGCTCTAGCTCTTTAGATAAGAGCTGGAGGATGAAAAGTACTATAAAAACAATTACAAATACAGTTTGGTTGAACTGAATTTGGCAAACCCAGTCTCATTATGAACAGTTTTTTTCCTAGTTTTGACTATCGTCGTCGTATTTCTAAAGGAACCATAAACTTTTTTCACTTATGTAATAAGAAAATAGAGTGAAAGAGAAGAAAATAGTGGAAACCGCAACGACGAAGAATTGTTGAAAAATATTCAGCACTGATGTGACATTTCACACCACTCAGGCTGCTTTAACATGCATCCGTTTTCACGGATCCGTTGGATCATGTGATGAATATTGACCAATAGAAATCGACACGAATGAGTCTGCAATCGCAACGTACCCAGTTGGCTCAACATTAAGTTTCCTCCGTTCAATTTGTCCGTGATGAGAAGAAAGCTAGGTTAAGTAAATATTTTAATTTCTTCGATTTTTCCTAAACCGTCGACAACTCATAAACTTTGTGGGATATGTTCGTAAACTCTAGAAATCCCAACACGAGAAAGATATGAAATAGAAGTCATACTGTCACCAGATGCCAAATAACGAAGCGTGATTTCTAATCTGGTTCTTGGTTGTTTTTCAAGTGTAGTCCCCAAGAGTCCGAGCAATAAATACAACATATCAGGCGACATTCTGAAATAATTGAAAAAGTTTTCATTGCCGTTTTCATCCATTCCTCTAGCCAAATATTCACTTGCGTCATGAAATCTTCGAGAATTGTCTGTGAAGATAGATCCAAAATCTACGATTTTTCTTTTAACATTCTGTATCTCTCCATAATAAATCGAATATATACAAATTTTTGACTTTTCTCTTTATTATTTTCGGCTCCCATATTGTTTTATTTCTTAGAGATATTTGCGCAAAACAGGGATAACATCGGAGCTAACAAACAAAGATCCGTGAAAACTGTGAAAGCAGCCTCACACTGTCTAGGATATTCTTAGCGATCATATGTCAAAGTGGTCAAAGGTAATTGAAATTCAAGTAGTGATTAAGATTAAAAATGAAAAATCGCAGGTGACTTTGAAAGAAACCGTGAGGTTAAATCTAATATTTTTTTCTCCGATTGGCAGCAAATATCAATTTTGCTGACACATATCAATCAGCAAAGTATTACTTTTCCTGCCTAGGCAGCAAAGTGGTTACTTTGCTGATTGATATGTGTCAGCAAAATTAATAATCCATAAATCGTTTATAATTTCCTTCATATTTCATCCGAGACTTCTCCGGCAACAAATTCAACTCTATATTTTTTGCCACCTCCCTTATTTCTGGACGAGTAAGTACTTTCAGGTCACTATCACTGTCCATTATATAATAATTTAAATATACCGATATTTTTTCGCACAACTGTCAGAAATTTCTTGAATTGTCAAACTATAATTATTATGGACATTTCCATAGCAACCAACCATTCCAACAACTGCGATTTCTATCAAATTTTATTTCAATTGAACACTACAGGAAAAATAAAGAGATTGTGGGAATTGTAATAATTTGCAAATACAAAATCCTCCTATATCATTATGAACAATCGGAGAAAAAGAGAAAAAATTATATGTTCAACTCGACAGCAAAGTACTACTACTTTGCTGCCTAGTTAAACAAATAACTATTCCCTTTTTGACAGGAAAAAGAAGGAATCAGTATCAAGAATATATTACATTATATTGAAATCAGGAAATTTGGGGTTTTTAACAGGAATGACATCTGCGTTGTAGGATTTTTTTGCAGGCATCTTTATCATTCCTTTGAAGTAATCAAATATCTTCGTTATATAGCACAAAATAGCACTACAAAAGCCATCAACAGTCCGGAAAAAAGTTCTCTCTTTTCCCGTGGGAAAAATGTAATTTATGAAAAGTGACATTTTATAACCTGTCAACAAAGATGACATTTCGAGCTTTTTTCCCGTCACAGAAAGAATATGTTTTTCCACCATGAGGTATGTTCTGAATGTGCAGAACTATTCAGATTTCAGGTAATTTAGGAAGGGGATAGTAATGGGTAATGTGCTTGGGTGAATAGAGAATTTTAAGGCGAATAAGATAGACTACAGAAATAGACAGTGTTCCGATTGAAAAAAAAGTTGAGTCTACTTTCAATCAAACAGATGGTTTAAAAAACTTGTCATCAGGTTCAAGGGAAGCGCCATCATCGATTATTTATACCCTTGTGAATTTCAAATTTTTATCTCAAATAAAACAACTACTGTTAAATGTCTCCTATGTCACCCAGTATATAAAATTGACGCCTCCTGAAATTCAATTGACTATTCTGAAATACAATTGACGCTTTCTGGAATTATTGAATTGACGGTTTCTGAAATACAACTAGAGAAGGTGAAGATATGTGATATGCTAAAGACGTCCTCATGTTGCACTCACCCCTTTTTTCCTGTACTGAATTTCGTGCATGGAAATGGGCGACCTGGACTCGACCTTCCACGCCAACACAACATCTCTGTTAGCCTTGTCTGGCTTCACGAACTCCCTCACAGCTGGCGTTTTCACCAAGCTCACTTTCTTCTCCACCTTCATTCAAAAAAACATCAGTGAGTTGTCCTCACCAAAAAAAAAATAACGATATGGAATAGTAATTTTTCTACAAGCGTGCGCGTGATTCACCCTATATCCTCACGCAATTTAGTTTGGGAAGTGTCATTTTCTCGCAACAGTGCGGGAAAAACAAAGATATGATAATAACTCAAAATATAAGTGGTTGGTGATGAAATATGAAATTGTTAGTTTGTTTGATGCAGTATTAAATATGTATGTTCAGAATCATCTATCAAATTGCACTATTCATTGTGAACATTAAGAAATATTGAATCGCGTGCACGATGACCGACCCTGTAGGTAAAATATTGAAACACAACCTCACTCTTCTGTGGAACATTGAAACACAACCTCACTTTTTTCATTTTTTTTACAGAGGAATCAGCGGATTGCAATAGTTTTTCACAATATTTTGGCATACGAATCGTGTTTTTTGCGCTATTCATTGATTCAAGCATGCCTTCTCATTGTGCTGTTGTACAATGCACAAAAAATGCAGCGAGAGACGAAGGCATATGATTTTTCAGGTTAAAAGTGATCTCACATAGTTTTCATTATGAAATTTTGTCATGTCTTATTAAAATTCCTTCTGCCACTTCTGCAATAGAAGCTAATACTGCTAAAAGATCACTTTCCGCACTTGTTAGGAAAATTAATATTTCCTCGTTGACCCAAACGAAGCGAAGCGGAGTTTGGGCAAGGAGTCGAGTGCTGGAAAGACACAATTGAATGATTTGTTCAATCAATTACTCCTGTAAATAGGAACAACTAACAGTAGTGATAGATTCTATATCTTTTAATAATTAGGGATATATCTATTGTGTGTAACGTTTGAAGCATTATGTAGGTAAGCTTATTGCGGAAGCCAGCATGCCCATGGTGTTTGGCCTTTAGGTTTCAGCAAAAAATACTTCTTCTTTATTTGGTGTTTTCACTTTTTTACTACTGCACCATTCAATAAGTCCCGTGTAGTGCTTCTCATACCTTTCTCAAAACTTCGTTGGCAATAACTCATCTGTATCGCATCTGTAGCTGGAAGTTTTTCATCGCAATTCCACTGAATCGAAAATGACAGTAACGCTTTGTCTGTCACTCTGAGGATTACACTAACTAATTTGTGTTTTGATTGACATGACAACAATTGTTTCTCACATCAGATCAATTGAATAAGGTTATAGGGGGATTTATATGCAATTTGATGGATGATTTTGTACAAACTTACTAAATACTGCAACAAAAAACCTGAAATGTTCATATTGTGTCACCCACCACTCATATTTTGCGAGAATATTATATAAATGTTTTTCCCACACTAGTGTAGTGTAGTTCATTTTTAGACTGAGTTTTTACTATTTCTCTAGATTTTATTATCATTCAGTGAAATTCTGGGGAAAATTCATTGCAAATCAGCTGATTTGTCTTTACTCATAATTAATCATATTGAAATAATACTAACAATTCAATTCATAGAAATAAGGAGAGAAAATCCCAAAAATTCTATAGACATGAATATTCCACTTACTCGATTTAGCTACAGACAGTATATAAACAAAAATATTTTATTTACCGAGTATTTAACAAGATAATTAAACTAATATCACTTGGTTTTGAAATCTAGTGAGCAATTATTCCAAAATCTACACAGTCATATCACGAAACAATAGAAATTCTATAATTATGTGTTATGTGTTCAGATCCACAAAATATATTGACTTGTGGAACGTCGACTATCGAAAACGGGAATTTTCCTTCCATATAAATAACATTGCCGCCGCGGCTAAACGTAACGTCCCCTCCGAAGGACGAAATATCCTTACTATGTCCTTACCATATCTTGTGCTCATTGATAAGATAGCTGAAGCTATGGTATGCTGTTCCGCTACAGATTGCAGGAATACACTTAATTTATTCAACATTATTGTATTTCAAATGGACAATTTCAAACACAACAAAGCACTTCTATGGAGTTCTCTAGTGTTGGCCTAGGGAGGGTTTCTTCTGTGATTAGGGTACTGGCAAATGCATCTCATCTATTGAAGTTGAGCTCCTTACAATAAGAAATCTCCGAGGTGAATAACCCAGTTGAGCTAGGGTTGAATACAAACACCTGATATTGATGGAGATTTTTATGTTAACGAGGGAAAATGAGATATCGAGCCTTACATGAGAAGCTAGGGAGATGCTCTTATTATTGTAATCATTATTAGTAGTTATTAATTTTTTTTCTGTGTTCTTATTCGCACGTCAGAGAACATCGTGAGAACCAAGGGAAATAAGGTTGGAATTGGTGTTCTTCTTAAATTTCTGGAGGTTATATGCCTCGGGGAACACCTCCCTTGGCAATATGTTCCAGAGCATCCCTGTTCGTTGGATGAACGAGTCTTTGGAAAGAGATGTTCTGCAGGTCTCCAAAGTGACCACGAAGGGGTGCGAAGCCTCAACTCGACGGGTTAATCTCGCGGGGACTGCCAAGGGAGGAACAATTGTTGATATTTCAGAAGAGCATCGTCCATGAAAGTATCTATGAAATAGAGCCATATCGCCAACTTTTCTACGGTGTTCCAGAGAAGTGAGTGAGTTTGTGAGCGAGGCATCACCCACGAGATAATTTGCCCTTTTATGGGCAGAATCCAACAGTTTCAGGGTATGTTTGGGTGCTGCACTGCAAATATGGGAACAGTATTACAGATCATATAAGCAGCTGACTGGGAGTGAAATTACTCCTGGCCCTAAACAGAAAACCATGTTTTTGGGATGCATTTTTAGCAATTGATCTCACGTGATTTTCCCAAGAAAGGTTATTGCTGATAGTAATACCATGATTATATTGAATGATACTATCAATTTCATTATTATACAATTGTAATTTATTGTTTGCTAGGGTTCCTATTTCCAAATGGTTATCTTTATCTATACGGCCAGGTAGCCGTGTGGACAGAGTGTCTATATTCTAATCCGCATTCGCTTTCCGGTCGTGGGTTCGATTCCCATCGACTGCAGACATTTTACTGATGGCCCAAGAAAGTGTTTTTAGATCACACGTTAAAAAGTAAGGCCCCCGTCATTCCTTGCTCGCACAAGACTCTCGAAGACTTCTGAGAGTTGCTCGTAAGGGGGCAACCGAATGACGGATAGAACAATTTCAGAACAATTTTAGAACAACAATATACCTTTCCTAATCCATTCTTGGCCAAGCACACATACGCTCCGAAGTCCTCTTCTCGCAGGCCATTGATGACCAGCACGTTTTCCAGCGTGTTCTGGTGTCTCTTCACGGTTACCGTCACGTTGCCTTTGGACACGATGTTCGTGTTGTCCTTTTTCCAGACCACGTGTGCTTCGGGGTAGGCGTCCACTGTACAGGTTAGCTCGGCTTCGCTCTCTTGGTCGGCGTTCACGATGTATTTCTCGATTTCGATTATCGGAGCATCTGAATAAACATTATTGATTTTGAATCTTTGGTAGTGAATGATCAAATTATAGGTGATGAAATGATAAGGAGAAAAACTCGAAGTTTCACTCCATGTTTGAAGGCCAGCGTAGCCTCGTGGTTAAAGTGTCAATGTTCTATCCACGTTGGATTGCCGGTAGGTGGGTTTGATTCCCACCATGACCGCAGAAATTTTTCTGATGCCCTAAGAAAGTGTTTGGGATCACACCACGTTAAAAGGTTAGAAACCCCGTTAGTTCTTGCTCGCACAAGTCTCTTGAAGACTTCTGAGGGTTGCTCGTGAGGTGGCAACCGAATGATGGATGGATGGACATGTTTAGACTCCTGGGAGTTATCATCGGGCTTATAACAGGTGAGGAGAAAAAAAAAAACACTGAAAAATGTAGTCAACAAGGTTTCAAATGTATATAGAAGGAACAATGTGCTCGATCGTGCTTCTATATTTAAAATCTTGTTGAATATGTTTTTCAAATGGTATAACCTATAGGCCAGAGAAGAAACATGTAGCATAAAAATGATTTGCTGCATTGAATTTCAGGTTTGAAATGAGACTTTAAGTTTTTCTCTTCATTATTAATTCTAAATTGGTTCCACCGTTACTCGATGGAAATACATAGTGCTTGGACGAAAAAAGCTTCAAAGAGAATGACATCCCCACAAATCTTTCAAAAATACGGTTGATATGGCACAGTAACTTCTCCAAGTGAAGTACTTACAGAAACTGAAAAATGAATTTATTGAAATTTTAACGCTTGTAAAATGTATTGGTAGTCAGTCTATGAAAGCACCAGCCCAAGATATTCAAATAACCTCACTTTTGTATAAAAACGACACGAAAACGTCGCAAAAACAACGGACTGGTGCTTTTATAATCTCGCTCTAATCATTTTCAAGGAAATTTCAAAGATATTGAAACAGTTAGGAAGAAATTACGGGTTACAGTTTGCATTCGTCAAATGTACGTCAACATCATAATTATTTTACTTGGTTCTAAATGAATGTACCACCTCCTCGATTAACCTACAGACAGTATCATAATTATGTTCGATGCCATAACAACCTACAGATGGCCCCTCAGTAGACATATTTGTTTTTCACTGTTGTTTATGTCTGAGGAAAATAATTACGTGTCGATAGATACCCAGTTGATGCCATTATTTGAGGTGAATCATTGTTATTTTCATCATTTCGAAATAATATATGCATGGAAATAATTGTAGTTCAATTTGTACATACAGTATCAACGTTTGAGTCAGCACCATACATTATACGAATATTCAGAGGAAGTTGGCTGAAAAATCAGTTGATATGAATACGAAAGTGCAGATCTGAGAACTCAAACGCAATCTGAAATTCATTTGATTAATGTGGATTTATGCAGCATCTATTAACAATTATCAAGTAACAATTATCAATTTACAATGATCAATTATGAGTTGAACTTGCTATTTTCAATCACTGTGTTTATGCAAACAATTAACGATTATCATTTATCAAATAACAAGCAGAAGGTTGGTCAACTTTCAACTTTTTACATTAAATGAACCAGGTTCCCTTATTGTGCACAATTAGTACGCATATGACCTTGTAGATGACCAAGGATTGGCCCATCCTATTGTAGAGTTGGAGAGTAACGTCAAAACATTTCCCGGTTTTGTGTTTCTTTTTACTTTTCATTATTCCTATTATTTTTGAGGCTTGTTCACTTGTGATAGCAATAACCCAAAAATGTGTATAATATATTATGTAAAAAAATTCTATGGCTATCTTGAATGGCATGGAATGGACTTTCGCACCTGCGTATTTTTTATTGTTAATTGTTAATTATGTTCGCATGAACCGTTTACATTTTAGCTACTCCTTACTTAATAATTGTTAATTGATAATTATTACTTGATAATTGTGATTTGATACTGCATAAATCCACACTTAGATTCCATGGCATCTGTTCAGGATGCACCACATGATTTAGTCTAGGGAAATTGATTGATATCCCTGATGAGTAATAATGAATGTGATCAATATTTAAATTAACTGACTCTTCACCAGCGCCAGAACACGTTTCTCTACGTATATTCTGGTGCTTTTTCACAACGACTATCACGATATTCGTGTTCTTGTTCTTACAGACGATGTATGCTTCGGGTTAAGCATCCACTGTACAGAAAACTCAGTGTGCTCTCATGGTCGACGTTCACGATTTCAATTCCAATTATCGGTTTGACTGAACAAGAATGAGAAAAATATATGATAAAAGTTGGGTGGATACAAATTTTCTGAAGGTCATCGTACGATATCCATGGTGTACAGGGTATCCCAATTTGGGCACTTTTGCGGGGTATCTCCCTTATCAGTAAAGATAGAGCATTGCGGTTTTCGCGACAGTGTGCTACTTTTTTATGAAATTAATAATGGCGTTAATGGTTATGGAGCAAACATATGTTTTTCCAAATGGAACACCCTGTATAGTATTTCATATATACATTGAGCATGAAGTGGGCTTTCCAGAAATATATAATTGTATACAATTATTTTCCTTTTAAAAAAACAAATGTTTGCTCCATAACTAAAAAACAAAAGGTGCTAGCAAAAAAATAACTACGCCACTGGATTCTACGAGTTTTAACTTCTTCGATAAGTTCAAAGATAACTGAGACACGGAGGGTGCCTGAAAAGTGATATTTTTCAATTCCACCCTGTATCTCGACAACCGGAAGAGCTATCACAATTCTGCTTGCGCCATTATTAATTTCATAAAAAAGTAGCACACTGTCGCGAAAACCGCAATGCTCTATCTTTACTGATAAGGGAGATACCCCGCAAAAGTGCCCAAATTGGGATACCCTGTACATTCATTTGTTAAAATTTTCCATCTTTTTATTTTAGAGATTGTTGTGTTCTTCGGAAGACGAGTACACAATAACCCTTTAGATTCGTTTGGGAGTAGAGAATACCCAGTAATTATTTCTGTAATTTGGGAACACTATATTTCATAACCCTTTACATGTGTCTCAGAGTACAAGAAAAATACGCTTGGGATGAGGTGTCCACCACTGGTAAGTATGACATGGACAAGACATGACATGACATTGACTTAACAGACAGCTGACATCTTCTTCTGTTCCTTTAGCATCTAGTGATGTTCCGGAATCTGAGCATCAGGCATAATAGAGATGGAAACCTTGATTCAAGGTATTCACACTACATGGTTTTCGGGATTCATCACCGTAGGCGCATTCAATAACTTTGTTGATATCAGTATCAGGGGAAAGGCTTGAAGAAACATAATTTGGTGTTTTCGAAAATCGATCTTCCCGTTAGGTATGTACTTAAATTTACTGACAATGAATAAAAAATCGTTACATGTTTCAATGCGTGCTACAAGCATTGTTTCGCTAGCGCTAGCTAATCTACCTACCGTCAGGAGTGGATTTCGTGAATAATCAACATTTTCTTCAGTCAATGAACGCCCAAAAAGGGGTTGTGGAAGTGGACATTTCTTTGAGTCTAGGGAAATGTCGGAGTAAATAGAAAGCGAACATTTACGCATGATTCGGCAAAAACCTACTGACACAAGTACTGATAGTCTCAAAAAAATGTCAACTTCTATGTCTTATGCAACCCGTTCATTGACTGAAAAAATGATACGATAAATCTAACGGAAATGTTGCGAGATCTCTTCACTTTCGTGCATGCGAGGCTTATAGAAATCTGAGATTTGGAATCTTATTTTGGTTTGACAGACTTCAATAGGACGACTCAATCAAACTAGAGTGGATGGACATACCAGCCTCCATTAGAAGGCCAGGAACAATTAGCAGAAGAATGTCAAAATAACGAAAACCTATCGGATGAGATAACGAGGAAGAATTGAGCACTCAGTTGATTTTGAAGTTATGGTTCCAAACATGAGTTCCAGATAAGGATTGTATGAAGGAGGCGGAGACCACTGAGGGAATAATGCAAAAAAATAACCAGCAATTTAATCACATAAATGAAAACTCGCGTTTAGACCTCCAAGTTAATTTGTTTGCCAAAGCTGCTATAGCTTATAACATTCAATTACACCTATTCGTCATTCATGTTTTTAGAGACTTACGTTCAACAGAGATCGTGATATGGTGGTGGCTGGGTTTGGAGACCTTGTTGTCAGCTAGACACCTGTAGACACCGCCTTCTTCGACCTTCAGTTCAGGAATCATGAGAGTGTTTCCATGGATCGCCAGTCTTTTGCTTCCCCTGTGCCAGGATATTTCTGGCTTGGGATATCCGCTAGCCGTGCATGTCAAGGTCAGGCTTTCTCCAACTTTATACTGTAATGAAATTCGGAAATAGTGAATACAAACATCCCTGGGATGTTGCTTTTATGTCTGGCAAGGTTTCAAAGCGAATCACAATAAACATCACTGGTAATGCTAGAGGATTCTTTATTTTACAAAATATTCGACTCAATTTATGTTGGGAGAAGAACGTATGTGAATTTGTGAAGCCCGCCTAATAACCTCACATTCATGTCTGACAAAAAACAAAGTCACAAAGCGAGTCAATCAATTTTCATGTTGAATGAGAAGTTGCTTTGTGACATCACGACATGTGTATCATAAAATGATCAAAAAGATCCTAAATAGCATCAGTAATTGTGATTGTGAAACTCTCAATTATTCGGATCAAGGGTTTGATGAGTCGCATGAATGTGATTTCCTTTGATATATCCGGGATCAATCTGTGTTGAATGAGATACACCCCGGTGAAATTAGGGGAACAAGCAAATTTTGATATATTTTTTTTTTCATGAACCCTTCGCTCAATTTCGATATTAAACAATTGAACAGTAGATTCATTCTTCATGGATACATACAGTGTGACCCATTTAAGATGGAAGCACCCTTATAAAACTTACATTTTTCAACCGATTGGAATGATTTTTTTTTGTTAGGTAGATATTCAAAAAGTCTATTAGGACACCAAATATCATGAATAAATCTCCATTTCCAGGGCCAACTAATCTGATTTTTCAAGGTCAAAAATCTAAAAAAATTACTAGCGATTTTTTTAGAAAAAATCTGACTACACCACTGGATTTGTGACATTTTCAAATGGGTAACATGTAAATTACGTTGAAATGCGTCAATCAATAAAAAAGTTATAAAGGAATGACATTTGAAAAATATGCCGTTTAATCAACCCACCAATTCATGTTCAGGAATTTTATGAAAATTCTGTATACTCCACTGGATTCAGGATGTCTTGAAATATTACTGATCACAGTTTCATCGAAATCTGTTCAGTAATAAAAATTGATGGGTTGATTAAACGGCATATTTTTCAAATTTCATTCCTTTATAACTTTTTTATTGATTGACGCATTTCAAAGTAATTTACATGTTACCCATTTGAAAATGTCACAAATCCAGTGGTGTAGTCAGATTTTTTCTAAAAAAATCGCTAGTAATTTTTTTAGATTTTTGACCTTGAAAAATCAGATTAGTTTGCCCTGGAAATGGAGATTTATTCATGATATTTGGTGTCCTAATAGACTTTTTGAATATCTACCTAACAAAAAAAAATCATTCCAATCGGTTGAAAAATGTAAGTTTTATAAGGGTGCTTCCATCTCAAATGGGTCACACTGTATATCTGATTCATGAATCAGAAGATTCGTCTATATATCATATACATATAGGGACGGAGAGAAAGTAATTACTTTTCAATGTTTCTCGAGACAACCTTTGGACTCAACCACCGATAGGAAAAAAACTATTTTATGCCAAATTGTACCCTGGTCTTCTGAAAATCCGATGAAAACTCAAGAATAAATACTGGGTTGTGAAAAGTTGTTTCTGTGAGAGTTTTTTATTCAAATTAGACGTTGCGTCCAGTTGCTTCTTCCTTTATCTGTCATTGTTGTTCATTTTATTGAACATTTTTGGAAATTGCCTTGATTTTCTTCCCACTGTTAATCCCTATTTGATACAATGATTGAAACCTATGAGGGAATAAAATCCTTATATCTATATAAATAGTTATTTATTATACAAGGGAAAAGAGTAGTAGATTTTAGCTCTAGGTTGTGCTGTCTCCCGATGCGAAGCGGAGGGAGACAAAAAACCGAAAAGAGGCGAATCAATATTGAGAAGATATTACGATGTTCTTTGAACATTATATGGATTCCCTTTCGTGCGCTCCAAGCGATAAAAAAAACATTATATTGAAATGGGAAAATTATCGACTTGAAGTTTTTAACAAAAAAACTGTTTTTGGACTATTTTTTCGGCAACCATGTAGAATAACAAATCAATGAGACACATTTCCATATTATATTTCTTTGTAGAATACAATTTGTTCTTTATTAATTCTCATTTGTATCAAATACTGAAATTTGAACTGAATACCTATACCTACTAACTACATTGGAAATTTCGTATGGACATTTTCAAACTCACTATCGCAACTGCTTTCGATGCGGTTTATTGCGATAATTGCAACCAAACTTTCAAAAATCACAAAATGTCAATGTCAACTAATTTCATGTTAAATAGCTGTCAGCCGATATTTCGCTGCTTTGGTAATTACTATCTGCATTTATCAAAACCATATCTGCCAAGATTTTCATTTTTACAGTGACAATTAATAACGATGTGATACTTCACGGCCTTTTTTTTTGTTCTGGTTCACGCGAAAAGGGATATCCTGTAATGTTCAGAAAAATGCTACTTTCTCAAAGAAGTGAGCACTTCTCGGATGGTTGCCAAAAAATTGATTTTTGAAAATCAATTTTTTTACATAAAAATTTTCAACCCCCTATCAACCTCCTATCATACAAATCAACGCAGTTTCATTCATTACAACCACGAACTTCAATACGGAAATTTCAGAAAAGAATAAAATGGTAATATTCATAGGTTTCAATAAATTGGTTAAAACAATCGTTTTGTTTTCTATTTCCTTATTACCTACCAGGACGAGCCGCCACTGGTATACCCACCTCTGTTGGAGTAATGCATTTGTTTTTTTGTTGATGAGACTGCAAGAACAATAAAATAAATGCAGTTATATACATTCTCAACAATTTCATGAATCATCAACGGATCTCCTCGTCTTTTTTTATAAGGTGTGGGAAGTTATTCAACATGTTGCCGAAGCAGCAGGTGAAATCTCAATTATTGAAAGATTGTTTGTTGAGATACCTACGCAAATAAACAATATTTTATATTTATATGTCAAGGTCCTTATATTATGTATAGCTGTTTGTTTACACGACAGGCTTGTGTTAGTTTTGTTTTGAGCATAGGTATATATACGAAGAGGATATTCATCATTAGTAGTACAATCAACAATCAATCAGATACCGCCTTGAAGTAAGTAGTGAAAATTTATGACGTCAGCAAAGTTGCAGAGCCTACCGAAACATACAATAAACGATTCAGTGCAATAATTTGACTAATTTTGGGTATACAATACATATTGTTCTAAAATTATTGACCAGTTCTCAAATTCAAAACTGTATTACATAACTGAATCATTCCACATAACATTTACTCACTTTTTACTAAAATTTTGGAATTTCTACCTCAGGAACATACAGTATATCAATGATTTTCAAATCCAATAGTTTTTTGTTATGTTTATTACATATTTATGCTATTTTCGAAATAAATTAGTATACAAATAACTTCTCTTACCAAATAGTCATTATATAGATAGATCCAGTGAATCTCACATTTGCAATTCAAAATCATGATCATTCTAATAATGTTCCTAACAAAGTTCAAATCAAAGAAGTCAGTAATTGAGAAAATGGATCTGAAGTATTCGATGAATTTTTATAGTTCTTGATCCGACTGATTATACTTAATAAACAAGATGGTTAATTCATGACAGATATACAGAGAAGGATAGAATCATTAGAGACATACCTGAAGAACATTTTATCTGTTGATCAATTTGACTAGCTCTTTCAGAATCTATATTTCACTCCATCGAAGTTTGAGCTTGAAAAAATATAATTCTGTGCCACTATGGAACATTTCTTTTGGAATATAGTCAAAAACAAAAATACAATGATATTCCGATTCCTTTTGTGGGTAATATTTTCTAGAGAACATCCTACTTGAATAACAAAATAAAAAATATGATCTTGAGGAGCTTGAAACAAAAATCATTCGTATCAGTGGTGTATGAGAATATTATCTCTCTCAAATAGGTTCTATGACTTTATTCGAATGAACTCATTTCGGGTTTCAAACCCTCCTCAATAACCTGTTATTCATTCAGCCATTCTTCATGAAATATACAATTTTCATCTCTCTACATTCAATATAACGTGAAACTATAACTAACTGACATCTGAGAATTATTTGTTGACATTCAATTCCTGTCATCTGGGTGCTTTTGTTGATTCATCGTACGTGAAATGACTAGGCATTTCAGGGAATAACGTCGAAGAAATTGAAAGGGTGATTGTGTCTAAATACACAAATTCATTTGAATCAAACAAAATTCCACCCTCTATTCAAAGCTTATCAGACAATTACTTCAATCCCCACTCCTTGAATTTACTATTGCTACATCCATCCATAACATTTTATTGCCCCAATCGAACTGCTCCTCTTTGTTGATAGATTGGTTTTATGTCAACATTGCAAATGTCATTAGTCTATGTCATTGATTATCTTACATTCATTTTTAGGCTCTTGTGTTTCTTAGTTCATGTCGAACCTGTCACTGTCACTGTCTTGACGGTCTGTCAATCTAGATCACATGTATAATTGCTTTTCTTTTATTCTATTTTATTTGATTTTAAACAAGGTATTCAGTTTTTCTCGAAAACTTGAATTTTTCCAGTTTTGAGCACATAAGAATGTTCTTTTTGTGCTTTAATCTTTTTGTAGAAACTTTCTGACAAGTGAGTAGAATTTTATTAAAATTGATCAAATTCATTAGCCCATTACATAACTCCAAAATTCAGATTTTCTAATCTTAACTCACTTTCAGATATTACTCCTGATGATGGCTTGTAGCCGAAAATGTTTGTCGTTGGCTCGTAATAAAGACTGTGTACTATAGCCTTCGTTTGTTAATATTATGAATAAAGTACACACAACCTTACCCTTTGTTTATTATTAAACTCACCACAGTCTTGTTGTTCTTGGCAACCAGAGACTCGATATTGGCCGGCGTGACGGGCACGATCCGGTGCACCACCTGCGGCCTTTTCTTCTCCTCGTTGGCCACCATCAGGACGCATGCGTAGCTGCCGAAGTCCCGTTCGGCGGTCACGTTCACCTCTAGGCTACCGTTGGCATACTCGAGCGTGTTAGGCAGCTTGCCGATGGGGATGTGGCCTTGGTAGATCAGAGTGCCGTCCTTCTGCCATACCGTCACCACTTCTGCAACGAGAGATAGATAGATAGATAGATTTATTAGTCCTTTGTGCTACATTATGTAGATGGGACAGATCATATTTGTCAGGTATAATATATATGAATATAAGATTAAAGAAAATTTCAAGTAAAAAAATATCACGTGACACACATTGTAAAACAAACAAATACATATTTAAAAAACTAAGAATAGAATATATAAGTAAACAACATGCTAAAAACGTTACAATGACAGTGATCTGGCATTACCAACTCCAAGTATAAATTCATCTACTGTGTAGAAGCATTTTTCTGATAGAAACACTTTCAACTGTTTTTTAAAAACTAGGGGGGGAAGTGTCTTTATATCGCATGTCAGTATATTGAAAAGACGGATACCAGCAAACATAGGAGACTTTCTATACTTTGCGTGATGGTGTTTTTGGGTGAGGATCATATGGTTATTCCTAGTATGATAATCATGAACTTCCGATCTCGACTCTAGTTGCCTTCTGTTTCCATGGATATACGTCAATGTTTTTAGAATGAACAAGCAAGCAACAGTTAATATTTTATTTTGACGAAAAATCTCTTTACATGACGTTCTGTAGTCTAGATTGAAAATTTGCCTCAGTAATGCTTTCTGTTTTATGAAAATTCTGTCCACTTCAGTTGCTAAACCCCAGACAGCAATGTTGTTGTAAATAATAGACTGAAACTTGGCGAAATAAATTGTTATCAGTGCTTTGGTATCTAATTTATTCTTAAGGGATTTGATGAGGTAATACGAGAAAAAGCTCTTTGAGTAATTCGTAGCCCTGAGGGGGCAGAAAGACGATCTAGCCTTCATAGTCATCTAGTGGCTTAAGTGCAAACGTGTCTAGCTAGAGAGAGAGAGAGAGAGAGAGAGAGAGAATAATCTTTATTGTCTAAAATGTATTACATTTCGTCGACAAAGGTATAACATATATATAAAAAACAAACTATTGTAGAAGAAACAAGACTAAAAAAATATTTACACAATAATACGGTGCGGTACACACGTGCTTTCACAACTACAGTTTATTAAAATCTTGATGTAGATAGTAACATTTATATAGAAAGACTAGAAATTATATGCAAAATACTCTTCCAAACTATAAAAGCACTTTCTCACCACAAGGTTTTTTACAAATTTCCTAAATTGCTTCTGATCATTGATTGCTGTTATTTGTTTCGGTAAATGATTATATATCTGTCTACTTCTATAGATTTGAGAATGCTTGGTCAAAGTTGATGTGGGGAGTGGAAGGACAAGTATCATCTCCTTTCGTGTATGCCTTTCTGCTCGATTCAAAAACTTTTCTTTATGTTTGTGGAGCAAGCAAACAGTCTCTATAATAAAAATTTCGAATATTGTTGGTATTTTATATTTGCAGAAAACTGGCCTACACGAGTCGCGAATCCTCTTTTTGAATATTATTCTCATAGCTCTTTTTTGAATGACGAATATACTTTGCAATAAAACCTGGCAGGCAGAGCCCCAAAATGGAATTCCATACCTAAGATGACTCTCCATGAGTGAATAGTATGCGGTCATTGAAGCTAGATTCAACAATCATACCTTGCGAGTACGTCGTGCATATAGACCCCTACGTCTATATGCTTACAGAAAAGACAAAAGAATCTCTCAGTCTTGAGATTCTAGGTTTATCACCATCTGTTAGTGGAACATTAAACCACTTTGAGAATTACAGGTGCTGCGATAGTCTACAGAATTCTGACATGGTGTCTCTTATATGCACGACGTACTCGCAAGGTATGATTGTCGAATCTACCTATACACCTTTGCATTTAAGCCACTAGATGGCTATGAAGGCTAGATCGTCCTTCTGCCCCCTCAGGGCTTCGACTTATTAAATATATGGAGGTACCCTTCGTGAATCGATTGACAGCTGGCTAGTGCAACTGATGAAACTTATATGGCAAGTCGAAACAGTCTGTCTTGCACCAGCTGACAATCGATTCACGATATTTCCCTAGAATCTCTTAGTCTTGAGATTCTAGGTTTATCACTCTTTGAGTAATAAAAAAAATAAAAAGAATTGTTCGTTTTAATGTTTTGTTATGTTATATATGTTTTAAAAAAGGAAATGCAAACGAAATCGGAAATTATCACCCGATATCAATAATTCCTATTTTTGGAAAAATATTTGAAATTATATTGAAAACTCGCTATATCGAAGACTGGAACCTTTGGCACGATAATACACTACCACTACACTGTTTTACCACTAACCAAACCGATTTTTTAACGCCTCGACACGTGTTTCTCTAACAATGTTAGCATCTTCAGGAGAAGATTAAAAATGGCCAATAAAACGGAATCATGAACCTGGCAACGTCAGCATACGAAATTTCAAAATATGAGGTTAAAATTTCACACTCGATAGTTTTATATCATTTCTGAAATGTTTTCTAGATGTTAATGTAGAGATATTATATCGTTGACCCGTACTAGAGTACAATGGAAACGTTTCGAATATGATGAATTCTAAACAACTAGTAAACACCAGTATTGAAACATTTCAAAGATGTTTCACATTACGCATAACAACAGAGAAATATTTCACATACCTACGTAAACATGGCGATGTTTCAGATGACACGTCAAGAGATTCACGTGAGACATTTCAAGCAGAGAATTTTTGTAATGATTTCGAAACGTATGTATTGACATATTTCTGAAATATTTCACATAGCATGGAGAGCTCCAGAAATGTTTCCTTCATGCCAACATTGGAATGTTTCAGATGACACGACTAGATATTCACGTGAGACATTTCAAGCAGAGAACTTTTGTAACGAATATGAAACGTAAGTATCGACATGTTTCTGAAATAATTCACATAGCATGGAGAGCTTCAGAAATGTTTCCTTCATGTTAACATTGGAATGTTTCATATTACACGTATTAGGGAACTTTTGGAATGTTTCTGAAACGGTTTGTGTTTACTGGGAATGTACCACCTCTGGCAACACTGCTCACGTCACTCACCTGAATTGGAGACTTCGCAAGGCAGCCTGACCGTGTCTCCGAACTTCGCCACCACCACCTGCGGCTTGGTCAGGATGTAGGCCTCCACCTCGGGCTTGAGCACGTCGTTGGCGTCATCGGGAGGCGCCTCGACGTCCGTCGCGCCGTACTCGTCGTAGTTGTCGTTCTGGACGTCTTCGTCGTTCGTGCCGCCGTACGTATCTTCGAATTCGTCCGGTTTCGATTTGGCTGCAAATTAATACGTTGATTGATACAAAGTATTTTCCCTCTGTTGGATCGCATTTTCAAAATCGGTTAGGAAAATAATTATTTGACCTTTTTTGGTCATTCTCCATGTGATGAAAATATCAATTCTTTCTTGGTTTATTCAACAGAAAACAACTACTTTCCTGGCTATATGCCACGACGAATATTGAATTACACCTATTGACACACACGATAAGAATTTGAAAACAAAATCTTGCGAAGTAGAGAATTAGCATTCTCCTTCATATACTTCATATACTACAACTAATTTCCTAGATATTTGCCACGTCGAACATTGAATTATATCTGTTGAATATCCAAAAAAAAGAGGATGAAAAATCGAAATAATATTATGATATAAAATATAACTTACCGATATGTTCAGTATTGAAATGAAAATTGAAATGTATAGGAGAAGTATACTTGTATGAACTCTGATCTTGATGAGCTTGGAGAGATATAATTCCCATATCACTGATACGAATGATTTTTTTTGGAAGTTCCAAGCTCATCAAGATCAGAGTTCATACAAGTATACTTCTCCTATACATTTCAATTTTCATTTCAATACTGAACATATCGATAAGTTATATTTTTATATCATAATACATAATATTATAACAGTACGAGGTTTGACAATGTTATAACTATTTGGCAATATATTTTGTATTTAACTAATTAAAAAGGACTAATTGTACAGAACTTGTTTGACTCCATGTTTGAACCTGATAAATGAGAAGCTGAATACATCAAGATCATTGTTTGATTTACATACACTATTGAAAGTTTTGATACATCTTATCGACGGAGAGTTGAGCAGAAAGTTTGTTGAGCAATGGGGAAGGAAATTTTCCAGCCTATGAAATTTCAAGTTGTTTTGATATGATTTATGGTATCTGTTCTTGTTGAATCTAAAGTTCAGTCTATTTATGATTTTTTTTGGTACATTTTCCAGTCTATCAATATAGCAGTTGTAGAATGGATTCCATATAATAGATGAGTATTCGATAATGGGTTTCACAATGCTATTGAACAGAAGAGTAACAGATTTCCAACAATTGAATTCTTTGGTGACCCTGAATATGAATCCTATGTTCCTGTGAGTGACTTCTGTGTTATTTGTTCGATGTGTTGATCAAAAGTTAATTTGTTATCTAAGGTTATTCCTAGATCATATCCTATCAGTTCTTCCGATGATTTGGTCTTTCAATTTCAAGTTGTATATAATGTGTTTGTTACTACGGGAAAGCACAATTTGATAACATTTCGAGAGGTTGAGATGGAGTCTGTTACGTGAGCAATAGTCTGAGAATCTATCCAGATCTGATTGAAAATCTAAGTAGTCACTGGGACTTTCAATGTTCTTGTAGATTTTTAGGTTATCCGCTTTGTGTATGAAAACACCCTGACAAATCATTGATGAAAATATTGAATAGAAGCGGCCCCAGATGTGACCCTTGTGGGACACCTAACGTAACACGGTCACATTTTGACTTGACACCATTAATCACGACAAATTGGGTTCGCTGATCTAAGTACGAAGTTAGTAGGTTCAAAAGGTACCGTATGGTACAATATCATGTCTGACATACTATATAATATTGGATAGGGCTGAGCCCCTTATCATCAACCACAGGTTCAAATACAAAGTAAAGAACATCATACCGGCAATTCATTTCGAAAATCTATATCATTATCACACCGATATAGAATACACAAAATAGAACCTTTCAAGAATTCTATTATTTATGTGTACGCTGTTTCCTCTATTAGGCAACGTCCATAAAACATCCCGCGTATATACCTTCTGAATAAGCAATTAGTGGGCCCTTGTCAAAGGGTCCCATGAATATATCACACATAGGGGTGGACCTTTACTGTTTCAGCTGTACATGTGGTGGAAGTAATGGCAAAATCGTTAGGAAAGGTCGGGGCTTGAAAAAAAAAAGAATAAATATAATATACCTGCTGTCTATAGGATCCATAATCAAAAGGGCAACGATGAAATGCCATGTCATTTAACCTAGATGAGATATGGCGCTACTTTGTAAGGGTTATTTATCTATGATTTTCTCGCGGCAACAATGGAGATCATTCAAATTTTAATAGACCTATTGTACAGGATGATATTGTGAAATATCAAAATTCAGAGTGTTGTTTATTCAACGATTTATTGTCTGTTTAGCAGTATCTGACAGGTTCATTTGTTGGACATGATATATGTATGGATAAAGGGTCCATATTATAATATTGAACCACCACAATTAAAGAGTTGATAGTTTGTTGGTATTCTCTCCTCAATTTTTTGAGCAATGTTCGGTACATATAATATAATGAACATAATACATACATAATGGTGATACTAGTCTACAGTCTACTAACAGAATGTACCAAGTTATCGTTTCCATGCAATAAATATGTTGCTCATTTCAAAAGATGAACAATGAATTTAATGAAATTTCAATAACCTTCAACATAGCATTTCATTCACTATTACCCTTTGAGAATCATAGCTAAATATTTTTTATCAAATGGCACCTCCTGTATAATTTCATCGAACATTAGTCGAGTATTTATTCTAAAACAACGACATACTATACTTAGTAAAATGTGACTATCAAGACAATAAATCTGAAAATAAGGGGACTTAATTTTCTACTTGGATATCCTTGAATAATCTTAGATTGATATCGCCTCTATGGGTAAAAAACTTGGAATTTGAAAGACATATCGTCGCTATGAAATCAAACCGGCGTATCTGCAGAACTACTATTTCTCACCAGAACGCATCAAAGTTTTTCTACTTGATTATTTCTGTATATCTACTTGATCTTTCATCTAAGAGCTATCTCTTTTGTGCATAAAATTGAGTTTGGTTTTGCTTGTAGCTGCATCGGTGGCAAATAACTAGAAAATTTTCTGGGAACAGAAAAATATGCAGATATGTCGGTATACTACTTCAAAGTTTATAATATAGCTATAATTTGCAAAAGCGTCTGGAGTATCTGCCAATAAGCCACGCCCGAGGCTACGCCTGTGCAGATTAGAGAGAGTAGTATTGGGAGATAAATCGGTTTTACTTACAAGCTGCAGAAGTATTCACCACGACATCTCATGCTGGACTGACGCATTGGCAATACACCTGTTAACTGCTTATAAACATACTGGATTCCGCCAAAATTCATACCGGCACAACGGTACCTGACAGATCACAAGGATACTATACATATGCCGGTTTGACTCACTCAAAGAGGTGAAAAAAATGATTTTTTTGATACCAATAACTCAAAAATCCCTTTTTTGCAGATATGCCGGTTTGATTTAACAGCGACGATATAGTTAGTTAATTTACTGTCTGCTCATGAAGCTAATGTCAGTCTCATTACCTGAGCGAGTGCTTGGTTTTCCGAGGAAGAATTGATAAAAATAATTGCGAATTATGAAATATTAAGTATCATGGCTGTCCATACACACTTGACCACAGTAAATGAATCATTATCCAGTATTCTCCTGTGTAGTTTTAAAAACTATACGTTAGGACGAATCGTATTTTTTTGCTAAACAAACAAGGCCTACTGAATATATTTTTAGAGGTTAAAATTCAAGAAATCATATTAACGCGCATGGCCCTCAAATGGGTGACTACCAAATTTCATAAAGAAAAGTATTGATCTAATTGCAAATAAATTTGTTTCGTTAGATTAATCAAAAAAATCATTCTTTGGTAAAGTGCTTGTCAGAAAATGGTCGATGTATACAGAAGCAGACTTTGCCACAGCGAAAAAAAATTTCAATGCTAAGACCTGAGACAAGGAAGTGAATAAGAGAAGATTTCAGTAGACTATTAGCTCTTAATCCAATCTAACCTAATCTGATATTCATTTGTGATAAGGGCGCAGAATAAAGTACTAAATGCTAATTTTATTTCCATCAGGTTATTTATCACGATAAATTCAAATTTGAACCCGGTTAGTTATGCATGATTTGAGCCTCGGTGCTTTGATAATGCCCTGTAAAAATTGAATTAAACATGGTAACTAGTAGATATAAACTCCTCTAATATTCTGAAGAGTGCTTTTATATGCGAAACTGCTATGAAAGATCATTATTGTTTCTTTGAAATGATTATATAATTCCTCGAAATATTTTTTGTATTTGTTGAAGAGCATTCATGGTTTTGCATCTTATGTTCATGTCCCATTACGTTGCAATTTTTTCTATA
Source organism: Phaedon cochleariae (assembly GCA_918026855.4). Lineage (NCBI taxonomy): Eukaryota > Metazoa > Arthropoda > Insecta > Coleoptera > Chrysomelidae > Phaedon > Phaedon cochleariae. The sequence continues at coordinate 30,983,941 of OU896719.1, forward strand.
CAATATACTGTTAGTTGTATGACTATCTCATGCAATGAATTATACGTATCTCATGAATTTCTCAAGCGACGAAATACATTTATGATGATTTGCCGTCGCGATGAAATACATTTCTGATAAATTGACGTTCTAATAATTGGTTTTTGAATCGATATTGTTTCGATAAAATGTGGAAATAAGGCTCTCATGTGCACTAAATGCGGACCTGTCCTGTAGTTGACTGAAAAAAATCGAATGAAATGATTCCGTAAATATACCCACATATCGTTGGAATTGAGAAACATCATACTGGTTTTTCTTCGAACTTATCGTTCTTATTTAATATCAATTTTCTAGATTGTTAGCTTATATCTACTTAACATAATTATAGCTTGAGCATCCAAAGCATCTTAGCAAAATTGCACGGTATACCTATGGCAGATTGATTTCAAACATCGATGATGTTGATAACAGAAAGATCATTATTGTTTCTTTGAAATGATTATATAATTCCTCGAAATATTTTTTGTATTTGTTGAAGAGCATTCATGGTTTTGCATCTTATGTTCATGTCCCATTACGTTGCAATTTTTTCTATACAATATACTGTTAGTTGTATGACTATCTCATGCAATGAATTATACGTATCTCATGAATTTCTCAAGCGACGAAATACATTTATGATGATTTGCCGTCGCGATGAAATACATTTCTGATAAATTGACGTTCTAATAATTGGTTTTTGAATCGATATTGTTTCGATAAAATGTGGAAATAAGGCTCTCATGTGCACTAAATGCGGACCTGTCCTGTAGTTGACTGAAAAAAATCGAATGAAATGATTCCGTAAATATACCCACATATCGTTGGAATTGAGAAACATCATACTGGTTTTTCTTCGAACTTATCGTTCTTATTTAATATCAATTTTCTAGATTGTTAGCTTATATCTACTTAACATAATTATAGCTTGAGCATCCAAAGCATCTTAGCAAAATTGCACGGTATACCTATGGCAGATTGATTTCAAACATCGATGATGTTGATAACAGAAATTCCAAATCGTACTTAGGCAATCATCCAGATTAATATTAGGCAGAAGTTGAGATATTTTGCAGATCTTGCAACAACTAATTTCTCAGGTAATGAAATTGGTAGTTAACTAAGCAATACGGTTACTGTGAGTAGAGGTAATTATATACGTATTTTGCATAAATGAATAGGTGAATTGAACGTGGATTTTCTGTGCAGTACCTACCTACTCATACGTGTTTCTATTATTAGAATTGAGATTATGTTGGCAAATTTAAATTATGTAAATTGCAAGGTAACACTTGAGTAATTGGAATTTTTCATTCAGTTGGACTATTTGAATAACCTACACTTTGGATATAATTATTCATATACACAGTGTGCAATTTGGAACTGAACCAACCTCATATATTCAAGAATACTACCAATGAAAAAATATGAACATGTATACCTATTAATATCTATTAGAAAAGTATACATTTCTTCAACTATTGGAAACTTAATTTTGTCCATACTATTTCAAATAGTCTGAGAACAAACAGTTGTTCTAATGTCCTAGAAAATTATCATGGAATGAGGCATGGAGAATGAGGATACTATTAATATTTTCCAGCTCCGAAGTGAACCTTAAGTTATCCTCTTCAGCTTTTTATTTTAAGAGTTATTCTATAAATAAAATGCAGTGCAGAAGAGGAAGCGGTATTTTCATTTTTCATCTGTTTGTTCTATTTTTAAAGCCAGTGTCTTTTGAAACGATTATTATTCTAAGAGTGGAGCTTCTATCTAGGCCCACAAGTCACAGAAAACACACAACGAAATAGTCACAATGCTGAAAGTGGAATGAAAGGTTAAATGAATACAAAAAGCTGAAAGTCATTTCCACAAATGTTCATCAAAAAAACAACAATATGGTAGATGACGGGAGAACAGAATGTTTCCTGGCTGATGCCACGCAGAACATTGAATTATGTCCTCCCGAAATCCATGCACCGACTCGTATAAACTAGAGTTCCTGTATATACCTTGTATAAACGAATACTGAGGCAATAAGTGTTTCTTTCCCTAATGCCGATTGAATGAATGTTATACAGGGTGTTCAGGAGTTCTTGAAATGATATTTCATAATAATAATTGAGTATCATCATTATCAATAAACTGAAAACACAGACGATGAGCAATGAACAATCCGAGATAGCCCAAGATATCCTATGGATATCCTTTTCAAATCCATTTCAGGACGGGATATCCTGGGACATGATATGATAGGATATCCGTCAGCAGATATCAAATGGATATTCTGATGCGGATCTTCTGTATGGACGTCCATAAGATGTTTGTTCGACAAGAAATATCAATCGTAAATGGTTCAAAACAACAAGAATTATCACAAATATCACATGCAAATCAAATGTGTCACATTTTCATTAGAAATTTGAAGGAAGTTTCTCATTATATAACTCGATCTTGTTATGTCTAATGCGAGGTCTAATGTTTAAAAAATATTAATTATAAAATATCAGGCTTCATCGTTCACGATGATACCGAGGTGTATACTGATGTGGTCAAATATGACTACTCACAGAAATAATCTATTCTTTTCCAGTTTTATTCTTCATGAGAACATATCATTATATTACAGAACATGCAGTACCTCGCTTACTATTGTGATGCCAAATACAATTGAAATTTCGGATTTAGGAAATATTCCATGCTCAAAACTAGTTTTGAGTATTTTTTTTTTCGGGCACTGCCCGAAATCGACTATTGAGTATAACATAAACGCGGACTTAGTGACGTTTGGACTAGGAACTTTTTCTTAAGATATTCTCTCTATATATATATATTCTCTATACTCAAGAGAAGTGATTGTGAAATTGAAGAAAAGGAGCATACATAATGACCAAAAACCCAAAAACCATCACAATAGGTAAAAATCTTGTACATAATGCATTACGAGTATAATACATAAAATATATCTGTGGCAAATATTCTACTACCTATTATATTGTTAAATTGTATAGGTATATACAATCTCACGCAATCTCATAACAATGTAAGTATTCAAAATGCATCCTCAGTCTTGAATTCTTTCTTCCTAGTTTTCTTTGAACTTCTTAGAATGCGGTACCTATACACTTTTTGCATTCTGAACAAATGAAACTTTATATACCTACCTTATTCGAGAACTTATTAGAATACAAATGTGTGCTACGTTGGCTCATTTCGAAGTTATTTTTAAGCTTAACAGGCGATATATAAATATACTGGGTGATTCATGTATTTGTGATTATTTATTCATCAATAACAAAACAAACCATGAGTAGAACCTTTATGTCTTAAAAATCGTATAAAATATAAGGAATTTTGGAAATTTTATAGGACTGGTGAATATATAACACTAATAATTAGGCATACAAAATTACAGTGACTTCACAATCACGAAGAGAAAAACTGTAAGTTGTGGATGAATAGGTATAAACATGATACACTGTGAAATATTGAAGTTAAATAGTTTTGTTGATGTTTCCACTGCTGTTTATCAATAGTTTTATGTTCGATCATCATGAAGATATTGGAATTGAAAAACTGCAGGTGAACTCGACAAGCCTAGTCAGCCCTTAGTTTTCTTGTCAACCACGAAATATGTCGAACGGCACTTTATCAAAACTCGTTAGAACTGCAAAGCTTTGGAATTCATTGCCTAAGGAAGTGTTCTCAAGAACTTATAATCTTCAAAAGTGGAAAAAATACGATAATTACCGAATCTCTCTATTATCTGTAGGTACGCACGATATTCGTCGAACATTATAGGGATTCCCTTTCGTGCGTTCAAAGAGATAAAAAAATAGACAACGAGGATATCGAGAAGAAAATACGATATTTTGTGTTCGCTGTAATTATTGCAGTACAAAATAAATTGGAAGAAGTATTTCGAATATTGAAGACTAAAGAACTGATAAATCCTTTTGAAAACTCCACACCAGTATTTTTTAACTAATCAAATTTGTTTTTTTACCAATCACCATCATAGGAATTCTATTTTTTCCCTTGGGACAATTTTTTCATTTTTTAACACAATCATATATGAAATTTTCACACCACACAAGGTTGAATTATTTTCTGGAAATTTTTCAACAATGTCAATCTCTATTGTGGTATTACAAGTGAAAATATCATGTATTTATGTTTGGAATAACCCCATAACGACTATTTCTATGGCAGTAGCAGTCTAACAATCAACATCTTGTTATCAATATTATTACGTCCTATGCGTTTCATATATATGTATACATAATAATTGTGCAATTACAAAGAGAAACTAGATCAATGATACATTTTTATTTATTCAATGATTGCTGATGATCTGACAATTGCTCTAGTAACAACAAACAACGATGCTCATTGTTCTGTATTTTTCGACCGATTGATAATTTAGAAATGATTCAGTCGGTTACTGTTACATCTATTTTTGTGAGAAATGGCCTATTTATACCAATAACGAAAACTTATTTTCAGTTAGGAAATTGATTGAGGACGATCTCGAGGACGATAAAGAAATGATCGATGTATACTTTCTAATTTTCTATATCTCAATTAGGTATACAGGCCCTGGGCCAATATCCTGTATAGTCATTAGTGGTCATTACACTCAAGTATATAAACTTCGTGATTATATATACCTAATGAAAATACTACGAAATGCAAGTGAAGTGAGTTTAAGATGCAATGTGAAACGATAACAACCTATTTGAATTTGGCAAGACGATTGACAGGAAGAATGGCATGGGATGGTATAAAATTAATCTCAATCGTATGGTCATCAACTATCGGTAATAAAGTGAGCAATGAATGCATAACCAAATAGTTGATTTAGGCGAAGCCGAGGACCTCGCCGAGGACAAAGCTTATAATAAGAGTATTAGTCTCGGTATTAGTATTATTAAAGTAAACAGTAAACTCAGTTAGGAGTCTTGCTGATGTTTCCTCTTCAAATTTGCAAATCGTAGGATTTTGACGTTTTGTTCTGATTCATAAAGTTTCACTGACATATTTTCTCATAATTAATCCCATTGTAGATCTAAATGAAAAGCTAGTAGCCGACCTAGTACGCGAGGAGGATAGCTCTTGCCTACTAACTATCTAACTAGGTTGTCATCTAGAACGACAATGGTAATTCAAACTGACATCTCTAGTAATGAGATATCAACTATGAATATGTGAAAACTTCACAAACGATAAGATTTCCACAAAATTAAAGAAAAAAAAAATTGTGGAAATCTTATCGTTTGTGAAGTTTTTACATTTATCATGGATTTCCATCAAGTAACGGCCGAGTCAATTGAAAAAAAAAAAAAAACTATGAATATGTTGATGCTTTGAGGTGAAGATATTATCGAGGATACAAACGTTCTTGACAAACGAATTCAACCTCGGGTTGAACACATTCCATTCTTTAAATTTCATTTTTAGAACGGATCGACTGAAAAAAGTGAAACTTGGAGTAATGAAATTGATGAATGAATACTATATTTTGGAGTGAAATTGACAGATGAAAATTTCAAGATAGCGACTGGTTGCCATCTGGGAAAAAATTGAATAGAAAGGGGGGACTTGTGCTACATCCTTTTGAAGCTCCTGAGGAATACTCCACAACCCTAGATTATGACCTACTACAAAATGGCGGAACATTCAATAATTGCCTGAATACATCGACGATTACTTCATAATTTGGGAAAATAAGGAGATCAGTTCAGAAGATGCCTATCCGATATTTAACGCCGAACACTTTCGAACACAGTTACGTCGATATTTCTACAAATATTTATCATTCTCTGTCGAATATCTGATATTGAAGCAGGTGCAGTTTCTCACACATTTTGCTTCAAATCTCCTCATAAAAAAACGTCTAAAGGTGTCAAATTTGGGGAGCGTGCTGGCCATTCCGCTAGACCTTGACAGCCAATCCAACGACCAAAAAAATTACTATCCAAATGTCCATATTGATGTATTTGTATTCAAGGCGTATTCAGGCAACTATTGAATGTTCAGCCGGTTGTGAAGTGTTCGTCAGGAGCTTCAATTCCATTTATATTCTCCCCAGATGGCGCCCAGTCGCCATCTTGAAGTTTTCACCTGTCAATCTCACTTCAAAATATAGTATTCATGCATCAATTTATTTTTCCCAAGTTTCAAATTTTTCAGTTTACCCGTTCAAAGAATGAAAGGAGGGAGATGACATTAAGGAAAAGCACTGTACAATTATCATCAATTCTTCATGATTATAATACGCGATTTTTTTGCATCTGAATGATCACAGTAATCCCGTACTACCTTAAATAGAATATCTTAATTTGCTCATTTCGGTCTGCTTCAAGGCTTGTAACTTTCGGTCAAATAATGCCATAATTGGCACGGAGAAATAGCAATTAGGATGATTAAAATAAGTGACTTTCCATTTCATTGCTCTCTCATCTATATAAACCACTTTTATCGCATCGTAGGCATTCTTGATGGATCACTTTATAGCTCAAACAAATCGACTGTGGGACTTGAGCACGACTTGAGTGGCCCTCTCATTGAAGATTATTATCTAAGGAGAAAAGAGCCTCAACAAGAGCTATATCATGGTTTGAAGTCTTGAAGTGATCAGATTTTTTACATTGATAAAATCAATATTTATGGTACAATTTGTGAGATGTGTTATGATGCATATACAAGGTGATTCAGTAAGAATTTGGAATCTCTGACTATATAGATAGCAAACATCGAAATATGTAGATCAAAGCCAACATGCCTTGTATAAATGTTCCATATACAGGGTGTTCAAGAAACAATTTCATTTTGGATTTTTCCTTAACTAATTCAAAATTATTAAAATGTTGTGAGTGGAACAGATGAAAAAGAGTACATTTTTTATGTGAAAATGAACAGGCTTTCAGATTCTTCACTTATTTTCATATACCTATATTATACTTATTTGAAAACATAGTATTTGATTTCAGTAACTAGAAAAGAGGTACACAATTAGGTAAACACATTCATATTATATATACAGTGAATTAAAATATTTTTTCTCCGTCTACACCGATTCGTCACAAACACAACAGCAGGGCACATACAGAGAAGAAAGCACAGAAACTTGAATTGAAAGAAACATCAGAGATCATCGGATGACTTCAGAACTCAAACGTGGATCACCCTGAATTCTCAAATTCCACATATAAATGTGGAAAAAGGAAAATAAAAACCGACCTGCCTCAGGACATTTCTCAAAAATGGACAGTTTGGCTAGAAATAAATCTATATTCCTTTCATTTGCACCGTACTGTATAGATTAATGTTCATTCGCCTTATGATTGATTGATGATGGGAGTTTTTAGTACCTAGCGATTGGATTGTGCTCGACATACCAAGGAGAACTGGTCAGAATCCTACGACCAGTTGAATGACTTGAAAGAAATGGTTCAAGTCGTACCTTACCAACGACTTAACCATGCGAAGTGTATTATATGTACTATCTTTGTAATGATCAAGATCCCTTGGTCCTTAAAATTCACTGGTTCCGAGACTAGTTCATTGTGATATTAAGAAAGAAAGTGTGTCAAAGCCTCAAAACATCAAGAACGTGTGATAGCGAGAATGAATTGAAAACCTAGTATGTATCAATGGAACATACACGGAAAAAAGAATTTGTTGAATCAACAAATTATTTCTGCTTGAATTATTTTTGTTGGACTGAACAATTTTTTGTTGAATCGAACAGATACATGATTATTTCATGGAAGCAGCGTGTTCAAATCAAGAATGTAGTTCAATTGAATCAACAGTATAATATCAATACCATCAACAAAATATATGGTTATCTCAAAAACAAATTATGTTGACACAAAATGGTGTCGATGTTGATTTAACTATTTACATTTTGTAGATTTGATGAAATAATGATCATTTTAATAAGAATGAATCCGAGAATAAATCTTTGAAACAACATACAAGTTTTCTTATTCCGATGCAGCAATGAACTCGTTTCGAACGGATCATTTGCTTGAATAAAGCAACGAAGTATATAACATCAACGAGATATTTCGTTCATTCAACATCGAGTTTCTCTCGCCACTAGATGGCAATCTCTACGGCTCGTCTATGCCTGCCTCGAATTCATTATATACGTGAAACCTGATCCTTCGTGTTTGAAATATCAGGTGGATAAATCGAACTTGAGATGATTTAAAATTTATAATATTTTACAGTGACAATCATGGAGCATATTTCCTTGTTTGCATTATTATTAACTGTACTATTTGTATGCCTACTTTTTTCATTTCCATGATTATTATATTTTCTATTGGCTGATGATGGGCTTATATGAGCCCGAAACATGTTTCTTTAAGATTGATCTTTGATCATTCTAATGAATGTTGTGGAGATGACTTTGGGTTTTCATCTATGAAATCCTTTTGGATTATGAAGCTATTCTTCGCCATTCGGTGCATTCGCCAATATATCGAATATGGTCATAGATAATAATTATTATGGTTGGACGGTATTATATATTCTTTCCAATAAAATAATGCAGTTAATATAATTATCGCGATAATTATTATAGTCACCGGAAATAATGTGTATGGATGGATTTGCGGAATTTAAAGAAAATCGGATGGAGTATATGAAAGTGAGTGAAAAATTAATTGCAAGATTTGACACAAACAAACAGAAAGACAGACAGACAGAAACAGAGACGAACAAGAAAGTTAAGAGTTCGATAAAAGTGGGTTGATAGCAGAGATCTATGATAGCTGACAGTAGTACTCATTTATATCCCAGCAGTACCGGATTTATCCTCACTTACGCCGGAGGCCAACTTTAATGACGCCTCCGCCAAATAGTAGATACCGGGTGACCAGTTATATTCTGACCCATTTCAACTGCTCATATCCCCGAAACCATTCAAATTATCGTTGTACGGTTTTTTGGACTTCTCTATTTTGATATTCTTCAAGTTTTTTGACTGGTTCACCTTCTTACCTGAACTTCCGGTTCTACCGGAAACAAACAAGCCATTATTCAGGTATATGGCAACTTTGATAACCTTAACATTGCTTAATCTCATTAAACCATTCCACAAGCAGTAGTTGTGTCAAAGAGTTATAACTGTAATAGTTTTCTAGGAGAACATAACTTGTAATACATTGTTAGATGGGAAAAAGACCAGTCTTTCTGAGTGTGCAAAAATACACAGGGTGATTCAATGAAATAAAAAAGTTGCCCTATACCTGGATTATTGCTTGTTTGTTTCCGGTAGAACCGGAAGTTCAAGTGAGAAGATGAAGACGTCAAAAAAAAAACTTGAAGAACATTTAAATAGACTAGTCCAAACCGCAGAACGATAACTTGAATGGTTTCAGAGATATGAGCATTAGAAATGGGTCAGAATATAACTGGTCACCCAATACCAATTATTGTCAGGTCAGTTTCAAATAATGATTTCATATAATTATTACATAAAATCGTTACTGGTACCTCGACTGGTACTCAATGAAATGAATTATATTCATTTCACATAATAAAAAAATGTATTTTTCCTCACATTTTCTGGATTTCAGTGATTTAAACAATTCAGCTCAAATGACAAAGGAATGTGTTTTTCGAGGTGTTTTTTATCTTCTGCCGTTTCCATTACAATGCACCAAAGTCTTTTACAACCATATTGAGGTTGGATAACAAAAACACAGTAGCTTCATCAATTAATGGTATGAATTGTGTGAATTCATTGGATTCATTGAACGATATCACTTCAAGAACTCATCGTGTAAGCGAACAGAATTTTGTGGAAATTATCGTTCGTTTTTTTACATATTTGGTGAAGTCGATACAATTAATTAACATTGTATTAATATATTTGATATGAGTAGATCGAGGAGTAGATACAGCGATCTTTAATCACAATTCCACCATACAAGTTATTGAACCCTTGTGTGGGAATGCATGTATTTTATTATAATGAATTTCATCAAAGAAACTCACTGCATATTCTTCACATTAGATTTCACCAAAGGTTTCATTTTAAACTAACTGGAATGTATGTATGTATACAAACAATTGTCGTCATCAGAATTGTACATAGCAACAAGGTTCTACAATAATTGAAAATGTTTAATGCGTTGAACAATAATGGTATAGAGGTAACGAGAGACAATTCGAATCAGTATTCGTGTAAAGGAACAGATAGTTCGGTTCAGAAGGTATAGTTGTTTTGTGGAATAGACCGCCAGTGTTTCTTTTTCGCCTCGTTTTTCGCTCACTGTTTTCTTCTATTTCACGAAATCAATACATAGTTTTCCTCGCGGATTCTCTTTATCCAATCCGAACCACTTCAATATCTTCTCCCGATTCCAACATTCAAACTTTATCATAAAGGGAGATATATAGAAATGCCTTTTCCCCTCAGAGAATTCAACTGCGGAGCATTTTGATATATAAGACCTTAAAAGGGCGTTCGAAGAATACATTTGAAAGGAACTAGCAATGTTCACGGTCGGAAACGTAGTGAAAGATCGTATTTTTTCAAAATCAAGAGAAGTGTCTATAAATACTTTGTTCTCGTCAGTTATACCGGGTGTCAAAATGAAATTTCTCTTGCAGAAAATTCGAAAAGGTATGTTCGTGCATAACTCGATATAAACACAAGAAATTCGAGAAGAACTTAGTATTTGAACAGAATAACATTGTGTATTATTCACTCGGCCGTTTCCGAGGCTGTTTCACTCCATATATTTGTAGGTAGTCATTCCCGCTAGACCCCAAATGTGATACATTGATGAATCAGCTTTTCAGGGAGAATATAAAAATGCGATAAAATACAGGGTTTTCCGTTAAAAATAGCAAAGTTGATACTAATCTCTGGTATAACCGGCAGCGCTGCATTGCTGACAATATTTTAGATTGGTAGATCAAGAAAATTTACTTGAGTAATCAAATTTTCGGAATGATCCTTCGTCCCATTCTCCGTAAACGTCTAACGTACCATCGACTGTGACCCGCACCATGTTGAGCCACCCTGTATACATGAATGAACGCCAAACTCGAGGCCAAACTGAATGAAAATATTGATGGGGCTGCAACGACAGTAGAAAATTTTTAAGAAATGGATATATGAATAGGTTGTCAATAGGTTTCCCATCACCAAGTCCTTGATGTGAGGAAGAGATAAAGGATTTGGAAGACGTTCTAGATGAAGATGTACAGTCAGATGCAAATGAAATGTCGCACTTCTAGTCACTCCTGCAATAAAAGCGCTAACACCATCGAACCGCGACATGTTCTTTGCATTTCACTGTACCAAGAAATGAATTTTTCATTGAATCAAGTTTTTTTCTTGTCATGTGAAGCAATATGTGCAAGTTGAATGGCAAAGTTTAAGCCTTGGTTTCAGCCAAGCAATTAATATAATATTCATAATTTAAGTCTGAGCGAGGGTCTGATGCTCGGTCTGATGGTATTCGGCGAATCTCTGGTTGGATTATTTGGTTCAACTATGATTGATCACCAGGGCTGTTATCAACTACATTTCGTATTAGGAGGCCATCATCATGAAGCTAAGCTTTCCTGGGATTATACGTTTTTGCCTCTGGTAGTCAAACGGACCGAATAAGAGTTTTGGCGAGTCTCTGATGATGACCTATGAATTCCTGACCGCATCAAAGGAAACTACGCGAGAAACTACGTACTTATCACTGTTGCGGTAGCGTTTTGGAATGATTTTGGTCGAGATCATCAGAAAGAATGTTGAAAACAAAAAATTAATCAGTTATATAATTATGATAATAATAATTAATTGAGCTAAAGTGCTCAGTTATTAATTTTGCACTTATGACAATTACATTTCAGTTGCATAGTCATAATGATAATTGATATGGTTAGAAATAGCATCACATAAATGAATTGCGTCCTTTGTTATGTCACAAAATGGAATGGAATGCCTCGGGAATGCAGTGTTCCGTTCTCATTTAATCGCATTTAGCCGACATTTGAATTGACATAGGAAAGCGAAAGAGGGAGAATGGGGGTGGTTTTTCCTGCTTTCCAATTCTGAACGATCTGGTAAACATCAGAGCAAAATTAAACATCGAACATTTTTTATATCTATTAGTTTCCATTGTTTACAATCGGAATGACATCTTCTCCCTATGTGATGTCTATAGCAAATTTCGAACGAATAAATATAACGTTCGATAATTTTTCAAATCACAACTGCTTAAAATAGTTTTTGAGGGGATTTTCCGAGGGATTTTCAGAAAGATTTTTTTAATGAAAATCAAAAAACTATACCTACTTATTCGATTACTTATCATATTATAGTCAGAAATGTCGGATGAATAGGAACTCGAGTTGAGAACCTTCATGAAATAAGTAAAGGGTCCTATATACAGGGTAAGCTGTTATGATTAGCAATTGATGCTTGTGCGAAATAAAATTCGATCACCTCTAAATTTTTTTCGATACTCAATATTTTGTATTCCACAAGAGATACAAATTCTGTATCATTTTCATTTACAACACCATCTTGACCAATAGTATTTTAGATATGGAGAAACCAGGAACCTCGATATTCTAGAAAAAAATTATTACCTACCTAATCTATTATATTCTGAATAGACAATCATTTATTCTTTGAATATACAGGATGTTTCATTGATGTTGCACGAAATTTCGAGGTCAGATTCTTTGTGTCAAAATATGAAAGGAAGTTCACATGAAAAAACTGTCCTAAAGTCCTAAACTTTGTTTCGAGTATACAAGATGCTTAGGTTTCTAGAAAAACACATTTTTTCATCAATTTTGGAAAAAGCCTTAGATCGATTCTGCAAGTCCTTTAATTTGTTACACAAAAAATAGTACTTGAGTTGTGGAATTTTTCTAATATCACAACTGCCATTTTTTGAGCAAAAAACTGATGGACTTGCCCTATCAACGGTTAGGTCCAAAAATTGCCCCACCAAAAAGTTGTGAATTCTATTACTGTCGTTTCGATCCTTTCTGAAAAATCAATGAAAAACTGTTTTTTTTTAAGAAACTTGAGTATGCTGTATCACAGAAACCTCGACAGAAACTACTGATTGTTCGACATAATGTGTTCATATAAACTTTTTTCCTCATTTTCAATGAAAAAATATGACCTCAAATTTTTGTGCAACTTCGAACTCGACTTCGAAGAAACATTAATAGGATATCATTTTCAACTTGTTCACACAGTTCGTTACCGAAATATTGTTATTACCATTTTCTCGTGGAAGACAATTTCCAAAAGCCACAAATAGGCACACAACAAACGCAATCCTTTTCACTTCCATTTCAACCAGAAAAAATAACACCCACTATAAACAATATCCACAGCACACTGTAATCCTCTCGCCGAAACTCTCAACTCCACTCACAATCAGCACGCTTTCGGCAACTTTTTCAGTCGTATCACCTGAGCTAATTCGAATTTCGCGCTACACAGCTCCCGAATGGGATCTTGAGGCACTCTCTATTTGTGACTGAACTCCCTCGCGGCCACTGGACGTTACCGACTGACTGTAGCCCCCACTTTCCGACTGAAACGAACTCATACCGTTGAATATATTGACGAAAGGGAGGACAATCTGAAGCTAAATGGTGGGCACGAAAAAAAGAAGAATGATATACAGGATGTCCGTAATTCAACTGAAACATGGAGATCTCGGTTATCTCGAGATACGCGATGTTTAATAATAAGAATAAGAAAGGCTTTTATTGCTACAAACAAGAATGAATGTACGAAATAGTGACAAAAATGTATGTATTTCTACCAATGGGCATAGTTAGATTTTGTCTGATCACTAAAGAAATAGACAAGTGCTTTCTTCCACTCGATCTTAACTAGAAAATAACAAAAATCGAAGAAAAAAATGAAAAAAAGGAAAGAACAAAATACATGAAAGTTCATTGATCTAGCAAAATATTTTACGCTCTATATTACTACAGCCAAGATTGACACGTGATCAGAAAGTGATTTTGAACTTGTTACAACTACAATTCATGAGTTAGAAGCAGTTTTTTCATACGACTTTTAAAACCCAATATATTCATTTCCTTCAGAGCATCCGGAATCCAGTTGTACAGCTTTGAAATCGAGTAAGAAAAAGAGCAATCGATATTGACTAGTGGTGGATTTGAAACGGATATTGAGGTTATGGATGTCAGTGCGAAAGGTGATCTTCCGGAAATGATATGGAGGTTTTCGAGTTTTTTCCTTATGAAATAGAGCACAGGCATGCAAAATCCTTCTCACACAAATCACAATCACAAATTAGACGAACGCAAAAATTCTGAACGAGTTGTAGGCGTTGCGCATCTCTCTATGATATAGCAGGTCCATAAATGATGTCACCATGATTGAGATGTGAAAGAACTAAGGATTCACATAAGAAAATAGAGTACACTTAGTATTTAGTGAAATAACAAATGGGAAAAGCACCGCAGGCGATTTTTTTCATTATTCAAGGTCAAATGCCTTTGAATTGAAAATTACCTTTGAAGCAACTGCCTATTTGATCAAAATAATGAGTAAATATATTTTAAAAAAAACAAATTAGATGAGTACGTAGCTACACTTATTGAAAAAATATATTTTTCAATTTCAGTATCTAATAAAGAGGTACAAAAGCAGATAAACACATTCATATTTACAGTAAATTGAAATATTTTTTTTTCGTCTACACCGATTCGTCACAAACACAACAGCAGGGCACATAATATACAGCAGAAAGCACAGAAACTTGAATTGAAAGAAACATCAGAGAACATCGGATGACATCGATTCACGAGTCATGAATCAAAGTTCTTTCTTTCTTAAAAAAAGATAGAGTACGAGGACAGCAGTCTCTAAAAAGATTACTTGTACTATAAAAAGAGTATGTCTGGTCATTTGCAAAACTGTGGATGATGCAAGTGGTTACTAACCAAACAGATAATAGATATGAATTATGTTGGTGCCAGAATGGATCCTTATGGACTGCCGGAACTGTTGGCTATGGTATCAGATGATACTTCGTCCACCACGACATGGAGCGATCTGCCTGATAGAAAACTGGACAAAAGATGGCATAGCTGATGTATGGTAGGCCGTATGATAGTTTGTGATGGAGTTTGTGGATGATTCCTTGGTGTCAAACACGGTCGAATGATTTCGATATATCCAAGGCCACAGCTAGAGATTTCTCATGTTTTTCTAATGAGCCATATATGAGTTATCTAGGCCAGTGAATCTCCAGTTGATCGATGGCGAAAGCCATATTGTCTACCATTGATGATTTCTGAGCTTTCCAGATATTATATAAGCTTTCTCCATCACTGTGGAGATCACTGATAAAAGGGAATTAGTTGTTGAGCAGGTTTTTGGTGTAAATTGTCTTCGTAGGTTTTTGTTTACTCCTTTCGGGATTGGTTGGATTCTAGCTATTTTCCAGCAAGATGGCAGAATACACGACTTGTACAAGATTCGTAGAAAATGGGTGTCGATTGTGGGGCACTTGTTTTGAGAAAAATTGCAGCAATATGCTTTAGTCCAACAAAAAATTTCAAAATATCATATTTTTCTTAGTCTCCATATTAACGAGGTATTTCATTTTGAAAATCAAACGAAAAATGAAAAAATCAAAAAACAGTTGACTATTGCATAGCTATCGAAATCGTAGACTCTGCCGTCCTTCTAATGATAACTAATGATTAATGTAGTGTTCAGTGATGAGGTGTGGAAGTAATGGAAATAATACTTCTAATCTCCATGTTCTTTTTATTTCACTTTAGGCCACAGATTCAGCCATACAAATCTGTGTTTCATCCATACTCTTAGAGACGCTCTATATATGCCTACCTCAGTGAAAGCTGTCAAAATTTATCCTGACAAGTAACCAAGAGCAAATGCTCCCTCCTTCCGTCTATTTATTCGATGAACAGTCCTGGTGAAAAATGAGGACGGTGTCAAGCAACGCAATCCTGCTAGAGATGCCGTGATGCATAGGGACCTTAGCTGCAGTACATACAGGGTGCACCTCTTAAAATGAATCTCCTCTTAACTCATTTGTATTGAGAGATATGAAAAAAGAAGTCAAATAAAAAACTTGTATGAACCGACCCAAACTTCCTTTCGTGTATTTGTTTTATATACAGGGTCATTGGTTTTTCCGGAGAGGACATCAACTCTGATTTTTCAAATGGAATACGCAATATATTTTTTGACAAGTCGATAGAGCCCCCTTTTCTGATTTCAAATATATAAATAAGTTGTATATTTGGATGAAAAATTGTTGAATTATTAATGACCTCCTCGATGACCTAGTTAATGACCAAATCGTTCAATTACAATAAAAAAAAATAATGGACTGTTTGAATATGCAACTTATTCATATTTTTGAAATCAGAGAAGGAAGCGCAATCGAAATGTCAAAAAATATATAGGGTGTTTCATTTGGGAGTTGATGTCTTTTCTGGAAGAAACAATGACCCTGTATATAAAACAACTTCACAAAATAAAAGCTAAGGTCATTTCAAACAACTTTTTCATTTAAAATTTTTTCATATATCTTAAAACAAAAGAGTTAAGAGGGGTTTCAGTTTTAAGAGGCTCATCCTGTACGGGTGATTCACTATAAGCAGTGGCGCAACTACTATACCGCGAAACCCCGCGGTTGCGGGGGGCCAGATCCTCGGAGGGGGCCCTGGGCCCTGGGTCCACCAACCAGAGCAAGGATCAGATGAGTTGAGCCCAAAAGGAAAATGCGTTTAAAGAATTTTTCTATCAGAGAGTCTAAGAAAAATTCACTAGCTTGTCAGTGACAATTTTAGAATTTATTTAGAAGCCCAGAGATACACAGGGGATCTGAAAGCTAGCCTATGGAGTCTCATAGAGAAGACGGGGCTAGCCGAAGAACTCTAATCGATTTTGAGGGCAGACACAATAGATCTGAAAAGGTCGCGGTGTGGAGGCAGATAGCCCGAAGGCCCCATTCTAAATCTAATCTAATCAGTGACAATTTGTATTGAAAAAATTTTGGAGAAGAGAAATTAATGTATATGGAGAAAATATCAAATTTTTACTTAGCAAATGAGGAGACTTCTGCCACTACTGCATTCGAAACTGTAGGTACAGATAACTGACTTGAATGCGAGAACTCCTGGAGATGGAACTGAGTCAGATGATTCATTACTGGATGTATTAATTAAAGAATCATTTCCTTGTGATAAAGGCAATTTCAATCGCCGAGAATTGAGCAAAACGATAAAAATGTTTATTGTGCGTAATGGCTCTTCTCAACCAGATATAAATTTTCCAAAAGAGGAGTTTCTCTAATTTTTATTATTCACAGAAAATTCATGCGGGGCAAATTATTCCAAGAAAATGGTTGTGTTATTCACCCAAAGAAGATAAATAAATAAATAACTAATAGTTCGTGGAAAGAAGGGACTTCTGACGGGATAGGTTTGTCTCGAGGGGGCCCTAAATGATTTTGGCGGGGGACCCGAAGTATGAAGTTACGCCACTGACTATAAGCAAGTTTGATTCCAACGATGCAGCATGCAGGAAAGAAAAAGAACAAGGAAAACGATAAAGCAGTATTGAAGAAGGCACTGACGCAGGATTGTATGTAGCCTACGTAGATAAAACGTCTTCTTGGTTCTCGATATCACATGTCTTCATCCTAAAAATTATCAGAAATGCAAATATTGTTTGAAGATACAATTTCATGGAAAGATATGATGTACGGCGGTTGAGCTGTTTGTGTATTAAAGTTTTTTTTAATCATGATATCCCGAGTCGAGTTTCGTCAAGACATGACTGAGTCATCATGGTTGGTTGCCACATATCGGATTATTCTTTTACTGGAAATACAGTTGTATGTTGAAATCTAGGAAATGAATCACGTGGAATTTGTTAACATAAATTTAGCAAGGTGTATAATTTATTAATGCTGAATCTGCACTTTTTCCTGATATATTATGTTGTTTTATACATACCGTACTCTGCAGAAATATATAGGCACTGTAAATGTTTTTTTCCACCACCATCAATAAAACCTACCATTATTTACTCCTGTTCGAGGCGTAAAGTTTGTTTTTACTACTAAGGTAGTCTTCGCCATTTTATGAATCCCTAGTCAATAGCCAGTGCGATATCACAACAAACGTTCCATCGCTACGATGTTCGAAAGCAAACACATCTACGACATGACATCTCTGAGATGTCGCGTTCAGGTGACAGTGCGATATCACAAACGTTCCATCGCTGCGATGTTCATAAGCAAACACATTTGCGACATGACATCTGTGAGATGTCTCACGAATGTTCCACCGCTGCGATGTAGAGAAGCAAAAACATCTGCTACATGACATTTATAAGATGTCCTGATGAGGCAGCACTGCAATATCACGAATGTTGCATCGTTGCGATGTACACATTTGGAATTCGTATATTAAGATTCTTGTAGGGTGAAAAAGAATACATGAATATACGTTACTCAACAAAGTGAGGCTAAATTCGCAAACATTCATTACATCGGTATCAAACTATTCGTGGTTTGCTTACATCACCATGTTTGGGGAAACTTTTCTGCGTATCTCGCATCACATCGTCGTTTCATCGCAAAAACACATCACTTTTATATAACGAATAACATATCGCAATTACATTGCAAAAAATACTTCGCTGTTATATCGCAGATAACTTATCGCAGCGACGTCTATGAGACAGATAATGCGATGCGCAGGTCATAATTGTTACATAGCTGCGATATCTCTGTGAAGTAACTGTGTTTGCTGGGGAGTATATAATATAATTCATACAATCGAACCATTTGTTCGAGTGATAAAATGTTTGTTAGAATAAGTTAGGTGGGTTCCAAAGTTAGAGGTTTTATTTGGCCCTCCACTGTGACTCTTAAGGGACTATTATGACACACCAATTCATATTCCACCAAATAGATCCAGCTTCGTTATGAAGCCCATTAACCATCTGAGGCGATCCATCTTACAGTGGAGTGAAGGCAATGGGACATGACGAAATTCTTACAGTCTACTCCACCAAAACTATACTTTATTGTGATCAAATTACGGGACATGTTTCGAAGCTTCATAGCTACATCATCAGCTTTTACTCACATAGGAGCATAGGACCACTAAAGTAAGAGAAAAATTAAGAGGAATTTTAGACACTTCCACAACGACAGTTCAAAAAGACTCACCTGTTCTGGAGGAATAAATCATGTTCACATTGTTTTTTTTAATCTTGTAATATGTGAACATAATTTATTCCTCCAGAACAGGTAAGTCTTCTCGAACTGTCGTTGTTGAAGTGTTCGTCTGACATTTCTCATTATTTTTCTCTTTAGTGCTTCTATGTAACCAAAACCTGATGATGAAGCTTTGAAGCTTCGAAACATGTCCCGTAATTTGATTACAATAAAGTGTAGTTTTGGTAGAGTAGACTGTAAGAATTTCGTCCTGTCCTGAACCCGATTAGTTTAGTTGGTGAATGATCCTTTATATGTTCGATAACGATAATGAGAGTGAAACTGCAAAAACCTGATTCAGGCGTAGGCGGGGCAGGTTAGGTTCATCATCTTCAAGACAAAGACGACACTCCGAACTATCCGACATTCCAAGTCTTGGCATACCTATGATCATTCAGAAGACAGTCACCTGTAAGAAGAGAGAGCGTTGGTAGTCGCTGTTGCAGTCTAATATTCGTTTGATGACATTTTTTGAAGGATATATGAATTCCTTGGAATGCGACAATCCTAGATGTAGATTCTGCCAGAAGTTCGAGACTCTTCTTATAGTCCAAGTGATCAGTATGGTGGAGAAAACTTGATGGAATGCCAATGGCAGGCTCTGATGGTCGGATGAAACCACTTGTGGCATACCCTTCTTTACAAGGGAATCTACCGTTTCATTACTTTCCATACAGGAGTGCCCAGGAATCCATGCAGACCAGAGACTATTTGTTGAGTCCTATTGCGGAGAGTCTATTTTGGAAGTTCATTAATAATTTAGACGTGCTTTCAAAGCCACTTGATTTCCTTCAATCTCTCCACACATAAATCGATGCCGTAAATTTCCTGGAAAACTGTTACATAGGACCCAAGGTAAGTTGATATCTCTATCCTAGGTCTACGACCGTATACACCTGTAGCAGAGCCTGAGGGTGTTGTCACTGTGGCTATGAAAATCTTGATAGATAAGGTCATGGTAAATGCAGATGATAATTACCATAGCAGTGAAATATCGACTGACAGCTATTTGAAATGAAATTAGTTGACATTTGGATTTTTGAAAGTTTGGTTGCAATTATCGCAATAAACTACCGGAAGAAGCAGCAGCAGTAGAAATTTATGAAGAACATTTCCTGTGTCAGTATCTATAGAAAAGTGAAAGGTGATAAGGTCATAATGTATGTAATATATCTGCTGATATCTGCCTGGTAACACGTGACAAAATAATTCATATTCATCAAGATATAAAACATCAATCAACTTTAGCAACCATTGGTTAACGTAATGAAAAAAAGTTGATTGACTCCAAACATATCTATCAATAAAAATAGGGTTACCAATGAACCATGAGAATTTCTAGGTTATCTATAATGTTTATTGATTACTCTGAAATAACAATCTACTGTTCCTTTTCTTTCGGAATGAATGAAGTAGCGTATAATGGATCCACGAAAATCAATTATTGAAACCTGTTTGAGTATTAGAAATTATTACTGCTTTCGTTTGATATTACTATCAACTGACTGAGAAGTAGGCCATATAGTAGAATGAAGTAATTATATGTACTCATTTAATGTATAAGGAATGAGTATTCAATCTATATAAATATACAGTATTTTTGGGCTTATTTCATTATAATATGTAACATTAGCCCATAACAAAAAATTTACATTATATTCAATATGCATGACCCTGATGTCGTTTTTATTATTTATGATATTCACCAGTTCATCACTATCATTAGTTAGCGGCTGCCCAACAATAGTATAATTCATCCAACAATCAGTGGCAATAATTGTACTGTATATACTATGAAAATCCTCATTTGATGATACTTAGAATACCATCATAATTCGTGATATTCATGATTCTTCCTAATCCTAACAATACAAAAAACAATCTTAGAATTAAGGTATCCGTGTCTTGCCTTGAATCCTTAGATTAACATCTCATAAGACTGACTATGAATAGTTATTTGTTATTTCCATAATGAGCGACAGAAATTTAAGACATCAAATAATAAATGTCAGGGTGATTCACCTCACAGATTCATTAGAGGTTTATACAGGGTTACTGGTAATTCGTTACATTCCTTTGGAGATGTGATTGGGGAGGAGCGAATTTATCCCTAATATACAATATCCAAGATATAGTTTTCTAAATATTTAATTTTTTTTGTTGCTCTTCAAAAGGTATGAACACACACACGATAAGAATTTGAAAACGAAATCTTCTGAAGTAGAGAATTTGCATTCTTCTTCATATAAATATATGCATATAATATCATTGTAAATAGTTATTGAAATCGATAATTAAGCTGAATTCTCCACGTAGACAAATCATTCGATTCATTCATATCGAAATCTTACACTGCTAGAGTTTGCTCTTTAAAAATATCCTGATGGACTTGGAACTCTACAGTACATCAATGAATTGGTTTCAATATTTCCTGTGATTTCTTCACACTACTGACCATGTTAACAAAAGGAATTATTGCTCATTATCTGAGGAGACAAATATTGTCTCAGATTACGGTAATCACTGTATGAGTGCTAGTAATCGAATACAAAATACAATGAGAGAAGCCAAACAGTTTTACGGTTTGAACTTCTCGTTTACATAATGATATTCTAATTTATGTTTAGTTAGGATAGGTTTATTTTTATCATGGATATGTTTGAAGATGGAAGATGATAATATCGAGTGAATGATCAATAATATTATACCCTATTTGATGGAGAATCTTCCACTTCCTGTTATTAATAGTTCTCAATACACTGAATGGACCACTCATAATTTGACTCTATTTCGAAGACCTGTATTTTTTTTTTAATGGAGCTATCTTCATGCGGTTTTCGATATCAGATGTGATGTTTCATCGGCTTCGAAGAGAGCTAGACCACTCTAGAAAAATCTGCAGAACGAAACTTACACAGGGTGTGAAGTGAAACCATTACACTATGGTCTAAATTTCCAATGCTGCCAGAACTCGAGGAATTTTTTTCTGATCAAAAGTCAGTCATATTATGATACACTGGGACCTCATCTCGGGAAGTTTTCGTGATTTCTCCCTAATTGGCCATTGGAACAAAAATTAGATTTTTTTTCGAAAGTCTTGCATTTCTCGAATTTTTTTTTTCTAGAACTCTACTTGAGCTGAATATTGGGAAGAACTGTTCTCATGTTTTGTGGAAGACAATGAAAGACGGAAAAAGCACCATTGTAGAATATACAGGATGATAAGAAAATAGGACAAAATCTAATTTCAGTTGAAAAAATAAAAAACGGTCACTGAAACCATGGCCCATTCGATTCAGTATATTCAGAAATTGCCTTCTCGATATCCAATATTTATATTAGACTATTAACTCGAGCTGTTTTAGAGAATTTACCTGTAATTGAAATTCTCAATTCAAACTTGTTTCCTGATATCGATGATTCTTATCAACTGATTTCCAATATTTATTGCCCAAGTATGTAACACAGAGTATTGTTGTTCGATATACTGAGTGTTTCATAACTTATCTGGCAAATTTCAACCACAACTACGATATTACATAAGAAGTCTATCACATAAAAATTTTATAGAAGTTAAACGAGATGGAAAATAAATTGTATAACACTTTATATCCACTAAAACTATTCGAAATGGTCTGTATTGGCGAAATATGACATTAGTGAATTCTTCAGCACTATGAAGATCCAACTAGAAAGTCCTATATCCTAAATTTCAGTACTTGGTATGGCCTCCCTGATTCAACAAAACCTCACGAAATGGATTTGGCATAGATGCTATGAAGTTTTTGATGGAGTCTATTGATATTGCCTCCCATTCTTCTGATACAGCTTGGATAACGTTGTTATTATTTTGGGGTGCCTCTCGCCTTCTCGAGAGGTTAAGTTTCATTCGGCTCAACACATGTTCAATCCAATTCAGATCTGGAGATAATGCTGGTCACCACATTCTTCTAACATTATTGTTTTCTACAGTTTGTAATTTGTCAGATAAGTTGTGACACACGCAGTATATTGAACAAAAATACTCTGTGTCTCATATACTTGGGCATTGGAAATCAGGTGATAAGAATCATCGATATCAGGACACAAGTTTGAATTGAAAATGTTCATTCTGTTTCTCGTAGAGGCGAATTTTCGAAAATATCTCGACTCAATAGTCTATTATAAATAATGGATATCGAGAAAGCCATTTCTGATTGTAATAAATCGATTGGGTCATGGTTTTAGTCACCGTATTTGATTTTTTTTTACTGAAATGAGATTTTGACCTCTATTTTCTTATCATCCTATATATTCCACAAAAGTGCTTTTTTAGTTTCTCATTGTCCACCACAAAACATGAGAACAGTTTTTTCCAATAGCCAGCTCAAGTGGAGTTCGAGAGAAAAAATTCAAGAAACGCAAGACTTTCGAAAAAAAAAATCGAATTTTTGTTCCAATGGCCAATCGAGGAAAAATCACGAAAAAGTCCCGAGATGAGGTCCCAGTGTATCATAATATGACTGACTTTTGATTAGAAAAAAATTCCTCGAGTTCTGGCAGCATTGGAAAAATTCCATAGTGTAATGGTTCAACTTTACACCCTGTGTAAGTTTTGTTCTGCAGACTTTTTCAGAGTGTTCTAGCTCTCTTTGAAGCCGATGAAACATCACATCTGATCGAAAACCGCTTGAAGATCGGTCACTTTTTTCAAAGAATACAGGTCTTCGAAATAGAGTCAAATTATGAGTGGTCCATTTAGTGTGTTGAGAACTGTATAAATGAATTTTCCACCACCATGTAACTTGTTTGCCTTCACTGGCCTCACTGTATTTTTCTGAGTCAGAGCAATGATGACAATAGATTCGTCATCGCTAACAATAGCAAGATTCCAAATAAATAGTTCAGATAGTCAAGAAATGATTGAAACATCTCGAACTTCGTAACATTATCAAGTTAGCTATGTTATAGCACATCAGTTGAGGTTTTTATGATTCAATTATAATTCCCTATCTCTTGTTTGAATATCCCTGGAATGGACAATTAAAAAGGGGACACCTACATTATGATCGATCATTTCAAATCAATCCACATTCTGAATTGATATCTACTATCTAATTTGATAGGCAGACACATTTTTGGTATTCATTTAGATATCCAAAATGGAACCAATCCTGAACGTATTTTCCCCACCAAGAAATTACCCCAAATAATTTCATCACTCATTCCCAACGTCTGTTGTCATGTATTGTGTCTAAGCTCATTTACACCCTCTTTTAATTTTTATCCATCACCTACCTGCACGTGAGGAATATAATGTGTATTGATAGAATACACCTATATGGGGTGATTCCCGAAACATATACAGTATTTTACAATTGAAAAATCAGAGCATTATTGCTGATACAGGGTATTTCATAAAATGTGGGACATACTTCATGAGGTAATAGTGCCTCTCAAAAAATGAAAAAAGATACCATAAACTTGGGTCGTAGAAGGAAATTCACTGATTTGCTAGATTCAATTTCCAAAGTGAACTTCATGGTAGGTTCGGCATTGTTCACATAATCCAGAAAATTATTCAGTTCCATAAGATTATGTGGCCAAATTATGAAAATATCATCTACGTATCGCCACCATGTTCCACGTTGTTTTTGGTAATTTTTTATGATGTTGTCTTCGGAATTCTCCATGAATATATTGCTTATAATTGGAGATAATGGCGATCCCATGGCCATTCCAAAGTTTTGTTGATAAAACTCATCATCCAATTGAATATATAATATGTTGTTTTTAGACACAATTCCAATGAAAACTGAAAAGCTTCAAGACAGATACGACTTTGCTATTAAAATAATCATTCCTTATGCTGAAAACGGGAGCAGAATCGGTCCCGAAACGTCCAAAGATAAGTGAAAATTTGATATTTTTTCTATATACCTTTATTTCTCTTCTACAAACTTTTTTCAGTACAAATTGTCACTGACAAGCTAGTGAATTTTTTTTAGGCTCTCTGATAGAAAAATTCTTTAAACGCAGTGACATTTTGGGGCAAATCATCTGATTTGTCCTTACTACAGGTATATTGAAATAATATACATATTTTTATTTTATAGAAACGAGGAGAGAAAATCCCAAAAAATTTGGAATAATGATTCCTCGATTAACCTACAGACAGTATTTAAATGAATTTGATTCCGTGAATCATCCAGTATAGCCTCACCCTACATTTCCGTCCTTGTTTATGCCCTTCGCCTACACCCCCAACTATAATACTCCACGTGTATACTCAATGCCAAGCTAAGGAGTGCCTGGTTGTTGATGGGCAAATAAAAACACTCGGTATCGATCCGGGTATGGACTTTATTTTTAAAAGTTGGGCGTTTACACACTTGTAATCCATTTGAAGCTGTTAAGACATGCTGGTACACTGATTAAATCGATAATTACTGATCCAGAGTCTAGAGCTATTTTCGAAGTTAACGAAACCATTGGCGTCTTTGACTTTTTTTGTGGTCTGGTGGCTATAAGGTCCGTGTTGGTGCATACCTAATTTTTGACTTATTCAAATATTTCTTTGCTACTCAAGAGGACAACAGTCACCTACATTATTTTTGGAAACTGTATTGATCACCAAGATAATGCCACCAGTTATTAGCGAAGCACTCTCATCATATCATACTTATATGAACGCTACGGAATCAAACAATAGAAAGTTGTGCAAAAAACTGGGTGACGATTACTAAGGTGGGGGGTCGTGTCTGAAGAATTTTATATTTGTTCGTTGGTAGTTGGTACAATTCAGATTGTCTATGTGAAAAACTACTGTATATACAGGGTGTCAATTTGAAAACTTCCCACCCTCAATATCTCCCTCCAAGTCGATAATATGGAAAAACGAAAAGACAGGTCGATTTTATTTTCGAGGGGGACATGGTTCTAAAATATTTTCAGCCCCGCGGCGTTGCCGCTTCTAACGAAAAGAAGCAACAACTTTGTTATTTCAAATGGAACTCCCTGTATTTTATTGCATTTTTAGATTCTCACTGAAAAGCTGATTTCATCAATGTATCACACTTGGGGTCTAGCAGGAATGATTACAGAGATATAGGGTGTTCAAAATCGAGATTTTACAACTTTAGGATTTTTTTGAGTCGAAACTATTCATTATTGGTCAAAACGGCTTTTATGTCCCTATCTCAACTTTTTATTTACTATCTACTGACATTTATTTGAAACAAATACAGGGTGATCAAAAGTCTGAATCTTGAACCACCCTGTATTTGTTTCAAATAAATGTCAGTAGATAGTAAATCAAAAGTTGAGATAGGGACATGAAAGCCGTTTTGACCAATAATGAATAGTTTCGACTCAAAAAAATCCTAAAGTTGTAAAATCTCGATTTCGAACACCCTATATCTCTGTAATCATTCCTGCTAGACCCCAAGTGTGATACCATAAATCAGCTTTTCAGTGAGAATCTAAAAATGCAATAAAATACAGGGTGTTCCATTTGAAATAACAAAGTTGTTGCTTCTTTTCGTTAGAAGCGGCAACGCCGCGGGGCTGAAAATATTTTAGAACCATGTCCCCCTCGAAAATAAAATCGACCTGTCTTTTCGTTTTTCCATATTATCGACTTGGAGGGAGATATTGAGGGTGGGAAGTTTTCAAATTGACACCCTGTATGTGCATGTTTGATGACGTTTCACTCAGTAAGATAGTTGTTTTTCTTTCGTTATCTACCACCTTACATAGGCCACGTTCATACCGTGCCTTGGTTAGCTGACTAATGACTATATTTCAACTAAATACCTACTCTTGGGCAGTGTGGTATGAACTGAACACTTGGTCAAGTTACTGTAGCTTAGTTTGGTGCCGATACTGTGTAAACACTTTGGTCTATTTTGGTATAGCCTTGACTTGAGTTGAGTGCGAGTATCAGTTGTTTCATGATTCTTTGAAACAATATTTCATTTAATTTCAGCTTATTTTGAATCTTGCTAAAAGGTATTCATTATTCACGTATTCAAGTGGAGTTCCACTACCTAACCCCAAAATAATAATCAAATCAAAACAAAGTTGATACGGTTAGTCAACTATAGATACAATCATGGTATAAACATGCCTTAACTTTGGTATTTGGTCTGAATATGGTCAGATCACCTGAGTGAGCATACCAAATATCCATAAGGTATAAACGTGGCCATATAGACTGATCCAGTTAGTGAATGACACTTCTGACTTCTTCTTGGGATGGCATCTACTGATGGTGCATATTTTATATTGTTACGTTATTCTGGTGCAGAAGCGAACACGACACTTTCGAACTGATTTATTTGAACTGAAGAAACACTAATTTATATCGAACTTATAACTACTATTTATGTAAACGATTTATATCACGCGGTATATGACTGTCTCTCTGACACTCGTTGCTTGACTGACTCACGGCAGTTGTTCGGCCGTTTATATATGGCCTTGGCAGGCTTTGGTTCGAGAACGTTCTCGAATGATCTTCCGTCTCCTTCTTTTTGTCTTAGATCAAAACCTCTCTCTCTAATTGTTCCATCGATTGTTTCCAGAACATTCCAGAATCTTCTGTCACGTTATTTGTCACTGCGGCATATATTGAGTGTTCGGAAATATGCTGGTGTATGTAGGAATCATTGGGAGGTTGGAGAACAATCTAGGATGCGTGTAACAGTATGATCGTTGTACTCCTGTCTTACTGATGATGTTTCTAGAGCCCCTCTAAGGGAAATATCATTACAATATACATATTTCATGATTCTATCAAACCATAACGACAATAATAACAATAATAATGATAATAAATTCCTTCATTGAAGTAGTAGTACTTGAATTCATATAGTTTGGAATCCAAATGGTGAAGTTCAGATCAAAACTGCGTATTGCACTATAGCTTTGCTCTGACACTTATGATAATGAATGCAGCAAAAGAACGAGAACGCAATATATCTACTTTATGCCCTTGATACATTAATAACAATACCAGCCTCTTGAATGCTTTTCCATTCCCTTTATGATTCTTTGTAAACGTGGCCTGTAATCCTAATGCATCCAGCTGTACTTTCCTCATCCATCTTGATCATTTCCTTGGACCTTTCAGTGCACCGAGCGTTTAGTTAAATTAACACATTTGGAGTAAGTAAAACATCCTGATGCTTCTCCATTCAATATAAATGCATTTTATTCTTTCTTCAGTTCTGAACAGAATCAATGAGAGAGAAAATGTGCTACTTTTTCATATGTGTGAATTGGAATATCATATTATAATCCTCTATAGTTATCATATTGAAGGCCTCAGTTGGGGACTCCACTGGACTCAGTGGAGGGTGATATATAATCCCTGCTTGCGAAGTGCCATCGCTTTTGTTTTCCATAGAAGTCCGTTCGCACTTTTTCTCTGAAATCTTTGGGAGGAAATGATTCAATGTATATTCAGTGTTTGAATCGAATGTCCAGAGTTGTTTAGACTGTTAAAAATAATCGCTTCCACATCACATAACCAATGAATACACAAACTGGAAGCAAGAAATAGATAAGGGTAACTATATAATTGCAGTTTTTCTTGATTTCAAAAGAGCCTTTGAAACCATTGACAGAATAATCTTAATAACAAAACTAAAATATTATGGCATTGAAGGTAATGTGTTGAAATGGTTTGAACAATATCTAAGCAAAAGGTCTCAGAAATGTAAAATAGAAAAAGCGTTTTCTAGTGAACTGGCTATTGATTTGGGGGTGCCCCAGGGCAGTGTATTGGGGCCTCTCCTATTCATTATTTACCTGAATGATATCAATTTTGTAAGGGGCTATGATTTTCTTAACCTTTTTGCGGACGATACTTTAGTAGCATGTTATGGTAGTAACTTAGGTGAAACGGTAACGAGACTAAATCATGTTTTAAAATCATTCGAATCATTTTTGAAAAGTAATAAGATGAAATTAAATTCAAAGAAAACAAAGGCAATGATACTGAGTACAAAATATAAATTAAAAAAAGTAAACTACCAACATTTACATATTGAAATAGAAGGTGAAAATCTGGAATGGGTTAAGGAATTCAAATATCTAGGTTTTATGATAGATGATAGACTAAGTTTCAAAAGTCACAGCGATTACATCTGTAAAAAAATATCAAAGAAGCTATTCTTTCTATCTAGAGTATCCCAAAACATGTCTCTCTTTTCCAAAATAACCATTTATAGGACGATAATTCAACCCCACTTTGACTATTGTGCTAGCTTACTGTACCTGTTGGACAAAAATTGTTTAATGACGTTACAAAAACTTCAAAATAGGGGTATGAGAATCATTCTGCAATGCAATAAATATGTTCCAATTGATCTGATGTTAAGTACTTTGAACTGGCATAACGTGAACAAACGTCTGTTTTTCATGACAATGGTGTTCATTTATAAAATAACAAAAAAGTTAGTCCCAAGTTATCTTAGTTCATTGATTACGTATAATAATGAGATCCACACTTATCCTACAAGAAACGTTAACAATTTCCATATAGCTCGAACTCGAAATGTAAGCTCAATGAAAACATTATTCTTCAAGGGCTTAAATGATTTTAATAACCTCTCGAATGAAGTAAAAAATTCACCGTCTCTAAACACATTCAAAATTCGTCTAAATGAAATCATTTCACCACTGTACATGTAAAAAGATGAATTATTATGGAAGGCATGTGTGTAAGTGTGTGTGGGTTGTGTTGCTCATGTATACTGAGTGTAAATGAGTATGAGATGTGTGTATATATATTTCAATCTCTAAGGATTGTGACACTATATCTGTATTTTTTATTTTTTTATTTTTTATTTTTGTTAAATATATTAGCATTCTTTGTTTAGCATTAAGTATTTATATTACTAATTACAAATATCAGAAATAATGTATGTAAATTAGGATGTTCCTATTTCAAATAAAGATTATTATTATTATTAAACGCTTATTATACCTTCATATTCTCAACGTCACTATCATCTGTTGAGAGCCTTTACCGTAAAACGTTCCAAATACCAAATACGTTGAAAAAACACCCCATAATCAACTTCAACTACATCATAGACTACATTATTGTTCGAGAAATCTATATACCGGGTGTTACAGGATCATGGTACACCAAAGCATTTTGATGAACTTAATTGGGTGATAAATCAGGAAATTTCACATTATTGACAGGTTTTTTTTTTAGTATCTTACCTGCCGATATGAGTACATCAGACTTGATCAGAATAGTAATGGCACACTCAGATGGATGATCAATGAAATTAAAATCAATATTGGAGTATCATTGGAGTCAGAGAATGTAATAGAATTCGAAGAGGCAATGATATACATGGTGTGTTCCATTTAAAAATCAGAAGTTTCGGGAGGGTATCTTTCAAATATTTTTGGCCCAAGATGCGTTCTCTGCATAATATATCTTTCTGGTTTTATGATCAAATAATTTTTGACACTTTTATATCTAACATCATGATGGTGTTCGATAGGTAATAATTCTAATTTTCGTGAATGTTGATAAATTGAAGTATTAAGAAAATATACTTGGCGTATATCTAAAACGTTCGACAGTTTAAAAAGTTGTTCTGTTATATATTTCTCTGGTTTCTGGCTTATGGTCCTCAATACATATTTTTGGATTATTTCAAGTCCTACTATATGACTTTTCTGTGCTGCACCCCATGTTATGATTCCATATGTCAAATGACTCCCTATCAGCGAGAAGTATATTATTCGCAACTGCTGTGTATATTGATTGGTGAGATCGTCCATTTAAAATGATGCCATAATGACGTATGTACCTAACAACTCATTGCATACATGGGGGGAAAAAACATATTTTTGCATTTTCGCAAAAATTGTATCATTTCAATGACATCAATTAATTAATAGCTCGTGACATAGCTGCATGATTCTGTTTCTGAGATTCCTCATATAAAAGCAGTTGGTTTTGCCAACATCCAAAAATACTTTGATGACAGACGTTATGACAACATACCAAATGTTTTATTTATCAACATAAACCACATTCATTCATCATTTCATATTTAGAACAACGAAAACCACGATGATATCAGTTGTGTTGAATTATTTATATGTGTATAGACCTAGTTGATTCACTCTACTTTTGAACTTGTGATAAGACGAATAATTGTGTACCTACCCAGACGATAAGATATAAAGCATTATCCAAGAGTGTCAGTTCACTATACCTATTTGACATCGAAAAGAAGCACTTTTTATATAATCTTCTTCATCATATCTTCAATGCGTATACGTAAAATGTAGAGCCTAAATATACTTTGTATGAGTCTTGTTGGACGTACATAAACAAGATGAAGATAATCATCATCACTTTTCATTTTGACGTGAACAAATTGGTTTTCTGAACCAATATCAAATACCCATTAGGTATCATTTGCATGAAAACATCTTCATTTTTACATTGAAAACGCTTGCAGCAGCAGATTCTTTTCCAAAATGTTCAAAGCTGAGTGAAAATTTGATATTTCTCCTATATATCTGTATTCTTCTCCTCCAAAGATCTTTTAAAGCAAGGTGTCATTGACTGTCCAATGGTTCTATAATAGTTCTAACTGGAGTAAATTGGCTAGAAGGGAGATTAATATTTTTTCTAAAGATTCCTGACAAATGTCAACGTTTTAATGTATTTACTTACATTCTGGAAGCAATATCGATGAAATATTGTATGTTTCAAATGCAACCCTGTGGTCTGCGACCCCTCTTTGGAAAGCTGTTGGAAAGAGGAAGTCAGATAACTGACCAAATCTTAGTTTTTTGAACGTTTGAGGGTTGCATACAATCTGAATTTAATTTCAAAATTTGATTCACTTACAATTCAGAGCAATTTTTTGCCACTACTGCTATCTGCTATTGTATGCCAGTGTTTTATAGAGCCGCAAAAAGAATTTTTCCGTCGACCTCGTATTAACGACTAAGTTTCTGACACGATTTTAATCCCTGTTTTCTTACACAAGGAATTTATTTTCTATGTTGATCATTTCGACAACTGTCAAATGTCACTAATGTCAGTAACAAGGCTACTGGGTGATTCTTAGCAGTTTCCAGATGAATGATGAATTCGCGAACCAAGTTTTCTTCATTGCAGGAGAAATGAGAAATATAGTCGACGGAAAAATTTTGTAACCAACTTGTACATTAAAAGGCGCATAATGATCTCGAACATTAACGCGATCGCTTCGCTCGCACGTTAAAATATCTCGATCATTAATCGCCCTCATTAATACACTAATTGGTTAAATAAATATTAGTTTTTATGCCGTATTTACAGTTCGAAACAAAGTGTTATATTGCAAACTGTTGAAGATGCCTTGTATAACCGTCGCAGAAATCGAAATTTTGATGAACATATGTTGAAAATTGAATTTCAATGAGGGTTCCCAAGCTATAAAGTTGAATTTTAGCTACCTCTGAAGGGTTATATTCTTCATATTGCTCGCAAAATGTAGGTAAATATATTAAATGGTTGACGTGCCTCACTAATTTTCAGAAAAATCGCTCACCATCCTGCCAACGAGTTCATTCCAGTTAAAGTCTCCACCCTGTATATTGAAATAATAATAACGTTCTCATTTGTATACGAACGAGAAGAGAATCTCAAAAAAACATTGGAAATGAATCGGAAAAGTGTATGCTTCTAATGATGGATAATAATCGTGAAGAAGTTTGAAGCTGAATTAAAATCGATGAATCGTCATTAGGTTAAACATCTGTTGAACATACATACAGTTTCTTCGTTATAAAAACTAATTATAGCGAGTGTTTTTTCTTTAACTAACTACTAGGTTGCTATAGAATCGCCGTGGAACGATATAGACCTTATTATCAAAGAACCCTCGGGCTGTCAGTAAACAAACATTATAGATGCATCTAGATTTTCCGATCAATAGACGGCCTTAGGTTGTTCCGACTTCGTGAACAGAATTGCCATGAGAATTTCTATTTCTTTAATGATTCTCAGTGGAAAAATATTCATCGGCTGTATATTGGTCGCAAGTGACTTATTTTCATGGGCAAAGTTGTTCATTTCGTTCGTTTAAAAGTTTATTGTACAAGCTTTCCCTTATCTCAAAACTTTCATGGTTTATTTCATATCAAGTTCCTTATTACTTTTCAGTTTTGTGCGTATACCTGAAATGGAATTAATTTCAATAGTGCTTAATTCCTCAGAATAAAATTGGTTTTCAGTTTTTTTAACCACTACAGTCGAATTTCAAATAAATTACAACTCAACATTACCTTGAAACGTAGTAAATGAACAAAGCGGACCATCTGAAATTGATAAGGTGCTCTACCTACACACATAAAAAAGAATTTCGTTTTGAGAAAATATATTTTTCAGGAAGAATTACTCTGAATGATAAGATATATTGTGATTCTGAATAAATAATCTTGAAAATAGCATTTTCCTCTTCTAAACAAAATATTTTAATTTTTTCGACTTAATTGCTCCATTCATGAATACATACTTCATTTAAGAATTTCAAAATTCTCTTGTGAAGAAAAATATTGATTCTTGTATAAATATCACTAATATCGTGATTCAATATTTTATCATCTATTGATTTCTTCATTCCAATTTTCCATTATTTTTCTGAAGAAATATTGATTCTTGTACTAAACATCAACATAATCTTGATTCAATATGAGTTATTCAATATTTTCTTGGGAAAATCACATGAGATCAATTGCTAAAAGTGCATCCCGAAAACTTGGTTTTGTTTCGGGCCAGGAGCTATTTCACTCCCAGTCAGCTGCTTATGTTCTATAAGGCACAGATCCGATCTGTCCTGGAATACTGTCCCCATATTTGGAGTGCAGCACCCAAACATACCCTGAATCTGTTGAACTCGGTCAAAAAAAGGGCCATTGTTCGTCTCGTGGGTGATGCTTCGCTCACCGTACACCACCGTAGAAAAGTTGGCGATCTGGCTCTATTTTATAGATATTTTCAAGGACGATGTTCTTCTGAAATATCAACAATTGTTCCTCCCTTGGCAGTTCCCGCGAGATTAACCCGTCGAGTTGAAGCTTCGCACCCCTTCTTGGTCACTTTGGAGACCTGCAAAACATCTCTTTCCAAAGAGTCGTTCATCCAACGAACAGCGAGGCTCTGGAACACATTGCCAAGGGAGGTGTTCAGCGAGGCATATAACCTCCAGAAATTTAAGAAGAACACCAATTCCTACCTCATTTCCCTTGGTTCTCACGATGTTCTCTGAACATAATAGGATAGCCCTTTTCGTGGAAACCAGAAGAAAATAAAATCTTCCTCTTCTACCTCCACGAATCGACGAGTTTTTTATCTACTACGTTAGATGAAATCATATTCACAAAGGTCGGTGAACAAGCCATTTTAAAAGAAATTCATGTATCTTATGAACTGGACGCACATCTACTACCAATATAACTTATTCGTGTCTCGTTGGTTGGATGCAGCTGCATATAGTATTATGTATCATATTCTCGATTCCCATTCCCTTCGAATTATTTTGGAGGTTAGCAGG
The DNA here is from genome assembly GCA_918026855.4 of Phaedon cochleariae. NCBI lineage: Eukaryota > Metazoa > Arthropoda > Insecta > Coleoptera > Chrysomelidae > Phaedon > Phaedon cochleariae. The sequence continues at coordinate 31,018,826 of OU896719.1, forward strand.
TAGGTTAATATTATATTCGGAATGATGGAATCTTGTTGAAGAAAGGAATTATGAGTTCGTAGCAAAAGTATAGCATGTAACGCGTTTATAAACTCCTCAAGATACTCGTTTATTAAACACTCGCTAAAATGACGTTTATAACACTTGTTGCATTATATACTATTCTTTGTTGATGATTGCGGCAAATTTCAGATGTAACCAATTCGTAGGTATAATAATAAGGCGATTAATAATGTCGAGCATGCTCGCTTGCCTCGCACGTTGAAATATCTCAATCATCAATCGAGTTCATCAATGCACTAGTTGGTTGAATAATTATCTTTACAGCTGCATCAAGTGATAATAATCAATAGATGCTCAAAATAGGCACTTCATAGTTATCCTCAGGAAACAAATCCTGAGATCAGGCAAATTGCAGTTATCCGAGAACAATATTCGTAGTTGAATTCTAGGAGATCGTCTCCTATTTCCTGTGACCTAAAAACGGGAAATGCCGTGGAAAATTCAGTCATCACGTTCACCACACTGACTATAAGATCTGGTGAAGTCCCAGCAAATGAGGTCACCATGCTCGTGTATCCAGTCACAGATATGAAATTCCTAAGAAAAGTGCTGAATTAAATATTTCTTTGTATTTCCTTGAGGCTTTACTACGTGCTTATATTCGCTTCTATATTGTTCAGTGAGGTCACACAACATTGTAGACAAAGCTTGCGAATACTGATCTGAGATCTGATATACCGAGATGACTTTCAACAAATAAATTGGTATTTGCTTCTGAGAGGAATTTGAAGTACACTGAAAAAAAAATTTCACTCAAACTCCACTCAATAATGTCTCAATTCAGGTCCACGTCCGATTGAGTTGAAAATTCCACACCAGTGATTTTCAGAAATATTATATGTATATATATATATATATATATATATATATATATATATATATATATATATATATATATATATCCCCCAAGATTTGTTGAGGAACTACAGAATGTTGAACTGCCTCTGGGCGTTATAGTGTTTTCAAGATATATCGGTAAGTGTATGTATCGGAATGTCTTCCAAATTGAAAAAACTTTTATTTTTTTAACTCACCTCACTATTCACTGAGTGGCAAAACCTTAGATTTGAACAGTTTTATCGGTATTGCGTATACATTGTGTCCAAGATTAATGATTACTATCATGGGGATCTCGAAAACGTCGTAAGAAAAGTCTATCAACGCTCTTTGTAAAGCTCAAGTGGCAATAACGGTAAATAAAATAAAACGAAATCTGCGAATGTGAACTCTAATTTACAGACGATACTGTGTACTTACATTTTTGACCACTAATAATCCAATGCACTGACAATGAGAACAAATAGTCCAAATTGGAAGCATTTTCGTCCAACACAAACTGAGATATTGAAAACTGAGTATATCGACCGCGTGATGCACTTCAATGCCCTGTAGTTCCTCAAAAAAACTTTACTTGGGGGTAAGTATATAAACCAAGTATATATGTCTTCAATATTTCTCGAAGAGTTTCAACCGACTTAATTTTTCTGGAGAAAAATCAATCACCCTAATACTGAAATACCATGCAATCATTTGACTATGCAATTGAAAGCAAATTATATTGATATGAGCATAGATATGAGTATTATGTCATCCTTATAATATCACTATTCAATATTGAAATGCTTTTTACTTGACTATCAAATTGAAAACAAGTCAAATTTATATGAGTATCTTCTCATTTTTATAATATCATCGTATAGCATTGAAATGCTAGTCATTTGACCCCTATATGAGTGTCATTTCATTCTCATATAAGTGATATTTCACAGTTATATGATTTTTTTGAAATGATGAACGTGATTACAGTGAAATGGGAACTATGCTGGCGCCTATTCAATTCAGAAATCTTTGAATGGTTATACAATTTCGTATAACAGCTATTAGATATTTCTCTCGGTGTATCCAAAAATAGTTGATTTTCCTAGAATACATCGGCAATAAGGAATTAGCTTATGGTCTCTGCGGGAAACTTAAAGTTATACACACAACATGTTTCGCTAACACAGTAGCTTCGTCAGGTGATATACTGGTACAATGAATGAATTCATTGTACCAGAAAAAGTCGCAAAATTTCAAAATGGTTCTTATTGAGGTTATTGAGTAATCTCAAAGAGAGCACCTACAGTAAAATTCGAAGTCAAATCGGATACCGTGAATATCGACGCCACTGAGAATATTATTTTGAATTTAATTATATCGAAAGAAGCTCAATTTTTACATTCAACGAAATCACCAAGTTTGATTGAAAATGGTAAAAAGGCATTTGAGTAATGATTCAACAAACGATTTTTCATGGAAATACTAATATCCTGTATCTCGAAAACGAATAAGCAAGTTAGGACACATGGTCATGTAAACTTTATTTTCTAAACTATCACTGAAGTTTGTCTCACTTATCCACTAACACCCTGTATAGTGGATCGCCCTGTACAAAATCAATGTCGATACGTCATCGAGGTAATGAAAATGCCGATAATCCTTATGTTAATTTTCGAATATGAATAGACAAATGAATTGATCATTATCGTCATTTCGTAACGAACCTCGCCTCAGCTGCCACTTTTTCGTACCCGTATAACATGACTCCATCTAATGAATAAATAATAAGTCACTGTGTTACATACCTAACGGATATTGCATACAGCTATTGTCCAAATCCCGTGCCTATCCGATCATTCATCAATTTCACCATACACGATTTCAATAACGATGCCAGGATACGTTTTTGATCACGTGTTAGGTTCCAAGGATTGTCAACGTTACATGTTGAGCATTGGAAAGTGCAATAGTGCAATCCATTCAGTCTTACATATGAAGGTTTCACTGCAAGTTATTAGATCAATTTCACAACTCAGGTTAAGTAGTGACTATACTATAAAATTCTCATATCGTGGCTCAACATATCGCATAAACCCAAAGGAAATATGTTCAGTGTGCAACAAGAATGAGTTCGAAACTATACAGCACATTATGTTCGACTGTCCTATTTACACTGCTATGAGGCCCCAAAATACTCCATTTTTGAAAACCATGAACAACTTGGCCGACACTCTCAACAATATCACGCCTTCTTCTGCTAAGTCCATATCTGCCCATTTATGTAACATTGTGAAACTCCGCTCATTCATTATGAATGAGTGAAGTACTAATGTTTATATTTCCCTTCCTACAAGATAATTTAAAAATACTGGACGTAAATTTTGTACTTATATAGGTATACAATTACAAGTATAGGAATTTGATATAACTGTGTAAACTCCTTGTTTATAAAACTGTAAGTTTTTAGAAAACAATAAATGGATTGATTGATTGATTGATCACCGGTGGTAAATTGTATTTGGAAGGTTTCCCGAATGAAATGTCGATTCGGCTGTCAATAATTCACCGGAAATGAAAGTGCACAATTTCATTGTAGAGTTCTTATGTACAGGGTGTTTCTTGAGTACGTGTGGAAAGTTCAGGAGCGTGTTGCTGACGTCGAAATGGAAAGAAAAGTTCGTATAAATATATCTCCGAGAGTTATTCGTTCCTGAGATACAGAGTGTCAAAGTTGAATTCTTATTTTTGTTTTTTGTAAATAAATTTCAAAATAGAGCCACCTACATGTCTTTTGAGTCTTTTGGAAAGTCATAACTTTTTTGTGCGTACCTGTATCACGTTTCATAGTAGAAAAACAGATTTCTATTTTTGAAATAAAATCAAGGTTTGCCCAACCCTGCCATGTAGCAGAATATGTCGAGGCTAGAGGCATATGCAATGAGATAATTCGATCATCAAAGGATGCATAATGCCAAAATAAGATCAGAACTAGTTGAATGTCCTGACGGATCCCGTTTATTTTGGTCCTTCGCCAAAGCTGTAGGAAGAAACTCCACTTCCAGCTCGTTTCCTCCTCTAACCAAGGAAGATGGAACACTAGCCACAACTGCCTAGGAGAAAGCCAACATTTTTGCGCATTTATTCATTGGGAATTCCACTCTGGATTCATCGGGAAAACAATAACCTCCAAACATAACGCCAATTGCCAGTCATACGCCCCATATCACTTTTCGCCAACGTACTATTAGGAAGATTTTATTGGGTCTCAACACAAACAAAGCTTGTGGCTCCGACGGAATCCCACCGATTGTTCTCAAGAAATGTGCTCCCAAACTAACACCTGTTATCTGCAAGTTGTTCAACTACTCTTTCAAATTGGGGATATTTCCGCCCAACAGGAAAATTGCAAGAGTACAACCAGTTCCTAAAAAAGGCAAAAAGACCCTACCTAGCAACTACAGACCGATCGCACTGCTATCTATCATTTCAAAGATCTTGGAAAAAGCTATCAACATCGAGCTCATGAAATACCTGGAACAGTCAGGTATTATCAACGATAGGCAATATGGCTTCTGTCATTAGAGATCAACTGGTGACCTGCTCGCTCACGTCTCACATATATGGCAGCAATCTATTGAAAAATATGGTGAAACCTTAGCCGTGGCACTTGATATATCCATAGCATTCGATCGTGTCTGGCACCAGGGACTCCTCGCCAAGCTACCATCTTATGGCTTGCCTCCCCAGCTACGTTCTCTGCTAGCTAGTTTTCTCTCGAACAGGTCTCTCCATGTAGTGGTCGACGGAGTATCATCTGACTCTCTTGGCATGAATGCTGGTGTTCCGCAAGGATCAATTCTAGCACCAACACTCGTACTACTCCATATCAACGATTTGTTTGAAGCAACTCCATATCCAGTACACAGCTTCGCAGATGATAGTACCCTCCATACCGCCTTCTCTTCCAGGGCTCCAATACCAGCCAGGCAAATCAGAAAAGAACGCGGGAGAAATGCTGACAACATAAATATGGACTTGGCAACAGTTCTCGAATGAGGATCCAATGATTTGGTAGATTTCAATTGCGAAAAGTGAATCCCAAAAACTTTGTTTTCTGTTTCGGGCCAGGAGCTATTTCACTCCCAGTCAGCTGCTTATGATCTATAAGGCACAGATCCGACCTCTCCTGAAATACTGTTCCCATATTTGGAGTGCAGCCACCAAACATACCCTGAAACTGTTGGATTCTGTCCAAAAGAGGGCAATTCGTTGGTGGGTGATGCCTTGCTCACAAACTCACTCAATTCTCTAGAACACCGTAGAAAAGTTGGTGATCTGGCTCTATTTAATAGATATTTTCATGGACGATGCTCTTCTGAAATATAAACAATTATTGTTCCTCCCTTGGCAGTCCTGCGAAATTAACCCGTTGAGTTGAGGCTCCGCACCCCTTCGTGGTCACTTAGGAGACCTGCAGAACATCTCTTTCCAAAGACTCGTTCATCCAGGAGGTGTTCCCCGATGCATATAACTTCCAGAAATTCAAGAAGAACACCAATTTTATTTCCCTTGGTCTGAACATTACAGGATATCCCCTTTCGTGGGAACGAGAACATAAAAAAAAATTCAGTGACTCTAGTATCCACCAACCTTGAAAACATTGAAATATCGTTTGCTTTCACCCCCTGTAACAGTCATAAACCCATCTAGTATGATTACCATAGCGACTCTCTGCGAGCCATTGAACCATAAACTCCACTCCCTCGATAAATGATGACTGGGAAAGCATCGGACGTTTATGTCACACTTTATGCATTCCTCAATTAATACTCTTTCATTATCGCACACATGAAATGCCATTTCATGGTTTGCACTTTATTGGCTAATTGTTTGACACGCCAAAGGAAATTACGCCGAATTGAACTGGTGTTCAAACGATTTCAATGGCTTTTTGTGCATGTGGGCGCATTTGTTCTAGTGGCGATGAAATTGTTTGATAGATTTTCAGGGGTGTCCCAACTCGACTGGAATGTCGCATGCATTTTTTGAACACAAGTGAATGAGTAGAAAACTCATGCGCTAAGTTTAGCTTACGAGTTCGCGAAGGATTGATAAAATTGGGCATATTATATTTGTCAGTCACATGGTATAATCAGCGTACTCAAAATAAATAATACAATGGGCTTATACCAGAAAAAAAATCATTTCATAATTCGATAGAACTCACCCAAACTATATAGCTCACCACCGCAAACCGTTTCTTGCTGTGAGCTTCCTACGTTTTATAAAAAATTATTGAAATCCCCGATTTTTCGGACCTCTGAAACCGAGGCGATGATGTGACGTCAAAACCCTAGAACTGGAACAAGACTATTCCAGACAGAGATGAATGATACATGATTTCTGACAGAGTGAATTAGCGCGAGATCACAGTTGAAAGAATTAATATATCAGCTGCCTCAGTCTCCGTCGGGCGTTTGGTATTTTCTTTCAACTATGGCGAGATGAGGTTTCTACGTCATAAGAGGGCCCGTTTTCAGAAAGTACTATTATTCATGTCAAAAAATGAAACATTCCAGTTAATTTTTCGATCGAATTATGTCATCAATCATCATTTATGTATAAAAGGATCATTATACATGCACATGGTTTGAGTTCAAAGTTCTACTAAGGTGTACACGCTCGTTATTTACATACCCCATATGTCATGACATCATTACTGACGTTTAAGAAGTTTGAAACTGACGTATTCAATTCCCACCCACGGATGGCAAATTTTTTACCCTTGTGAACGAGGTTTTCCGGTGCAGCTTTTGTGACCCCTATTTTAGCGCACCAATCTTTGTATTATATTATATCCGAAATTTTATACACAATTTAAATCACACCGTCCAGACCCTGACAAGTTTGAAAGTGTTATTGAACGAAATGGAAAGGGCAGAAAAAATTTTCGCCTACTTACTTTTTTTTATCGATTGGAGCGCACGAAAGGGAATCTCTATTGAGAATAGCTATTTATATATCAAGGGAAGAAATTTATCCATTTGAACAAAAGTCAATATAACACTTCTGTCATCATGAATTAATTGATTTGTATATTTTGTGACTGCATTTGACAGTTTTGATATGAACCACGTTCGGAATATGAAGAAGCATATGATATCATTGGAATTCAAAATAGTAGATTGTTTTATTAGGATCAAAAGTGACACTTTGTTTGACAAGCGAATTTTGCATTTGCGAGGCGGAGCGTTTAGCGAAGCCGAGCGAAAGCAAAATTTGCGAGTCGAACAAAGTCACTTTTGATCCGAATGAAACATGCTATTTTTTCTGCAACCGAAACAATTAACTCAAATGAACATGTGAAGTAACCACCAATGCCGTGCCATATGTATGCAATGCAACAAATATTGACAAATAATCCATGTAGTGAGAATATTCTACCTGCATTAACAGCAGGTTAGGTTTTCTAGGATGTTCGAATTTTAGTTTCAATATAAATACAACCACAGAGTGACATATTTGTGTATGGACCAGGTGCTCTAATGGCAAATACCGCGCCAGTGCCAGCTATAGGAACAGGACGTGGAAAATGTTAGGTTAGTGAACATATCAACAATGATAATAGTGATTATTTATTCCTCTCCATACTACACTGTGTTTGACTTAATAATCAAATGAAGGTAAACAACATCGTTGTTTGAGACAAAAAACCAATTGCTTGCCGTGATTATTCAAAAACAAGTTATCCATCCCGAGAATAACGAATGAAATACAGATCAAGCAAGTATTTGAATATTGAAGGCTTCCCTGATCAAAACAAAAATACTTAACTGAGATGTTTATAATTAATTCCAATACCAAACTTTTATAATAAGGTGTATTTATATCTCCAGTATGGCTATGGAATGCCAAATCTGCTGAAATCGGAAACAAATCAGGTATGCGTCTCAACCCAAATAACCAACCGTCACAATGTTGTTCATTCTCGATGACGTCCAGTACATCCTTTTTAGTTCCTAGGAGCTAAAGTTCAACTTTAGATCCTAGGAACTAAAATTCAACTTTAGCTCCTAGGAACTAAATATGTTGCCTAGCAACATACCTATTTTTGTGTCAGTAATAGAAACGTCAATTTAAGAGCTAATTTTGGTATCAAAATGGACGACTTTTGTGTCGGTTGCAGAAAAAGGATATTATTGTTATTTGTTTTATAATGGTGATAAAGATACTGATGATTACTTGCATGGATTGCAAAGATTTTATATATTATATCGACGCCAAAGGATGCATGCTGAAGCCAATTTATTCTACCTCTATATATTATATCTATTTTCGATTCAGTTAGTAGATCTAATAAGTTATTTGTTGTTAGTTGTCGTCAACATAGAAGTTACTTTTCTATGGTTGTCTTTGTAATTATATTGTTGACGTTTATTAAGGAAAAATAATAGTACATTATACATCGAGGGACAGAAATGCAAGATTTTTTCCAAGGTCGAAGGCGAAGCCCGAGAGATACAAAGCAGCAAATATAGCATTCTGTCCTGAGGTAAATATACTATTTTTTACGCTGGTGATAACACAAAAATTCAGAAAGAACAAAAATTTGTTCAATGTGTTTTGTTTTTATCAGTAGTAGTACCTATAGTTTGTGGAATTCGTATCTTGACAGCATGCATGTTGTTGATAACCCATGGTGACAGCAAATATCAATCTGAAATTCATGAAAACAGCTTCGAAAATGATTAACAATTATGGAACAAGAAGTCGAGGGAAAACCCCAAGAAACTATTGATACTGCTTCTGCAGTGATTCTCAATTTGCTACCAGTGGGATCTAGAAATCTCAATGATGCAGCTTATACTCGCTTCAGAGAAGGGTGTTCCGAAAAGGAAGCGCAGAGCTATGCGGAATATGTAAAGTTGGTATAAACTCCCTAGGGAGAAAATATGTCACATTATCTCCCTAGAGAATAATACGATTTCGTTGGGACTTGCGTCTCACTCTTATCTTGTCGTCAATTCCTCTCTCTCTCTCTCTCTCTCTCTCTCTCTCTCTAGGAACTGTCAAAGAGTTTGATTTCATTAAATCATTGGTTCTACGCTTTTACTTTTACTTAATAACCTTCTAATAATGCATCGGATTGCTTTAATTTATTGTTGAAACTCTTCACTCCTGTTTCGTGTTCACATCATCAACGTTATACAGCATATGTTCGAAATCTTCGTCATTCAATATTGTATATTTTATATTGTAATTTCCGAGAGCTTCTTTGATCAGATAGTCGAATATTTTTGGGATAACTGGTTTCATAGGTGTAATGTCGGCCAAGGTAGCTAGGTCTGCGAAAAACTGATTAAACTTTTTTCCGACTTTCATGTGCGGTTGTTGTCCAGATTGTTCACAGTCTTCCATGTATTCTTCAACATCTTGTCTCATTTCGTCTTTAGTAACTGTAATATTTCCTCTTAGAAATGCCAGGTAGAATCGTGCCTTAAAAATTATGATAAGTCATTAGGAAATATCAGTGAGTGAAACAAAAGAATACTCAAATATTGATTGTAACACTATTTTTTGTATTCTAATGTGTATCTATCGAGTTATCCGGAAAATGTATTGTCTAATTCTCACTCTTTAGCGAAGGATGGGGTTGCTTGCGATATACAGGGTGTATCTAAATAACAGCGGGGGTGATTCCCTGTGATATTTAAGGAAATAAAGTTCATATGAACATGTGTCCTAGCTTGCTTCGTTTTCGAGATACAGGGTATTAATATTTCCATGAAAAATTGTTTTTTTCATTCATTACTCAATTGCCTTTTCATCAATTTCTATAAAACGTTGTGGTTTTGTTGATAGTGATATGGAGCTTCTTCTGGCACAATTAGATTCGAAATAATATCTCCAGTGGCGTCACAGTGGCTAAATTAATCGATATTTATGGTGAATGTCATTGTACGCCATCGGTTTTTCTGAGTTTCATATTTTTATCAGATTGTGTGTATTCAGATCTATGATTGAACTAATGAAATAACAACTTTTTTATCTTCTCTGTGATTTTTGTATCTAGCTTAGTTTTTGAGGACACAATAAAATTTCGATTTGACTCCAAATTTAATGAAGGTGTTTTCAAGACTTCCATTGAGATTACTCAATAACCCCAATAGGCTTATATCACAAAAAAAATTTATTTCATAATTCGATAGAACTCACCCAAACTAGCTCACCTTCGCAAACCGTTTCTTGCTGTGAGCTCCCTACGTTTTATAAAAAATTATTGAAATCCCCGATTTTTCGGACCTCTGAAAACAAGGCGATGATGTGACGTCAAAACCCTAATACTGAAATAAGACTATTCCAGACAGATATGAATGATACATGATTTCTGACAGAGTGAATTAGCGCGAGATCACAGTTGAAAGAATTAATATATCAGTTGCCCCAGTATCCGTCGGGCGTTTGGTATTTTCGTTTAACTATGGTGAGATGAGGTTTCTACGTCATAAGAGGGTCCGTTTTCAGGAGGTACTATTATTTATGTCCAAAAATAAAACATTTCAGTTAATTTTTCGATCGAATTATGTCGTCAATCATTATTTATGTATAAAAGGATCATTATAAAAATGGTTTGAATTGAAAGTTCTACTAAGGTGTACACGCCCATTACAATCATTTTGAAGTTTTGGGGCTTTCTCGGTCTTCAACCATACTGAATTTCGGCACCATGGAAGCTATTACAGGGGGGTTAGAAATAAAAACTAATAATACTTCCAACTTCAACATCCTGTATCTCAAAAACGGAGCAAGTTAGGACACATGTTTATATGAAGTTTATTTGATAGAATATCACAAGGAATCACACCTTGAATTTTTTAGCGTTATTTAGATACACCCTGTGTATGAATCGTATTTCGAATTGTTATCGAGTGATCGAGCAGCCATATTATTTGTGATAGAGGTAGCCGTTCGTTGGGTAGATATTATGTGAAGAAAAATGCCGTGAGTGTCATACTTTTTGGTTTATCTCGATCAGTTTGAAGCTATTGATCTGCTACTGTACTTATTTCAAATAAATCAATTTAATTTGAAAAAGAATTAGATGTAATTCAAAATTACCAATTCAATTTCAAAATGCGCCAATTTCAGTTCAACAAATCTGCATATCCAAATGATGAAGGAACTTATCTAGCTTGTCCCTTTGATGAAAATATTCATCCCTATCAATCATTTACTTCGTTATTCTCGATACTAGTGATGAACGACTCATTTCCCGATTTTTATTAATTTATTGCTCTGAAGGTTTTCTATACCTGTAAACAGAACATTGGAAACAATGGGATATTCTTTGGCATACCAACGAATGCCATTGATGGATGTTCAACATTAATAGTATGTTTGTAGAGGTATTTGACGTAATGATCGTCAACTTCAAGGCCACATTGTGGAGTCAAAAATGGCAACGAAATTCTGTAACCTGGAAAAAAATATTAAATAATTCAATCAAAATTGTCCGCATAGGAGCATTATATGTGTATCTACCTGTGCATAAAATAATGTCATCAATTTCTTCTTCAGATCCATCAATGAATTTCACATAGTGCTCAAAAATTTCATCGATTTCGGGCTTAATAATAATGTCGTCTGGTATCTTCAGTTTGAACTCACTCAATTGTTTTGAAGTTCTTTGACACTGAATCACCTGAAATAGGTATGTATAATATACAAGGTGTCCCAGGGATCGAAAGAAGTAGGGGAAAGGGGGTAATTTCCAATCTATTATATATGGTTATCCAATTGTTGAAGGTTCGAAAGTTATTGATATTTTCTATAATAAAAATTAATTACAATAGATAAAATACTATGTTCACATTTGAGATTTTTGCTTTTATAAATTTCATCCGCATGGATGTACCATTCCCCAAAAATGATTTTTGTGACCTGTGTTTTACTTCCAACCAATTAAAAAAATGTTGTTTCCTTTGAGTTTTGTTGAATGAAATATGTAATTCAGTTGATTTTTTGAAGCCGCTGGCAGATTAAAAAAACTGCCCCACAAAAATAATCAACTGTAAGGAGAAATTGCCATTTAATACAGATTCCGAAATAGTATAACATACGGGGCTATTCAAAACAGCATTTTTTTAATTACTTTTTTTTAAATGGGTCGTGTTTTTCGAAATAATTGAATATCTTTCGAACCATCAACAATTTCCAAAGTTATCGTATACAGGCAATATCTCGCTTATTTGACAAGATAATTGAAAAATTCAGAAACTGCATTGAATGGCATTGGAGTACTACCTAATGACATATAAATTTTTTTTGAAATTTTATAGTTCTCTGGTAGCTATTTTTACTTTTTATCTTCAAATGGCACCTCTGTATATTGTCATTGAAAATTTCTTGTCATCCTATAAGAAATACTACGATAGAATATGCGTGGTATTTATTTATTATCATAACAAAAACTGCAACATTCGATGAAGTATGAATTTCAACTAAAATATCTTTCATGCGAATCAAAAAATGAACTGAAAATCACAGCGAGTGTTCAAAATTATTTTGACATGGAGCATCGGCTCTTTGAAACAGAAAACATGAGTGGAGGAATTTTTTTGTTTCCATAAGGATAATTAAGTTACTTGAAACAACTCACAAAATGTTGATATTTTTGTTGTTATCAATAAAAAATAACAAGTATAGGCTCTAGTTGTATTCCAATTTAAATGACACGTAATTTCCACTGACAATATACAGGGGGTGCCATTTCAAAATAAAAAGTGGGAGGTAGCTGCCAGAGAACAGTCAGAGTTTTTTATGTCATTTCATGCAGTTTTTGAATTTTTTTCGATTAGCGAAATATTGCCTTTATACGATAACTTGGGACACCCGGTATACGGTTAGTTTGATTGCGAATAATCCCCTCTGCCACTCCACTCCTTTTGATCTATGACTCATAGGACACCCTGTTCATATATTTCTCATAAAATAAAATATCCAGAATTCAGGATTTTAATTCGAGAAAATCATTAAAGAAATCACAATTCAGCAAGTGGAAACAATAGAATTGAGAAATACCTATATATATAGTATTTGAATATGTTTTATTATTATGATCATCATTCAGGTTGATGATATTTAATTCCACTTCACAGACTTGTTTTATGATAAATGCAGATTCGTATATTTACCTTCTTTGATACTTCGAAGACCTTTGCAGCAATATCTAATCCAGAAGGCCCGTTTCCTACTATTAATACTCTTTTATTCTTGTATGGATTCAGATTTCTAAAGTCGTGACTATGTATTATGCTTCCATTGAATTTATTTTTACCAGGTAGTTTTGGAACTATTGGATCTGAATAGTTGCCAACACAAATCATGATACTGTCGAATTCTTTCTTTTCCACCATGTTCGTTTTGAGATTTTTTACTTGTACCGACCATATCCCCCCAGGTCCTGGACTGACAACCTCCAAATGATGATATAGCTACGATATCAAACCATCTAATGCCGGAATTATCAATCATTATTTCATATTTAGCATCACCTTGATATGTGTTGATAGTTTGAAGAATTTTGCATAATCTTCGATATATTCAAGAACTTCTGGGTGGGTGATATAAGAGTGAGTTAGCTCTTTTTTATAAGGAAAGTCTTCGAACATCATGAGTTCCTTTGGTAGGTTGGTCCTGGAATATAAGATGTTGTTTTGCATCGAAGTTTAGGTACCTTTTGGCTCATGGGTTCTCTAGATAGGTTAATAGTTCGTTTTTAATCAACCTATAATAATAAACAAATATGCAGCAGAAAAGAGGTGAATTTTCCAAAAATTCTGGACAGATTGCAAAGAAAACCAAATTCCACCCCCACCCTAGCGGTTATTCAAGAAAAAAATATATTTCTGTCAATGTTGTTTCTTTTTTGGTGTAGCAGTATTGAAAGCCAATGCTTCAAAAGGTATAATGGCATAGGTGGCTAGAAATTTTACCCACTTGTAACAAAAATCCTGACCTAATTTATGCTGGAAAGATGTCGGAGTAGCCTCAGTTTAGGTACTAATTCGAAATGAATTTCCACAAGTATGAACCAGATTAGAATCCATAGGAGTATCGATGGATTTGAAAGAAGCTGCATATTAGAAAATATGAAAAATATCAAAATATCAGATTTATCAAAGTCAAGGAGATGTCGTCACACCCCGAAAGTGGCATAGTGCCACTTTGGAAGTCAGCAACCGATGAATGAGTGATTTGTATTGATTTCAATATAATAATTGGTAGTGATTGATCGAATAACGATTGAACTGATAATGCCCATGCATTATCGATTCGGGTTCTATCTATATTTGGAATCGATGTTAGATTCGCAAATTTCTGCAACGAGAATGGCCATTTCCTTTCGATATTGCTTACCTAGATGATATCGCACGGTAAGCGGTTTTGCAAATTCTACAGGAACTGAAGTCTATGAACTTCGCTGACCTGATCGAAACCACAAACATTTTTGTGATTCTAAGATCACAGTCTCAACGAAATAGTCAAATTACTATGCCACTCACCTGAGATCTTCATACATAGATGTATGAATGGGCAATCCGAATTCATCGAGACCCACTTTATCGACATACTTCCATACCCCTCCAATATAACCAGTTTGTTCGAAAAGCTCACAGTCATGACCTTCCTCTAAACTGTGCTTCAATGCTGCTAAACCTGCTGCACCCGCACCAATGATACCAATTTTCATTTTGCACAAATTACTAAATTACCACAGTATCATGAAAACTGCCTATAGGTATAGCATGATTTCGTCCAGCTTGTATATTATATAATATATAGATATCTTATTTATTCGAGCGTTCTTGCCGTATTGTACAGTGTCTTTATTAATATTTATATAAACTGATAAGCGATAATTTCGTGACGTCCATGGATAATTCTAATTTGGTTGTTACATCAGTATCAGCTGATTTTTCATTCGTATTGATGCATTGACATTTGAATACTGTTCATCTATTACATACTCAACACTAAACACATATGGCAAACTTTTCACAATAACATGATATCGATTAGTATATTAGCTTCTATCATACCATACCTGATGTAGGCTATTTGAAGCTTGCAAAAATGCGCCCAAAGGTGCCTGAGCAATGATCTGACAGCTAAGCCGCACTAAAAGTCCCAAAATAATTTGTTTTACCTCAAAGATTACACGGGGCTGCTTTTGAACACTACTGCAACTGGAAAAAGACAACAAAGTCACACTTATGTGGGTTCCAGGGCATGAAGGAATCAATGTATTATGTATGTATATTATGTAAGAAAGGTGCAGAATCTGCACTCTTTGGTATTGAGCCTTTCTATGGGACAAGCAGATGTCACCTGATGGCAGAACTCAGGAAATGGAAAGAAATTGAAGACTCCTCCTACTGGAGAGCAACTCCAGGTCAACGACAAGCGAAAAGGTTCATCAACCATTCGCAGAACCGAGCCAAAGAGCTACTCAGCCTCAGAAAAACAGAGCTAATGCTTATCCCAGGCTCTCCTCAGGACCCTGCCTTCTGAGGTACCACCTCAAAAGGATGGGTAAGCAAAGGCTGTCGCTTGCCGTTTTTGCAACAGTGGCTCAATCACCTAGAACAGGTCTATCTGACGCCTGTTGAGGTGGAGAATTCAACCGTCAAAAATATTCTATGCTTCATTAGAAAGTCTTGTATAACAGGAATAAAAGTAAATAAGGGTAATCACAATAGATCTTCTAGGTGGCATTGATCGAGAGGTCTCCAATCTATCATACGACCAACCTACAATCTACAATCTACAATCTACACATACCTGAAAATGATCTCTGGTAGAAGTCCATCGTTTCTCAAAATGGAGTACAGTGGTTAATACTGAATAATACACAAAGTCATCTCCACGAAAATTTATTGTGAAAACTCACGGGTTCATTGTGAATAATCACATCGAGGAAATATGTTCTCGGACATACGTATGTCCATCATCAGCCTAATAAGAAATTACATAGTCCTACAATGAGAAAAAATGATTAAGTAACACGAGGAATCCTTACCATAGTTAGCTTACATGAAGGTGAATCAATTTTTCTAATAACCATAGAGAGATAAATGGTTAGTTGTTTTCTAGGGGGATAACCATGAAAACTTCCATAGATGAGCATTATGGTGGATGATAAAAAACTGAAGAGCCTCCTAACATTTGGGACACTTCCATGAAGTTGACGGCACAATGAAGATGGTCATTTTTCATTGTGCCGGCAACTTGCTCATTCACAGGTCTGATGATAAAAATACGTATCCAAGGTATTTTTGAATATACCTACAGAGTGGAAATCCATGATGGAATAAGATCCGTATCTCCATAACAGGAATATAGTTCTGAAAAATCCTTGAACAAGTTGATTTTCATTTGTGGAAACAAATTTCCTCTCGTTAATCAACCACCTGTCAACCTTCTCTTCAGATTGCTCGGTGAGAAATGGGAGAGGCTGATTGTTTGACTGGCGTAATTGCAAATATACGCTATAGCTGGTAACTATCCTACACTGATGAGGGCCAAAATCTTGATACCGGTCTGTAGGTGTCAAACGTTAACTTGGGTAAATCTAAAATCAATCGGCATTGAGGAAAGAAACACTCGCATCATCAGTATTCGTTTATATGAATCCATGCATAGATTCTGGGAGGATGTAATTCATTGTTCTGCGGTGACATTAACCAGAAAAGTAGTTGTTTTTCTTCCGTCATCTACCACTGTTGTTCGTTTTATGAACATTTGTGGAAATAACTTTGAGTTTCAGTATTTATTAAACATTGCATTCCATTTTGAGCTTTTTGGCTATTTTGTAGTTGAAGGGAAGGGGATAACTACCCCCGTCAGCCCCACCCTTGCATAGATTACTTCTAATTATTTCGTTGGTATATTTCATTGAGTAGATAAATCACCCTATCAAAAGTTTTCTCCGAGCTCTATCATCAGAAGAAATCGAGTGGACCCTATACTTTAGTTAACTGGCCTAGAACATCTATCCATCTAGCCTTGTTTAGTGTTTTTTTTCACTCTTCCACAAAACATCTCCATTGAATGAGGACAGGACGAAATTCTTACAGTCTACTCCACCAAAACTATACTTTATTGTAATCAAATTACCTGACATGTTTCGAAACTTCGAAGCTTCATCGAAGCTTCTAAACATGTCCCGTAATTTGATTACAATATAGTTTTGGTGGAGTAGACTGTAATAATTTCGTCCTGTCCTATTGTCATACTCCACTGTAAGATGTATCGCCTAAGATTGTACCATTGATTGAGATTATATCACCAGTATTGTGCGTCACTACCCTTAAGAATTGACCCAAATCTATCCTTATCGTGGGAGAAAAATAAATTGTATACATCAGGGCTCAGACGTCTCTATTTCTACTGGCGCCAAGGCAAACTCTCGAAAAATCGATAGACTAGCCTCAGGGCTCCGATATTGTTCCATTATGCATTGAAACTAGACTCTTTGTTTCGATCCTATTGGATTGGAAATGCAAAGCTGTGTCTTTTATACAAGGTATTTGATTTAGGTGGACCGATGCCAAGAAAATAAATTTACGTAACTAACGCATAAACGTTATATTATTTAGTTGATTAGTTACGTAACAAAAGAAGTAATAAGTAGGTTCCAAATTCATGAGTTAACTGTGCAGAATATCCGCATCACGTACATCATATTATATTATGTTACATCATTTCTATGTAATACTAGTTATATTATTGTTACATCGATGAGTAGTCAATGTGACGTCAGAATCTAGATAACATTAACGTCTCACTTATATGATTGCAATAGAACTATTATACTTCTGTGAATATAAATAGGAGATAATAACAATTAATTCTTCATTGAACAGAAAATACATCATAAAAAGTGAAAATTCACCAAACTACAGTATGATGTTCTTTGAGGTTGAGTCTGACACTTTTATTTTTTCTCTTTGGCCATACAATTATAAAACTTGAACTCCAAATGCGTTTGGGTCAATTGCTGCCTAAAGCATCTCTAAAATGTATCTTCATATCACACTGTTGCCTATGGATTTCATATTGGTGATCTAAAACAATGACGATACCTATTAAAATAATTAGGTACCTCAAATTGCTGATGAATGTAAACGACCATCATCTATTCTGTTATATGTAGGAAAACATGCATTGAAAAGATTAGTCAACTCACCAGAATGAAGTATTCCACGTTCCAATCAAATTTCTGAAACTTAGATAGCTCAATTCTCAAGGCACTAGCCCAACTAGCTGGTCAAAGAACCATAACACAATAAAACACTGCAGCGTTGACGCCATTTTATTTCCAACTCGAGACGATACCCCTTTTGACCTTTGAGCGAGTCTAGCTCTCGATTAACTATCGTTCGAGTTCGTTCGTGAGAACTCGAGAAATACTGCGATTAGATTGGTCATTGTAACGTCCATTTGTTGAAGATAAATTTGTTGTGAATGAATTTATATAAAATTGACATAATTCTCTAGATATTGTAGGAACATAATCAAAGTTAGGAGGATATTATATAATTATTATGTAAGAATGTTATGTGAAAGTGATATCACTGTTACATGGAACATTGCTGTGAATTCGAGAGAAATAAGATCATATAAGTTTTTTATCTACAATTTACAGTGCATTTACCTAAATTTGAAGGAATTGAGTTATGGAAGGTCCATTATGAAACTTACGGCATATGTATGTAAATTTTACAAATATCTTGGGAAACTACAACTACACAGGAATGATATACTTAATATTATGTATAAAATATGGAGCTCAGCATGCGAACATACGCTGATAATCTTAGATGACATCAAAAGATGGGCCATTCGTCGTTTTTGATGATGCCACTCTCACTAATTCCTTGATATTATTGGATTGGAAAGTCGGCGACCTCTCATTTTTCTATATATAGATAAATCTCAGCTACACCCAGTCAGCACATCATTCCTTCGTCAACCTCGAGTAATGTCGAACATCTCTTCACCAGAACTCGTTTGTCTATATAGAACGGCAAAGCTTTGGATTCCTCGATTTTGAAAACTCAATACCTATATCTTCTCTCCACGATGGTCCTGAAAGATAATAGGGATTTTCTTTCGTGCGCTCCAAGTGATGAAAAAATGGTTCTGGTTTTACGAAACATCATTCCAATATCGATAACTGACAATTTACCAGTATATACAGGCATATTTATATCCATTTATTTGAAGGCACGGAGACGTATCGAGAGGCACGACAGATATGGTAATTCTTAGACATTATGCTTATTGAAACATTCCTGATTTGATTCATCAATCAAGTTGCATTGTATTATTATCATCTTGGAAAGTGGTCATCAGTTTCAATTATATACAATTAGATATTCATGACTCAACTAAGAATAAACTAGGTATAAGGAATTATGAAGAAACATTTTACATTTTTTTCATGATCAATATAAAATGGTTGTCGTCAAATCAATAAACAAGGCCACCCTTATCATCAATAACTATATTACTATTCCGGTGATGTACAGGGTGGTTAAGTATATATATATTTGTTGCTGTATATTTGGATCGTCCTTTATACAGGGTGAGTCATAGCCAAAATATGGCCATGGAACCAAATATGCCTTAATACGTAGATCTAGAATATTGCTGTAGAAAGAGATCCAGGGCGTTTCAATCCAAAAGGTGTTCACTATAAACTCATACCAAAATTCATTCACTGACAAGAGATGCAATTCTCCAACAACAATTATCTGACAGTCCAAAGCACACTCTTCACAATTTTTTTGAAAATTTGTTTTCCCCTTCCAAAACTCAAAACTATTTAATTGCGTTTTTATCACGGATGAAAATATCGTCTTTGAACAGTACCAATATTAAAAAATAAAGTTATCAGTGGATTTCAACATCAGGAATCAATCACTTGATATTGTAATGTCTGGCTCCACTATCCCCACCAAGCCCACCATATCTATGCTCGGTATTTCCATCAGCAACACTCTTTCATGGGATAATCATGTCAGATCCATCGCGAAAGCTGCTTCACAAAAACTCGGATTCTTGTTCCGTGCGAAAAGCTACTTTACACCTCAACAGCTTCTCATGATCTACAAAGCGCAGATACGGCCTGTTCTAGAATACTGTTCCCACATATGGGGTTCAGCACCAAAACATACGCTGATGCTCTTAGATTCCATCCAGAGAAGAGCCATTCGCCTGGTGGGTGACGCCACACTCACTCACTCTTTGACATCATTGGAACACCGTAGAAAGGTCGGCGACCTTTCACTTTTCTATCGATACTTCCACGGGAAATGTTCTACGGAAATCTCTGCTATCATCCCTTCACAAGCAATACCAATCAGACGAACTAGACAAGCCCAGTCAGCACATCCTTTCGTTGTCAACCTCGAAAGATGTCGAACAGCACTTTATCAAGACTCCTTCATCCATAGAACGGCTAGGCTCTGGAATTCATTGCCTGTGGAAGTATTCTCAACAACATATAATCTCCAAAAGTTCAAAAAAAATTCCAATACCTACCTCCTGTCCCTATCCTCCCTAGGAACGCACGATGTTCTTTGAACATTATAGGGATTCCCTTTCGTGCGCTCCAAGCGATAAAAAAAAAACTTGGCGCCCCAGGTATAACAAACTGTAGTGTACCTACTACATAAAATAATATTCCTTGAATAAAATCATGCCTCAGTGCCGATTTTGTTAATAATTGATAAATATACAGTGAAATTATTAGCAAAAAACAAAAAAAAATATTAAATTTCAACGTCATATATATTTTTTCCACAGCAATATTTTCTTGAGGCATATTCGGTCCTATATCGCTATAGCATCGTGCACCAATATACTTATTTATCTGCTTTCGTGCAATGAATGATCGGAATCGATATTATATTGCGATTCTGAAAGAATAATAGTAGGAAAAATATGGATATTGAAAAATCCATTAGCAAAAATCAACGCCCACGTCACTTCACATTAGCATGTGAACATAATAATATACCAAAATACGGTGAATTGAAAGTTGTAATCATCTATGAAAATTGTCCGAAAATGAATTCATGCAAGACATACTGCAATAAACATAGGAATTCTAGATGTATGCTATTCGGCAATGAAAGTGTTGAAATATGTGGAAAATATCGAAAACAATTATTTTAAATGAGCGTGAGGAGAACGAATAGTATTTTGAATGAAAACACGCCTCAAGATTTTTATTTATGTGCAAATCGAGGTCAGATATTACAAAATACATATAACAAGAAGTATGTTATCGAAGTTATGTAATGGCTTCATTAATGTAATGGTTCATAAAACTTCATTTGTTTCGGAATTTCAACATATTCAGACTCGTTTCAGAGAAAAAGGGTCGAAATAAGATAAGAATGTTCACTGAGTTTCATAGATTATATCCACAACAAGCATCCTGAAAAGATTCTGGACATCAAAATATACTATATGAAAACGTTAAAATTGATATCACCCGAATGGTTCATTTTCACCGTAATGTCTATTTTAATATTTACTATCTGCTGATGATGAAATGAAAATAGAAATATCTTATTCAGGCGTGAATATGTCAACCTGCATAAGCTTCCAATACACGGTACCTAATCATCATAGATCAACTGGTGACCTGTTCGCTCACGTCTCACATATATGGCAGCAATCTATTGAAAAATATGGTGAAACCTTAGCCGTGGCACTTGATATCTCCAAGGCAATCGATCGAGTCTGGCACCACGGACTCCTCCCCAAGCTTCCATCTTATGGCTTGCCTACCCAGCTATGTTCTCTGCTAGCTAATTCCCTCTCAAACAGGTCTCTCCATGTAGTGGTCGACGGAGTTTCATCTGAATCATAAATGCTGGTGCTCCGCAAGGATCAATTCTAGCACCAACACTATTTCTACTCCATATTAACGATTTGTTGGAAGCAACTTCATGTCCAGTACAGACGCGGACGATAGTACCCTCTATACCGCCTTCTCTTCCAGGGCTCCAATACAACCCAGGAAAATCAGAAACGAACGAGGAAAGAATGTTGACATAAAACATAAATATGGACTTGGCAACAATTCTCGAATGGGGATCCAATAACTTGGTAGATTTCGATGCAAACCTTCCTTGGGAAATTCACGTGAGATCAATAATTGGTAAAAATGCATCCCAAAAACTTAGTTTTTTGTTTCGGGCCAGGAGCTATCTCACTTCCAGTCAGCTGCTCATGATCTATAAGGCACAGATCCGATCTGTCCTAGAATACTGTTCTCATATTTGGAGTGCAGCACCCAAACATACCCTGAAGCTGTTGGGAGTGATGCCTCCCCCACAAACTCATTCACTTTTCTGGAACACCGTAGAAAAATTGGCGATCTGGCTCTATTTTATAGATATTTTGATGGACGATTTCTGAAATATCAACAATTGTTCGTCCTTTGGAAGTCCCTGCGAGATTAACCCGTCGAGTCGATGTTCTCTGAACATTACAGGATATCGCTTTTCGTAGGAACCAGAACATAAAAAAAAATCAAATATGATCAGTCCTATACTGGTTGTTCCTAAAAGGTCTGTTCTAAACCTCACCACATATTCCTGAGGTCAAAGTGAGCCGAGTAACTTACCTCAGTATCCGAAATACAGGGTGGTAAAGTTAAAAGATGAAAATCGAATTTTTCATACTATATTAATATTTTTCGAGGTATCACTTCAAAAATTGGTGGCCTTGGTCTTCTTGGGATGCGAAACTCGAATACGGACACTTTTTCACAGTTGTCATCAGAGGGCGCTTCCAGATGCACTTCTTATGGTTTGGAATGGCCATAATTTTTTTCTCAGTGTAGCTTTTTTCTCTTTTTGTTTAGGAAATATTTGTCAGAACATTTTCAAGCAAAAAATGTGCCTTTATGAAAATTCACCAAATTGAGTCGTTTTCGAGATATTTCGGATAAATCGGTGTTTTTCGTGAGAATTACATTCCGATTGAATTTGGCAGTGATGTTTGTAGCAGTATGGGGCTGATTTAGTTATGATCATATCAGGTTTTCTGAAAAGGTTGACACTATCTGTGGCTTGAAAGAAATGAATTTTCCCAATTAATAACCCCTTGAAGATTGACATCATACTCGAATATCACCCTGTATAGCATTGATTCTACTTTCTTGAAAATTACATTTTCTCATATTGGATCATATATCCATTGCAGGAGCTTTTTTTCGTTGATTTTTATTCCAAAAATCTATTTAAACGTGATTTGCTGTCATATTATGCAAATTCTTCAAAATTTCATCCATGCTATCTCCGCATCGAACCCTATACTGAATTCATAGCACGCCTATCCAGCTCGAAAAATCATCAATTCCCGTTACAATTTACATAGAAAGCTGCAAAAATGAGTTCCTATGACGACGAGGGGATCCACTATCTGGAAACACAGTTGGCTCAGTTGGCTGTGCTTATATTCCACCTCGGGCCATCTCCCCACATGTAGACAACGCAGTAACTGATGTTCAATGTTCCGTCAAGCTCTTTTCCTATAAATAATGCGATAGGGACTATCGAGCAAAATGCTCAACATTCCGAAAGATTTGATTATACAAACAGGATTATATGACGCTCATAAAGTAAGAAACGTAACAACGTGAGTTTGGGAATTGAAAGTCTTTTGGGTTTTTGTTTTGGATTCCACACCAAAGAATGTCATGATTCAGGCTTCTGAATTATAAGGGAGCACGACTAAATATCCAGTACAAAAATATCCTGTCAAAAAAATCCTGCCGAAAATAACCTGCACATTAATATATTTAGACAATGATAGCCTGACCAATAAGATTTCCATTCCTCAGTCAAATTATTATAATGATTTTATAAAGGATATAAATGATAAGGTTATTTTCAGCAGGATATTTTTGACAGGATATTTTTGGACGGGATATTTAGTCGTAGACCCGCAAGGGGGATTTTAGACATAGAGTAGGTATTCATTGAGGGGAGCGAATATGTTTCGTCTTCAGGTGATTGTCAATAATTGGCAGTTTTTCTATCGCATCGAGCACCTTACAGGGAATCCCTATTATTATCATCGAGTAGTTAGGGAGGATAGGGAGAGTAGGTTGGTATTGGATTTTTTTTTGAACTTTTGAGCATTCTGAGTTCTTGGAAATACTTATTCAGTCAAAGATTTGAAGAATTCCAAAGGCACTGCCGTATACAAACGAACTTTGTCCACACCATCAACAACACAAATTTGAGAATTTGGCTCCCCACCTACGAAATGTTTAATATTGACCAGATTGAACATCCATAAGGAATGGAATTTTGATCCAGAATTCCCATACATAGTCAATCTACTGACACATATGCGATTCCATGGTTTCTCAACAAGCTGATGATATTACATAGATGAAAACCCACTCATCCCCACAACTTTTATTAGAATTATAAAAGATTAATCGTATATATTATCGTAATCAATATAAATATGTATATAAGCCCATCATCAGCTAAAAGAAAGTATCAAAGTTATGGAAATGAATAAAGAAGACATACAAAAAGTATAGTTTATAACAGGGAAATCAGTTATTTATTATGAAGCAGCTTTTGCGGTAGATCGGACATGATATTCCCATGAGAGAGTATTGCTGATGGTGATACCGAGCATAGATATAGTGGTCTTGGTGAGTATGGTGGTACAAGACATTGTTATAACAGGCATACTGAGTACCGTCTTTCGAGAGAAAGTACAGGCTTGAGTTTTGGTGGCGTTGAATTCAACCAGATTGTTGGTTTCCAGAAGAAGAAATGGCAATTCTGGAAGAGAACGCAGTATGCAGAGTACTATCGCCTGCAAAGCTACGGATAGGGCGAGTGGTTGATCCTTGAAATTGAGCCTTGTGGAACGCCGGAATTGATGGCAATGGTATCAGACGATAGTTCGTCCACCACCATGATGGTGGTTTGGGGTCGAACGCCTTTCGATATTTCTCAGACCATAGCTAGAGTTGATATTTGGTGGCGAAAGCCATATTGTCTATCAAAATGATTCCCTAGCCATCCATATATTTGATGGGCTCAATGTTGATGGCTTTAGCCATCTCTTTGGAGATGACTGACAGCAGGGCAATCGACATATAGTTGTTGGCAGGCTTTAGTTTCCTTTCTGTGGAAATGATTGGACTCTGGCTATTTTCCAGCAAGATGTAAAAATACCAGAGTTGAACAAGATTGTGAATAACTTGCAGAGAATCGGTGTCAATTCTGGAACACTCTGAACACTTTTTGAGAATAATGGGTACATTACATCAGTACCATTAGACTTATTCGTCTTGGTAGCTGACTAATGACTTCATTTTAACTAAGTATTCTTGGTCAGTGTGGTATGAACTGTGCATTTAGTGAAGTTGCCAGCTTGGTTTGTTCCCGAAATTTGTTGCGTAACCGACTGAAATAGCATGATGACCAAGATGGTGTCTGCTAATTTTGAATCTTGTCGAATGATATTATTCATTATTTACGTATTCAAGTGGGGTTCAACAACCTTATCTCAGAATAATAATTAAAACAAAAGAGTTGGTAACGTTAGTCAACTAAAGATATATGGTGTAAACATGCGTTAACTAAGGAATCTTGTCAAATTACCTTGGTAAGCATACCAAATATACACGGTATAAACGTGACCATTAAATAATATCAAGATATCTCTAACCTAATACCGAATTCTTACCCAGTAGAACTCTTGAGGTGGAAAACAGACATGAAACATTCCAATTTATTTTTGCCTTCAGCTATAACGAAGCGATTCGAAGATGGTACATAAAACACAGCCATTCCAGAGTTCCTGTCTATGAGCAAATGAGAGCCATGCAAATTTTCAGACGGAACTAGGTCATGTCGACGATAATCAGAGGGGAAATGGTTTCATCAAAGCGGTGAAGTGATGCAAATATCTTGGATTTTTCGCTAACAAGATGATCTGTGCAAAGGCCCAAAGGGCAAATAATGACCTTTGTTTGCCCAGCTCATGATGGCATTTGTAAAGCCCCAAGAGTATGGAAAGAAAAAACCAAATCACACAAATAATAATAAGAATGCCTATAATGCAAGTCTATGAAAGGAAACGCTTTGTACAATGTGCATGCTCTCTATTATAAAATTGGAAAATTGCATACCAAAGGGAACAGCGAAGGTGTAGTCAATAAAAAAAAATTAATAAGATACTAATTGAGAATTATACCAGAATAGAGATAGAAAGTTGATCAAATGAGACAAAAGTTGCGTAATCCGAACCTCTTAATATGATTTCTTACAATTTGGAAAAATGTCAGCTGTTCCTAAATTATCTCGAAAAATCTGAAAATAACTGATTTCTTTTTTTTTTCTATTTTCTTGTTCAATAATTATGACAGGCAGAAATTTGGAATTTTGTAGCAGGTATATAAATAATCATGATTATAATTATTATTCTTATGATAAAATTAACTATTTGTCAATATTCATTGATTTGTTCTTAATATTTTTTGAGTATGTTAATGGCTTTATCCATTGAATATGAATTTATTATCAGAATTCATTCTAGAAACGTATGGAAATCCTCAGATATATGATTTTTGAAGAAGTTAATTTCAGGTAGAGGTATCTTATTTATAATATAGATAATCCAGGATATCAGAACTACGAAATTTTGAAAACCAACTTATATCCCAACCTATAATTTTCTTGTAGTTTCCATAAACAGGCTTAGCATTCATCATCGTATGAAAAATTTATATATTCGACAGGTGATGAGGGTTAAGAAACATATTAATGAGGTCCACAGCTATTATGTCAATAAATAATGCTAAATATTTGTAAATGTTGAATGTTGTTAACTGCTACACACTAGTGTGTCAGCAACAAGGTGAATGTGAAAATTTGTGACATGGACAATGTTGCCCCATATTTAAAAGGCCCATCTATGAAAAATCCGCTGAAAAACTAGAAACTATATCTAATTCCATGGCTTATACTCAGAATAACATATGAGTGTTATCTATTTTTAGAAAGCATAAAGCATCATTTTTTCAAATATGAGGGTGTTTTATTTAAAATAACATCATTTTTGTAATTCGTGAAATATGAAAACAATCCGAAAATATTTACGAATCCCTATATAATTTGGCGTATATACTATTTTATGCACTTTGAGATGAGAAAAAATAACGAAAAGAAAATTGAATGCCAGTTTAATATTTTTCTAAACACCTTACACTTTTGTTGCATCCAGCGATTTTACGAGTGATTAAAATGTGATAGATTATTTTGCTCCATATTATGCTCTTTGTTGGAGCTGCTCCAACTGTCTCAGGGAAAGAACCGATACCATCTAGAGATATAGATATAGTTCAATTCGAGTATTGAATAATCAGGTACACTGCTGCCCAAATGAAGGAAGTAGAAATGAGTAACGAATACCTCAACAAATATGTGAATGGAGTTCAATAGATTTTGCTTGTATAATACGATCGAAACTTCTGAAAGTTCTGAAAACTCATTTGATTAAATATATATTTGTATATCGAAGGAATTCAATTCAAAATAATATAACGAATAACACCTGTGAACCTTCCGTCTCTTTCCAACATAAAGCTTAACAATAGCTAATCCAACCACAAATGTGGATGAAAATCATCTACATTGAAACGTTGGATGAGATTCCTCTTGAGAGCGATCAGACCTTATCAGTCTGTAAACCATCACCCTGCCGGAGTCTGAGAATTGGAACATATTTTCATCAGGAAAATTTCTCATATTATATCACATAAATTGAGGAAAAACTGATATAGTCTTTGTGAAGTCACTTGAGACAGCTTGATCAGAAGAGATCCACCACCAAGACCGCCGGTTCCTTCAAAAAATTTTTGCAAAATTTTTTGGTTTAATTTGAGAACATAGTTTCAATAATGATAATTAATGTTTTAACTTTCCAGAGAAATGAATATCCAGAATCCTAAACTCTGAAATATTGAATATCTTCAGATACCATGTCTATGAACTTTTATGTCACAAGATCCCATTCTTCCATATTTTGGAATAATATTGAACCAAATTATTGAATATATCTTCTGTAGTAGTCCATACTCAAAGTGGAGTGGAATGATCAAAAAAGAAAACTCGGAGTCGTCTCCACAATTTTAATGTTGAAAGATGCAGTCAATCCTGCTTCAATAAGGTTTGATACATGTTTCGGCCATTCAAATGGCCATCTTCAGTCAAATTAACATCAGAGTGTATCTACAATAGAAAAACCCAAACATGATTTTATATTGAATAAATTTTTACTACTCATCCAACATCTTTCTTCACACCATACCACGAAGAGATATTTATGTATAGGAAACTACCACCTACCGTCGCGGTCGTGCTGTGTGATAAACATAGATAAAGTAGTTAAAGTAGTCCGTGGGCATAATATGATATTTGCATGAAATCATCGCACCAGTCGTTAGGATTTATTTGGGCAACAGTGCACATTTGTCGCAAGGACTCTGGGCTGTCATTTCTTCAGTACTTCACTATTTCAGGCATGCATCACTCATTCTGTTGTCAACTTATTTTCAACCATGCAATTCTTAGGTGAAACTTTCGTCCTTGAATTATTTCAAGAGTTTTATCATCAGGTATATTCGGCCAGGTGTACACTGAACAGTAAACAGTCCCAAGAATTTTTCATTGTCACTTGAAAATTAACATTTAGATGGAAGATAAAACTAACAACGGTGTTAGTTAAAGAAGTAGCGACTACCAGTGTTAGGCACCTAAACTGCTCCACAACGAAAGAGTAATCCACAAATTCAACGTCATTTCCAGCAATTGTTTGATTGGAAGAGGGGATAAAAGCAGATAAGTAAAATCTATGGAACCGCTCACATCCTCTTGAACGGAGATAATAGAATTCCATAGCTTCGCCGTTCTATATATAGACAAACAAGTTTTGATTTAGTGTAGTTCGACATAATTCGAGGTTAACGACGAAATGATGTGCTGACTGGGCCAGTTGAGTTCGTCTGACTGATATTGCTAGTGATGGAGTTATAGAAATATCTGAGGTAGATTTCCCGTGGAAGTATCTATAGAAAAGTGAAACCGACTTTCTACAGTGTTCTAATGGGATCAAAGAGTTAGCGAGTGTGACATCACCCACCAGGCGAATGGCTCTTCTCTGGATAGAATCTGAGAGCATCAGCGTATGTTTGGGTGCTGAACCCCATACATGAGAACAGTATTCTGAAAGTGGCCGTATCTGTGCTTTGTAGATCATGAGGAGCTGTTGAGGTGTCGAGTAGATTTTCGCACTGAACAAGAATCCGAGTTTTTGTGAAGCAGCTTTTGCGATGGATCGGGCATGATTTTCTCATGAGAGAGTATTGCAGACGGCGATACAATGTTCCATTGGAAATACATCCTACCCTATAACTGACAACTCTTGTCACTGAGAAAGAGATATATGTTTGTGTTATATAATATAATTTTGATGAAACACATTGTTTCTGAGATTTTTTATGGAATGATCAATTTTGATGAGTTCTACATCATGTTGGAGAAGAGAACCCTGAACCAAGACATCATGTACCTATTTTATGCTCAACCCGAGGGTCAACCATGTTTTGTGTAGTAGTTTATATCGGTGTTCCAAACTCCACACAGCTGCATCCTCCTAGATACTTATAAATAATACTACATTGACCTAATTTCTTAACGTTTATCCGATGTATGTTCAAATCGTTTTTTTTTTCTGTGGACAAAAATCGGAGGGAAAATACTCTCCTCGCTTCCTATATTGGTCGTGATGAGGGATGAGAACTAGTAGTTCAAATAAACCTGTTCGAAACAGAAACCAAAGACAGAAGAATTTTCTCATTCTTCTTTTCCACTTCCGCAAGTCCATGATGTGAATAAAAAACAAAGGCTGATGATTGCTTCTTCTTATCCTTTCTTCTCAGCGAGTCACGAAGACTATTGATGTTCACGACAACCAGAGTTCCAAGCTAAGAATAGGACATACCTAACCAACAAGGGAATCCTAGAAAATTGAAGAAAACAAATAATCTCGAACGACCACATCTGAGATTGAAAAAACCTCTTGAGTCCCTAATGGCACCAACACTCTGAGGAACACCACATGTGAGTCAAATATCTCAAAACGAAGGAGGTTTTTCTCTAGGAAAGCCGATCTCACTGTGCCCAACATAAGCCTGTCAGGAGTAATCATACCGTTGAAGACATCCATTTCAATGCTTGGTATTACTATCAACAATAACCTTTCTTGGGAAAATCACGTGAGATCTATTGCCAAAAGTGCATCCCAAGAAATTGGTTTTTTGTTTCGGGCCACGAGCTATTTCGCTTCCAGTCAGCTGCTTATGATCTATATAAGACACAGATCCGACCTGTCCTGGAATACTGTTTCCATATTTGGAGTGCAGCACCCAATCATACCCTGAAACTGTTGGATTCTGTCCAAAAAAGGGCAATTCGTCTCGTGGGTGATGTCTCGCTCGCAAACTCACTCACTTCTCTGGAACACCGTAGACAAGTTGGTAATCTGGACCTATTTTATAGATATTTCCATGGACGATGCAACAATTGTTCCTTCATTGGCAGTCCCCTCGAGATTAAACCGTCGAGACGAGGCTTCGCACCCCTTCGTGGTCACTTTGGAGACCTGCAGAACATCTCTTTCCAAAGACTCGTTCATCCAACGAACAGCGAGGCTCTTGTACACATTGCCGAGGGAGGTGTTCCCCAATGCATATAACCTCCAGAAATTTAAGAAGAACACCAATTCCTATCTTATTTTTCACGAAAGAATATTATAAGAATAGGAAATCCCTAACCAACAAGAGAATCCTAGAAAATTGAAGAAAACAAATAATCTCGGACGACTTCATCTGAAATTGAAGTCCCTAATGGCACCAACACTCTCAGGAACTCCACAGGTGAGTCAATTATCTCAAAACAAAGGAGGTTTTTAATAATTATCTTGCCCAATTCTCAGGACGCCAAAGCTGAAATCATCACTTCCTACAGGTATGCCAAGCCTTAGAAAAGATAATCTAAATAGTTGATATCTTTAATGGAATCAGCTGTATGCGTTTTATAATGAAGATGACCATCTGATTCATCAAAGACTATCCAATGACTTAGTGTTCTCTGTATGTACCTCTTCTCATGTGACTATTTCAATACACTAAGTAGATAAACTAAAATCATATTGTAGCAATCTCAAATGCTTATGACGAAATATTGTGACTCAAAATCACAGATAGAAGGAAATTGTTTCAAACTCCAAGTTCTGGAAGCTGAAATACTGAATAGATACAATTTCTTATAATATACATTGAGATGACTTAACCATATAAGAGCCAAATTTGATTGAACTTCTCATTAGTCCTGATTTCATTTGGGGTTGAAGTTGGAGGCATGTCTTTCCTCCTTCAATTGCCATCAGTTTGACGTTATGTACTTGGGAGAAGGGCTGAAACCTCGTTAATATTATGTTTGTTTTCGATCGCTCTTCAGACATAAATTGCCGATCCTTACCACTTTCAATTACTCCACTGTCGATATTGTGCTTGATTTTCACTTACGAGGATGCCAGCACTAATTTGTGAGTCACCGAGAAATTGGGGATAAATTTAGACGGAAGGTCGAGAATGTGTTGGGTTTGGTTAGTTGCTAGCCAGACAAAAAAGATGAGTAAAGTGTTCTCACCATTCTTATAGACGAGTAATATTCAATGGAACGAATTGAAAAGGAATATTTGAACATTGAATGATGAGGATATGAAAATAAAAATCTTCTGAAATTGAGAATTGGCATTCTCTTTCAGATCAGATGAACAATATGATGTTAAATGATATGAAAATATTACTTACCAATATGGGGGTGTATAATTTGCTGACCAAAATTAAAGCATGCAGACCGAGCATTTCTGATTCGAATTTTTTCTTCAAATTGCATATTTGGATATCTCATATAGATTTATAGATGCCACCGGAGGAATTATTTTGATCCACCTCTTCAGGGGGTGATTTGATGGAAAAATACGGACCGGAAATGCTCGGTCAGCGAGGATTTTCGAAAAACAGCAAGAATGAACTACCCCTCTCGAGGAATGAATCGAAATCATTTCACTAGTGGCATCTATAAATCTATATAAGATATTCAAATAATGCAATTTGAAGAGGAAATTCGTGACAGTGATGTTGGGAATGAACGTGTATCAAACCAGGGCCTACTCCCCAACCAACATTTTAAGAAAATTATACCAAGCAGAGAGGAGAAATTACTCAAAGAAGTCGAAATTTACTAATTTCCGACAAAATATTTTACCTTTATGCCCTGAGTAACTTGAAAGTTATGGATTAGGTTGTAAAATACCTGGTTAGGACCTCAACATTTCCTATAAAATCCATCAACTTTATAGACAAATTGCATAGTTGGAAACTACTCATTACAGACTTCAAACATAACTTCATGGTCCTAGTGAGCATTTAGTTATCAATTAGGTAATATTTAACATCAAAATCACCAGTAAAATGTCTTCCAGGCCCTCGAACTATCAGGATATTTATTGGAGTTGAAATTCACCAAATTCTAACTTGATAAACGATCATAAAGTCAGGGAATAATCAGATGGAGAAAATAAGTCGGATTTATACTCTGTTTTGCCTATTTTTGACCAATTGAGTCGAAGGAGTTTCTTAGACTTTTTTTAACCTAATCAGTACCAACTTCATATCCGATGAAGGCAAGATTACCACTATGAAATCCTTATAGAACGAAGTGTCCTTGAGAGAGCCGAGAATACCAAAATTAGTCCTAAAATCATGTTCTCAAAGTTGATGACTATTATTGATCCTGGTGCTTTGAGGTCGGCAAATGTTTTGAAATGATCATTAATTTCTGAAAATATTAAAAACTGGAGACAAGCGCAATGTATATGAGTTTTGAATGTTTTATTCTTTATCACCAGTGAGTGGTTCAGGTAGCTTACCGCTTGAACGCTTCTAAAGCAAATCATGATATCTTTCTATACATTACGATGATGTTTGATCATCTAAACCATCGATTTGTTTTGACATTCGAAGTTTTACTTCCACTTATTCCATTGGTCAGATCTGAATGCATATTTCAAATAACTTTTATAAAAAAAAACAGGTATCAATTATTACACTTCGGTTGAGAACGTACAAAAATGGCAAATGTACTAAAAGTATACTAGAACGGCAACACTGTTCGAGAGATGACAACACGGCGATGGACTTTTCTGATTCGCTGAAAAATGAAGCCTGTCATCCAGCGACCAATTAGAAAACATACCGTGGTGCAGAATAAGAAATTGAAAGCGAACAACGAACATTTGACAAATTATATGATTATAGGGAACATCTGATAATATAAATCCATCAGGTTGACTGCTACTCAAATAATATACTCGTTGATATAGTCTAAAATCCCAATATGGGGAAATTGGGCTCCATAGTCAGAATATAAAGAATTTTCGACTATGAACGAAGCCTATTCGCCCTGAAAGTTGAAGATTCTGGAAAATTCGACTTTCAAGTCCAATATGAAACCGACGCCATATTTGTTGGCTCGAACCTTTTTCGCCATTGACGGAAAAAGAAGAAATCTCTGTATAGCGACCACATCCTGATGAATAGTAATACAGAAAAGGTTAAATTTCGCATATATGATCATATTCTACCAGTTGATCCATTTTTAGATGGAATTGTTGAAAAATAATTCGAAAACACAAAGAATATCATCCAGTATTTTTCTACAAATCCAATAATTTCGTGGGCCCACTAATTTTACATGTGTAAAATCAACATTTTCACAATAAATTTTGCATCGCAGGTTGAATAACGATTCACAACAACCTCAAATAAGCTAAACAACATGCATATTATCTACACCTTCCACTACTATCGAGTTTTCTTTTGAACGCCATGTTCATAAACTACTAAGTCTCCACACGTAAATGAGTAGGTATAGTCGATCGTGAAACACGGTACATATTTGTTTTCCGAACCCAACCAAATGACAGTAAACCAGGTAGAAATCTTAGTAAACTCACCCATAAGTAGGTAATGAATAACGTCAGAATAACTAAAATCAGACCACCATCGGACTAGAATTAGGGCAATTTCACCTAATTGTTTCCTCGACCCATTGGTCAGGATACCCTAATATCCCTATTCTCGTCTTCTGAATTACTTCCAGTTTTTTCCCCATATTGGTAAATTTGAAGTAAATAAGACGTAATATTCACTTAGGCCAAATAAGTCGTTGACCTATTCTAAGGTCGAAATGACGTATATAATACCTAAAATGTTTGTTGGGTCTACTCTACCCCTGTTCAGTAACCTGGAAAGTAGCTGTTTTCTGTTGAATTTTCGGCATGACATTGTACACATATATATTTTTATCTGAAAGAGAATGCAAATTGACAACTTCAAGAGATTTTATTTTCAAATTCTTATTATGTGTAATTAGATGTATTTATTTCAATGTTCGTCGTGGCATTTGACTCGGAAAGCAGTTGTTTTATGTTGAGCATACCGAAAATGGAATCATATTTTCATAGAGAATGCGAATCCCAAATGTATCTCTTTATAATATGTATAGCTATCCATTTTTTTTCATGTCCATATCCAAGAATATTTCTTTTCAATACTTTCATTACCAACCAAGGAAATCTAAGTTGAAAGTAATTTGGATCTGAAACCCTCAACGTAATGAAATACAGGGTCTTCAGTTTGAAATAATTATGTTTCGGCATATCCAATTTCGTCCAATTTTTTCGTTTATCATTTATATAGGGTGTTCAATATTTCGAATTGATTTTGTAGAAACGATCGAAACACATCTTGGACTCTATACTCGCTTGAATTCATTTCGTTTCAATGTCCAAATGGGAATCACATTGAATTTCTTTAGGACTCAACAAAATCAGATTTTCACCGTGGAATCAAATCCAAAAATCCAAAAAACAGCTGTGTAGCAACTTAAATGGTGTATTTGAAAACAGGGTGTCCCATTTGAAAAAACTCAGCATTAGCCGGTATATTGGAATCTGAAAAACCCATAGATATGAATATTATTCTGTTGTATTTGAAATGTTTCTATAGGTATATCTGACGGTTTGGCTAATATCAAAGGAGAATACACTATTGACTCACCTGGTATGTATTATTGGGTAAGTGCCATATATCTTGTTTACTATTGCAGACAACTTTCTGTCCATTTTTTTATTCCTGTTTAGAAAAATGTAGAGGATTACAAATGTAACAAGGTGTTCTCCAATAAGTCGGGCGAAAAATTCCTCAGATATTTTTGTGACTCCCGAAAAATAGTCGATTGCATTGGCCTAATAGCAGGAATTCGACTATTCGGAAACCCAGGAACGTAGTTTGCCTGGCAAATGTCCAACAACGGCTAGGCTTATGCAATCAGACATCGTCCACCCATCACTGTCTGCTGTTAGGATACAGAAATAGTTTTACGGTTTCGTTTGGGGGCAGCTCAAACTGCACATTTGTTATTCAACATGTTCCTGGAATTTCTACAGGACTGCTAATTCGTTCCACGATTTTCAGACAGGTTTCCGTGGCAAACACGAGCATTTCCACTGCAGTATTTTCCACTCATTCCTTGGCAGTACATACGTTGCGCATGTAGGGTCGGAGAAGGTTGACTATAGTGGTTTCATGCCCTATTCTCACTTAATCTTTATATAAATAACAATCAGGATTCAGACTGGTAATTTGAATCACATTATTATAATTATTATAATCAGATTATAATACCTATCACTTCTAGATTTATATGGACTTCATACCATGAAGAAACTACCAGGAAGCGAAATACAAAATCGAAAAGACAGCATGTTATTATCCAGCATGGACGTATAATACGTCCATGTTATCCAGTGTCCAATCAACTACCGAAATACAAATTCGAAAACATAATGTTTTCTATTATTAACACCAATCAAAACCGTGGATTTTGAATTGAGTGGAGAAATCGAGAAAACATGAATCAATTTGTAATTCATGTTATCTAAAACAACATTTCCCTTTCATTCCTTCAAGAATGAAAAAGTTGAGAGGGCGTTCAATTTAAGAGGCGCACCCTGTATAGTATGCATTTAGGTTGATGTTTGTTGTTATTATATTGATGTCTGCGAACATTAAACGAATACGGACAGTTGATTGAACGATGTTACAAAAGTCATTATGGGAATGGCTAAAAAATAATGTCCAGGTGATTGAATCAATGGCCTGGGTTCATCGATATGATCACTGCAAGTGATTGGTCGATGTACAGAAAACATTAGTACAATGCTTGATATTCATGTACTCATGGGATTGTATCGATGAAAATGATGATTGACTAATTCACAATTGACATTAAAAGAATGTTTTTCGTTTTATAACTCAGATGATGAAATCAGTGCCTCTCAAGGATTGATATAGTCACTTGAACGTCAGGCAATCATTTACAATACATCAAATCAATGAATTCGATCATCGGTTGAAAATTGATGTCGAAATACATCATCACGATCATTTTTTTCATTAAATGTACGTACGTTTCTGGTTCTGTGTTCCAGAGGATGATTCTTTCCATAAAGTCCAGTATCATGCAAAGATATCAACTTTTTCATATCTCCGTGTATTTCATAATATGTTAATAGATGTTGTGATCATGAGAGAGTATAGTTTGCATGGTTATATCAAAATTGTCTTAACTGCAATGACGAATAGGAGAAGTATCAGCAGCATACAACTGTTTTTCAACGCAACCCGAAAGAAATGAACTAAAAGAAACAATTGATGGTTTGATAGATATTTTAGCGAAAACAATAGAATAAACAATAGGCAAAGAGTAATGTCATAGACTACAGAAGATGTGGCACGTTAGATGACCAGAATAGAATCAAGAGACATTGCCAGATTTCATTGTACAAGAACCTAATTAACGGTGATTAGTGGAAAATAAATAGTCGAAATCATATATCTTTTTCAGCAACACATACTGAGTTCACAAATTTCAGTAACCAAGTACATAATTATTGTATTCTAAATGGTTCCTAGGTATACTACTTACTATATAGGCGTCAGTAATCTGTTAGAATCTCATCGTCATGATTCGCAGACCCTTTCAACTTCATTCTGTAGGATGTCATAATGAAGATCTCGAAACACAAGTTGTTAAGTTCAAGTACCAATTCAACTATGGTCGTTGATCATTGCATTGAAGATTATACATGCAGTTTGGTAACTATATGGCATTAAACTTCAGTCGGTTTAGAGGAGATTGAAACACAACAGCATAACCCCTCATTATGAAAATATTCATCTCACCATATACGCTAGTGACCAAATCAGTTGCAAGAGAATACCAATCAGCTGAATCAGACTTAGAAGGCGTCAGGGTAAAGGATTGGCAATCATTATCTTTAATCAACAGTAAAAACACAAGAGCTTTTTTATGATCGGATAAAGTTCTATTCCTAACGAAAAGCATTTGCCAATTAGTAACTATACGAGAAAAGCTGACATGAAAAAATTGCGAGACTGTAGGTCGAACAATTTTGTCTGATGTACGTTTTCCGAGAGAAATAATTGCTGATGGAAAATTGTTTAGTTAGTAAGGAATATGGTTGATTTATGCAAACCACTCTTGCATTAATTTGTTGCTTTCATCAACTGTCATTGAATTCATTTTTTTTCAAGGACTTTGATGCCTTCATGCACCACCTTTTTTAACTTTGAACTCTTCTTCATGATCCAAATTTATAGTCAGTCCTCAGCGTAGCCTTGTAACAGTCTCAGGGGTTTGGTGGCACATATAGAACCAAAAACACGAAATTTGGGTTCGATCGACGTGGATGTTAAATTCTTCACTTGGTTGAGAAAACTGCCCGTTCAAGAGTGAAATGACCAGCACAAGACATTTCGGAAATCCGCTCCTAACCATAACCGACCTATATAGGTGCGCGCACGGATTTTGAATCTGTATTAATGAAAGATGGGTTGCCTAGCCTCCTGAAGAATATTTGATGATATTTCAAAGAGAGTATGGGCGGCGACATTGATTTGTTACAGCCTTATGAAAATATTGGTGTTCTAACCTCCACTGCTCACATTATTGAGATAAGACTGATTTGTTCATATTGTTTTCAAAGTAATATTTGAACAGGCAACAAGAATTTTGTAAGTTTCCATACCACATTTTAAAAAAATATATAAGAAGAAATAAAGAAGAAAATTATATGTCTGACTTCTGACAGTCACACTTTTACTTGTATTTGTCGTTAAGAGATTAAAGTTGGTCATCTTTTAGCGAGTAGTTAATGAAAGATAAAAATTAATCTGGGTGCATGAATGTTTGAACCGGAATACCAATACTCATTAGTGAAATCGTTAATGCTTGTGAAACTACAGAATGATGGAAAAGCGACGTGCAAAAATCTGCCTTTATCCAATTGAGAAAAAATTAGAGTATTTTTTTGCAAGATAAATCAACGACAAATAAACAAAAATAGTAAATACTTTTACTAACGATTTTGTGTTCATTGTAGTAGGCGGAGTTAATTTTTTTATACATTTTATGGTTTCGTCAGTCATCTTGCTAATTTACGCGTTAACATTACCCAACAATCGACAAGAAGTGCCTGAATCTTTCGAACCATCTGACAATGAGGTTTGGGAATGGTTCGAAAACTTTAGGCTCTCGTGTTTTTTGGGATAAGAAATCATTATTCTTTCGTCAAAATTAAGAAATCCAAGATGGCGGATCCAATATGGTGAACTAGTTTTCCAATTATGATCCGATATTATTTTATTCAAAATTTGTATCTGGCGGTTTTCGGGGTCAGAGATAATGATTCCTCCATCATAACTAAAAAATTCAATATTGCGTATTCAATACGTCGAATGAAGTAGAGAATAAATATTAGTTAAGAAAATTGAATAGATAGATCACCGAACTGAAAAGAAGTAGAAAATTCATAATAGTTTGAAAACGTTAGAGAACACACTTTTATGGTTAGTCAAAGTAACAAAAAAAACGATAATTAATTAATAAAAATATGTTGTTGAATATTCAACAAAAAAAAATATCTTCTAAAAATAATGTATAATTATACCAAAACAACGTTTGCTGGGTCAGCTAGTCTATTATTATATTGATGAAAACAGATAACATGAAGTAACAAGAAAATACAGATCTTCCGTTCGTCTCAAATATAATTCGATAGCGAGTGATTTGAATTGGAGATGCAGCAGTGTTTATTTTGCCTATTTCGGATTCGAATTAAAGCTGGGTCGTTAACATGAGAGGTCGGCTTGCTGAAGAGTGAAAAGGAAATGAAGGAAATTAGCGTTGATTTCATCATTTCGCAGGGCATATTTGTATTCATCAAACGAATCCCGTCTCCAACAAAAGGTTTATTGTTCGACGGTTGCCATTACGAATTACTGTACAGAAACATTTAATTTATAAAGAGAATGAATCACAAAAGTAATGTACTTATAAGTACAAATTGGATATAATTCAGGTATACATTGATGACAATATCTCTTGGCCTGTCGAGTTCATCTGACTGGTATTGCTATGAATCAAAATGCAGAAGTTGTGGCAGTATCTAACCTATATAAATGAATAATCATGAATTCACAACATTGCTATATATTCCCCATACCTAAAATCTACTTTGTTCCCGATAAGTGGGGTTATAAATAATTTTGGAGATGAAGCCCACTGAAATCCTCCTGGTAATTGTATAAAAATTGAATTCTCCAGTATTATAATCATCAATTGGAATACTCTGACCTTTGTTGCATTATTCACCATACATTTTTAATAACAAATTCAATGGTAAAAGCGAGAGCTACAGAATAACTTTAGATTGATCAACAGTAACAATACAAGAGCTTTTTTATCGGATGAATTTATCTTCTCTAAAATTTTTCAATTAGTAATTTTATGAGGAAAATTGATATGAAAAAATTGCGTGACCGTAGGTCGAGAAATTTTGTTTAGTGTCAGAGTTTCGAGGAGAATTACTGTGATGGAAAATTCTTGAGTAAGTAAGGAAATTTATCCAATTTAAAAAAACCTTGAGTGTTTTTGGGAACATCAATCAACGACAATGTACCAATACACAACAATAATAAATTACCTCCATTGATGATTCAGTGCTTCATGAATTTTACGGAATAGTTTGTTTATATTTAGAATACCTACTAGATGAAGTATGGTTTTGAGAAACAGGCAGTTTTTCAGCGATAAGAAAGGTGCAACCTTTAATATCTAAGTCAAAATGACAAACGTCATCATCAAATAGCGTTTTTCGAGTTGATTTATCAAGGAATAAACGTATAACGTATCTTATTGAGAAGAAAGGTTCTGTTAATGATAAACTGGAGATTGAATTCATTTTGGATGAAATAAATCAGGGAGTGCAATTTGAAATTACAAAGTTGATACCTATATAAAGAGTTGTGAAAAGAGATATGATTTGAAGGTTAATGAAAACACATGTTCATATTCTCCAAATTAGTTTTTGTATAATTAATCCAAATTTCAAAATAATCAGGATATGGCAGGTTTTGAAGACTCTGAAACACCCTGTATAATCAGACTATAATGTGTGTCTTGTATATCAGTAAATGGCAGGTTGTTGTGTGTAGCAATGATAACGGTTAACCCTACCAATTTCTTTCGTTTAATATTCATAACTTCCACTTCGACTATGCATTGTTAATTATCTACTTCCTCACTATTGTAAACTTTTTCGGGTGATTCGGAAATATCTATTCGCACGATGACGTCATGGCCCTGACCAGATGGAACCATTAGTGTGGCACGCTGTTTATTTTACTATTTTAGTTTATTTGTTCAAACAACAAACATATGGACGGAATGGGAAAAATAATAGTGTGAAATGAAAACGCCCTACAAAATTCGTGTTATTTGATGTTGTTACATCACTCAATGACTAATCTAATAATACACAGGGGATTGCAAGAATAATAAAATCATTAATTTATTATCGACCATATCAATAATAGATCAGATTAGATTAAAATGGCGTCTTCTGTCTATTTGCCTCCACATCGCGACCTTCTCAGATCTATTGTTCCTGTCCTCTATAGGCTAACTTTTAGATCCCTTGGGTATCTTTGGGCTCTCTCTCGAAACGAACCTTAGTTTTGACAAGCCCTCACACTCCTCACAGTGGCAAAGTATGTGTAATGAAGACTGAAGTTCTAAAGCCAGTCCTATCGTACTCTCATGCTTTTGTTGAGCCTACAATGCCCTGTGAGAAG
Organism: Phaedon cochleariae; assembly: GCA_918026855.4. Lineage (NCBI taxonomy): Eukaryota > Metazoa > Arthropoda > Insecta > Coleoptera > Chrysomelidae > Phaedon > Phaedon cochleariae. Next base: position 31,060,176 of record OU896719.1, read on the forward strand.
TCCCACTAATATTCCAGTTGAACTTCGTACCTGGCTAAGTAGATATTCTGTGAATATTGGCGATGACTTCTTTTGTATGAACTCTTTCACCTGTCTCATTCCTAGCGAATTGGTGTACCTTACTTGAGATTTGGTTTGCATGTACAGGATTTAATGCTTGTCTTTTATGAAGCTTCCGTAATATTACATGAGTGTTCTGGAGCATTCAGAGCTCCACTTGCTTTTGCTTGGACTAGTGAATCTCCTTCGTTGCCTTCATACCTTGTATATGTGCTGGTACCTTTGCCAAAGTCAGTCTGCTCTGACTGTTCGGTTCATTCAGGGACCAGGGTTTCTAGGAAGTCCCATACTAGTTTGGGTTGGGGTTGACTGCTTTCATTGCCGCCTGGATATCTCATGGATTGCATTGATTTTCTCTATATTAACTCTTGTCTTATCAATTCTTTTGCGCTATTATACGTTAAGACAATGATATCAACAATTTTTTGGGAAGGGACAATTCTTGGGTTATGGATTCAGTGAATTCATATGTTTTTTATATTATTAGTCGAAACGTTTCGACTATGGCCATAGGCTTTTCCAATCTTCATTATTCCTCAACATATGAATAGGTATATTTCATAACATTTGTTCTCTTAGTAGACAAAAATCTGTTAGGTACATACCTCAACCAGAGCTATTTCTTTTGTCAACAGTTTCTGTTGATATTATTCCTTTTTGTTCATTATTACTAATAGTTTTTTTTTGTTTTCTTCCATGTTTTTCCTTCTGTAATTTGTACTTTTTTTTCCGGTTAGATGACATTCAATTTTGGCATGTGACAGAGGAGTCATAGGACTATAGAACGTTGCATCTTTTTATTATTGGTGGCAATGGCAGAGACATGAGCATCGATTTTTTTGTTTTGGCGCCAAAGTTATATTGTTTCAAAATGAATAGGAAAATATTTTTTGATTTTAAATATTGGTTGTATGAATTCATGGTGAATGTTACTTAGGTTGCTTTTGTTAGTTCTATCGTTCATTGTGTTGTTTTCTTTAGTAATGTAAATCTTTTCTTTGATACATCTTTTGTAGTGTTTGTTTCATGTGTTAGTGTTTTGACTTGATTGTTGCTTACTGTGTGATTATTTTCAAAGTTTTGTAAGTGCTGTTGGATTTCGTGTACTTTTAATCCTTTTTCTATAAAAACATATTCCTTAACTGAATCCAAATCCAAAACCCAAGAATTATTCCTCCCTCCCTTGATGCACCTTTTGTAGTGTTTGTTTCATGTGTTAGTATTTTGATTTGATTGTTGCTCACTGTGTGATTATTTTCAGTGTTTTGTAAGTGCTGTTGGATTTTGTGTTCTATAATGATGTCCTTTCAATCTTTTTTCTATGAAAACATATTCATTATACCTGAATCCAAAACCCAAGAATTGTTCCTCCCTCCCTTGATGCATCTTTTGTAGTGTTTGTTTCATGTGTTAGTATTTTGACTTGATTGTTGCTCACTGTGTGATTATTTTCAGTGTTTTGTAAGTGCTGTTGGATCCTGTGTACTATAAAGAGGCGTATTTAATCCTTCTTCCATAAAAACATATTCATTTACTCTATCCAAAACCTAAGAATTGTTCCTCCCCTTTTGATGCATCTTTTGTAGTTTTTGTTTCATGTGTTAGTTAGTATTTTGACTTGATTGTTGCTTACTGTGTGATAATTTTCAGTGTTTTGTAAGTGCTGTTGGATTTTGTGTTCTATAATGATGTCCATTCAATCCTTTTTTTATAAAAACATATTTATTTACTGAATTCAAAACCCAAGAATTGTCCCTCCCCATAAACAACAAGGATTCAAGAATACTATGAAAAAAGAAACAATATCAACAATGTCGATGAAGAAATAGTTTAGTACAAGTGCTTGCTATAATTCAACTGTTGACCTCGAATCATATCTTTGGAATTGCATGGGGAGTGAAGAATTGTTTCTGATTGTATTTTCTCATTGCTTTTGAATTCAACTATTGAAATTCCTGATAGTTCCTTGAAAATTTCAAATACTGAAACATTTATACCGCATATTGCAGACTGAAGAAATTGTTGGTGGTCTTTTCACGCCTTCATGGACTTCAATTACGATTAGATCGGAGTTGGTACGTTGATTAGAGTACTAATACGTGCGCGACAAGTACAAATTGATGCCGTTGAAGGAGCGGTTGATGAATTACGCACGCGCCTAACCGGAAGTAGCCAAAGTGAGCCCTTTCATGAGTTTCATGGCAGGATGTTGAAACGGTGGCGAACGCGAACTATGTATCGCTGAAAGGTTCCTACATGGTCATCCATCCAAGAGAGTCACCACCCACCCCTATAATAATAATAATAATAATCTTTATTGCACTATGATACATAAACTATAAAAGAATGTACAAGCCAGTCAAACATGAGAAAGTCATAATAAATATGAATAGATTTACGATATACGAAAATATATGCTAATTAATTATAGAACACAAAATGGAGGTATTCGTCTACTGAATAAGGTTCTAGATCCAGAAGCATTGTGATAAGTGTTTTTTTTATTTAATTGAAATTATTATTATTTTTAATGGCTGAAGGTAGATGGTTGAAAAACTTAATGCACCTCTTTCAGTAGACGACAGATGGTGACGTGGAAAATTCAAGTTAGATATATGTCTTGTTCCATAAGAGTGAGGGATCATGAAGGGTTCAAAGTAATGCCTGTTTTTATATACACAGTAAAAAAAATAGAGTGAAATTTAACACTATACCTGTTCCCAGGAGGACCACTAAGCTCTAGAGTGAATGATTTAACTCTATAGTTTATTATATTATAGTGTGATTTTTTCAATTCAATTAGTGTAAATGTTCAATGGAAGCACATTGAAACTTACTCTATTTATTTCTCTAAATATATTGAATGAACACAAAAATAGAGTTGAAAGACCCCAAGCTAGTGTCAATATCATCACTTCAGAGTGAAATTCAATAACTGAATATTACATAGTCACAAATGTTGAGAGTTGGGAATATAATAGTACAGAGTAGATTTCACACTATGAACAGTATCGGATCCACCGGAAATTGATTGTATTAATTACACTACCTGTATGTCAAATGACTCCTGCATTCTTCAAATTGACACTACCATATGTTTAGGTGCTAATAAGGAGTTATCATTTATTCATCATTTTAGATTGATATAAAACACTAGTTGAGTAAACTAGTTACTATTTCCTATTGAGATTTCATCCAAGTTAGATTAACCATTATTTCACATGTCACAGTATTTATTGGACTCCGACAGACGTTCAGCGGCGAAATCTCGGCATAGTCTCTGCAGCGCCACCTGCATGCAGTGGCGCGAATTGACGGATGAGAAGTAGTGTGACTTTATAATATTTTAATAGTTTGATATTTGAAAAATGACTGGCGTCCCACTAGACTACTTAGTTAACCAATCTGTTTCATGAATCGTTCAAAATAATAATTCGAAACGGAAAAAACGTAAAATAACTGAGATAGGTATATACGGAAATACGTTAATAACTCAATATTGAGAAAAATCTCTCACTACGTGGGTAAAGTAAAAAAGCTACTTGAAGCTAATATCATTGACACTATATCAGTATTTCTCATTCCACTAACCAGTAGACTGAACGATCTGAACCTGTATAGATTGATATTTCATCGTATATAGATTGAATTGAACAATGATAGAGTGTCAATTTAAACGACACGAGTGGAACATTCAAGTTCACTAGTGTCAGTTAACACTAGTATGAATTCAATCTCAATTGTTAGTGAATAGAGTTATCTGAATTGCTATTTCATTAAAATGTTAGGAATATAGAGTGAATTCAATACGACATTAGTGAAAATTCAATCTAGAATTATCTCCAATAGAGATAATCTGCGAGAAGTGTAGTTATAGAGTTGATTGCAGTATCAGAGTGAGTTTGCAAGAGTATTTCAACTCTAAAAACATACTCTGCGAATTTAACTCGAAGCGATTTTATACTGTGTAAGAATTTGAGACATTCATATATATACAGTGCTGGTAAAGTGAGTAGTTCAACTTTTCTGAAGTAACCCCTGCATGAATCATGGTATTTCAGATTGGTCATTATGCGAATTGCCCTTTTTTGAATTTTGAAAATCCTCTCAGCCTCCCCACTACTTCCCCATAGTATAATACCATAGCGAGCGCGAGAATGAAAATTGGCAAAATAAAAGGTTTTTGTTATATTGAAATTAGAATTCTTTATGAGAATTCTTATGCCATAGCAAGCCTGGCTCAATTTTTTTGAAATGTAATCAATATGATTTTCGAAGTATAGTGTTTCATCAATAATTATTCCCAATGATTTAGTGTATTCTACAAAAGGTATTTTTTGATGATTGATTAGGATATGAGTAGGAGTTTCAATCCTATGATTGGTTTTGAAAAACACTGCATTCGTTTTTTCAGGGTTTAGTACTAATCTAGAATTAATGAACCAGTTTTCAACTGCAATCATAGTCTCACTGGCAATTTTTATGAGATCAGGAAATGTATCTCCGGTGAATAGGATTGTGCTATCGTCTGCAAAGTTGATTATTGTGTTGTTCTGCTCTGCAAGTGTGGCAAAGTCATTGATGTAAATTATAAATATGAGTGGTCCCAGCACACTGCCCTTTGGAACACCAAGTGACACTTCTAATGTATCTGACTGTATAAAGTTACCTGAAATATTTTCCTTGATTTTCACAGAGTGGTTTCTTCCTTTCAAGAAAGATTTGAACCAATTTAAAGCAACATCACGTACTCCATAATGTTGCAGCTTTGTTTCTAATATGTCAAAGTTTATACAATCAAAGGCTCTAGATAGGTCAAGAAAGAGTCCACATGCAACATTTCCTTCCTCCATAGTGTTATATAATTGTTGGTTAGCTCGACTAGGGCAGTTTCTATGCTCTTGCCAGCCAGAAAACCGTGTTGAAGAGCTTTGAGTATACAAGGCGTCCCAGTTGAAAATCGAACAAGGCAAGTAAATATTTATGTCAAGAAATGTTAAGTGAACAATAATACACAACCCTCTGATTTAGTTGTTCCATTTTCAATAATGATGAAGTTATAGGGATGAGCCACCTTGAAAAATCATCTGGTATATAGGGTGTTCTGTTTGGAAAAATTATCGCGGACGTCAGAACTCCTCTCTCTAGTCTATGTCTATTCAATTTCCATCTATGAATGTGGAAGGAAGATTGGTATGAGAAATCGATCTGTTGTTGGAGATTCCTCAGAAATCAATAGTTTTGCTATACATTTTTCTATTTTTTTTTTCTGGTTCCCACGGGGAGGGATATCCAGTAATGTTCAGAGAACATCGTGACAACCAAGGGAAATAAGGTGGGAATTCGTGTTCTTCTTAAATTTCTGGAGATTATATGCCTCGGAAAACAGCTCCCTTGGCAATGTGTTCCAGAGCCTCGCTGTTCGTTGGATGAACGAGTCTTTGGAAAGAGATGTTCTGCAGGTATCCAAAGTGACCACAAAGGAGTGCGAAACCTCAACTCGACGGGTTAATCTCGCAGGACTGCCAAGAGAGGAACAATTGTTGATATTTCAGAAGAGCATCGTCCATGAAAATATCTATAAAATAAAGCCAGATCGCCAACTTTTCTACGGTGTCCCAGAGAAGTGAGTGAGTTTGTAAGCGAGGCGTCACCCACGAGACGAATTGCCCTTTTTTGGACAGAATACAGAATCCAACAGTTTCAGGGTATGGGAACAGTATTCCAGAACAGGTCGGATCTGTGCCTTATAGATCATAAGCAGCTGACTGGAAGTGAAATAGCTCCTGGCCCGAAACAGACAACCAAGTTTTTGGGATGCACTTTTAACAATTGATCTTACGTGATTTTCCAAAGAAAGGTTATTGCTGATATAGTAATCCCAAGCATCGAAATGGATTTCTTCGAAGGTATGGTTACTCCTGACAAGCTTATGTGTACGAAACCTATTTGTTATACATTTTCGAAATCAGCTTTTCATGGAGATTCAGAAAACTGATTGAATATATAGGGTTTTCCATTTGAGAAAATTGTCGCAGACGTCAGAACTCAAACGAGGATCACCCTGTATATTTACTTGTAGATATGGAAAAATTTAAATAAAAATCGACTAGTTCCACGAAATTTCTGAAAAATAGACAGTTTGGCTAGAAATAAATGTATTGCTTTCATTTGCATCATAATGTATACAAATCCAAACAAATACTTCGTCCCATGAGAAACTGTGTGCAGTAATACATTCGATATTAAAATAGAGAATTCGTGGTGTGATAAAATTTTGAGAAAATTTGCAGAAAAAGTGTCAGTTCGTTTCCAATGCTTTATTCATTATTCGGAAGATCTGAACAAATTATTACATCACAATAATAATTGTGAATCGTTATTATTATGATAATTATAACTCAAGTAAATTTTCATTGCATAATTGAGCAAAACTCCAGTTCAAAATCGTAAATTATTCATTGTAATGTTATAAATATGTAATGTTGACAATCAATTCATATTCATTTGCATACTAGAACGTTCTGAGCGTGGGTGATCTTATTCGAAACAGTTGATATACATAATGTGCTCCAAGTTTCCAACAAAAACTTCGATCGCTCGCAAATTTCGAGAGAAATACGATGTGCTCTGTGCTCTAGATCTTTATTAAGATTTATACTTTTACAATCCCCTAAGAGTTTCCAAAGAAGAACGCGATTATTTTATCACAATGAAAAATTAATATCATGTTGTGAGTGGCAGACACAAAAAAGGCGATTGGCGATGTAGGTAGTGGAACTGGATATAGGGGAATAATAAACTATGATAATTATTATTGTGAGTGGTGAGCAGATTTAGAAACAAAGAAACTCAAAACGAAACATGATATTTAGAAAAAAACAATGACACGAGTTATTCAATAGTTAGGCATAAGTTTCGTAGTTCTGCATTCACCTGTTCGACTTTTTATGAGTGTATCAACTTCTTTAATATAAGATACAAATCTCTGCTTGGAGGCACCGAAAGGCATACCTTTCGTCTCGGATTATACTGAAATAGTGAAGTGTAGTCTGATGAACTGGTATAACAAAATTTGTCTCGCATTAACAAATTTTTTTCCACTCAGCTAATGAAAGCCCCTGAAAAACACTGATTTAGTTTTGGGAAAGAAAACTACACAATGAAACCAAGAACATCCTCAATGAATATAGGCACTATAAAACTTTGGATAACAATCAATCAGCGTAGAAAATGATCCTTTGGCAATATAATATGGAAGGCAATATTATGTTTCATTCAATTTTCGTGGCTTTCTGGTTCTTGAATTTTTTGTCAAATACTTTCGCACTCACTCCCATATGAAGTCACTTCCGATCATCCCCTGCACTAGGTTTTCTTTATGTTCTGGTTCCTAAATAAGGTAGGAATTGGTGTTCTTCTTCAATTTCTAGAGGTTATATGCCTCGAGGAACACCTCCCTTGGCAATGTGTTCCAGAGCCTCGTTGTTCGTTGGATGAACGAGTCTTTGGAAAGAGATGTTGTGCAGGTTTCCAAAGTGACCACGAAGGGGTGCGAAGCCTCAACTCGACGGGCTAATCTCGCGGGGACTGCCAAGGAAGGAACAATAATTGTTGATATTTCAGGAGAGCATCGTCCATGAAAATATCTATAAAATAGAGCCATATCGCCAACTTTTCTACGGCGTTCCAGAGAAGTGAGTCAGTTTATGTGCGAGGCCTCACCTACGAGACGAATTGCCCTTTTTTGGACAGAATCCAACATTTTCAGGGTATGTTTGGGTGCTGTACTCCAAATATAGGAACAGTATTCCAGTACAGGTCGGATCTGTGCCTTATAGATCATAAGCAGATTCGGGCTCAGCGGCTTCAAAATACCAGCGGAACATTGAATAGGTCCCTGAATACAAACACATCAATATGGACTTTGTATTTCAACAAGATGGGGCACCATCACATTACTCCAGAGGAGTTAGGAACTATTTGGATAATACTTTTCTCGGCCGTCAGGGTCCTATGGAATGCCCGCTTTGAAGATTTGATACCTGTACACTCTTTTTATGGGGCTATTTGGAGCAAAAGGTGTACGAAACTGAACGTGCTTCGATATCGGATATACGACAGAGAATGATAAATATTTGTAGAAATATCAAAGTAACTCTGTTTTCGAAAATGATGGGCGTGAAATATCGGATATTGGCTGCCATTTCGAGCATATTCTGAATTAAACTCAGCTTATTTCCTCAAATTTAGAAGTTAAACGTCGATGTGTCAGGCAATTATTGAATGATCCGCCATTTTGTAGTTGAACTTTTTGACTTTATATTATAGAGCTGTGAAGTATTCATTATATAAGAGATGTGTCACCACCTCTCCATTTAATTTTATTATCCAGATGGCACCCAGTCGCCATCTTGCAATTTTCATCTGTCAATTTCAATTCAAAATAGTATTCATGCATCAACTACATTACCTCAAGTTCCAATTTTTTTCAGCCGACCTGTTCAAAAAAGGGGGACATTGAAGAAAAGCATGTATATAATTCAGTAATGGAGAATGATACACTGGATTGATTGAATTTTGGAGATTCAATGTGTATATGGGTTTAATTATTATTAATTTTTACTAACAACTAACGTAGATATAGCTGGGTTAAATCATCGTATCATAAACAGCTATTACATGTCTATCAGTTCAGAGTTTTTACTGGAAGGCCACACAGCAAGTTGATTTATTTAGTCATAATTACGCCATGAGCCTCTCGAGATTGACGGTTTAATATAAGCCGAGTATGTCTTCAGACATAAACACACTCCACATAATATATCATACAATTCAGCCAATTTGTAACTAAAAAAGTGTTTTTTGAACTCCGTAAGCTTTCTTAATGCAAGTGCTGTTCTATATTTAGCGTTCTTGAAACATTTAAGTTTACCTCAACGTATACTTCAAGGAATAATATCACTTCAAATGAGTTCCCCTGTCTTGCACAATGCTCAGAGAATAACTTTGTGAATTCGAATTTGTTTCACCTACCTATATAAATTCCATAAAATTGTTCTGAAGGATTTCTTGACTTCTTACTCCTTTTTGAATTTTGAACACCCTATATCTCATTAATCATTTCCGTTAGACACCAAATGTGATGCATGTAGATTGTAGATTGTAGATGGGTCGTATAGGCTGGGAGACCTCTCGATCACTGTGACCTAGAAGATCTATTGTGATTACCCTTATCTAGTTTTGGTCCTCTAAACCTTATGAAGCCTACAATTTTCCTGACGGTTGAATTTTCCACCTCAGCAGGGGTGAGATAAACCTGTTCTAGGTGGTTCAGCCTTTGGCGGGCTAATACTCCACATGACCACATGTGTTCCGCGGTTTCGGTCGCATTGTTACAAAAGCGGCAAGTGTCAGTCTCCGCCAGGCCCATCTTTTTGAGGTGGTACCTCAGAGGCCGTGTCGGGTGAGAAAGCCTTTGATAAGCTATAGCTCTGGTTTGCTGAGGCTGAGTAGCTCTTTGGCTCGGTTCTGCGAATGGTTGATGAACCTTTTCGCTTGTCGTTGACCTGGAGTTGCTCTCCAGTAGAAGGACTTCTCAATTTCTTCCCATTTCCTGAGTTCTTCCTTTAGGTGACATTTGCTCATCCCACAAAAAGGCTCAGGACCAAAAAGTGCAGATGCTGCACCTTTTTTTGCAAGGCGATCAGCTGCCAGATTTGGAGGTGACAAGTTTCAGCTGGGACACACTATATTATGTGATTCAAGTGATACTTTGCTTTTGTTTCGTTTCATGATTTTTTTCACTTATCTTCCTATCGATAATTTATAAGTGAGTATGTGTTAAGATACGGTGTAAATTAATTTCATTCATATTGTATTTAAACTTGTAATGGGGGTTTCCCGTGAATAAAATAAAAACTAAATGGAATAATTCTCATGGAAAAACAAATTCTGTGTACCATTTAATCAACAATTTCAATTTGTTACATACACATGTATATTGCTGAGTCTACTCACATTAGCAAGAAAGCTAGCAGCGCAGGTAGAAAAAGACTCGCAAGAAAAGAAGTACCCAACCTGTGCCCGTGTAGTGGGATTGCCTTAAGATCTGACTCATCAATTTCCCCACACAAACCTGGATACTTCGCATTACACTTCGTCCCATGGGGACACGCACTACATGCCGGACCTCGTTTATAAACAGGGTCGTCCTTCCAATTCCCAGAAGGGCCATAATTACAGGCCACATACCACGACTTGCCAGTGGTTGATCTAGAACAGCCCACGTGAGTCACCTTGGACCAAACGAGCTGCGTGAAGTGCCCAATATGGACATGAGTACTCCTTTTGAAATGATCTATCTGCTCGGCAGTGGTGTCGTTGCATTCCTCGTACCAAAGGGATACGCTCTTGTGCGTTCCTGCTGCGCTGCCTCCCGTCTGCGAGTAGAGGTTCTGTCCGGCGGACTTGAACTTAGAGGTGGCATGGCACTTATCGTGCTCCATTTTGCAGAAGACCAGGTTGCAGCGCGCTGTGAACTCGAGCTTCACGTCGTAGGAGAGCGCCCTCATGTCTGCTGCCTCGCCGTTGCCTCCTCTGGTTTCTTTTCCCAACGCCAGGTAGTTTCTCCATTTGTTGTGCTCTTCCAGCGCGAATCGTCTGAATTCCACGTCGTGCTCCATTATTTCACAATCGCCTTTGCCTTCGCAGGTACCTCCCACTTCGCAGGCTATGTTTGCAAAACCATTGCGGCAAGTAGGCCAGTCGTCTGCACAGGCGGCATGGGAGGATTTGAAGACGAACGCGAGGTTCAGTAGAAGACTGATTAATCTCGTCATTGCAATCGACTCGAAATTTGACAATGAGATCACGGTGTCAATGTTGACATGAGCGTCTATGAGTGCACTTATTTATAAGGTGGCGCAAATAGGGGTCTCTTAGGTTATAAAATGTGATCTAAAGTCATTAACTGAGAGGTAATAGGCGAGTGGACAATTTTTTTATTTCTTAAATCATCACTCAAATACCTTACAATTTCATATTTTTTGAGAATTTAGAAGAAGTAGGGACAGACTGAGCAATAACGAAACAGCATAAAAACTGACTCGCCCATTGTGACTGGTCTCAAAAAACATACTTTATCAGTGACAATTATCGATGAATATACTTTCTAAACTGTAACGGGACTCAATAATAAGGTATTAATATTTTGTATAAATTTGAGTCCGAAAATGGATATCAAATACCTCACATTGGGTGGTTACTTCACTTATATTCATTTTAGTTGGGTGTTAATTCACTCATGTTAATCAATGTTAATCAACATTGCTAAAGTCATTGATCGATTCATTGATACTTGCAGAGCTTCTGACCTTTATCGAAGCAAACGCTCGGGTTCGGCTGTTTATCATCTATCGTTCACAAACATTCCAGTTAAACTTTGGAATTCAATATCTCCCCAAGTACTTTTGTACTTGTATTCATATTTTGATTGTATTTCGTTTTATATCTTCTACTACCCACATCAACAAATCATTCATCGCTCTAATTTCGGAGACAACCTGTATATTTCGACAAATAAGTTCTGATTGAAACATCAACTACCCAGTTTTCACACCACATGTTTCATGTTTCCAGTATTTTGCCACAACTCGTTGAATTTTTTGCTTCGTCCACTAAACTCTTGAAGCCACGACAGACGATGTGAATGACTAACTTTTTGACGTAGCTACTCGTGAATTGTTGTGAATATTTGATATTTTGGTTTTAAACCATAAAGTTGCCCATATCTCTCCTACAGCCCAAATATACTATAGCCACTGATAGGCGATGTAGCGGCTCCATCGAGGGCTTGATTATCAGGGACGGAATCAGTTCAAACAAAAGATTCCACAAAATGCTAATGGTAAGAAAGAGATCCAAGATTTTTTAACTACCCATGATTTATATTTGGAAAATATCAGTGCTGTCAATTGGCATGAAAAAGTGAATGAAGTTTCAAAATTCGAAGAATATTAAATATAGAATTCTGGTAGTTATCCATCTGAACGGCCAGAATCCATTTATTACCAATTTGGATGATCACAGTGAAGAGGGCCCTGATTTTAGCGATGAACAAGATGAAATGTACCATTGAATATTTTTCATTATGAATAAAATTTGAGTTTGAATTGGCATCGTAATTTCCGAGATTTTTATTCCTGAATTTTACAATGTAACGGTTTTCAAGAAAATAGATCACAAAAATTTTGCATTCCTCAGTTCTTGTTATATAACGAGATAATAGTCCTGTCTTATGATAACATGATACTAGTAGTCGGCAAGAAAACAAACCATACCTATACCTAATAAGATAATTTATTTCAGGTTATCAACATCATCATTATTCTCTGTTGTTTCCGAATAAACTGATTCAGTCCGACTCTGGTTCCAAACACTTGCGAATGACTTCGGAACTTATAATAATATCAATAAAAATATCAAAAGGACTGCGCTTTCTTTTTTATGTTTCATGTAAGTATTTGTCCTACTATAACAAAGCGAGGACATTTCTGCACACCCTTAACAGAATCCTTTCTCTTTCAGTATTTGATAAATAAATCAGCAGATAACTGCTTTCTTTCAAGAATATCTATATTAAGAAAATAAATGTGTTCCACTAGCACAGAGTGTCCATTTCCGATTCCCTTACAGGATATCTCACTTATTTTTCAAAATATAGCATTTTAGGACCTCAGGGGCTCACAACTTGTGAGTACGGGAATGGTGAACCCGAGGTACCCTAGCCGGATATTCACCGCATACTTCAACTTGTCTTGGGTGATATCCTCATCTCTCTTCCGTTTTTAATCTTTCTATCGGCCTTTCTTGGCCAACTTCTCTTTTCCTCTTCTCCTCCAAGCCCAACCTCACCATCAAGTGGTGTGGGGTAGGCAGGCCGCGGCCGCTTGACAGATGAAGCATTTTGGGACCATCTTTGCTATCTTCTGCCAGATGGGACAATTTGTGGACATCTGTGACAAAGATGGGGCGATTTGCTGATGTCTGTCTAGGTGGTCGAGGACTGGTCAACGAGGCTCTGGCAACCTAATCTAAGCTGTGGGAACCCGTGGCGATGGATGGATGGCACCGAGGAATGGTGTCGCTAACGGGGCCTCTGGGAAACAGGGCGACATCCCAGAGTAAACAGCCTTATCCCTGTGCAGGGGGCACCACAGGGCTGGACCTACTGTGGCTGGACCTACTGTGGCTGGACCAACCCCTTCCCCCGTCACTCGTAGGAGAAGGAAAGCTTTTGGCCTTCTTCGTAGACGAGAACAGGGATCGGAATAGCAATCTTCAGGGACCTGAACGAGAAGGGTCTTTCATATTGAAGTGGCCCTTAATGGCACCATGAGTCGTATGTGGTAAAATTGATAACGGCATGTAGGTGAGATACAATGGGCCACTAGGCCTAAGTGTCGTCGGAGCCTACAACGGGGTGGAGTGTTCAGTGGGTATACCATGGAGAAGACTCCCACACTATCATTTGGGGGATTGGACCCGTATGATGTCTATAAAAGATTTCAACAACCTCGGCAAAAAAAAAAGTTCTTCATATAGAACCCAAAGTTATGTTTTTTTCAGATAGAACACTCTGAGTATTTTTTAATATTCAAAACAAAAATGCTTTGACGATATTACGAGTATTAGCCGTATATTCAGTGGTAACATTTACCACACCGCATCTCATACGAGATCTCATATCTACTTTGTAGCTGAGACATGGTTTCAATTTTCAATTTTTCAATTCAGAACATTCAATATAGCAAATGAACTTGTGGATGAATAATTGATAATATGAATACCCGAATGGTTTTTACCAATGACGGCTGAATATCTAGACTGTCTGTTTGTACTTATGTATTTTCCGGATCAGAGAATTACTTCTCCACATAATGTAGGATACTGTATGGGTCTCATGATTCTCAGTAGAGACATAAAAGTATACACAGTCAATGAATAGCCATATTAATAACGAAACTATTACGAGAAGTGATTTTGTCAATAACTTCAGCCGACTGTTTATCTTGATGGGACCAAAAGAGTTCAAAGACACCGTATAGATCAATTAATTATGAGGTCTTAATAGTTTATGCAACAAAGTTCAATAATCAGCACAATCATCGATTGCTCTAATTGCATCATTCAGTTCAAATAAACATCAAATGAGGAGCCAGCTAGACTTGATTCATATTTATGAGCATAAAAACGTTGTCACTAACCATACGTCTCACAGACGGGACTATTTAAATGTCCATATAATTCCAAAATTTTTTATTTTATTTTTGTGAGCTATTCAAACACGTTCTCTACATATATATTTGGCGAAGAGAAAATGATGTTCAAAATTGAAATAGAAATACAAATTTCAGTGGCGATCAAAATCTAATAGAGGAGTACCTCATGTTCAAAATTTCGACATTGATCCATAGAAATACTGGAATAAAATTGAAATACTAAAATTATCGATGATATTATTGTCATTCTGAATACAGTTGGAGTCGTAATAAAATATGACACAGAACTAAGTCATAAACATGAAAATTGAAAATAGATATAGACGCAATCAAACGTATCATAGGCGAAATTGAACTTTTATTGTTACGTAATAACTAACTATACGTCTACGAGACGGGAATCTATCTTTCACTCAAGATATTTCCAAAACTGAACCATATACATAGATCAACTTTTGGGTACTGAATGAGTGCTGGTTGGACATAAATTACGTGGCTGATATTGAAAAGCAGTGGTAATCCAACAAATCGGATGCAGATATGCCGTCTCTGAGACGTATGATTAGTAGTTAAGGGTTAAAGGCAAAAAGAAAATAATTTGGAAAAAATGTATTGCATATGAGTTCAGGTAATGCAGATTCAGTCCAACATATATTAATATCCAATAGTAGATACTTATCGAAATGAGAACGGGAAACACGAAATTTCTATTTGGATGAAGTATATGTCGCAGCTTCTAAGTGTAATCAGCAGTTTCATGAAAAGTCTGGTCTTTGACTATCAAGCCAAAGCCAAAGATACATTCCTTCTTCTAAACATGTCGGAATGAAAATTTCTTCTCATTTATAGACCAGAACTTTCATGAAATGGATGATTATATACCTACACTGTAAGATTGCCACAGATACAAGGTGACTCAAAAATGTGTGCCCAGTGATAGTGCATTGAAAAATACGTATAGTTTGATGAATAAACTAATGACGCAAAATTACACATTTAAAGCAGATATCCTTCCAAAGTTGAAAGTTGAACGGTAGATGCCACCAAATGGAATAGTAAGTTCTGATTACGTCACTCTCACTGGTGGAATGATCTCAACTTGAATTCTGCCGTTTGATAGGTTCTCAGCTCTCTATCATTTTCCATTTATTTTGTATTCACCAATACCTGTCAATAAAATCCATTATTATTATTATTATTATTATTCTCAAATTGAAAATTCCTGCATAAATGTGTATTGATGAAATACAGTTTTTTGATACATTCCAACATTTCTACTTTATTTATAGAGGGTGTTTTTATAGGGTGGGTCATGATTTTATGAAGACGTCGCTACCAGCTTTTCGACTACATATTCCACAGGTCGCAGGTGTTGATAGGGTATAGTTTCTCATCAGATGTTGGATCTGTTATGCCTCATATATTATGATCTTGATATTTATGCATACTGCAAAATACACTCAACAGGAGTTCACAGATTCATAACAAGATAAGGAGTGTTTTTGTTTGCATCTGGTTAATTGAATTAAATTAATTCTTATTCAAATAATGATTCAGGAAGTATTCGTTCAGTCTCAATTTATAATTGATAATGTGTTTTTCCCAAACGTCATCATAGCGTGTGCTACTGTGAGTTAATCGTCAATGAATTCTTTGTTCTACGAACATGACAAAGATATTTGGTTTGCTATAATATTTTTCGATAGTTTTCGCTCATAAGAATTCCACTCATGTGTCTTTCAAACATGGATATAAAAACTCCACCATTCATATAACGTATGGCCATGGTCCGAAAGTTTTGGGAAAAAAATTCACTTGGTTTGATTGAGTGACAAAATGCATTTAATCAAGCAGGCGTGGTAATTAAATGTCACCCGTCTTGTCATCTAAATAAGCAATGCGCTTACCAAAATGTCTTATGAAATTGATCTTCGTCGAGGTATTTAAAATCTCGTTAGGCGAATGACGAAACGAGAGATTGTCGATATTTTTCAAGATCAGATCATAAGTAAATCGACAATATATCGTACAACTGAAGATTGTGAAGAAGGGATACCATGTATGAACTTGCCAAAAAACGGTCGGCAGCGGGTTTTGAACCAATTAAGAGAGCGAAGACTTATTCAAGCAGCTAAACACAGAATTGGGATCTCACAGTGAAAACTGGCCAGAAGATATCATGTTGGAAAGACTACGGTCACGCAAATGTTCCTGACAATGTGAGATTCAAGAGCAAAAAGAAGTTTGAGGACAAAATTTTGGTATGGTGTGCCATTTCTGAGGCTGGCTTCATTTCACTGCCCTACATTGGCGTTGTTCGTGATGAGGCCTTAAATGCAGAGCGATATATTGACAGATGTCTTTCTAAATTGCTTCATTTTTCGAATACAAATCATGCGAATGACGAAATTATGTTTTGGCCAGATCTTGCTTCATGCCATTATGCGAGAATCACAAGGGATTGGTATGGGGCCAACAACATCAACTTTGTACCGAAAGTGGACAATTCCCCCAACCTACCTCAGGCACGCCCAATTGAAGACTTCTGGGCAATATTGAGCCGGAAAGTCCACAATAACGGATGGGAAGCACAAAATCAAGAACAACTCCGACGTCGTATATCGGGAAAAATCAGAGAAATCAACGCTGGGGTCTTCCAAAGGATGATGCAACGCGTCAGAGGAACTCAGGCAGATCGAAGATAACGGTCCTTTGTCGATTATTTGAACTTTAGGTAGTGATAAGAATAGATAAGAGATATCGTAAGATTATTTGTTAAGATTATAAAAATTTATTTCTAAGAGTTGTCAGCATCTGATTTTTTTCCCAAAACTTTCGGACCATACGTTACTCACCAATTCATTTGTAGCCTTCCTGACCCAGTTTTCTCCAGAATTAGGTTAACGAGTCAACATACATATGATTCACTAATTATTTCATTCGCAATGAAAACAATAATTCGTCTAGTTCAAAGCTGCCGTTAGTGCCAAAATCATTAACACAAGTAAACTAAAATAACCATGGACATAAAAACATTAATCATCTGTATTAAGCGATCTAATTTCCGTCAAACCGACAATCAAAAACGGTGCTAGACTTAATGGTTCGATGTTTGATGACGATTGGTCATGGATGAGATGTTTCCTTCATTTTCAATGTAATAGTTTGGATGAAGAAACATCCGTAATGTGATTTTCTTGTATGAACCAGTACTAAGGGGACACATTTACAGAGGAAATAACTTTGCATGATTATTATTTGTCAAGTATTTGAACATTTGAGCCACCATATTATGTAAACTTCCACTGGAAACGGGCAACCTAAATGTAACGTTATATTAGTATGAATTTTAATGAAAATGCTTTTTCATCAATTATGAAGTCTATCACTGCCAGTAGCCTCATCCTAGACACTAACAAACGGTATGTTGATATTTCTGATGATAATGTTTTCTCCCGTATAAAGAAAAAAAACACGAAATTCATAAATCCAATGTTTTCACAGGCTTGACAATTCTGCCAGATCTTGTAATCATTTGATTGGGCTGCACGACTGAACCTCTAGCAGGTACCATTCCATTTGGAAAAGGTAGAGTTGAATGTCCATCAGCAGGTTCTATGTTGTATTGAGAAAAGTCTGCTTTGGTTTTATGCAGTTGATTAGTATTACGTCGGTAAACATGACCATCAGTGGATTTGACAATGATTTGCCTTGGGTTATCACCCTTTCCAAAAACTTCTGCACCTTTCCTTTGACAATGATCCACTCGAAGTCGTACTTTATCTCCGTAGTTCAGTTCGGAAGGCTTTTTTGCATGATAATCATCAAAATTCTTCTGTTTTTCCCTTTGTTTTTTCTCCAGTCACGTTCGCTATTACTTTCGGGGTCAAAAGTGTTTGAGTTATCGAGATCAGACTTTGTGTAATTCTACTAAAAACATATAGTCTCTTTATTTGCACGCTGGGATGTTTCGCGAACCTTGCATTTCTTTAGGAAGTGTTCAATATCTGTGTTCATACATTTCCAATACATTATTTGCCAAGCACGGTTCAGACAGCTTTGAATTCCTAGGTGTCCTCTATGTATATTTGTCAACTGTTCTGTTGGAAGATTGAGATTATTGAATATCTGAATAGCATCAGGACCAATGATCGCCGTTAAAGCTGCTTGCACTTTTTCAGGTTTTCTCGCTAATTGAGTCGCTATTGCGTACCACTCAAATTGCTGTATTCAGTTTTTCCAGGTATTATCCATATCTTCAGTATTCAGAGTGAAATATATTTGGGTGGCCGAATGCCTGAAAGTCCAGTTACGTCTGGTTGTGGATCTAGCATTTTTTGGTAGCAAACTGCCCTGATTTTTCTTCCTTGAGAAACTGAATTGATAAATCTACTGGATTCTTTATTATTCGCAAACTTCTGACATCATGTAACGTTTTATCAGTATGAATTGTAAACAACGTTCAATGACATGTTTATTCATCAATTATGAAGTCTATCACTGCCAGTAGCACTAGCTCCTAGACACTAACGAATGGTATGTTAATATACCTGATGATAATGTTCCACTAAATTGCATTTTCACGTATGGAAAAAGCACAGATTAACAAACCTTGATCTGTGGAAATAGTAACTCACTCGAGAACCGTGAGTTTTATGGAAGTTTTATGAAGGAAACTAATCTTAGTTTTTCTCATAGAGACAATAACTAACAAGTCGTATGATGCTTATATTCTCATTATTAATATTGTAAATCTACGGAGGGTTGGACCTAGTGTTCCAAATTCAAACAATAGGCCCATTGGCAATTAAATTGAACTACTATTTTACAAACAAATACAGATACCACTGCGCAATTTTTTTTTATGTTCTGGATATCCTGTTCAGAGAACATCATGAGAACCAAGGGAAATAAGGTAGGAATTGGTGTTCTTCTCATAAATTTCTGAAGGTTATATGCCTCGGGGAACACCTCCCTCGGCAATGTGTTCCAGAGCCTCGCTGTTCGTTGGATGAACGAGTCTTTGGAAAGAGATGTTCTGCAGGTATCGAAAGTGACCACGAAGGGGTGCGAAGCCTCAACTCGACGGGTTAATCTTGCGGGGACTGTCAAGGGTGGAACTATTGTTGATATTCCAGAAGAGCATCGTCCATGAAAATATCTATAAAATAGAGCCAGATCGCCAACTCTTCTACGGTGTTCCAGAGAAGTGAGTGAGTTTGTGAGCGAGGCATCACCCACGAAACGAATTGCCCTTTTTTGAACAGAATCCAACAGTTTGGGGTATGTTTGGGTGCTGCACGCCGAATATGGGAACAGTATTCCAGGACAGATCATAAGCAGCTGACTGGAAGTGAAATAGGTCCTGGCCCGAAACAGAAAACCAAGTTTTCCCAAGAAAGGTTTTCCCAAGAAAGGTTATTGCTGATAGTAATACCAAGCATCGAAATGGATGTCTTCAAAGGTATGGTTACTCCTGAAAAACTTATGTTGGACACAGTGAGATCGGCTTTTGTAGAGAAAAGGGATGCTTGTGTTTTGTTTGCATTCGATCCTACCAAGTTATTGGATCCCCATTCGAGAAGTGTTGCCAAGTCCATATTTATGTTATCAACATTTCTCCCCCGTTCGTTTCTGATTTGCCTGGCTGGTATTGGAGCCCTGGAAGAGAAGACGGTATGGAGGATACTATCATCCGCGAAGCTGTCTACTGGACATGAAGTTGCTTCCAACAAATCGTTGATATGGAGTACAAATAGTGTTGGTGCTAGAATTGATCCTTGTGGAACACCAGCTGATAGTTCTAGAATATCTAGCATTGATAGTTTGGATCGAATAACATTCGTTATATTTACACTAGAATCAATCTGAAGACTATATCAGATTCACAATGTGCATTTCTACCTTACAAATCGACTACATCGTCAGCATTTCATTATGAGAATCGATTGCAAAAAAATGAGGAAAGTTTTCGAAGATCAGCACTCACCAATTTGAATTTTATTTTGTAAAATCACTAATATGAAGTAAAAGCTTCTGAAAATCAGTAGCAATTGACTAAAAAGCCTTGATGCATGAGCTGAGTGAAGCGATGGGACAGACAGTGAAGGCGCTATATTTGAAAATACAGGGAGATCGGCCATCATAGGCACATTTCCCCTACCAGGTTCTTTGGAGACCGTTGGGAAGTCGAGATCTCTGTTGACAGTCTGCACAGGTGTTTAATCAAGCAATCCATCATCATCATAGCTTGATTATTTTAATAAGTTTTCGGTTTCTCACCGTTCCCCATGTAGATACCGCAGTGTGTAGGAAATGGAGAATAAAAAGAGTGTTGAGACCCCAGTGAGAGTATAGTGCCCAAATGACGATGTAGTGTGAAGTGTGGCATAATATATTATTTAGGTACAGAGGTCGACGGCCAGACATAAAGTTGTTATTATTAGAATGATGTGTTGCAGCTACAATGAAAGCAGCATGTCCTACGAAGAAAATTGAAAGGGATACTCCAGTGAGAAATAAGTAAATAAAACATTTTATCATGAGCGGTGAAAATATTGATCAGTTTCCGATATACCCCTGTGAAGAAACGAAAGATATATTATAATAATAATAAATGTGTTTATTGGACAGACATTGAATCAGCTAATAAGTACAGGTTCAATACTTGATAAATGCCTGCCAAATGGCCTGTGAAGACAGGGATTTGCTTTACCACTCAAGGTTCAAGAATAATTGTTATTGAAACATTGCTATCGTGGTAACTTTGGAGACGTGCAGAACATATCTTTCCAAAGACTCGTTCAGTCAACGAATAGCGAGGCTCTGGAACACATTGCCAATAAGGGAGGTGTTCTCCAAAAATTTTAGAAGAACACCAATGCCTACCTTATTTCCCTTGGTTCTCACGATGTTCTCTGAACATTACAGGATATCCCTTTTTGTGGGAACCGGAACATAACAAAAAATATGATGTGATAATTTCATCAAAATTTAATTGAATTGAGGAATATTTTGAATATTCATGAGGTTTATGTGATACACTTGAATGCAAATGGCAATCTAGGTGCCTCCTCTCTAAATTAGGAGTCGTTCCTGAAAAAAACTAGAAGAAATAAAAACCATGAGTGTTTTTGAAATCTTTGAAAGTTACCAGACTTTTGCCAAACCATGCATGTTATAAAATTTTTGTGTTTCTATTGAATTGAAATAAACAACTGCTTTTGTTCACATATTGCTAAATACAATAGGTATATTATACCTCAGCGACCTACCAAACGACGTAATTTTGGAATGATCAACTACCAACCAACTTATTGTGAATAAAAGTAATATTGAATATTATTTCATTGAAGTTATATGAGGAGCGAGGAATTCGGGATATTTCTTCAATGTTCATTCATTATTATTGATTGATTAATCAATTGCCATTCGGCGAAGTGAAGAGATTTCACGAAAACAACTAATATCATACATTCCTAGCATACCTAAGAAATTTAAACATTTTGGTGATGAATTTCAAGTGGAAACTGTTTTCAAAAGTGATGATGAACCAAACATAAATTCTAGATCAATTGAAAACACCTTATTCTGTTACTCATACATTTTCCTATGGAAGCAGATTCGTACACAAAACGCCCAAAGCTGAGTGAAAATTATATATTTTTTCTCGATGACCAAAGTATTCCGCGCACGAGTTACAAACAAAGTTTTTACTACAAACATCGAAAAATATTGTTCTGAAATGCTTAGCTCAATATAAAAAATAGTAATCTTTGGTAGAACAAACGACTGCTCATCAGGGGCATCAAACAAGGCAGCATTCGTTCAACTTGACATTCTGGGATACAGGAAACGATATCAATATTTTTTCAATGAGGCTAATGAAATAGCAAAAACGAAATACGATATTGATTGAAGAGTATAATTCGACATAAAGATAATATCACAAAATGATCACATCATTATTCTGGCCAATATAGTAGGCATATACAAATTCAATATCGAATTTACATATTATAAGAATTAGCTATTAGAAAGCGGTTTCTATAAGTTGGTATTTTTGTCCAATCTTGTATACGAATATAAACTCGATATTGGATAGCGCATAACGAAACGAGATTTGAATTCAATATAGCACCAAGGTTTCATAATGTTCACACTGATTCATTGGCTCAATATTCAAAATTAATATTTCTACAAGGTTTACCCTAATATTCAACCAATATAAGTGTTCTACCTGGGAAAATGAAGCGCGAACTGTTCACATTAACAGTTTTAGGGTTATACTGGACAAATATCAGCTTTTTTCAAATGTTCCGAGTGTTTGAACATAATTTCACTCATTGCCCTAGAAACAAACTTTCTGTCATTACGAGTATTAATTCTGATCAATCAGATTGGAAAGCTCCATAAGCTGAAATGCGTCATGTGAACCTAGCATTCTTTTCTATCTGATGGTACAGGGTGATTGACTATGGATTTCTCGACTTCAACAGCTGATATCTCGAAAACGAAAAAAGATATTTGAAATTTGGAAAAGTTACTTGAATGAGATGTCATTTCCTTCTGGAAAATGTGTTCTCTGCTCGATTTTATCATTTCATATACAGGGTATATGAAAAAAAAAATTTTTTTCAAATGGAACCTCCTGTATATTATCGCATATTTGGAAAGAGCTATCTTTCCTGATTTTGAAAATATATACTTTTCATATATTCTATCGAGTGCTCGACGGAATATCAGCAAAATTAAATATCAATATTTGGTCCAAGTTAGCTATGGTTGAAATAGAATGAGATGATGAATAAGTGAATTGACATTTGGTCAACATTTCAGTGACATAAGTGCGCAAAATTTCGACAATTTTTTCACGATGCCATATCCACTGGAACAAAGAAGAGATATTTTGGAGTGCTATTTTTCAGTTGATAAAAATTTTGCTGAAACACTTCATAAGTTTATGAGGAGTTATCCAGGCAGGAGATTACCAAGTAAGAATAAAGTATTTGGCTGCTAAATTTGACAGAACTTCCAGTTTGTCGAATATCAAGAGAATAGTGAGAAGGCAAGACAACGAAGACGAGGAACTTCTTGTAATCCAGTATTTTGTTGAGGATCCTTCACGGTCAATAAGAAATGCAGTGAGAGAGTTCGGTTTCAGCTATTATTTTGTTCAACATACCTTAAAGAAATATAAATATAGGGATTTCAGAATTAGATCATGCCACAAACTCAATTATGATGATAATGAGAAGCGGATTGAATTTTGTCTTGTCATATCTGAAAGATTAAATATAAGTAAGTATAAGTATAAGTGTAAGTGTTTCAGCAAGATTTTTATTAACTGAAAAATAGCACTCCAAAATATCTCTTCTTTGTTCCAGTGGATATGGCATCGTGAAAAAATTGTCGAAATTTTGCGCACTTATGTCACTGGAATGTTGGCCAAATGTCAATTCACTTATTCATCATCTCATTCTATTTCAACCATAGCTAACTTGGACCAAATATTAATATTTAATTTTGCTGATATTTCGTCAAGCCCTCGATAGAATATATAAAAAGTATATATCTTCGAAATCAGGAAAGATAGCTCTTTCGAAATATGCGATAATATACAGGGGGTTCCATTTGAAAAAAAAATTTTTTTCACGAACCCTGTATATGAAATGATAAAATCAAGCAGAGAACACATTTTCTAGAAGGAAATGACATCTCATTCAAGTACCTTTCTCCAAATTTCAAATATCTTTTTTCGTTTTCGAGATATCAGCTGTTGAAGTCGAGAAATCCATAGTCAATCACCCTGTACATTTTGGAGTCAGGAGGGCGACCTACATTTTTTCAATACAATTTGGCCTATTTCATCACAAAGACTACAAAGAGCAATCTGTTCTGGATGTAGGTCTTCGGCAGACCGAAATAATGAGGAAGTTTATGTTCGCCTCAAAGAAAAACAATCGAGAGTCGTTTAGATTTGAATTTTCGCATGGGTGGCGTCATCTTATTACTGTTCTGTACCTTCTATCTAAATTTAGGAAATTGCACGGCGTGAACTTCTTCTGAGTCACAATCGATACGGAAACGAGTGAAGTTCTTGGGGTTATTGACCATTTGGCAAAGAGCCAAAATTCGTCCAACATTGCGTTTTAGGTTATATAAATAATAGTAGTTTATCTCGGAACCTCGAATTCCAAGGAAAATCTCTGTCATAGATCATATAGAAAATATTTTTGGAATAGGAAACGAGTAAGCATGGAAATGAGCAGTGGTGCAGGTGTTTGAAATTTCAACCAGGAGTTTCCTCATGTATGAAGCTCCTCTCCTTGGTGGAAAAGAGTTGGAAGGTATAGACATAGTCTTTCCAAAGTAAGTTCAGTTGGAGCAAGGAATTTCAGCCAGGTACACTCTGTTTGAACTCTATGCAAACAAAGTTGTTCTTTGCGAAAGCTGCTTCTTTGCCTTCTAGGCTGGGCGACAGAGGTAAGTGAGAATGCAAAATGTGAGGACCGAATTCCACAAATGGATTGAAAAAAATTTCAAAGCTTGATGATACGGATCTTGTCAGTCCACTTTTTGTTAAATCCATCTCAGCGTAATTGTAAACTGAATAGAATGAGCTCATGCTATAAAATCATTTTAAAGATTATTTCAATGATGATGCATAGTTCATTTCAATAGGTTGTGTGAAGATGTGTTAAGATGGGCTGTTGACGGAAATAAAAAAAATGGAAGTAATATTCAAAAACGAAGCGAACTTGAACAGGACTATAATTATGTAAAGAAGGCAAACAATTACTCTACTCATTTTCACTCAAAACATTCGTAATTGATACATTTACATAATTACATATAAATAAATACACACAAATCTAGATTTTTCGCGACTGCGCGACATTATTCGACAATTTGCAGTACATTTGCAGGGTTGAATTAGGATTTTTTCTAAATAAATGTTTGTATATTGTAGCCCTTGATGTATGCAAATTCAAAGCACCCAACGTGCATTTTACTTTCATAAAATTGAAGCCGAAACCGATGTTTCGAATTTTGTTATGGAGCTATTTCTAACTCTTTCCATTAATCTTTATACAGGTCAAGGTTTCTCAAAGATATCAGGGCTGTTTGTACAAAACCTTCATACGCATTTTTTTAACATTGCATTTTACTGCCAAAACACCTGGTAGTGTCGCATCAACCACGTAACTGAATGGCAACCTCGAAGATATTTGTTTTCATGAGAACCATCGAACCATAACAGACCTAGGTATCCAATATTTAGCAAATATTTTCAGAAGTGAATTGCCATGACAAATACTCCTCTATGAGCACTTAGGATAATAACATGAGCAGATTGAATTCTAACTGTTGAAGTGTATGGCAAAACATCCTTGAATTGGCTTCTGTGTGGTTTAATTGTAATTCAAGTACCTTACGAAATATTAAAATGATATGTTGAAAAACGTCAAATCCTCCACGAATGTTCATTTCATCTCACTGTCTTCTTTTACCTGTGCATATTTTGAAGCATATAGGTGCAAAGAAATCGAACCGAAGTTTTCAGTGCTTGAAAGGAATTAGCAGAAATTTTTGTCGAATGACTTGAAACTCCGTGAACTTCACTTCAAAAATAACGTTATATATATCGAATATTACACAACTCTCTACACATCAGGCAGCGTAGATTTTATTGAAGGAAGCCTTCGCAAAATCACCAAAAACATTGAACTTTTTTAACTGAATTTTGTGAACAAGTAAAAGTGTCATACCATCAAGGTAAATTTTATGTTTTGCTCAGAGTACGTACAGCTAAAATTATGTTGAATTTCAAGAAGGATTTGTGATTTGGGAGATTTTCTGCAAAATCCGTGTTTGTCAAAGAGATACTCGCAGCTTGTGCTTTGTTTTCAAATATACCTCTTTCTATTGATGAAACATGGTTTTCTTTTTATTCATTCAACAACCCATCATAACTACACAACCCGAAAAAGGGAACGACAAGATCCGTATCTACGACCTATTCTCAACTTAAATCCATTGGTGGAATTCGGTCCTCACATTATGCATACTCAACTACCTACAGCGCCTGCTCTATTCCAGATATCATTATGAATGGGATATCTCAATGAAAATGAAATTGAATTTTTATTAGAGGAGGATAGGGAGAGAAGGTATAAGTTTAGTATTGCATAGTCTTCAATTTTTCAGATTATAAGCTCTTGAGAATACTTCTTGTCAAAAAATGTTGAAGATTTGCAGTTTCATGAAGGGAAGAGTTTCGGTGAAGAGGTGTTTGACATAAAATATGTCGAAACTCAATGAAAGAAGGCAGAGCTGAAATGGAAAGCCGTATGATGGTAGTTTCGTACTTTCGATATATCACAACACAGCTAAAGATTTCCAATTCTTTTGTTATTCAGCATGCCATATACAAAATCAATTTGACTTCGACTTTAGAAGCCCAATTCTTTAGAAAGAATAAATAGCCTGATGTACTATATTCATCTCCTTCAAGTTCAATTCTGAGCCAAGTTGGTTTGTAAAATTCCAACAAAAAAACAAGAAAACACCTTCAGTAATTGGATTCATAACTTATTAAACCACCCTGTAGGTTTCAAATAGTGTTGAAGATATCATCACCGATTGAATAACGTCTAATGATCCATTAATGTAATATTATCCCTCGTATTATCCCATTCAGAACGAGACGTATCTAAAAAAATTAACCACCCAAAAAAGGTGCAATTACATTCTTATTCATATACCCCCTGCTGAACAATAACCCCTCGTTAGAAACCTTTTTGTGAAGATGACACTCCATTTCCATGGAGAGAAAGTCTCATATTACATAATTCAGAATGCGATAAAATGTTCCAATGTAAACATACCCTTCGTTGTGGAGTATGATAGTGAAAAAATCTAGACGAATTATGTGTCTCGTCTCTATGTTTATTTATTCGTAGAATAACAAGGGAGAATAGGATGAATAAAATAAAATTTATGTTGAGGCCTCACGAAGATGATGCTGCTGATGACAATCGGCATAGGGGTGAAATATCGACGAAATAGCAAACTGTGCTGAGGTAGGTATTGAATTTTTATTAGGTTTTTGGAAATAGGTTCTTTCTTTGGCGAATAATTCCAGAGCTTTGCGCTGTTCTCTAGATGAAGTGTTGTTCGACATATATTTCGAGGTTCACAACGAAAAGATGTGCTGACTGGGCTTGTCAAGTTCATCTGAGTGGTATTGCTAATGATGGAATGATATTTCTGGAGAACATCCCGTGGAAGTATCTATAGAAAAGTGAGAGGTCTCTGACTTTTAGACGGTGTTCCAATTATGTCAAAGAATTAGTGAGTGTGGCATCACCCACAAGGCGATGGAATCTAAGAGCATCAGCGTATGTTGGGTGCTGAACCCCATATGTGGGAACATTATTCTAGAACAGGCCGTATCTGTGATTTGTAGTGTAAGATATAGATTTTCGCACGGAATATTTATGTGTTGTAAAGACAATTCAGATGATTTTTCCATGAATTTCACTGCGTTCAAAAATGTAATCTAGCCTAAACGAGAATTTAAATCGATAGGAGTATCTTTTCGTGTGCTCCAAGAGATGAAAAAATTGTTTTGAAATTTTTCTGTCGAAAAATACAACAGAAAACCAGAGACAAATTGCCATGAATAATATTTTCCATTTTTATGTTCAAATGGGAGCAAATTCGTTCTCGGAACGTTCGAAGCTACGTAAATCTTTGATATTTTCTCGATATATACAGTGTGTGCGATTTCAACTCGAAACACCCTCCTTATTTAGAACTCGTTGACCGATTTTCCAAAACAAAAATTCCATGATATACAGTGTGACCCATTAATAACACCCTTGAATCTAACGTAATCGGTGGGTAAGGATCCTGAAATCTGCTGGAGCGAGAGATATAAAAGAAATACACTATATGATCAAGTGGGGTCATCTTGAGTGATATACACTGCTCGCCAACAGCTATGGAACCACCCCAATTTCCGAAAAAAGATAATTATTAGGAGTCAAAATAGGTCAAAAATGATTTCAGATTCGGAATCAGGATGCTCAATTCACTAACTATTCATATTTTTCCCTGAAAAATTTCCAGTTCTGAAGAATTAAATTTTGTCGCACTTTTTACGGATGCATCCCCGTAATTGACTTTATCTTTGGACTTTTCGTTCCTCTTGCAAATTTCAGAACCCTACCTCAATGATTACGTGAGATACGGGGGTGCTTCCATGAGAATTGAGACAAAATTGAATTTTTCTGAACTGAAATTTGTTCAGGAGAACCATGGTTAGTTAGTGAATTGAGCGTCCTGATTCCGAATCCGAAGTGATTTCCAACCTATTTTGACTCCTGATATCATTTTCCGGAAATTGGGGTGGTTCCATGGCTGTAGGCGAGCAGTGTATATCACTGAAGATGATCCTACTTGGTCATAGAGTGCATTTTCAGCTAATCTCTCGCTCCAGAAAATTTAAGGATCCTTACCCAACGATTGCGTAAGATACAGTGGTGTTTCCATTAGAAGTGGGCCACACTGTATAATATTTTAAAAAAATGAATATTCGATTCAGGCCTATCTGAAACACCCCCAGACAAAATTTCACCGTGATACCAATGGCACATTTTGATATTTCTGCTTTTTCAATTCATTATGTATCAAAATCCAAGGAGTTGATTTGACCGGTGGAGTACCTAATGATGGAGTAGTCATTCAATGAAGGAACATATCGAATTCTTAGATACGAAATTTCATCGTCAAAACTTCTACAGAAAGGTCTCTCTAGGTATGTTGTATAATAATTGAATATTAATTGAGGACTTCGAAGATGAAAATTTGAATTTCCCAATTGTGACTCTTTGTTTTTTGGAAACACTGTATTCACACTACTAGGTATCTTCTTCATAATACCACGAGATCTTGTCAATCGGATATATTTATATATCGCAACACCTTATAAGTCAGGACAATGATCCTGATCTAAGGAACATCAAGGACAACAGTTGTTATGAAAAGTCGTTCAACCCGTAGATTGTGTATGATACTATTCATCATCATGAATCATTCACACGGTTAAGTCATGGATGATTTGAGAATTACAAGTCATCTAAGAAGAAACGAATATCACATTATATGTGGTTTACAATGGAATTCGTTATTAAGCTTTACCAAGGAATGATGTTTATTTATTTTTATTTTTATTTTTATTTTCACAAACAGGAATACAAACGGGACGAACCCAGAAACAGTATTCACATATATACTACTAAATATGTCATGTTGCAATTAATTTTTACATGGTATTGTTCTGATTTCATGGTAATCCCTGAAGTGACGAAGTCATTTCAGATGATGCATTCACAAGAACGGTTGAATCGTTGACATTGAAATTGTGTCATCTTCAGATGCAGCAATTTTTGTTCTGGAAGGTGTTTACGATATTATTTTACGCAGTGTCTCGCAACTGGTTGTTGTAAAGCACCCATTCCTCATTCCTCTAATATTTTCTACGCTACAGATGAAATTATAACTGTTTATAAATAATCGAAATCCCAGTTCTCCCAACTATGTTTGAAACAACCGTATTCGAAATATTTGAATTAGAATAAAATCTTGCAGAAGACTTTCCATTTCAGTAACAGATTATCAGAAAATAAGTTTTTGTTTTCTATTCTCTATCTGAACAGAACAGCTATTCTATCAAGAAAGGTAAAAAACAAACATTCTTGTGAATTTCAACCAATGGAAATGATGAAAAATGTCAGCATAGCTTCCATTTTGAGTCGAATATTTCTAATACTGATCATTTTGTATTCTAGCTCTGTTGACAGCTATGCGTTTCTTCAACAAAATTGAACAGGTAATTTGAATCATCGAAATTGATTAAAATTTCTTTAGTGGCATTAAAAATATGGAAGAGAAAGTTCATACAGCTCGCCATTACATGAATTAGTTCATTTATACCAAGAAAATTGAGATTTTGTCAGTTGTTTTTGAGTGATTCCTTTTCCCAGAGAGAAACCGTCACGTTAAATCAATGAAGGTCATTCAAAACCTTCCTTCCTATACAATCATATTTTTCTAACCGATGATATTTTCACTCAACCCTGTATGTTCAGTGTTCGCGTCTGTCCAAAACTTTGGAAGTGTGAGAATGTCGTTCGAGGTCATATGCTTCCACAGTGTTTTAATTCTCCACAGCTAAGCAAAGTCACGTTCCTATCAAATTACATTTTTTTATTATATCGAGAGGCTTATTATAAGAAACTTGTTTGTGCTTAATAATGTACACAATGAGTCGAACAAATATTTGGCTGAAGCCTTGCTGCGTTGTAGTCTTCGATACTGTTGTCGGTGTGAAAGAGAGTGAAGATGATGAAAAATAATACAGTAGTACCTACCAAAGTTTCAAGGATATGAAATATAATCAGAATCTAAAATGGAAGATAGTTCTTATATTTTGTCTGAGATCAATGGAGATACAATTTTTTTCTACGGCTATAACACAAAATTGCTCTTGTTTTACTGTGCTCGATGTACCTCATTGACGTGAGGTACTTTGTATGTCATCAGTTTTATTTTCGTATCTGATATCACAATGACTCTATTGTGTTATTATTTCAAAAAAATCTCATCGCTCATGGAATGTCAAATGTGGAGCAATGAAAGTTCTGTCTATTAGATGAGCGTTACTTGACAGGAAATCAGATGGCTACAAGACGAAGAAATCGAAAATGCCGCAGTTATCTATTATAGCCGTAGAAAAATTATAGTGTATAACTTGTACGTAATGCTAATTTCCTACTCGAAATGAAACTTCATTCTCGTAGGAAACCACTATCATTCCGTTCTCGTTAAACAATATACTATCAATCTTTGGAAGGCCAAAATGAAAGCCATAGATTAACTATGTGAAAGAAGACTACCAATAATTACAACAGACCATATTTATTCAATTTTTTTTATATCAGTTACTTACTTCATTATGATTAGATTATCTTTTACAGAACTATATGAAATGGATATCGGAATTACAGATGGAATTCTGAAATCCATGCGCCACTATGTAGTGTATTCAAGTTTTCAGATCATTTTTGGAACTCAGAAATTCTCTGATTACAGACATTTTTGAAAATATGAATCCTCAAATGGGATAATTTCTACAAAACATTCTTTTACGAACGACAATGGTAAATAATGATAGGAAAACAACGACTGATTCTAATTTGTTGTACAGGGTGGGCAAAATTGGGCGTTTTCACCGACTATCTCAATAACTAGAGGAGTTATCGAAAAACCGATATACATGTTCCGGGTTCGATTTTGGAGAAACCTCGAATGGCACAATCAAAATTTCGATATCTTCATTCGTTTTAGAGATACAGGGGGAAATTGAAAATTTTGCCGATTTCGATTTTATTTTCAGACTACTTTACGGTGAGAGGTATAAAAAAATTGGGATCATCTCCAATGATAACACTGCTCGCCAGCAGCTATGGAATCATCGATATTTCTGGATAATGAATCGAGGTTAAAAATGACACTCTGTATATATTCACCAAAGGTGGAAAATAAATATCATAGGTAATGTTATTTCCAGAAAAATGGATATTTGGTGAGAAATAAAATGAGAAATTATTCGATTTGATATTCGATTTGATATCTTGATGATATCAAATCGAATAATTTCCCATTTTATTTTTCACCAAATATCCATTTGTCTGGAAATAACATTCCCTATGATATTTATTTCCCACCCCTGGTGAATATATACAGAGTGTCATTTTCAACCTCGATTCTGCCTGTTGATAGCATTATCCAGAAATATCGATGATTCCATAGCTGCTGGCGAGCAGTGTTATCATTGGAGATGATCCCACTTGGTCCATGACTTCATGAGTGTATCATTTGTATCTTTCTGACAGTTGCGAATTTTTGAATCCTACCTCAATTATTTTCACAGAAGATACGGGGGTGTGACCATAAGAAATGTGACACTGAATATATTTTTGCGAATATATCTGAAATTGTGGAAAGGAAAGGTAGGGTTATATATATATTTGTAATGAGAACGCCTGGGTCTATTCAACTGTGCCAAAATATACGGGGTGTTCCATTAGAAAAATCATAATTGGCTGCCGTATCTTTTCGACGTCACCCTGTATGAAATTTCTGATTATGCCAATGGATTCCACGCATCATACTGTATGAATATACGTTTGAAATTTTTTTATACCTCTCACCGTAAAGTAGTCAGAAAATAAAATCGAAATCGGCAAATTTTCAATTTCCCCCTGTATCTCTAAAACGAATGAAGATATCGAAATTTTGATTGTGCCATTCGAGGTTTCTCCAAAATCGAACCCGGAACATGTATATCGGTTTTTCGATAACTCCCCTAGTTATTGAGATAGTCGGTGAAAACGCCCAATTTTGCCCACCCTGTACCTATGTCATTCTATATAATTTTTCCTCACTAACAATTCTATACCTACATTAAGATTTTCCTGTGCAGAAACAACAACTTTGTTACTTTCGTGATGATTTTGGTTGTTGATTTCATTTGTTATTTTTTCCCAAGTTTCGAAAAACTCATGAATTGGCTACATTGTGCTGAAAATATGCGATAACAGTGAAACGCATTCGTCTGAATAATTTGTTTTAAGTGATTATATGACTTCGCTAACAATTTACATGTCATAGAGATATTGGCTCATTTTATATAATAGTGTTGACTTTATAAGTTCTCATTCCGAATAAGTTGAAAAACTCTTGGAAATGAACAAACTCCCAAATTCATCCAGCTGATTCGACTAGCGGAAACCTATTATTGTGTCAATGTCATTGAATGAAAAAAGTGCAGATTATATAACCGGTCGCCAGACCTTGTCCAACTCGAAAGATATTCACTCCAGACGAGACAGATGATAATAATATTCAAAAGAAATCATCTTAGTAGGCGTATATAAATGATAGCCCGTCTTGAATCAGACCACATCTTTATGAGTGTCATCCAAACAAGTCCAAGTCGAGATAGTCTCTCCAAAGCCGACTTTGTACATCTGTTTGACTGCCCCCATTAACGACTTATATACATCATAATGCATGTATATTATGTGGTGGTAGACTTATTTGGGACATTCCTGATGTCTCGACAATAATCTCATTCACTGCTCACCAAATGCTTTTATTTTGTCTGCAGCATATTAGGGATAATAAACATTGCTTTCAGCACCTCAGTGTATTTGCATGTTTTTGCACTTCGCTGAAAACGGATAAAAAGTAATTATAAGAGTGCGATTCTCTTTCTGGGTATATAGCTTACCAAGAAGTATAGAGTTCAATGGGGTCATTCTCAAATCAGAAATGAATCTTTCTATAAATAAAGTCGATACAGAAGATTTGTGATTTAATCGAAGAAATTATAAGAATATATTCATTATTCCAGATTTTTTGGGATTTTCTCTCAGATGATTTGCCCCAAAATGTCACTGCGATTAAAGAATTTTCCTATCAGAGAGCCTGAAAGAAAAATTTACTAGCTTGTCAGTGACAATTTGAATTGAAAAAAGTTTGGAGAAGAGAAATGAAGGTATATAGGAAAATATCAAATTTTTACTTAGCTTTAGACGTTTCGGGAACGAATGTGCTCCCGTTTCCAACATAAAAAATGGATTTTTTGTATCGCAAATTCGTATTTGTCCTGACACTTTCCAGTTCTCAGTGACAATTGGTGACGTTGGCAATCAAATGAGTTACAGGATGTTTTTATCAATTAATCTTGAATTTACCATTTTCATTTTTAGATTTCAATAGTGAATACCATGTTCTATTTATATCAACTGAACAGGAAGCAATGCTATTGTCTCCGATCAGAAGAATACAAGCAGATTCCTTGATTTTTTTCGTCTGGTTGTTGCCTTCTTTTACAATGATTTCAATATTATTCCACTCTGCCATAAGTTGTCATCTTCAGTAAGAATATATTCAGCTAGTTTCTATTTGTTGATGTGTCTTTTCTTCATATTGTATTTATGTTCCTTCGT
Organism: Phaedon cochleariae; assembly: GCA_918026855.4. Classification (NCBI taxonomy): domain Eukaryota; kingdom Metazoa; phylum Arthropoda; class Insecta; order Coleoptera; family Chrysomelidae; genus Phaedon; species Phaedon cochleariae. The sequence continues at coordinate 31,094,602 of OU896719.1, forward strand.
CCTTATTGAAAGAGGTCTCTTGGTTTCATTTGTTTAAAACTTTCCACAAACACAAGGTATACTGTAAATACAATTTTTTGACTAGAATTGATCTCATTGTATTTTCAGTTTTGAACACAGTTTTCACTTGAAATTTATCATACATATATATATGACGGTAATGTATGGTAATATATTTGTCGTCATTGATGGTTGATTTTGTTTTGGAGGAATAATATTCATATTTTTATTTTATAGAAACGAGGAGAGAATATCCCAAAAAATCTGAAATAATGAATGTACCACCTCCTCGATTAACCTACAGACAATATAAGAATATATCTTTTCACGTGTCACTCTCTTATATAGGGTGAGTCATTGATATGAGAAAGCTTGATGGTTTCGGTCATTATATCAAAATGATCCAAGCAACACTCCAAAGTACCTGCATACAGTTTGTACAATTATTTTGCCCTAAGCAGAGTGCACCATTTGTGCAAAACAAATTCCAAATCCGTTTAGTTCATGCAATAGTTCGTTCAAATCGTTCAGAAGTTATTTGAATTTTTCGCATGTTACTTGGTTTCGAGAATATGAAGTTGTGACATTTCCTATACATCCCCTCGCCATTTATTAGACTTGGGGCTGATAGCTAAGCTGGTGGAATTAGAAATGATTCTTTGGTTTCAGTCACTCTCGAAAAGAGCAAATAAAATATTCAATTTTCGCAGTTGCAGATCAGAACAGAAATACAACATGGATATTTTTCGACTTCTTCTTTTCGCAGTTGGTATGGTTGGAAACGATTTTCCCGAATAATACGCCAGATAACCCCAACTGACCATCTATCCATATTTTTTGCACCTTCACATGATCACCCGTTTTATAAGAGTTATTTATAAAGATATATAGTTTACATTTCGATCGTTTCCTGATGAAAACTGTCGCTACTAAGCCCCTGGCGCCCCTAGGGACCTGGGAAAGTTTTCCTTGATCACATTTCATCATTGGAGATAAATCATAAATTATCAATATTCAATGAGTCATAATAGGAAGGACTCGCATGGGTGTGGGTAAGAAATATTTCCCAGGATGGTGATGACATCGTGTTTTGTGGACAGTGAATGTTACAATTTTGTAACAACAAAGCCAGATTCTTCCTCTGGAACCTCAGAAGGGTATGCGGCAAATCATGGGGAATGAACCCCAAACAGATTCACTGGATTTACCAAACAATGGTAAAACCAAAGGTCACGTATGGCTCGGTAGTCTGGTGGACTGCAAGGGACAGCCAGAAAACCTCCTGAACCTCACTTCCTTCTACATTGTCTTAGAGAGGGAAGCCAGGATGGTTACCTACAGATTCCTGTTACTGAAAAATCAAATTAGAGGGGGGCGACTGCTGGACCACTCCGGGAGACTGTGTGAAATAAAAAGTCACCAAACTCTAGGAATGGTTCCCGACATATTGGCTACTCAGACACAAGTGAAAAGTCTCTCAAAGTCCTGTTCCCGAAAAGAGACGAGTAAGTAATTGGATCAGTCCAATTCCCAGAAACCGAACACGTAATGTATACAGATGGTTCAAAAACCCCTCTTGGAGCTGGAGCTGGTGTGTTCAGCAGGAAACCGAAGACGGAAACCTCTGTCAATCTCGGTTATTGTATCAGGCTCCTCATAAAGCACTGAGCTCCAGCAAGATGAATTCCAAGCTTGTATGGGGCTGTATTGAATCCCTAGAAGGCCTGGCTGCGAACAACAGAGCTACTTTGCTGTGGGTGCCTGGACACCAGGAGGTGAAGATCAACGAGAAAGCCGCCATCCTCGCCAAACAGGAAACCGAATCTGTGTTATTGGACCAGAACAATACTTTGGAATTACTGCAAGTGCGGCCAAAACAACTATCTCGTACTGGCGGAGGGGAAAAGACTCACGTACTGGTCTGAATTACCAGGATTAACCCATTCGAAGGCGTTTCTGCCTCAACCATCGAAAAATTTAACCAGGCAGATCCTAGAATGAAGCAGTGGTAACCTGGGAATTCTGACAGGACTGCTTACGGAACACTGTCGTCTAAGATACCACCTGGGAAGGATGAGTCTCAACCAACAAACGGACTGTCGGTTCTGCTGTGTAGAAAATGTGAGGAAAACTCGTGCATTCAAAGAATTTATTGCATATCTATGATGAATCAAGAAATCACAAGAAGTTAAGGCTGACGACAAATATTGACACACTAGATACCGGGTATATCAGGATCATGGGCCGAGAAAAACGGTCCATCAGATGCACTCGTACATTCTTTCTTTCTTCAGTGATGTAGATGAAAAAGTGAAATTGAAATTAACTTCCATACTCATTAAACGTCACTTTCTCCCACGTCGAGTATGGAATATTATATAATTCTGTATATGTACTGTTCTGGGAGAGTTGTGTATTTCATTATCTCTTCAGAAGAATAACAGATCAAGAACTCAATACCCCACAGCTCAGAGCGCGGCACACAAACTGAGAATTTTCACGAATATGGTTGGTCAAATGCATGACTTGGAATTTTAATTGTACCAGCGAGAATGCTTGTATACTTCACAAATGCTAACATCATAATGAAACTATGAATATATCGGAGGTGTCCGAACGACGAAAAGATGTTTAACCACAGGTGGGCTGTCACCTGCACCAATCGACTTGATAGATTGTCTTCATCGACGAGTTCGCTCAGAGCATAATTTAAAAATGGTGAGTATTCATTAACCTAGCACTAGTTAAGTGTTCACTTATAATTAGTAACCTCAAAATACATATCGATTTGGTTGATACCAACAAGTGTCCTGATCACTTACAGCAAAAACAGTGTTTCAGAAATATTGTTTTGCCTTGTTCAAGTACCTCATTTGAATTGAGTTGAGGTCACTTTGGGAGATCTGCAGAACATCTCTTGCCAAAGACTCGTTCATCCAACGAACAGCGAGGCTCTGGAACACATTGTCAAGGGAGGTGTTCTCCGAGGCATATAACCTCCAGAAATTTAAGAAGAACACCAATTCCTACCTCATTTTCCTTGGTTCTCACGATGTTCTCTGAACATTACAGGATATCCCTTTTCGTGGGAACCATAACATAAAAAAACCGTTGGTGAAAATATTCTTGTCTCAATCGACTTTTTCTCAAGATAACTATTTACTTGAAGTTTTATCAGTGTACGTCCCTACACAAGTGATCACTTTTTTTTGGGTATGCTACGACTCCCGCTGGCCCTGAAATGACGACGCCAATGGCCCACGGGTACTTGAATAAGAGTGGTGTAAACATGTCAAAAGTTCAACAGAAACTTTGGTCTCATAATTATTTTGTTTTGCAATGGGTAATCGGAGAATTTTTGCAGTCAGCAGATTGAATCATAAACGATAACCAGGGCGCCTTTTATGATACTGCAAGTAATTGGGTATGAACAACAAAACAACTCCGCTTCGACCTTCAATTGAATTCATTTATTTATAAATGACAACAACATACTTGCTCGATTTTCAATCACGGAAATGATTCATTTTGTTATTTGGTGATAAAAAAACTTGAATAGATGTAGAGAATGGAATTGTTAGTAGAAAAATAATAGATATTATAACTGAGTTGCGATTATTTCTTGAAGAGAAATTTCTTACGACTTGAACCAACCCTTGGAGAAAAAACTAGTGCAACTATGGTTGCATGCATACATCAAGTAACACCTAGCGCCATCTGACGGATCAGGAACGCGAAGTTTGTAGAAAACTTTGAATGAGGTAACATTTTCAGAACATATTTAACCAAATCATATACATGCTGAGTAACATAGCGCCAAGGCATTTCGGTGTTGATTTATTTCATTTCTTGGTTCCACTTATCACTTATCTTCGTATTCTGGTCCAGCAAAGATATAATCCATACCTACACACTATACTCAACTGTGTACCTACTTTACATACAACATCTGAAGAACAACATGGCCATTCTCTTTGTTACACATTTTTAAATCATATACCCATTTTCATCATGGGCATAATTTTAGGGCAAATATATATGGTTATGAGTACCGCTATTATTATTTTGTATGGCGTTTAGCTCATATGGTATGCATTTATGTGAAAATTATTCACCACAATTTCATTATTTCCTTCTACTGGGCTATTATGAATTCTTGGTTTTGAAATGTGTTAAGATAATGTCATAATGTTAATCTGTGCATATAATAATATAGAGCGTTGTTCATGGTATTCCTAGAAGAGGATCATATGATGATCATGTTTTTCCAGTGAGGCAGTCGATGAATGCCCAAATTCACATTGACATTCTAGGAGCAGAATGTTTTACCTAATGCAGAGTTAGTGGGCAATAATTTTATATTTATGCAGGATAATGCCCGACCACACACCGCAGCAATAGTGCGAAACTTCTTAGAAGCTACTGGTATCACCACATTACAATGGCCTGCGAGAAGCCCCGATATGAATCCTATAGAACATTTGTGGGATGAATTTGGGAGAATGGTACGTTCTCGCGAGAGGTCTCCGGAAAGTCTCGCAGAAATGGCAGATGCATTAGTGGAAGAATGGGATCGTATACCAATGGAAACGATAAGCAACTTAATTTCCAGTATGCCTCGTAGATTAGAAGTTCTTAGAGTTGCTAGAGGAGGCAATACACGGTATTAAGCAGTCATCCCCATTTATGATTTTGTGTTTAATAAAGATGTTTATCGAAATTATTGGTGTCAGTTTATTTCATATTAGAAAATTGTTTCTCGATAAATTCAGAAAGTTGGTAATCTGCAAGGATTCCGCAAAAAAAGCTGTAATTCGGAAAATTTTGGAGATAAATCAATGAATAAAAAAACAAAATGCTCGCAAAACAAGCATCTTTCGTATAGGGTGTGAGCACTTTCTATGCCATTACTCAATTAACACACAGGGTGAGTCAAAAATTAAGAATAAATCATGGTTCGAGTTATTCCACTACCATCAAGGAGGTTTTGAAAAAATTTTCACCTCTTTATTTTTTTTAAAGACAAATGCATTACCTACCAACAAATAGTTGGTAAGTAATGCATTACTGAACTGAGTGTAGATGAGTTGAATTTTCTGTCGTAACTTATATTGATATTCAATACAGCAATTGATAAGTAGATCCAACAGACGCATAAAGCTGTATGTGGTTGAAAGTTCTAATATGATCCAAATAAAAATTATGTGAAATAAACTTGATCAAATAAAACAAAACTGAGGACAATATATTCAACTCAACATTGAGCACGGACCTACATTAATTAATTTTCACTATAAATACCTAGAGAGTATTATATGTGATTGTTTATATTAATTCAAACATCTGCATCAGTACCCATCAGAAGCTGCACTGAATCTGCATGGAAAACTGGAATTGTATTGTTTACAATGCATTTCCATGAACTGAACTAATTTCAACTCTCAACATATGGTCCGTCTAAAGTATAATGTGGTTGGTTTACTCGCGACACATGGCACATAAAAAGCTTTGTGTTTTTATCCCCTATAAGTATTTACCAGATTTTCGTATGTAATCTTGTGATAGTAGGTAGGTATGTATGAATAACTTTGTCTGCGCTCGTAACTAGATGGTATATATATTAAAAATGCTTGAAAGTGTGGTCTATTTTCTCTTGAGAAAGCGTGGAAACTGAAAACAGATCCTCAAATGAAAACGCTGACAACGATAAGGCTACTTCCGCAAAAATTAATTCTCCAAAACATATCATATTTTCATGTAGGTATCAAATAAGGGTTAAATCAAGGGTTATGTCACTTGCATCTCCAGTGATTAGCAATATTTGGACTGTTTGTATATCTGGTCGTGGTCTAGCGAAACAAGTTCTCACTTGTGAATAGATGGTATAAAATAGATGAATGGACACTCGTCAGTCTCATTGAAATCTTCTACAGCAAACTCAAAACACAATAATATATAATAGAAATACGTACCTTTTCTGTTGTTGAGAAGCTCAACGTTTTCAAATAATGAAATCTATTCAAAAGGATATTATCAGATGATCTGTTGAAATCATACCTACTTCATAATAAAACGTTACAATGACATATAGGTTGTCCAACATCGTTCCACAAACATCATTCGACAACGTATACTTACTACATTGTCCACAAACTATTTTTCATCGAATAGGCACTCCTGTTTATTTCAACACTGTTGGTGAAATTAATGCACCAGATATTTCAACTATATAATCATGAACTCAAAATATTAAATAACCTAAATAAAATGGATCTCCTGTCTGAGTTGCTTCATTTGAAAATTTGAAATTATTTGTGCTCATCAGTACTTCAGAACTATTCGACGTATAATAATTGTGGGATACAGGGGATTGAGTAATGCAACAGTAGTACGTGAGATTCTGATTCATAATTGTATCAATTGCATTTCCTGTTCATTTTTCTAAATACCTGACCCGATTCAACTCTACAAAAACAAAAATTGCAAATGCGATGATACATAAATAAATGCATCTCATTTTTGTTTAGAAATATATATTAACAATGGAATGAACTATAAAAATTCATCCGGCTATAAAAATAGAAAAAACAATGAAACGCTATTATATGTGTCAGTTACTGAAAAGTCGTAAAAATGCAATAAAACTGGGTAATCGAAGTTTCACAATATGATTCCTCATATCATGGCAAATTATGAACAAAAGACATTGTGAATTGAAAATGCATATTTGCATCACCCATTATACAGGGTGTCCATGAATAATGTTATCGTATTTCGGTACAGACGAATCAACTGTCATAGCTCGTTATCTAATTTTTCAATTCCCCTGTATGGTATCACGGTCTCAAAGTAACAAGACCTCACATTGATATATAGTATGTCTGAGAAAGTTAGCAACAAATAGGAAATTTATAAGTTAGGTTTCAATTTCAGGAAGGGAAGTAATTATCCATAAAAAGTTCTGTGAGGCCTGATACCGAGAATGCAATTATAAGATATCTTTTTTTTTCAATACCTAATAACAATAATAATAATGAAAATAAACTCTATTGTCCTTATGATAGTTACAAAAACCATATAGGAATAGTCAAGAGAACAAAACAGTGAAATATTATTGCATCCTTAAGTTAAATAATCGTTAAGGGAGTAGTAACATGATGATGTCAAGAATTCATTGAGTTGGCTTTTGAAACAGTTAATCTTCACGATATTCTTCAAATTATTGGGTAGTCTATTGAAAAGCTTTACGGCTAAGAAATTTGGTGCCTTCTCTCTGATTTTGAGTTTTGCAAAGGGTACATAATAATTATTTTCCTGCCTTATATGATAATTATGAAGGTCACTATTTGGATTAGGCGTCTCCTTATTCCTAAAAACAAACATACACATTTCAAATATATTAATACCAGTGACAGTTAGAATTTTGCATTCCTTGAAAATCGGTCTACAAGAAGTTCTCCTGGGCATATTTAACATACATCGTTATATATCCTCTTTTGTGCTATATACCAACACGTCGGTCACTGCTACTGAATTATCCCACAAACAAACTGCATATCTCAGTCGAGAGTCTACTTGAGCAAAGAAAAAGTTCAAAAGTTGTTGTTTATTCGATAAGAATCTCATATTTCTCAATAAAAATGTAAGAGAATATAATTTTGACTCAAGATTCGAGCATTGAGATCCCCAGTTGAGACATTCATTCATAGAAACACCTAAAAATGTGACAGTTTTCTTTTGTTCAAGATTTGCATTATCACCACAGATTTATTGGTCCTGCACTTTTTGCCATGTATGAAATCTCACCAAGCTAGTTTTAGTTGGATTGAGGTAAAGATTATTGAAAGAAAACCAGGTAACTGAGATTGTCTAGTACTACACTTCTCTTGACAGCAATATTGTCATCACTTTTGTCTGATATACAGTAAAAAAAATAGAGTGGAATTTGAGACCATAGCTGTTCCCAGGAGGACCACTAAGCTTTAGAGTAAATGATTCAACTCTATAGTTTAGTATATTATAGTGTAATCTTTTCAATTCAATAACTGTAAATTTTCAATGCAAGGACATTCTTACTTACTCTGATTATTTCTCTAAATATATTGAATAAACACCAAAATAGAGTAGAAAGAAACAATTTTGGGAGTGAAAATTCCACTCAAGACCCAAGCCAGTGTCAATGTTATCACTTTAGTGTGAAATTCAATAACCAAATATAACATAGTCACAAAAATTGAGAGTTGGAATATAATAGTAGAGTAGATTTCCCAATATGAACAGTGTCGGATCCACCGGAAATTGATTGTATTATTCACTCTACGTGGACGTCAAATTGCTCCTGATGCATTGTTCAAATTGACACTACTATGTGTTGATAAGGTTTCATATATTCAACATTTTAGATTGATATAGAACACTAGTTGAGTAAACTAGTCACTACTTACTGTTGAGATTTCATCCAAGTTAAATTGATAATTTTTCCATAGAGTTGATTGCAGTATCAGAGTTAGTGTGTCAGAGTATTTTAACTCTAAAAACATACTCTGCGAATTTAACATGAAGCGTTTTTTTGCTGTGTATTATTACATTTGCATGCTATTTTGGTAAAGCACAAATAATATGTGAATCCACTCAAATGAAAGCGACTAACAACCCTTCCTAATATTTTTCCACCCTCATCTACCCTCAGAGCCACTGCCAGAACTAAAATTGGCTGTAATTGAAGTGGAGCAGCTGATTTTCACCGCTGGCGGTACATTCCATTCGACCATTATGTGCATATGCCGTCAAAACGCACCTTTCATGGCGTTTCTCGAAATAACACAAAAGGCATTTCGACAACAAATACTAAAATCCGTCAGCCGTTCAGGTAAACCGATACGAATTCCGAGAAGTTGACTGGTCGATCATTGTTCAGGTATTTTCTGCAGCGTTTTGGTTTTGGACCACCTAATTTCTCGAGGTTAGCTGGTAACGTACCTATACAGGGTGTCCCTAGGTTATATAGGAAGATTTCAACCACAGATCATAATTCGTGGGCGTACAAGCAGAATCATGTAAGTCCAGAAAATAATATAAGGAGAAAAACGCAATTGAATATTTGAATCAACCTGTAAAATTATAACGAAATTGACTTAAATTTGCCTGGAGCGTTACGGTAATATGGACTTATGTGTGATAAATTCCTCATTTCCGAAAAGAGTGGACTTACAGGGTTCTGCTTGTACGCCCACAGGAACAGAAATAGTAAAAAAAGTTCATGTAAATATGAGCCCATAAATGGCACCCTGAGGTGTTATGGCTATCTGAAAGAGGACCCGAGATGATGTTGTATTGAAAATATTATTATGGCTTGCCTTCCCAACTATGTTCTCTGCTAGCTAGTTTTCTCTCAAACAGGTCTCTCTATGTAGTGGTCGACGGACTACGGAGTTTCATCTGACTCTCTTATCATCAATGCTGGTGTTCCGCAAGGATCAATTCTAGCACCAACACTATTTCTACTGCATATCAACGATTTGTTGGAAGCAGCTTCATGTCTAGTACACAGCTTCGCGGATGATAGTACCCTCCATACCGCCTTCTCTTCCAGGGCTTCAATACCAGCCAGGCAAATCAGAAACGAACGAGGGAGAAATGTTGACAACATAAATATGGACTTGGCAACGATTCTCGAATGGAGATCCAATAACTTGGTAGATTTCAATGCAAACAAAACGCAAACATGACTTTTTTCTAGAAGAGCCGATCTCACTGTGCCCAACATAAGCTTGTCAGGAGTAACCATACCTTTGAAAACATCCATTTCGATGCTTGATATTACTAACAGCAAAACATTTGTTGGGAAAATCACGTGACATTAATTGCTAAAAGTGCATCCCAAAAACTTGGTTTTCTGTTTCGTGCCAGGAGCTATTTCACATCCAGTCAGCTGCATATGATCAATAAGGCACAGATTCGACCTGTCCTGGAATACTGTTCCCATATTTGGAGTGCAGCACCCAAGCATACCCTGAAACTGTTGGATTCTGTCCAAAAAAGGGCAATGCGTCTCGTAGGTGATGGAACACATTGCCAAGGGAGGTGTTTCCCGAAGCATATAACCTCCAGAAATTTAAGAAGAACACCAATTTCTACCTCATTTCCCTTGGTTCTCACGATGTTCTCTGAACATTACAGGATATCCCTTTTCGTGGGAACCATAACGTAAAAAAAATGTTACCTTCTCACCCTATCCTCCCTATTCTCCGAACATCATGAGGCTTGCCTTTCGTGCGTTCCATGATATGTGAAAAAATGACATGTGCTTTCGTCTTAGAATAATATGGGCCTGTTTCAGTGAAAATTGTCATTTCATTATTTCGTTTCAATCAGAATAAGGAATGGATTTGCTGGATTGAATACTTACTGCAGATAACAGAGAATACAACACACAACCAAAGAATCAGATAATATGAGGATTATCTTTGAATATTCGCATCTTGACTAGATGAAACAAGGATTTGACGATGAAGGTGACAGCCGATATTAACGTCAGGAAGTAAGGTTGACAATGTAGGTTGTCTTCTTCGTATTTTTTTGTATTTCTGGGAACTGTTTCCCGTGGCCACAAAATAATTTGGGATCAAATGAAAGCTCGATCATCATTAGGAATACTAGGATATTTTTATTGGAGTACTGGAGCACCTAGCAAATATTATAAGTATTCAATAAGTGATTATTAGGGACCAGGTCGAACTATTGTCTTCTGTGAATGTGAATACTATTGTCATTGGTCACTAGTTACAAATCTGGCAGCGTCAAAATATGTGCATGGTACTTTTTATGCGAAAGCCAGAATTAGATTTATGACGTCATCAAACGTGACGTTTTTCGAAGTCGACATATTCAATAAGGGAAGGTATTGGTATTGAATTTTGAGGTTCATAAGTTCTAGGGAATACCCTTTTTGGCATATATAACAGAAGCTCCGTCATTCTAGATAAAATTGAGTAATGATGAAGAGTCGCTCGACATACTCGAGGTTGACGAAAAAACTGTGTGATATTCATTCATTCATTTATGTGATCGGTGTAAATTTTGTTTGAGGATAGTAAGAAGAAGAGTTTTTGTTTAGAAAATCCTAATTTATGGACAACATTAGCTTTCACGTCATGCGGCTGTTTAGGGTCTACATTCAGATATATCCGCATCCGGGATTAAGTCCCGTACCTTCTTATTGCCTTTTGAAAATCATTGCTTACACGCTTCTCATTTTTCGCCTAAGGGGCTTGTACACCTTTTGTCGAGAGGTATTATGTTTCAGCTCGCTTTTGTAGTTGAGCAGATCTCATAAAATTCCATAATGTTGCAGATGTAAAGATGTTCGGGCTATCTTTTTGTGATTTTCCATCATCATAAAGGCGCAACAAGGATCGAATCTTTTGTTATGGAATTACGATTTTTCAAGTGATCATTTGATAACGAAAGAACCTATTGATGTATATCTTTCCAAATTTATGTTTTCGGATATGTAGAACCTTTAAACGAATAAGGATACCTTCATGATTCCAAGAATATGCTGAGTAAAACTATTCCAATTACCTCAAGCATGAATTATTCAGAGTTGAGGTTAATAATTGTGAATGGAATGCACCAATGTTCGTGTATGACGAAACATATTCGATAATTATTAATGACTAGCTGTACCATACGCGCGTTGCTGAGCTACTTATTAAAATGAATTTGAAGGAAACACAGCACACAAATATTATTGCGATTATAGCTGACCCGGCAAACGTTGCTTTGCTATGTACATTATTTCTAGGAAATATTTTTTCAGTTGAATATTCAACATCACACTTCGATTATTTTGTTTTCTACTTCTGTTTAGTTTGACTAACCATAAAAGTGCGTTTTCTTCGTCTTTCTCACTACTATCCATTTGCTAATCCTTTTCAGTTCGGTAATCTATCTCTTCACTTTTCTAATCTGCTATCCACTTTCTACTTCTTATTAGTTTGGAGAGAATAGCTGAAACTTTGCTGAGAAAGAATGATTTCGGAAATGAAGAAGGAAATGATATGAGAAAATCAGTCACTCCGCCCCGTATACCTACTATCTGTATCGGAATTGGTCCCACTTGTTCGGATATTTATTAATTTTGTTTTTTCCCTGTTATATCGTTAATTGTTTTTCAAATTTTTAATAATTTTCTTCTGCCTCATTATTTTCTTTTCGATAATAGTCATTTTTGTCTTTCTGATCAGGCAGTTTGGTTTATTTCTGTAATCTTCATATTGCTTTATGAACATTTGTTTTTTCATATTGTCTCTTTTGATAATTGAGGTAATTAGGCGATCTGTGATCCATGGCTTTATTTTCTTGAATTTTTTCAGTTTCAAAGTGTTTGTACTAGTTGCATCATTCATGAATATATTGAGTTTTTCTATGAATATGTCGTAGGATTCTTGTACTTTTCACAATAGTTATTTCCGTTCAGCTAATAATTAATTCAAGTGCCACTTTGGAATCGTTTATATTCAAGAAAATCAATTCCTCACTTTTTATTCCTTGATCATACAGGCATTTCTACATAAACCGTTGCTAAGTAATGTGTCAGTATATATAATTTGATTTCTATGCATTCGATTCGAAGGCATCTGACCAGATGCATTCGATTCGAAGGCATCTGACCAGATGCGACACATTTTTTTTCAAACATATAATGTACGGTTGAGGGTAACGGTGTTTTTTCCTATACACATGGATATATAATAAAAAATCACTATAAAAGATGCTCCTTATAAAGGGTTACTAAAAACCTCCAGATGATCACTATGAAACACACAGCAACCGTTAAAACAAACATCAACGGTCGTCAACCCTTCATAGCTCAGCTACACGGAACTTCGGTGAGGGTGTGAAACCTTTCAACCCCATATACCAAATCTGGATTTATTTGTTTTCCGTAAAATGTCTGTTTCTAGACGCCTACATAAAGAAGACGTGTCGACAAAATCCGTCTTGTCATGTTTCCTGCCACGCAGTGAAACGACAAGCAATTTGCCTTTGACAGTGCTATTTGTAAACACGTCACATAGTTTCGCATTTTGTCGGTGTTGAAATACATAGGAAGGGATAAGGGATGATATCCTATGAATGAATGTTCAACTTGCTAAGTCCGACAATCAGAATAATTTTAATCCAGTTAGGGCTGAATCAGTGTCTTATTTCTCCAAAAAACTGAATCATATTTCAACCAAAGCTTTCGAATGATTTTTATGATATTTCATAAAATAGTAGATTGTTTTATTGGAAGCAAAAGTGACCCTGTGTTTGATGATGATGAAAATGGAAACAGGTATGTTGCAAGTGATCCTGATTCAACATTATTTTTCGAGTGAAGAATTATCATGATCAAATAATATGGCTTACTTAATCTTTTTTTTTTCTCAGACCCATTGTATATTCGAATAATCAAAATTGGTACAGTCATGTTTGACGTAATCCTTAATGATAATTTTTTATTAATTCTCCTTAAAAATACCACAGTACTACATTTTCTGATCACCTATTGAAAAATAATAATAATTCATTTTATCTGACACCCTGTGTTTTATGATGATTAAAATCGGTAAAGGTATGTTTTAGTCTAAGATCCGAACCTAAATTGACCTTCACCGAGCTGATAATAGAACGAAATATATTTTTTCATGAATTTAGTATATTAGAAAACATATTAAAAATGGGTTCGCTAAAAAAATCCTGGGCAGACTATTTTTAATTATTTTTCGAAAAATGATTTTTAATTAAATGTTGCAACATCAGGATAATAAAAAATTTTTGTCCTGACTGAAAGTATAAAACGTATAGAATGTGCAGCCGTTGGGTTGTCTACTATTTACCTGGGCGAACTACTGGGTTGTCAGGTAAACACAGGTATATCGTTTATCCATAGTTTACATACCGAGCATGCGCACTTTCTACTATTCAGGGTCCCATCACAAGCGACTGCGATGTTGGGTCCTTTATTATTACACAGTATACTTACCTCGGATCTCTCTGTCACACACTTCCAAGCGCGTTGAAATTAGAATCTTTAAAATTCGCAAACCCCTAATAGGACCGAAATTTTTGCAGACAACCCTATATCAACGCGTTCGCAATTAAACAGCGCTTATGATGATATAATTTTTTTTTAATTATCCAATCCAGTGAAAGTAACTGGCATCGATATACCTGTGTTTACCTGACAACCCAGTAGTTCGCCCAGGTAAATAGTAGACAACCCAAAGGCTGCACATTCTATACGTTTTATACTTTCAGTCAGGACAAATTTTTTTTATTATCCTGATGTTGCAACATTTAATTAAAAATCATTTTTCGAAAAATAATTAAAAATAGTCTGCCCAGGATTTTTTTAGCGAACCCATTTTTAATATGTTTTCTAATATACTAAATTCATGATAAAATATATTTCGTTCTATTATCAGCTCGGTGAAGGTCGATTTAGGTTCGGATCTTCTACTATTTCAAGTGATCGTGATTCAGAATTCATCATTATTTTTTGTGAAGGAAAAATCCCTAATAGTACTTTCTGAAATTTGGGTCGATAAAACTATAAGCAGCACAACTTCTATTTTTATGAAGATATAGGTACCCTGCATATTATACCTATTACTGTAGCAACCGTAGGTACTACTTATGTACTAATATCTTGTCACTATTTTCAACTGCCTTAGCTCCGACACTGAAATAAAGGAAATATCTACCTCCCCGATGAAAGATTACATCAGGGATGTTTATTTTCAAGATCTCGCCGCCTTGACTCAAAAGACTGATGTGATGGCGGTGAACCAAAAGACGAAAAAGACACATGCTCTTCTTTACCCAACAATGTCGCACTGTCACATTAGAATTATCTGAAATATTACACACTTATCATCAAATTCTCAGCTCCTGAGACTTCATGTTTTATGTTTTGATGATGCTATGAGATTAGAGTACGCCAGAGATCACACTTCCAACATGTTTACATTAAGTATGTATAGGGTGAATCGGGGATAGATATGGCATATACATTTGTGAATAGAATCAAAATATCACTTTGAATGATTTTAATGAGCGATTATTGCCTTAGATCATAATAATAATAATAATAATAATAATAATATCTTTATCGCTTCTAATTTATGACTATTAATCTAAGGGGGAGAAAAAAAAGTTCAAATACTAAAATAGAGAGGAAAAAAAAAAGAATAAATAAGAGTGAGTTGAACCATTCCTATTTCTACCTATTCATTATTCAAAATAAATTACCTGAGTTTAAGAATATTCCATATATACCTAGCTATGATCTTCAATTCCTCTCTTGACAGATACTGTCCAAGGACGAAAGGAGGGAGTCCGAAGACATAAGAGGTTGACAGTGAGGCTTCATACTTGCAGAAATTGGGCATTCCAACAAAATATGGAGAACTGTTTCATTATCATGGTGATTGCAAACTGAGCATATTTGATTGGGTGAGACATGCCATTCAAAGTCAATTTTATCTTGATAGTATCAGTCAAACGCCTCAGATCATACTCTAATATCATTAAAATGAGTTCATATCATGTTTCCCTCATTTAAATGAACAGCGACATTTTCACGTGAAGGCTTGAGTTTTGGTGGTGTTGAATTCAACCTGGTTGTTGGATCCCCATGCAGATTGTAATTCCAGGAAGATCTTCATTGACAACGTTATCTGGCTTTTGTCACCTCAACTGTGAAACACCCTGTATAATGATGATATTGACAAAAACAGTCCCCCAATGAAATATCTATTTTCCTAATAAACAAAGCACTAGAGAAGCCTTCGATCAAACGACCCATGAGACATGAAATATCACATGTCATCGCCGGCAGTGGAGTGGAATGGGGTGTTTCAAGAGCTAAGAGTGATTCCTCTTAATCCCCAATAATTCCCCATATTTCAGTTGGGATATTCTAAGAATGTTCGTCATCTTAATAGGTATACATAACGTGACCATTTATTCTTTGGCTCAAAACGGGACATTGGTTCATTTAGGTCAATAAACAGGTAATGAATAAGAAAATAGCACGTTCTCGAAGCTATATATTTATTCAGAAGAAGTTAACTTGAAAGTTACGTATTGAATACACACAAAATGGTTTGTTATATTTATATATTTATCAGAGGAACAAATTGGCTTTGATATAGCTAAGTATAAGAATGATACTCTTGGCATGTTTTCTTTATATTCACCTTAATTATCACCAAAGCCTTAAGAACTGGAATTTGTAACTGGGTTTTCTCAGATGTCCACAATTTGTTAATCACAGAAAATATTCTTTCTACTGGAGCAATTGCAGCAGCCTAACATAAAATATATTTAATCAAAATTGAAAAGTTTTCATGTTAAAGTATGTTGGCATGAGAAAGTGTTTGAATACTTCTACCCAACCAGTTTCCGTGAAAACATTTAGATTATTCCATTCGGTTACTTTTCGCGATGTAATGTAGTTAGAAATTAATGAGAATTCTTCAAAAACTTCTGTATCTTTATTACAGTCAATATATTGATTTTCAATTAATACACCCAGAGATTTTTGAACGTCTTCCCATGCGGAGACCTTTTTCAAATCTGCCCAATAAAATATCTAAATTTCTTTGGTAATAAAGCAAGTCCACTGCTCCAGATATTCACGGCTTGTTTTATGAAATTCTGTGGCCGTCAAAACGGAACGTCTGGTCCAGGGCCTACACACAGAAAAAAAATTTCTTCGAATGAGAAAACCCATTCTCTTGAAAATTCAATTGAATATCTTCTTTGGATTGAACATATTCTTTTGAGTCGAAAAATCTGGTATGTTCAAGAAAATAGTGTCATATTATTGAAATATATTCTCAAACCAAGAATGAATTACTAAATTAATTACTTCAACTCAATCAAAACGATTTTTCAATTCGCAGAAGCGTACTATTTTGTTTCAATAAATTTATTGCTTGATCCAAGAATATAAGTATACATTTCTTCAAATCGAAGAATGTCAATTTCATCGAATGACATATTCAGTTTTCTCGAATTGCAAAAACCTAATATGTTGAGGCAATACGTCATTTTCTTGAAACAAGAATATAAATATTCATTTCTTCAAATGATGCATTCTAATTTCATCATATTGATATTATAATTTCATCAAATCGAAGACTCCTCTGATAGTTTTATTCTATGCCATATTCACTTGATTCAAAGATATGAATAATTTTCTCAAATGAAAGGAATATAATATCTTCCACTTGATGATATCAATAATTTCTCTAATTGAAGAAGCAACATTTTGATTCAATACGTTATATACTTGATTAAAGTCTATGAGTAGGCATTTCTTTGGAAGAAAATAATATGCCCTCGGAAATCCAGGGTAAGCAATCCTGTTGCCAAAACTCAGACCTCAGTCTTCAATCATTATTGACCATGCTCACATCATTATGACAGGCCCACACCGCCGAAACGGTTTGAAGATTCTGAATGTTTTATCGAGTGTGTATAGGAGGAAATATCTTAGAATATAAATATCTAAGAAATGCTGAACTTGTAGAAAGCTGGCGAAGGAATAACATCGAATTCCCTTGGTAAGTAGGTACCTTTGCAAATTTCGGTAGTCATTGTGAGTGAATCAACAATTTTTCAATCAAAATAACAGGAATTTAGTAGTATCCTGCTATGAAAATATGCTTATTAATTCATACGAAATTCTTTTGTAGCAAAATGACGAATGGTTGATAAATGAAGAAGTATTATCTACAAATGACTTGCAAAGACTTGAAAGAACCTTGACATTAGGTGAGAGAAAGTTTGCTGCCGAGTATCTCGAATCTATATACCCGATATCTTCCAGAAGGCATGATATTACTGGAGTCACGATATTACATATCATAGAGGTGAGTTTTTGATCAATCATAATACTTATGTCATTGTTGGTGACCGTTATCATTTCCAGCGAAACTTCAAGAAGACGAAATCAAGGCATGTGATTATTCTATAACCATTTGGGGTCTTGATGGACAATACTGATCCAAGATGTACATACCTATACATGGGATTATTGTCAACTAAATAAACAAATTTATATTTCTTCACGAATATTCGGTGAAGTTAAGTTATCTCATTAGGAATCATTCACAGTTTTGAATCTAAAACATTATTATATTTTTATCCAAGCAGTCAATATTTTGATACAAGAAAATAGTCCCATTGGAGAGAATGAGCTCAGTATTCATTATGAAAAACTCATAAATTCGGATCGAAAATATCAATGTGTTCCTTGAAAATCTACGGAATTTTGACTTAAATAAATCGTTCATTTTGAAATGAAATAGAACAATTCTCAATAATAGTAATCCATAGTTGCAAATTGAGAAAATGAATGTTTTCATTTGGTGGATGGATTCCATATCCCAAAATTATGGTTTTCCTGAAATAAGTAAATGGTTTTGTCAATATGAATTATTTCAATTCTCACTTCAACATAACAAACGTCTCCAACCATGCATATCTTGATTTCCCTACAAGAGAGTTGTCAAATAAATCATTGTTTCGGAACAAGAATATCATCTCTTTCGTTATATACAAACAAATTATTTTCTTGGACCAATGCAGTCATGCTCAATACAAGAGATTCTTTTTTGTGTGTACGCAGAGTAGGCCCTGTCTGGTCACGTTAGGTATACATAACACCGAAAAAATTCAAGGGGTGATTTCTTGTTATATTTTAGGAAATGAAGTTTCATATAAACATGTGTCCTATCATCAATAATTATTCTTGTTGTGGTCGTTTCACATCATTGGCAATCCACTTATTCTTATGACACATTTATTATGAGTGAACTTTTATTTCGAGGATGTTCACTATATTAAATGAAATTAGTTATTACATTGAAATACTGAGGCTGAGAATATTCGGAATTTTGTGAACACCACACTAAATAATCATTTCGTGTATGAAGATAACAGATAAGAGGTGACGAAAGATGTTTTTGAGGGAGTTAAGTACATGATAAGCATTATAACGGTACTTTTTATAACTTTCCCACATTAATATTATCATGAAGTGACATACAGACAAGATATTGTTGATTATAAAGAGACAAAGTGATGAAATATACTATTTCTGATGAATCGAGTCAAAAATATTTCGATAGAAGAGCAGAAATAACTTTTGTAGACGTTTATCAAAAACTACATATATTGACAACTATCAATTCATTTATCAACAACATAACAAGTGCTAAACACAATATACAATATGGACTACTAAATTTGTTCATTTCAATACTCCTCCTAGAACTAATTTTTGCGTAAGCCCATATTGGAAGTACAAAAAGAATGCTTCATGGAACTAACGGGTTTTGTCAAAGCATCCGCTATCATCAACTCGGTTTTCAAATAATCCAACTTGACCCTTCCTTCGAATATTTTGTCACGGATAAAATGATGCTTCACATCGATGTGTTTTGTTCGAGCATGATAAGCGTTCGTCAGTGCCAACTGTAATGAACTTTTATTATCACCGTAGATCATGATACACTGACTAGTGTCTCGAACTAGCTCATTTTCTAATCCTTTCAACCATATTCCTTCTTGAACGGCAGCTGTTAAAGACATATACTCCGCCTCAGTTGTAGAAAGTGCCACCGTGGGTTGCTTCCTAGAATTCCACGAAATGGCTCCTCCTTGCATCAGGAATACGTAGCCTGTTGTAGATCGTCTATCACTGATATCATTGGCCCAGTCGGAATCACAATAACCCAGTATTTCAGAATTTCCATTTTTGTTATATGTCAGTTTGACGTCGATGGTTCCTTTCAGGTATCTGAATACTCTTTTAACTGCTTTCCAATGTGCTCTCCCTGGATCATGATTGAATCTACTCAAGGATGAAACCGCGAAACAAATATCAGGCCTAGTAACTTGTGCAGCAAACATTAACGAACCCACTGCTTCTTGGTAGGGAATGATCGTCATATCTTCAGTTTCCTCTTGATTTTTCGGGCTCATTTCTTTCGATAATTTTTGATTTATATCCGATGGTGTTGAGACAGCATTACAGTCTCCCATACTAAATCGATTTAAAATTGTCTTGAGATAATGTCGTTGATCAATTGAAACTGTACCTTGCACTGGATCTCGTATAATTTCCATTCCAAGGACAAATCTTGCTTTTCCTAAATCTTTCATTTTGAAATTTCTAAATAGATTATCTTTCAAATCATTTCTCAACTCGTTATCATTGTAAAAAATCATCAAATCGTCCACATAAAGTGCTACAATGAGAAATTTATCTGCATAAATCTTTGAATAAACACAAGAATCCACACTTGACTGAATTAGTCCAAATTCTTTCAACTTGGAATCCAATTTTATATTCCAAATCCTACTTGCTTGTTTCAAATCATAGAGAGATTTTCTCAAGCGACAAACTTGGTGTGAACCATCATCGAAAGATTTGGGTTGGAGCATGTAGATTTCTTCTTCCAAATTTCCTTGTAGAAATGCTGTAACTGCGTCCATTTGATCAATCTCCAGGTCAAATTTGGCTGATAGTGCTACCAAAAAACGAATTGAAGTATACCTGACTACGGGGGAATAGGTTTCTTCATAATCAATGCCTTTCTTCTGAGCACAACCTTTGATTACTAATCGTGCTTTGTATCTTATTATCTTTCCTTCGGCATTTCGTTTTGTCTTGAACACCCATTTATTGTTTATTGGCTTACGGTTTGGAGGAAGATCGGCCAAAATCCAAGTTTCATTTTCGATGAGTGCATCATATTCCTCTTTCATAGCATTTTCCCAAAACTTCGCATCACTTCTGGATAATGCGTCCTCAACATCCACGGGATCATCGAGTTCTAACATTTCAGCACTATACACGACAAAATCATCCATGTTCACTGGTTTTCGTCTCCTTGATGACTTTCGTACGTTCTCCAACGATTCAGAAACAGCAGTAGTCGGCAGGATATCTTCATTCCGATGAACATTCTCCAATACATTTTCGTTATTTTCAGTAGAATCGGAGGGAAGACAAGTATTTTCGGCAGACGAAACATCTCTGTCGTCTGAAATCGTCTTCTCTTCATCTGAACTCTCTTCGAAAATATTATTGGAAAATTGATTCATGTCTGTCGATTCGGATTTGAAAGTTTTTTGACAATTCTCAAAAAATATGACATCTCTACTCGTCAATATTTTTTTCGCTTCGGAATCATACAAACGATATGCTTTAGATTGATCACTATATCCAAGCATGAGACATTGTCTGGATTTTGAATCAAATTTTGTACGTTTCTGTTTAGGAATGTGTACCATAGCTTTGCATCCAAACAATCTCAGATGGTCCAAATTGGGTTTCTTGCCTGTCCATAACTCTTCGGGAGTTTTCCCTTCCAGAACACGGCTCGGAGAACGATTAATTATGTAAACAGCAGTCGAAACAGCTTCTGCCCAAAATTTGGTATTCAACTCGGCATCAAAGAGCATACAGCGGGTTTTTTCTACAATGGTACGATTCATACGCTCCGCTATACCATTTTGTTGTGGTGTATACGGAGCGGAAGTTTGATGATGAATTCCACTGCTGCGCAGAAAGCTGTTCAAAGCCTGATTGCAGTATTCGGTCCCGTTATCCGTTCGCAGTGTTTTCATCCTCAACCCAGTTTGATTTTCGGTGAAAACTTTGAAATCCTGAATTTTCTTGAAAACTTGATTCTTGTTCTCAATTATATACACAAACACTTTCCTGCTGAAATCATCCACCAAAGTGAGGAAATATCTGGCGCCTCCCAAAGAATTGACAGACATAGGTCCACATACGTCTGAGTGAACTAACTCAAGCATTCTTGAGGAATGTGTTCCAACGTGGTTGAAAGGAAGTCGAGTTTGTTTTCCTTTCAAACAAACAGTACACTGATCTCCATCACTGGGTGTAAAAAATACACCATCCACTAGTTTTCCAAGTTTCTTGAGACTTTGGAAGTTGATATGCCCCATTCTTCTGTGCCACAGATTCTGATCAGGTTTTTCATGTATTGTGAAATTCTTCTCTTGCGTTGGGCGATCTAATTTGAACATATTACCCACTAGAGTAGATGTTGCAATCAAACGATTACAGGAATCATAAATTTTGCAATCTTTCTCATCGAATTTGACCGTATTACCATTTTTGATCATTTGACTGACAGATAGCAAATTCGTACACAATTTCGGGACATATATGACGTTCTTGACTGTTACTTCAGTTATGCCTTCTCCATTGAATAAATTCAATTTTACATCTCCAACATATTCAACGGACAGATGTGTGTTGTCTGCTATTTGAACTTCAGTTAAATCTGGTTTCCTCGGATTTTCTAGTAGTTCCCTTCGCTTGGTCATGTGAGAGGACGCACCAGAGTCTATAAACCAGTCATCGGAATCCAGTTGACCACACACAAATGATGAATACAGAATCGTTTCCCGTTTAGGATTATCTTTCTTTTTCGGAGATTTGCAATCACGGGATAAATGACCGAATTTGTTACATGAAAAACATCTTGGGCCTTTTCCTTTTGCATGGAATTTCCCGATAGTTTTTCCAACTAGCGCTACGGAACGATTTTCGGAGGTATCAAGTTTTACATCTTGCAACAACTTGGTCTTGATCGCATCTGCACTAATTCTAATTCCGGAACTTTCCAGACCCATAATCATAGTTTTATATTCTTCTGGTAAACCTGCTAATAAGAGTGTTCCGATCCATTCATCGCTGATATCCATTCCAATACCAGATAATTTGTGGGCTGTTGAGATGATCTTATTTACGTAATCTTCTACAGATATACTATCCTCTAATTTGGTACTGATTAGAGCTCTCAATAAACCAACTCTTCGAGTAAGGCCGGAATCTTCAAAAGCGCTCTGAAGATTTTCCCATACTTGCTTGGCAGTTTTTGCTTGCTGCACATGTACATAGTTGATTGGATCTATAGATAGTATTATTTTAGATTTCGTTTTGATATTCTTTTTTTCGTCTGTCTCTTCCTCGGTGACACAACTCCAGAGTTCTTCGTGTTCCAACAAAGTTTTTATAGAAAACTTCCATGTGTCATAGTTCTCTCGGCCTCTGAGTTTCTCTATCATACACGGAAAAAAAGGATTTGTTGCATCAACAAATTATTTATGCTTGAGTTATTTTTGTTGGACTGAGCAATTTTTTGTTGAATCAACCAGATACATGATTATTCCATGGAAGCAGCTTGTTCAAATCAAGAATGTAGGCTAATTGAATCAACAGTATAATATCAATTCCATCAACAAAATATATGGTTTCTTCAAAAACAAATTATGTCGATCCAAAATAATGTCGATGTTGATTCAACTATAAACATTTCGTTGATTTGATCAAACAATGATCATTTTGATGAGATTATATCTTTGAAACAACATACAAGTTTTCTTATTCCGATGTAGCGATAAACTCGTTTCGAACGGATCATTTGCTTGAATAGAGCAACAAAATATGTAAAATCAATGAAATATTTTGTTCATTCTACATCAACTTAAATTTTCGCCTCTAGATGGCGATCATTTCGCCTCGTCTATGCCTGCCTCGAATTCATTATATACGTGAAGCCTGATTCTTCGTGTTTGAAATATCAGCTGGATAAATCGAATTCATAGTTTTCCATCAGCTAAGGAGAACTAAAGACTTGAGATCTATTCTGGGAGTCGACTAGTTTCCTAGTTTCGTTTATTCTATTGATGTGAAAATTCAGAAAATTTCCGAATATTAAATTTGGTTCAACAAAACAATTTGTCGAATGGATATATTGTTTCTCTTGAATCAACAAAATATTTCATTGAATTAACCAAATATTTAATTGAATCAACCAAATATGTTTTATTGAATCAACCAAATAATTTTTTGAATCAACCGAATATTTTGTTGAATCAACTAAATATTTGATTGTATCAATATCTTGTTATCTTGAATCAAACAAAATTATTGTTTAAGCCAATTCAATATCTCTTCAAAACCGTTAATGGATGTGCTTGATTGAAGAAGATCCATAGTTCATGCAAGACATATTTACTTGATTCAAACTCCAAATTCGCTCTGAGACAAGATATAGATTTACTCATTTCAAGATTATATTTTGTCGTGCATATATGACACTTTTATTCGCTCCATTCAATTAAATTTTGCTTGATTCAACAATTCCTTTTTTTCCGTGTAGGTAATGAACTGTTAGACGACATTTTCCGATATCAATACGACAGCTACAATTATTTCTCTTCTTTCACGGATCGAAATGGAATTCTTATCTTGCAAAGAAAAAAACTTTATCAGTGCACCTTCAGTTTTTGACTCGGGCGTATTCTGGGCCCATAACCTGATGAAATATACTATTTCTGATGAATCGAGTCAAAAATATTTCGATAGAAGAGCAGAAATAACTTTTGTAGACGTTTATCAAAAACTACATATATTGACAACTATCAATTCATTTATCAACAACATAACAAGTGCTAAACACAATATACAATATGGACTACTAAATTTGTTCATTTCAATACAAAGTAACATTTTGTTTCTTCAAATCATGCGGCATTTTGTTGCTATTCGATGACTTCGGCATAGATTCGGTAAGAGATCTCAAAGAGCAGTAAATTTTAATTAAGTTAATGACTTGGCTGATTGAGGTTTATAAATAAAATTTCTTTGGAACGATCTGAGCCGCTACCATTAATAGTTCAATTGATATTACCAAGTGGAAATAAATTGAAATAAAGGGTTTAATTCAATGAAGCGCTTAGTTTATCGGTCGACTAACAGTCGAATTCAATGAATTTCGTATTGTGTAATCTGTAATGTGAGATGAATAAGTTGCAGTAGCTAGAATAGGAACATTTTTAGTCTTAGCAGTCGGCACTACCAACTAAACAAAACCGGGCGGTAAAGTGCTACTTTACGCCCAGTTGTGCATATAAGAAGCATCATATATGTCATGCAAATTCACATATCTCACCTCTAATTTATGGTTCACAAAAGAACCACATTTTGTTTACCATCATCAAAACAATTAGCGAATTATTCACCTCAAACTACATTGAAGGGTTCTAGTGCGGTTCCTTGAGGAACACCAAATGCTACTGTACTTACTTTATCTCCTTGAACTTAGGTCGTGCACTAACATCAAATGCAACTGGGATGACATGATGACTAAGAAGATCTATGAATCCTCTATTATGTTGGTAGATAAGTAGCGCTCTCATCGGGATTCTGAAAGTCAGGCTATGAGAAGAGTGATAAATCAGATCGTGAATTCCAAAGTGATTCAGTCTAGGATTAGGACCATTCAATTCTTCTCATCAGAAAGAAACCTATTCTAGAATTCCTGAAAAGCACTCCACAAAATGTAATCCCCCCTACTTTGTTTAAATCCAGCTTAAACATCGCCAGGTCTGAAAGTTAAGTGCTATAGATGGATCCACTTGTAGCATCAAGCAGAACGAAAGGGTTATTCAGAATCAATACCCTGTTCTCTCATCATCCCGTATCACGCGTATCATGTGAGTGATAACAAATAATCTTGTAGGGTAAGATCATCGGCAGGAGGGTGATAAATAAAGCTGCTAGTCAATGATGAAGCTGTTGGATAGTAATCGGGGTGAAGAAGTGGATGAAACAATGGGGAATCATCAGTGATGTATGGACATGAAACAAGAGAGCTATAATAAAGATCTGTTGAGCGAGGGATTTGGATTATAGAAATTAGTGTCTGATTCAGAAGAGCTTTAATGACTGAGTGCTTATACTCTCTAGTCTAGACGAATGCTCTGAGATACTCTCAAAAAATCTGAAGTATTTCTGTCATTTGTAGTATTGTAAATTTCATAATTCAACCGTAATAGTGAGGTTTCTGAGATATATACAAGCTATTCCAAGGTTTGATTTGTTTTCAACGCTTATGTATGAGAATGATTCACAGTTAGTGGGCTACTCGGGGTAATTTTGTTTTAAAGTTTCATGAGTCCCTGACGAAGGTACGCTGGTATGACCATAACTTACAGTTGGTATATATCTTCATATCGTTTAATTGATACTCAACCTTATATTCATTCATAGTAGGTAATCTACTCAATAAAGATTCCATTGAAGAACTATTTTTCATTCAGAGAATCTGGAAATAAAAATTCGAGCAGAAAATCGAAACAGAATTTGATATCAACTCAACAGGTAGGATCACCATGTAGTTATTCAGGATTAACGTTCATGCTACCAGAATCTCTGGGAAGAGCTAAGCTCTGCTAACTTTCATGCATCATATCATATACAAGGTGTATCTAAACACCATCGAAAAAATTCGAGGGGAGTATTAATTGTTTTCATTCATAACCCCCCTGTTAAAGCTTTCATGGTGTCAAAATTCAGTATGGATAGAGACTGAGAAAGCCTCAGAATTTCAAAATGATTCTAATCGAGGTTATTGAGTAATCTCAATGGAAGTTTTAAAAACACCTATTTTTCAATAAAATTTGGAGTCGAATCGAATTTTTATTGTTTCTTCAAAAACTAACCTAGATACAAAAATCACACAAAGGATAAATAAGTTATTATTTCAATAGTTCAATCTGAAAAAAATATAAAATTCAGAAATACAATACAATGACATTCACCATATAAATATCGATGAAATAACCCACGTTACGCCACTGGAAATATTATTTCAAATTTAATTGCACTAGAAGGAGCTCCATATTACTATAAACAAAACCACAACGTTTTATTGGAATTGATGGAAAGACAATGGTCGTGTACACCTTAGTAGAACTTTCAACTCAAACCATGTTTATAATGATCCTTTCATACATAAATAATGATTGACGACATAGTTCGATCGAGAAATTAACTGGAATGTTTTATTTTTGGACATAAATAATAGTACCTTCTGAAAACGGACCCTCTTATGACGAAGAAACCTCATCTCGCCATAGTTAAAAGAAAATACCAAACGCCTGACGGAGACTGAGGCAACTGATATATTAATTCTTTCAACTGTGATCTGGTGCTAATTCACTCTGTCAGAAATCATGTATTATTCATCTCTGTCTGAAATAGTCTTGTTTCAGTATTTGGGTTTTGACGTCACATCACCGCCTTTTTTTCAGAGGTCCAAGAAATCGGGGATTTCAATAATTTTTTATAAAACGTAGGGAGCTCACAGCAAGAAACGGTTTGCGGTGGTGAGCTAGTTTGGGTGAGTTCTATCGAATTATGAAACACAATTTTTGTGTGATAAAAGCCCATTGAGAAATGAATATAAAAAAGATTATTCATGAAAATATTAATACCCTGTATCTCGAAATCGAAGCAAGTTAGGACATGTTTACATGAACTTCATTTTTCAAAATATCACAAGGAATCACCGCTTGAATTTTTCCGGTGTTATTTAGATACACCCTGTATAGAATTATGCATGGTAACACGTATTATTTGTGACATATTATTCCCGTTTGACAATTATTTCATTCATGAAGACCCATACTTGATTTGCATAATTATGTACACATAGTTTCCTCAGTGCGGGGACTTTTTATACTCTGTTCTCTGTGGTTTACATTCAATTGAATACTGTGCTTATAATTGTTGTCTTTGGAAATGCTTCGATAACATATAGATATACTGTTCGAAAGTGGACTAGACTATTGGATATAGATATATTTATCACATAGTTTGTTCATCATTCCGAATGTATAGACTGATTTTCGTCGTTGCATTTCACAGTAGAAATTATTTCCATTACGATCCTGTGATAGCAGAAAACAGACGAGGGATCTGTTTTGCATCAAAGACCATGTTTCATCATAAACACATAATAATATCACAAATGAAATGAAATTCAAAACTTCAATAGATTAGATTGAGAAAATAGAACAGTTGCATATTGTATATACCTGCGCAAAATTATAATAGCTATTTGTTTGTGATGATCTGTTATAGAAATAAGTTGTAGTTCACAGTTCTCGGTCGCTAAAAACATCAAACAACAAATCAGAAAATGTGGTCAATGTTGCCTATGTTGATATTTGTAACAACCCTCATATTCCTGATTGATTCCACAACCAGCCAAGATTTGGGAGGTTATCAAGGTGACATAAAAAATACCGACAATATTGACCAAAAGCCAATGGAGCGTATTTCAGATCCAGAAGGAGGTTCATCGAAGTCAGTGTCGAATTCTGAGGAAAAGTCAACAGGAAATGGGAAATCTGCCAAGCAGCCTTTGTGGTTCGTAGAAATGTTTTCTGATGCAATGTCAGTGATAGTGAATGATTCTTTGGCTATAGCTGAAGAAATGAAAACGCCAGCAAATAAATCGAGTGCATGTTCGTGGATAGTCAACACTGAAGTGATGGCCATTTTGTTGGTAGTGAAGATTTTTGTGTAAGGTTGAGATATTCAATTGATCATTGATAAATTCTGTAATATTCTATATGTAATGTAGTTATTAAATGTGAATCTTGCCTGAAAATTATTGCCGAAAGTCTTTTCAGAAGTTGAGGATTTAGGGAAATCTGTGAAATTGTCAAGTAGCTATATATTGATACGCTATATTGAACGCTAGAGATTCTTGATGTATTTTTTTTACCACCAGCTGAGAACCTACCATTATTTACTGTTTTTGTAGGCGTACAATGTGTTTTTACTACCAAGGTAGTTTTCGTCATTCTATGAACCACTACTGATGCGATATTCACAGGAATTGCACTCGAATCTAATATAGGTATTTATCAATGACGACTTTTAATATGCTGTCATTTTGACTAGATTTTAGTCGGAATTGAAAAGAAGTGCTTTCTAAACAGTCGAAGTAAATTGGGTATCAGGCCAATTTTACTGTATAAGCCTCGATGAAGGTGCCTCGGTAGTCTGGGGCAGACAGCTTAATCTCTTATCACCAGATTACAAACATAACAAAACAAAATGAGAGTGGTGACAGGATCTCCTTGGTATGTTCGGAGTAACCAGATCGCCAGCGATCTGAAACTCCCTTCAATCGTGTCCCGTCATTAGAGAACGAAACATCAAGACTTTCGAAAAAGCTGAGGTTCATAAAAATCAGCTTCTTCGAAATGCAGTTGATTATGACCCAGGTGATAATCAAAGTTCGAAAGGCCGAGATTGTCCATAACCTAGAGAAAATATCAACATTTTGACCAAATTTACTATTCTCAAGTTTTTGATTTTTATTTGTTCCGTTTTTCAATTCTCGGAATGTATTTCTGAAACTTATTTGGGGCAGGAGGGCTGTTCGCATCAAACTTCAATACCGTTTCCATTTTGTTTTGTTTGTTTTTTCTCTTTAATTATATATATCAGGATAAGAGGGACTCTTCCCTGGTCTGAATCAAATAAAAGAAAGATCCAATGAATAATTAGAATTGAAAAGAAGTGCTTTCATAGTAACATAGGTCCACATTTCAGTTTCTCAGAACAATAATGATTAAAATATATTGCTTGTGGTGAAAAAAAAAGTAAAATACACCTTGGTAGTAATTCTTCATGAATAATAGTTATTTATTATACAAGGAAAAAGAGGATCAGATTGAAATTTTTTTTTTTTTCAGTGTATAATACACAATTTTTCTGTGACCGAAAAAAGTTTGACATTCCATCTCTGTTGGCAGGTTATGAAATGTCCCTTTCAATGAATTACTTCTCTCCAGAAGTGAGTACTTTTTTCCCAGTTTCCCTAAGACATTTTCAGTTCAGAAAAATTAAATTTTGTCTCACTTCTCATGGAAGCACCCCCGTATCTCACGTAATTATTGAGGTAGGGTTCTGAAATTTGCAGGAGCAAGGGAAAGTCCAAAGATAAAGTCAATTACGTAAGATATGGGGGTGCTTTCGTGAAAAGTGTGACAAAATTTAATTTTTCAGAACTGAAAATTTTCCAGGAAAAATATGAATAGTTAGTGAATTTGGCGTCCTGATTCAGAATCTGAAGTGATTTTCGACCTATTTTGACTCCTAATATCGCATTTTCCGGAAATTGGGGAGGTTCCATGGCTTTTGGCGAGCAGTGTATATCACTGACTGATAACCTCATTTGGTAATAAAGTGCATTTTTGGTATATCTCTCGCTCCAGCAAATTTCAGGATCCTTACCCAACGATCACACACACTCACACACAAACTATCCTTGATACTCATGTATTTGAGGTATGGTTTCGTGAGTATTTCGTTTATTTACATATGCTATCGTTACTTATGCACATTGTCTTGTAAATGATATATTTCTTCGTAAATAAACTATACTATACTATACTATACAGGGGTGTCTCTATTAGAAGTGGGTCACACTGTATATATCCGGGAAAAAAGTTCTCGCTTTTTCCGACCTGTTATCATTTGAACTTGATGGGAGGCCCAATGTTCATCGTATATCATTTCAGTTTTATGGTTATGGAATTCAAAATTACTATCATCACGATGCTGCTGTCAAGCTCTCAAACTAGAATTTACGACTCCATAAAATTCTAGGCATAAGCTTGACATAAAATTATTATTCAGGAGTTTTCTGTCTGCAGGTCTTAAAAATGCTACCCTACATTGGAATGAGTTTAAAATATAAAATCACGATAGGTATTTCATACACAAACATGGTGTGTCATACAGCGTTTTCCACTCGTCGCACTAGCTCGAACTTTTTCGGCACTGAGTGAGTTTTGCGTGCATGGTTCACTAAAAATTTCAAGAGCGATCTTCTGTCGAGAAATGATTTCCACTAGCTTTCAAATCAGAGTTCGAGTTTTCAGAACTGTGCTTGTAAGACGGTGCGATACACATAACCTCAAATATTCGAGTCACGAGTGGGAAAATGTTTGGCATTTGAATAATTATGGAAGAGATGTATTGAAATGTAACTGGTGGGCTCACTCTTCAATTGTTTCGTCAGACTAACTCTCGATATGGAACAATTGCAAGCGAGTTTTGGACGTGGGGTTCAGGTATTTGCGATAGAGGCGCCATAATCGGAAAATCGTTCAAAACCTTGGTTCTGTGAGGGATGAATCTATTTCCATCATCGTTCTGTGGTGGAATCAATACTGTGCTCAACATTTTCATTCAAATTTCAATTTGAAATAGAAGCAAGAAATCTTTTTTGTAGCCGATTTTAATAAGCTTCACTCCTTTCATGACATTAACCTATTTAAAGCATGAAATCTGATGAGTGAAGAACCAGAACAAAGAATGTATCAACTATTGAAATAGACCAATATCGAAAATCATAATAGGCATATATGGTAACTGGTACCATAGAATTTATTCACACCAGTTCACGATAATATTTCAAATCACTGAAATAATACTGATGTAGAACAGACATTTTCTTTTTTCTATGGTGTATTAGGTACTATACACAAAATTTAGAAACTACGGAACACGTCCCTAACGAACACTTGACCCCAATCTCAGAAATAACCATTTTTTCAGCTCAAGAATATTATTGAAATATTGACGTTTCGATTATTCGATCAGGAATCAGTTCACTGCTCTGATCCAAATCATATACGTATCCAAATATTTATGGTCGGTAATATGTTTCCTGTGAATATGGATTGTAACCAGGATGAGCTTAGCGAGATGTACCCACGTCAAGTATGTTTATCAAAGGTTTATCAGAGTAGGCGCCATCGAGAAACTTGCAAACGACCTTCAATAGGGAGCAAGCGCACCAGTTAAATTTCTATACATCTCTATTATGAATGTCTCATTGAAGTTTATTACTATTATTACAATAATTTCCGAGATCATAGACACTTCGGATACAAGCGATGATGAAGAAATGATGATCGAGATACAGAAGTACTTCGTCACGAAAGAGCGTTTACGGATGATTCAAAATTACCTGAAAGTAAAAGAAAGCTATTCAGATGTGCAGGTATTAAACATATTTGATTGTTGATTCAGTAATGATGACAAATACTAACTTCGTGAATGACCTTTCAATACTCCAGCACTATTCTCGAATGATTCAATTGAACATCATTGACAATGAACTTTCATATATAAGACTGTTTCTGGCTGGTTTCTGGCTGGTTTCTGGCTGGTTTCTGGCAGTGTTCACAGGGAAACCTCAATAAGAGGTTGATGAATCCATTTCATGTGGACCAACGGAACCAAATGGACTTTCAATAATACAACTTTTTGATTGACAAAAGAATTAGTCTGACATTTCTGATGACAAGAAGGTCGCACCAACTCTCTAGGTTCTTTCGTCTGCTTTTCAGTGTCGTGTGAAATGCACTGCACTATGAATCAGCTGATATTTCGTGCAGCTACACCAACGAATTTCAAACGAACGAAGAAAATTGAATTGAAGAGGAAAAGTGCAATTTTGATTTTTAAATGCGGTATTTGATGAAACTGGTTTTCGAGTATTGGTGTTTATGTATTATAAATATAATCACACATGTATTTCGAGTAATTTATCGCGATTTTATGTATTCTTGAATTTGAGTGTAATTCACACTTGCCCAAGACTAGGTGGAGATAAACTACACTGGTGTGAAATGCACTTTCTAAAAGAATGCTCAAATTCGGTGTAAATTACACGAGGTGTACAAATATGCTACACTTTTCGTACAAAAGAAAGGACCTTCTATTTCTGTGGATCAACGAGTGGAAAACTCTAATAATTATACTTGAGCTTTGCACTGTTCTAAAATACAAAGTGACTCTAAAAAGTAGTCGGCGACCTTTACGAACACGAAATTAACAGGTCCAGTCAGCACATATTTTCGTCGATAACCTTGAAATATGTCGAACAACACTCTACACCAAAGCTCGTTGCTTACTCACCTTTATAAAAAAGAAGTTTTCATCTGGCGTAGAAGATGAAAAGCAACTGTTCGAATTTCTGAGGTGTCGAAGTTTTCGGTTTCTCAGGTTTGTATTCACATTCTGATGAGCGTTTCAGGAATGCATGTTATTATTATTATTTTGAATTCTTATCATTCCGGTCACGACTCTACGGCCTCCGACGCCACGCAGAGTCGTGCAGGATAAAATCCAGTGACTGTTCCCCACAGCCTGTGGGGTGAATAATCACTGGGACCAAGAACCGTGTGCCCTGAGTAATTCTAAATATTTTCATTATCTCGTTTATTTTCAACTTTACGGCATAAATGAAGAGGACTAAACTTGTGGAGAATCAAATTCTAAACAATTTTGGTCACTACGTTTTTGTTCCAAAAATCGATATTTTGGGAATTAAACCTGAAAAACGCGACAAATTCAAAAGATTATCATTATCTCCAATGCTTCGCATTTTACGGCATAAATGAAGAGGTTATTCCGCGCAGGTAGCTTGTCTGTCATGTCGGTGTGAAAAAATGGTTCTGGAACTTTGTTTTTTACCAAATTTGTCCAAAATTTGATTCTCTACAAGTTTGTTTCTTCTCATTTATGGTGTAAAGTTGAAAATAAACGAGATAATGATGATAGTTCGAATGAAACGTTTTTTTTAGGTTTAATTCCGAAAATATCGATTTTCGGAAAAACAGGTGAGGACAAAATTTGTCCAGAATTTGATTCTCTACAAGTTTGTTTCTGTTCATTTATGCCGTAAAGTTGAAAATAAACGAGATAATGAAAATATTTAGAATTTGTCGCTTTTTTCAGGTTTAATTTACAAAATATCGATCCTATCAGAAAAATTGTCGGGACCGAACTTGTAGAGAACTAAATTTACTACAATTTTTGTCCCCAAACTTTTTCTGTAGAATCAAAAATGGCCGAGTTATTCAAGAAAAACCGTTTTTTAACAAAAAAAAACATACGCAGAAGCTTGATTTGGTCGCCATTTTGAATTTACACTCCCAGTGACCCCCCCGAGACACCTATGAAAAAAAAAACCACTAAAAAATTATTCACGGGTAAGGTCCGTTATTTGGATATAATGACTGGACTATCAATATTCCCGAGAGCATAAGGCACCACTGAGGCTCGTCTATTCCATACGAGTGCCTCAAATGGTAGTAGATCACTCGCAATGCCGCAGTGTCATTATTCATTGTCATTATCATTATCATTATTATTATTATGGCAGAAACAACGGATCTGTTTTGGATCGAAGAGAATGTTTCATAATTAGCATGCATTAATATCATAAATGGAATTCGCAAATGAAGCTCGAATAGATTAGATCAAAAGTATTAAACAATATATGATAGTTGCATGTGTATCAACCTGCGCAATATTACACCTACCTACCTACTTCAATTTTCATTTCCCGTGTCCTGTTAGGTGAACGAGTTGTTTTGCATTCGCTGAAAATACATCTAAATCCAAATACGATAATGTGGTCAACTTTTTCAGTAGTAACATTCGTTATATTCATGGTAATAGTGCAAAAATCATCGAACACTGATGATTTGGGTGACATGAAAAATACGGATATCATCGACAAAAATGCATTGGAGCATCGTATATCAGAACAAGACGGAGGTCCAACTAAGTCAAGTTTAGATGAAAAATCTATTGTGGCTGGAAAATCTGCTGCCAAACAGGCTATGTGGCTCGTGAATTTATTGTATTCCGATATGCCGGGAGCAAATGATACTTTGGGTCCAGCTGTCGATGTAGATGATACACCTTATGAATCGAATGCATGTTTTTGGAAAGTCAATAAAGAAGTGATGATGGTTTCAGTGGTAGTGATGGTTCTCGTGTAGAGTTGAGATCTTTGAATGATTGTCAAACTTTCGTGTATGTATACCATTTTTTGGTGATTAAATTCAAATATCTTCTCGATGTTGGACTTATTTATATTTCTATTCTATTTGAGTAATGCACCTATGTCACCACGGCCTCAAACGACCCTTATTTCACACTGAGACGAAATCACTTGCACTGAGCGAACTCATCGATGAATACAATCTATCAAGTCGATCCATGCATCATTTTCTAATAGATGTATAGAAAGTCAAATGGTGTCATCACTTCCTATTCGCGGAAATCAATGTTACCAGGTGGCGCTCGGTTTTCATCGGTCCATGTCAAAGCCACGTCAAAACTGGGGGAAAACAAACTCAATCCTCACTCAATTGACTCAATCCCATTAGTGCCATTAGCTTGTGTATACTGTGTTCTGATAAGAGTAATAAGTTTTTAAATTTCTTGACAATAATTGTCAATTCGATCGAAAACGCTGATAATGCCTGTTGTAGATGTTCTTCGTCCTAATCATGTGATATTGTGTGAGGCAGAAGACTTCAACAAAAGACACATTTTTGCACTTTATCTACAAACTTCGGTGATGAAATTTTCCCCACATGAGGTATAATTGAAGTTGGGGTCCAGAGGAACTCCTGTAGAACAATGGATTTGTATTTGTTCATGCAAAGCAGGACAATCTGGGTATTGTAAACATGTTGTAGCTGTTCTTTTATATGTCAATTGATTTGCTCGTCATAATTAGTTTGAATTGTTTGAACTATCTCCAATTCTCCACCCGTTCACTGTTCACTAATTTTTGATGATCTAGAGACTTTAGTTTTGTCTACTGGCATCCCTGACATTGCTGTCACGTCACATCCATGGGCGTTACAGAAAATCATTCAAAATTTTAATAATAGGTATGTATGTACACTACAGGGTATTTACTTGTTGAGGAAGATCATATGGCGAACGAGTTTTGTAATTAATGATCCGATTCTATTTAAAATTGGAAGGTATCTGGGGTTTTCCGTGGTTGGAGATAATGATTGTTTCGTCAAACTTGGAAAATTCAAGATAACGGATCCAATATATAGCGAAAGAAATTTCTAATTATCATCCGATTCTATACAAAAATCAGAATTGGTGTCTGGGGATTTCCGGGGTCGGAGATTATAATAATTTCGTCAAAATTGAGTTATTAAACATGGCGGATCCAATATGGTGGACGAGTTTTGTAATAAAGATCCGATTCTATTCAAAATTGGTATCTGGGGGTTTTCGGGGTAGGAGATGAAATTTGAAAATTCAAGATGACGGATCCAATATGGCGGAAGACATTAGTTCATATAATTATTACTCTACCACAAATAGAAAATAAGTAGGATGCACGAGTGAAAATAACGTTCCTGTAAGTTATACTGCGTATACCGAGGCGTATACCAACTTCTCTGTTACTTTCATCAATAAATTATTCGAAAATGACTTTTTATCAAGGTAGACGGAGAAATCATATGTATATCATGGGGGTAAAGTATATTAAATACTTAATTTTCCTGCACATTTTACGCATTACTTTTCATCAGCCTACTTTTCGTCCCAGACGAAGTTCTATATACATAGTGTGATATTAGTCACTCCATAAATTCTTCTCCGGATTGGAATTCCGAAAATATATTTAGCACACATGACATGAGTATAGTAGTTCAGATACCCACATTGAGGTTTCCACCATTTCTCAATCATAAGGCTCAGCTCATTCAGCTCATAGATAAACTTCTGCCCAGCTTGAAATCAATTCATTTAGTCAATTCAGTCAACCCTGGTATACAGTCCAAGAACAATCTCTTCTGGAGAAATATATTAAGATTTCAGTACAATTTATATGTTCCCTACCTCGCAAAGATTATGCTGGAGTAGTAGACTCTAAAACTAGATGATTGTTCATCTATATCTTGGTATCGTTGAATCAGGAATTCCATATGGAAATTACTTATGATACGCCAGTGACCTCAATATAACCTAAAAAACAACAAATGTCAACAATCTAGTTTTTATCCCCAGAATTGAATAAGGATGGAACTATATATAACTGTTTCACAAACACTTTAGAGCGAGAGGAGATGAGGATCTGTTCGTACCCTGTTAAGATGACTTTAACTTCAATTTCCATCAAGGGACCCTAGCCATCCCAATGTAGTTTGATGTTTTTGTGACATTTTTGACGTTTTCGACAAATTCGTGACGTACAAAAACGCGAAGAAATGAAAAAAAGATAGTCCCTTAGCCCATTAATTCGAAGATAAACAGAGAGAGATGATATCAGTTATACTCGCTAAAACTTCAAACAGTATCTAACCTTTAACTCTTCCAAGAATCATCTAGCGATTATATTGTTGATTGTTTATTATGTTTGGGGAAAGGCCAAATTATATTTTTGAAAGATCTGTAGTGTTGATGTGTCAGTGCATGTTGAATTCAATTCATATTGAAGACAGTTATAAGTATGTCACCATTGTCGTTTGTCACTTTTTCACTGATATTGGTGATTATTCCAAACCATTTTGCTGTTGCCGGTATAATCAATGATTTTGACTATGCTGATTATTATGATTATAATTATGATGATAACAGTGTTTCGACCCAAGGTATGAACAAAAGAATTTCCTAACTCTAATTATTTAGTAAGTACGAAAAATAATCCTAGCTTATAGCGATATTCGACAAACTGGAAGTTCTGTCAAACTTAGCAGTCAAATACTTTACATAATTCTTACTTGGTAATCTCCTGCCTCAAATACTTACGAAGTGTTTCAGCAAGATTTTTTTATTAACTGAAAAATAACACTCCAAAATATCTCTTCTTTGTTCCAGTGGATATGGCTTCGTGAAAAAATTTTCGAAATTTTGCGCACTTATGTCACTGGAATGTTGACCAAATGTCAATTCACTTATTCATCATCTCATTCTATTTCAACCATAGATAACTTGGACCAAATATTAATATTTAATTTTGCTGATATTTCGTCAAGCCCTCGATAGAATATATGAAAAGTATATATTTTCAAAATCAGGAGAGATAGCTCTTTCGAAATATGCGATAATATACAGGGAGTTCCATTTGGAAAAAAAAATTTCACAAACCCTGTATATAAAATGAAAAAATCAAGCAGAGAACACATTTTCTAGAAGGAAATGACATCTCATTCAAGTACCTTTTTCCAAATTTCCAATATCTTTTTTTGTTTTCGAGATATCAGCTGTTGAAGTCGTGAAATCCATAGTCAATCACCCAAAATCATTGTTACGAAAATTTGGTGGAGCGAGAGATATACAAAAAATGCACTCTATGACCAAGTGGGGTCAACTTCAGTGATTTACACTGCTCGCTAACAGCCATGGAACCATCACCCCAATTTCCGGAAAATGATATCAGAAGTCAAAATAGGTTGAAAATCACTTCGGATTCGGAATCAGGACACCCAACTCAATAACTATTCTTATATTTACTGACAATTTTTCAGTTCTGGAACATTCATTTTTGTCTCAATTTTCATGGAAGCACCCCTGTATCTTACATAATCGTTGGGTTAGAATCCTGAAATTTGCTGGAGCAAAAGATATGCCAAAAATGTTCTCTATGACCAAGTGGAGTCATCTCTAGTGATATACACTGCTCGCCAACAGCCGTAGAAGTACACACATGTCCGGAAAATAATATCAAAAGACAAAATGTTGTTGAAAATTACTTCGGATTCGAAAATTCACTAACTTCCCATATTTTGACGCATTATTATCGACGATCATTCATTCATTTCTAGTTCATTTCAAGGACACCCGACATGATTTCTGACGAGATTTCTGATCCATTTTATTACTCCTGATAATCTATTCGATTGCACTAGTTTTGATTATTATATAATTATCCCCGATGAGACCTTATGATTATCAATTCCAAAACAACCATGAAGGGAATTTTTCGACTCAATACATTTTTTCTTCTGGAATGCCATTGGTTCTATGGCTGCTGGCGAGCAGTGTTTCATTGAAGATGATCCTACTTGGTCATAGCGACTCATAGGTCTCTTTCTTGCTCCGAAAAAATTTCTGACTCCTACATCAATAATAACGTGAGATACTGGCGTGCTTCCATGAAAAGTGAGACAGAATTTATTATTTCTGAACTAAAAATTGTTCAGTAGGAATATGAGTGGTTGGTGAATTATACGTTAGCGACTTACCAGCGAGATTTTCGGAAAGCAGAAGGAGGCGCCCCACAATTCGACGTAATGTGTCAGAAAAAATAGGATTAGGTAGAAAAATAGACAGTTTGTCTATATATTTTGTTTATTTTTTTATTTATTTATTTATTTATTTATTTATTTGAGCTCATGTTTATAAACAGTTTCATACAACAACAAAAAATAGTTTCAACGACAGTATAACAGCTACAGTTCTTACTAAAATTAAGAAATAATTCATATTATTATGTGTTCGTACTATACCTAATACAAAATCACTTCGCTAACACTATATCGATTTCCATGAATTAGAGCTATGAATGAAGAATTTTTTTTGTAGATTTTAATATTTCTAATACTTAAGGGTGATATAGATTGTAAGCCTTCGGGGCTAGATGGTAGGCAAATCTTGCATGTACATTTTTTTTTTAGTTAGATACTCTCAGTAATTGGCTGGTCATACTACGAGTCACAATATTATGCGAGATATGATTTTTTTGATGTTCTTTTTTATGCATAAATATCACCAATATATGAAAGTACATCAGTGACGCATATTGTATATATCTTTTCCATAAAGTATTCTGGTCGGGTATCGTCGACCTTTTTTATCAATAATTTTCAGTATATAATTTTGTATTGTGGACAAGGTTTTTAATGAATTTTCATATAGTGCTCCCCAATCTAGTATTCCATATCTCAAAAGTGATTCTACTAGGGATGTGTATACCAAAATCAATATATTTTTACCCAAAATATTCCTTAACTGGTAAAATTTGTATTCTATCATTTATTAGTTTATTTCTGGGAACATTTATTTTGTCTAGACTGTAATAATTAACCATTAAATCTTTTGCTGCTTAACTTACCGACGGAATCCTAAAGTTACGTCTGTAACTTATACAATCAATAGGCTTTCCTTAGCGGCTGATTGTGTCTGTAACATATGGATATGCCGCCTGCACGGAAAAAAAAGTTTTGTTGCACCAACAAAATAATTTTGGTAATTTTCATTTTGTTAAATTAAACACAATTTTGCAAAATCAACAAAATTTATGTTCATTCCAAATAAGCAACCTATTCAAAGAGACGAAATAATTTGATTGAAATATTTGCTTACTCGAACAAAAGTTTCATTTCATTCAACAACATTGTCTTGAATCAACTGAGGAAATTGATCTCTAATTTCTCTGAGTTATGAAATTCAGTTACTGGATTTTTTCAATATTATTCAGCAAAATATTTTGTCAATTCTAAATACAATTTAGTTGATCGAAGAATATACAGCGTGTCTCATCTCAAACGGCCCACCTCTATATCTCAGCTCTGCATTTTTATGAAATGAATAGGGGTCAGTTTTTTGTTAAATCATATTTAGGCATTTTTTCACAGGAAAACAGACCTCATAATATCGTTCTTCATGGTTCAAAACCCAAATATGTGGATTTTCATAAGATGCCTATGAAGGGTTTCAGAAAAACAGGCACATCTAAACAGCATTTTTGCAAACGTAATAATTATTTACTCGGAAACGGTGAGTTCAACATAAAAATGTATAACTCGTTTTTCTTTCCAAATCATGATTTTCTACCTACCGGAGCCATTGAACGTTCGAAAATTCGTAGTTGATTTGAAGTCACTATTCATTCGAGACTGAAAATGAAAAAAATTAAGCCAATCCTGTTAATTCGGAATTAGGTGATTTTTTGCATATGGAGGTTCGAAAGCATGAGGAACAATAATATGAGGTTAGTTTTCCTGTAAAAAAATGCCTATTATGATTTTATGAAAAATTGACAGCCCTTTTTAGTTCAATAAAAAGTACGGCACTGTCCAAAATGATGTGCATCTCTGTAAAACTGATCATATCGATGGTTATTCATACCACACCAAATTTGGTTGGAATCGCATCACTAATAACTGAGATATAGAGGGGGGCCGTTTAAAGCGAGACACGCTGTATACTGTTATTTTAACATATTCACTCTCTGAAAAACTGAAAATTTTGTCTCTTGAACGAAATGATATAATCATTTCAATCAACTGAATCTTTCATAAGATCAGATATTGTATTATAGGAAGAAAATAGTCTTTGTTTATTCAACCAATTTCTGCTGTTGATTTGAATCATTAATGAGTTACATCAAATGAATTTTGAATTGAACACCGACAAAAAACATTTGTTGCCGTGACAAAATATTTTGTCGTGGATATATGACACTCAGATTTTGTTGAATTTACAAAAACTTCGTAGTTTCAAACAAAAAATTTTTTCTGTGTGGACACCTCGACGCCGGGAAGGCATTAATTTTTTTGATCAATTAGTGAAACTCATGAATATCTCACAGGTGTAGTCAACCACACATTGAGACTGGGTGACATACTAACGATTTCATGTCCAGTGACAACGTTCCTCCAGAGAAACCGGACATTCTTAATCCCAGAAGGATCCGATTTGCACTATAATATATCAATAAAAACTGAAGAGGATGCTGGGTATTATAACTGTGTCTACCTTAGTGGCTCTTCTACAATACAACACCACATAACCATTCTTCCATCAGATCTACCAGAAAAAAGTGAGGCAACGACTACATCATCGATCATGGTGTTGCAGGTGAAGTAGAGGTCAGGAAATAGTTCTCCCGATCAAACTGACTATTTCACTCATCACATATAATCTGGCCAATCAACATAATCTGTTTCGAAAAAAAGTAGTAGTAAAAACGAGTTGTATTTGCTGAGATTATTTTAGTCATTATTTCCATTCTGTAATTTCACGATCATTAACGATTTCACTAATAAGTTAAAACTTGATATTCCTCTTCATTCATGCACCGAAATTGAATTTTTTCTTTCATTTACTATTCGCTAAGAGATGACCAACTTTTATCTCTTAACGACAAATACAAATGAAACTGTGACTTGCGCAGGCGCGATGCTGTCAGAAGTCAGCGAAACAATTTCTCCCTCTCATTTTTTCAAAATGTGGCTGGAAATTCTGGAAATTCTAGTCGTACGTTCAAATTAGACTTTGAAAACAATATGAATGAATGATTCTTATTGTAATTACGTGATCATTGAATGTTATAACAAAAATAATTCCATCGGGCGAAGTACGCTGAGGACTATATGCTTTGATCAAAAATCAAAGATTCCTCGATACGAATTGAAATTCAGTGCCTAATACAATTTGTTCCCAAGTTCAGTGTTCAGTTCTATTTATTCCTGAATATGAAAATATTATGACATGC
Organism: Phaedon cochleariae; assembly: GCA_918026855.4. Taxonomy (NCBI): domain Eukaryota; kingdom Metazoa; phylum Arthropoda; class Insecta; order Coleoptera; family Chrysomelidae; genus Phaedon; species Phaedon cochleariae. Next base: position 31,136,853 of record OU896719.1, read on the forward strand.
AGTATTTATGTCCAAGACAGCTCACGCATGTAAATAATTTTGATTTATGTATTGATCAAATAACCAATGAGGAAGCGGAATACAAAATCGAAAACAGCATTTTCAGGTATCTAGCAGCCAATCTACAGCCGAAACACAAAAACGAAAACATCATCTTCTCGATTATCAACACAATGAGTGAAATAATCGCGAAAACATTAGCTGTATTTCAACTCTGATTGGTCTATCCAGCGTTGATGTTTTCAACGATGTAAGATGTAACCATGGATATCGAAGCAAAGTCTGTCAGTGTGACATAGAATAATAATGGCTGTAATTGTCAGAACGAATCATTCATTTATAATGTATGCTGGGCGAATGGACTGACAATAAATTGTTGGCATTCAATTACTCCACTATGCCCTTAGGAACCGACATTAATTTTTTTCATTTAAATGATAATCCTATGCGTTGTTCGAAAGCGTTGAAATCCAGAGCTCATTTCAAACGTGAAGTCATGGCCTCCATTTGGAGATACGTCAGTTTTCATGCTGTTTCGTTATTGGTCAGATATTCTTCCATTTCCACCCATGAAGCAAGGTTGTCAAGTCACCAATTATAATCAAGTTATCAAAAAGGTGTTCGAGTCCTGTAGTTAGATTTTTTTTTGTAAGATATTGACCTTTTCGAGCAACCAGCATGTCCAGATATTTGTGATTCTCCATAACAATATATCTTGTGAATTTAGGAGACTTGGCAACATTGTTCTGAATGCTGAGAACTGACAAGACCACGCCCACAAGTCGTGCGCACGGTGTTGTCACGTTCACCGATTCAAATGTCCTCTAGTATGAATTAATATAATTATTATTTACACAAATCCATCACAATAAACAAGTCACAAGCTAATTAGGAATAATACCCAATTGAGAATTTATGAATTATTGAATAACTAATATTCCGAGAGTTAACAACCGTGGCGTCAGTTCTTGCTGGCGATGAATTTCTAGAGAATCGATCAAAAAAGTCATACAAAATATGAAATTGAAAGGTATTTGAGTGACGATTCTACAGTGTGTCCCACTTACCATGCTCACCATGGGTATCTTTGTTTGCGGTGAGAGATACGAGGTCGGTTAAATGACACCAAATGTGGAGTTTGTCAAGGCCAACTATAATGTGAAGAAATATTTTGATGAAATCTATTCGTTTTTGTTTTATACGCAAAAAACAGATTTTGTTCATGTTCTTGTCTCCTCCGTAACTTCTTTATTTATGAAAATATTCAAATAGGAATTTCACATTCTCATGGCAGTTTTTCAATGTGATTTCGAAAAAAATATGAAATTCATACCAACTCTTCTAGAATTTGAGATATCAGCACCAACTTTAGTTTTTCAAACGTAAGTCATAGCTCACTATGACTTAGTTACAAATAACTTTTTTTTCTCTTACAGATGATATGTCGCAGTAATAGTTTTGTGTCGATAACAACGGAGTTATCGTCAATTATACAAAAACAAAGAATTTTTTGGAAGCAGTCATCTTGAATTTATGAATTTCAACGAAAAAATCATGATCTCCGACCTCAACAACCCCCACTCACCAATTTTAAATGAAATCGGACCAAATCTTGTCCGCCATCTTGAAGCAGCCATTTTTTTAATTGATGGCGGACAAGATTTGGTTTGATTCCATTCAAATTTGGTAAGTGGGGGTTTTTGAGGTCGGAGATCATGATTTTTTTGTTAAAATTTATAAATTCAAGATGGCGGCTCCAAAATAATGTTTTGTTTTTGTATAAATGACGATATTTCCGTTGTTATCAACACAAAGCTATTACTGCGACATATCATCTGTAAGAGAAAAAAAAGTTATTTGTAACTAAGTCATAGTGAGCTATGACCTACATTTGAAAAATTAAAGTTGGTGCTTATATCTCATATTCTAGAAGAGTTGGTATAAATTTCATATTCTTTTCGAAATCACTTTGAAAAAATGTCATGAGAATGTGGAATTCCTATTTGAATATTTTCATAATTAAAGAAGTTACGGAGGAGACATGAAAATGATCAAAATCTGTTTTTTGCGTATACAACAAAAACGAATAGATTTTATCAAAATATTTTTTCACATTATAGTTGGCCTTGACAAACTCCCCATTTGGTGTCATTTAACCGACCTCGTATCTCTCACCGTTAAAAAGATACCCATGGTGAGCATGGTAAGTGGGACACACTGTATATGAGAAATAAAAAATAATTGGCCACTTGCCCATTGAAGTTGCAATCATTTCTATTTAAGTTAGACATGGAAGTAGTCATGCGAGTACCTATAATATCTAGAGTAGGTATCATTTCCCAGAATCATACATCATGTCACCTACATTTGGTTCTTCGATTCCATGAACTCACCTAGCTCTCGCGGGTGGGTCATCCTGTATTGTTCATATTGATGAAATTCATTTTCTTTTTCAGGATACAAAGAATGTGGAAGTTGAAACTGAATATTTTTTCAGTTCACTAGTATCCAACCTCTTTAGAACATCGCCAAACAATTCAGTTTTTCATACATTGACAAATCGAAATGTGAAGGCTCCATCTTCAGCTTCTAGTAAATATTTGGGTCATTGGCATTTCGTTAGCCCCATTATAATCAGTCTATATTTTGAGTTTTGGTAATATACTATATATTGACTTCGTTGTTGTTTGATTGCCTCATAGATTTGGTTTTCTAATTTTAGCAGGATGGTCAAGGTTTCGTTGAAAGATTCTGTATACAAGGTATAACAGATACGTTCGATTTTATATTACTTCAGGATTGAATAATCGCACCACCCGATATATAGAAGTCGTTGAAAAAGTATTATACGTACGCGTGCCTTGTGAGCATATTTACTTCGCACCCATGTGATTACACTGCAATGTTTCCAGTGGTTCCAATGGTAATATGTTCATTTGTTCATAATAATTAGCCATATTTATAATTTAAAATTCTTATTCATCAACATCGTATCTGATTCTTTTTCAAACAACAATAAATGATTTATTACTGCTATATTTGTTCATTGTGGACACTATTATTTAATAATTAACAATTCATTTATAACGCTGATTTACGCAGTGATAATCAATGAGTTAATTTTATGATTATAATACGATTTGGTAAAAATTAAAGAACTGTCAAGTGCGTGGGCCTTCATTCTAGTTTAGCTTCCATCTTATATAGCGTGAGCATCTTCATGAAATCTTTGGTGATTTCCTTGGGATTTCGACTCTCGCGAAAGCAGTGGAGTGTGATGGTTATATTAGTTCGATCCGTTATATGACAGTGCGGGTTTGCTTACATTTGGACATGTATATAATTTGCTTCTCAGGACAATTATTTATCAGTGCATCTATTATAGTACATTTAGTATGCTTTCAAAAAAAAAAATGGTGCATGTGGTACTAATCAAACAATATTGGAAAATTTTGAACGCAAGTAGGTGCGAATACCCATAGTGTATGAGTATTCACTTACATTATCCGCTTTGCATGAATTTTAAAGAAAGCAATATGGGTATCATTGAGGGTCGGTTGCGAAATAATATAAATGGAATGTAGGTATGTCATCATAGCTGATGAGATTTATGGTAAACACGCAACCAGCCCTGATTGAATAGTTTGGTTATATACTCGAATAAATAATATTCTGTTACTAAATTTGTTGTTGTTTTAAGGCTTAGAAACACCCCCTCGGGGTGATCCACGACAGGATATCAGGAAAATTAATAGAACAATAAGCAATACTTCTGAAATAAAGACATTCAATATCATTAATTTATATATCAGCGATCATAATATTTGTTCAATAGCAATAAGAGGTTTATTTTCATGCTGTTCTTATAAATAAATATTTGGTTACTAAAAACAAAGATTTTGTAATAATTAATATCGTTTGGTGTCGGTGAAGAAATATATATTCTCAGTTAATCAATAAACATTATCAAGAGGTTTATTCATGGGGGTTTGAACAAATGATCAGTTTTCTTCCAAACAAACGTTTAATAAGTCATATTCCAATAAGGGATTTGGTAACATTTAATCATATTTATTCATTATAACCAAACTCTTCATTCAAAGATACAGATAAAAAAACACATTAGGTATTTCATTTTTTCATATTGAAAACATTGCGTAGTGGAAGCTCGTATTATTGGTGAACCTATGAAATACATATACAGTGCTTTCTTTCCATCCTTACCAACCAACTTGAATCAGACTATAATACTCACTGTCCCATTATTATCATAATCTTCTGAAGTTAATGCGTGTTATTATCATAATGCATGCATTTTTTGTCGGCTTTTGAGCTCTACAAAAGTTAAATCATCAACCCTGGAACCGGCTTGGAATTGTAAGAACATGAAATCTCTTATAACACAGCTCATCACGCTTCTAATGGATCATCAGCTATAGGCCCCTATAATTTGAAGAAGCAGCCAATATAATGGAAAGATTGATGATAGTGTCATAAATTCAGAATTTGTAAGGTTAACATTCCTTAGAAGTTATACAGGATGTCACTGAAATATGTCCCCCTGCAATTGAAGTGGGACTCCCCAAAGATACAAGCGATTTCAAGTTGTTTTTCAGAAATATGACAGAAAAAGTGGGTTTTCTCTTTGAAACTCTCATTCAAAAGGAGATTTTCATGGCCATATGATCCGGCTTAACACTCATTTACTCATCACCACAGGGTTATTTCCAGTGTTTTATTTGAGCTCCAATTTGTATTTGTAATAGAATATGGATATATACACTGAGAAAACTCGGCCAAGTAAATTGTTTTCTTGAAAAAAAGTCGATTGTGACAAGAACATTTTCACCAACGGTAGGAAAATATGGTACTTGCAGTAGGCAAAACTATATTTCTGGAAAGAAGTTTCTGCTGTAAGTGATCAGAACACTTGTTTTTATCAACCAAGTCGATATGTACTTAGAGTTCGCTAATTCTAAGTGAACACTAAACTAGTGCTAGGTTAACGAATACTCACTATTATTAAATTATTTTTCTGACATAAGATCACTTGCTCTTAGCGAACTCATCAATAAAGACAATCTATCAAGTCGATTGTTGCAGGTGACAGCTCACCTGTAGTTATAGATCTATTTTCCGTTCGGACATCTCCGATATTATTCGAGTACCCACGCCCAACGCGATCACTGTCCAGTGTCCACGAGTCCACGGCGTCATTTCGATCTTAGCATTCGTGCAGTTAGTATACTTGCGTTCCCGCTAGTAACATTGAAATTCCAAGTCATGCAAGTGCCCTTTCGAACAAGTACTATATCATATTCGTATATGAGAATTCTCTGTTTGTGTGCCGTGCTCTGTGGCCGTGCTCTGAGCTGTGGGGTGTTGAGTTCTTGATCTGTTCTCTTGAAGGAGATAATGAAATACAAAACTCTTCTAGAACAGTACATACTTGTTTCTACATATATACAGGATTTTTTTCCACTTCCTATGATACTCAAAGTGGAAGAAAGTGACGTGTAAAAAGTATGAAAGTTGATTCATCTTCAATGCTGGAAGGAAAAAGATAGTGAACCAGAGTGCAGTGCAGTGAGTGAGAGTACCGTTTTTCTCGGTGCATGATGGTGATATACGCGGTATCTAGTATCTCAATATTTGTCGTCAGCCTTACCTTTTTTGTATTTTCTGGATTCATCATACTTATATAATAAAATGTTTTGAATGCATGTGTTTTTGTCTTATTACCAAGGTTTTATCATTTTTCAAAGAACAATGGAGGTATTTTTTCATACTAGCTAATGACAAGTGAATAAGTCACTATTGACAAGTAAATAAGTCACTGATGACTAGTAGATAAGTCACTGATGACATGTAATTAGGCCACTAATGACTAGTGAACAAGTCACTAATGAAAAGTGAATGAGTCACTAATGACAATTGAATAGGTCACTGATGACAAGTGATGTGTTCACTAACCGTTATCACTCTGAAATTTAATGAAACAGGTCAATAGTGGTAGGTGTACATTTTCAGGAACACAAATATTCTTGTGGTTATTAACTTGTTTCCTTGTCCCATATAGTATACAAGTTTTTACTTGCCACTATTAAATATTCACTTAGGGTTAGTGATTTTTTTTCTCCGTGTATGTTATGGTGATAGTCTTTGATTGCATCTGAATCGTCTGGATGATAACACAGATGATTGTTTTCATCATAATCCTGAATATAAACATAAAAATGTGATTTCTTGAAATAATTACGTTTCTCCAATCAGGTTGTAAGATTCGAATAGGTATATTTTTGAAATAACGTGTTTGTGAATGTCGACTAATGAGATTAATTTTAGTATTTTGATACCCTATTATTGTTGCTTTCCTACACTCGTAAACTCTCACACTCTCCTTCCTTCAGTGATAAAGATGAAAAAGTGTAATTGAAATAAACTTTCATACCTACTCATTAAATGTCACTTTCTCCCACTTTGAGTAGGTATCATCGGAAGTGGAATATGGAATCCTTTATATGATGTCTACAATTATGTACTGATCTGGAAGAGTTATTTATTACATTATCTTGTTCAAAAGAATAACAGTTCAAGAACTCAATACCCCACAGCTCAGAGCGCGGCACACAAATTGATAATCTTTACGAATATGATATACTTAACAGTTGTTCACAAGGGCACATTCATGACTTGGAATTTCAAGTGATTTTATCTGAGAAAAATAATTTAATAATAGTGAGTATTCATTCACCTAGCACTAGTTTAGTGTTCACTAATAATTAGCGACCTCAGAATACTTATTGATTAGGTTGATACCAACAAGTGTCCTGATCACTTACAGCAGAAACATTGTACAAAAAGTTTGTACAATTCGTTGAGGGATTAAAAAGATCTTTTGTCCTGCAGGGTATACGGCAATCGGGAGACATTAACGATGCAACAAATTACAGGCCGATATCTCTGCTAAGTTTATTTGGTAAAATATTTGAATTTATAATTTGTAAGATAATGTTTTTTATGGTCAAAAATTCTATCACCACTACTCAACATGGTTTTTTCAAAAAGCGTTCTGCACTTACAATCCTGGTGCCCTATGTACAAGATATTTATGGCAACATGGAGAAGGGGATCTCAACTTGTGCGGTGTACACCGATTTTTCTAAGGCTTTTGACAAGGTTCATCATCCTACCTTGTTAATAAGGCTTAGAAATTCCGGTGTGCATGGTTACCTGCTGGGACTTGTTACGTCATATGTTCAGGACAGATTTCAGTACATAGCACTGAATAACACAAAGTCTGATTTGCTGCCAGTTACCTCGGGGGTTCCTCAGGGCTCCCATCTAGGGCCGCTACTATTTAGTATCTATGTAAGTGACGTCGGGAGCTGTTTCCACCACTGCAATATCTCATTATATGCCGATGATATGAAAATTTTCTCTCCTTTAAAATCTCTCTCGGATTATAGTTTAATACAGGAGGACCTCGATCGCTTTTCGGAATATTGTAAAATATATAAATTTTCACTAAATACTAAGAAATGTAGTCAAATCGTATTTACTCGTAGCCCGAATCCACCCATCTCTTCGCTCAATATTGACAATGATAAACTGTCGTTTTCTGATGAGATAGTTGACTTAGGTGTTACTTTGGATACAAAATTGTCCTTTGAAAGTCATATTGAGAAAATTGTGAGAAAGTCCCTAAGGACTCTTGGCTTCATATTGAGAAATACTAGGGATTTTAGGAATCCTTCCTCGTTACTGATTATGTTTAACACTTTGATAAAACCTATCCTTGAATACTGTAGTGTTGTTTGGAACCCATCTTATCAGAAATACATAAAGAGACTAGAGTTTGTGCAAAAGAAGTTAATCAACATTATAAATTATAGATTCTTCAGATATAGGCACTACTTTCCTTATGAAAGTAACCTAATTTTCTATAATCTAGTGAGCCTATCTCTTAGGCGTGATTTCAATGATATATACTTTATTTACAAAATATTTAATAGTCTAATTGATTCCAATGAATGTTCAAAACTTTTTACACTAAACTGTTCCTCATATAATATTCGTCATAGACAATTATTTGTTACTCCTTATTTTTCCACAAATTATTTTGGTAATTCTCCAATGATTAGATGTACGGTCACAATCAACACCATGATATCTGATGATTTGGACATTTTTTTGCTTAGCGTTGAGTGCTTCAAAAAGAAACTGAGGAAGTTCTTAAACACTTGTATTATGATCACTTAGCCGAATTTCATATATTTTGCTTTGGATCTGTAAACTAGATTAAGTTTTTTTTTTCTGTGACGGGAAAAAAGTTTGGCATTTCATCTCTGTTGGCAGGTTATAAAATGTCACTTTTCATAAATTACTTTTTTCCCGTGGGAAAAAAGTGAGTACTTCTTTCCCGGATATATATCACATATATATACTCTGTTAATGGCTTTTGTTGTGCTATAGTTCCGAAAAATAAGTCAATAATACCGTCTCCGAGAAAGAACTGCAAGTCCTTTTATCTTCCATTCGACTTCGCGGTTTCGTATATTACTAAACAACTACTGAATTCGCAATTTTTTTAAATCAAATCACAGAATTGAACTGACAGAAGTGACATCAGATATTTGATTACTTCAAAAGAATGATAAAGATGTCTATAAAACGCAGGTGTCCCTACTGTTAAAAACTTGAAATTTCACTTCGATAATTTTCAGATTTCGAAATAATGTAATATCTTCTCAATATTGATTCGTCCTTCCTTCTGTCACAGAAAAAAATAGTGTATTATACACGGGAAAAATATTAGATTTTAGCTCACGGTTTTTTGTCTCCCTCCGCTACGCGTCGGGAGACAACACAACCTGGAGCTAAAATCTACTACTTTTTTCCCTTGTATAATAAATAACTATTTTTATATCCTCTCAATTTTTTTTTTTTGTATTTCAAGATTACACAATTGTTATTTTTATTGTTATCGTGTGTTATCCTGTTATTGGGCTTGTCCTGTTGGGTAACCTATGTAAATAAATAAATAAATAAATAAATAAATAAATAAATAAATAAATAAATAAATACCTACTATTTCATGCACTCCATCAGTGGAAAATCTAGAAATAAAATAATCAAGTAAATAATGAAAGATATAGTCCTCTCGTACTCGTAGCGGTACTCTATAGTTTCAAAATATCAACTTCGAGAAGAAATGCCAGTATTTATACTTTTAATCTCTGAGGGATTGAAAGTGTCAATTTGGTTCCTCAAATGAGGAATTGAAAGTAACCTCTCATTCCCTGAAGAGCTAAAAATAAAATGGAAAGTATAGATTTTTGTTATTTCATGATTTTTCATAGTGAATTCAAATCAGAATAACTGTCCTGAGCTATAACGAAGAAAATATATTGCAAGTTTTCCAGCAAATATTTTATATGGTAGCACGTGGAAATGATAAAAAACTCCAGTGAAGGTTTTATTATTCGAGAAGTTTGTCACGTGATTCACTGAATGAGCCAAGTGGGAAATTAAAACTTTTCTCATTACAGCCGGTAAACCGTTGGAGTTAGGGGCGATGTGTCACAGGTATTAAATTACAACATGATAAAATAGTAGATTGTTTTATTAGGATCAAAAGTGACACTTTGTTTGACAAGCGAATTTTGCATTTGCGAGGCGGAGCGTTCAGCGAAGCCGAGCGAAAGCAAAATTTGCGAGTCGAACAAAGTCACTTTTGATCCGAATGAAACATGCTATTTTTTCTGCAACCGAAGCAATTAACACAAATAAACATGTGAAGTAACCACCAATGCCGTGCCATATGTATGCAATGCAACAAATATCGACAAATAATCCATGTGGTGAGGATATTCTACCTGCATTAACAGCAGGTTAGGTTTTCTAGGATGTTCGAATTTTAGTTTCAATATAAATACAACCACAGTGAGATATTTGTGTATGGATCAAGTGCTCTAACTGACTTGCTATATACCATTTTTGTATGAGTTTCATAGTCAAATAAATCTATCTATCTATCTATCTATCTATCTATCTATCTAATGGCAAATACCGCGCCAGTGCCAGCTATAGGAACAAGACGTGGAAAATGTTAGGTTAGTGAGCATATCAACCATGATAATAGTGATTATTTATTCCTCTCCATACTACGGTGTGTTTGACTTGATCATCAAATGAAGCTAAACAATATCGTTGTTTGATACTAAAAATATTGCTTGCTGACCTTGCTGTGATTATTCAAAAACAAGTTATCCATCCCAAGAATAACGAATGAAATACAGATCAAGCAAGTATTTGAATCTTGAAGGCTTCCCTGATCAAAACAAAAATACTTAACTGAGATGTTCATAATTCCAACACTAAACTATAATAAGGTGTATTTATATCGCCAGCATGGGTATGAAATGCCAAATCTGCTGAAATCGGAAACAAATCAGGTATGCGTCTCAACCCAAATAACTAACCGTCACAATGTTGTTTATTCTTGATGACGTCCAGTACATCCTTTTTAGTTCCTATGAGCTAAAGTTCAACTTTAGCTCCTAGGAACTAAAATTCAACTTTAGCTCCTAGGAACAAAATATGTTGCCTAGCAACATACCTATTTTTGTGTCAGTAATAAAAACGTCAATTTAAGAGCTAATTTTGGTATCAAAATGGACGACTTTTGTGTCGGTTGCAGACAAAATACTTTTGTGATCATCCATGTAGCGGATGGAGCATAGGAATACAACGGGCTTTTTTATTTGATATCATGAGTGATTTATTGATTTTGCTGCTAACTCTTCTGATTATTCTCAAGGGCTAAATTGATCTATACCAAGTTTCAATGGAACAAAATTTTCAATTTGTTTTATTCAAATGTATTTACGAAAAGATGTAACTATAATGCCGTTGCCGAATGAGCCACGGAAAAAAGGAATTATTGAATCGAGCAAAATTTAATTGAATGAAGCAACTAAAAGTGTCATATATGCACGACAAAATATAATCTTGAAATGAGTAAATCTATATCTTGTTTCAGAGCGAATTTGGAGTTTGACTCAAGTAAATATGTCTTGCATGAACTCTGGATCTTCTTCAATCAAGCACATCCATGAGTTGTTCATGCAGAGATATTGAATTGTCGCAAACAATCATTTTGTTTGACTCAAAATAACAAGATATTGATTCAATCAAATATTTAGTTGATTCAACGGAATATTTGGTTGATTCAAACAAATATTTGGTTGATTCAAACAAATATTTGGTTGTTTCAATGAAACATTTGTTTGATTCAATGAAATATTTGCTTAATCCAATGAGATATTCTGTTGATCCAAGAGAAACTATATATCCATTCGACAAATTGTTTTGTTGAACCAAATTCATTATTCGGGAATTTTCTGAAATTTCACATCAATAGAATGAACAAAACTAGGAAACTAGTCGACTCCTGGTCTTCACTTCTCTTCAGCTGATGGAAAACTATTTCGGATTGCTAATCATCCTTAGTTCGATTTATCCAGCTGATCTTTCATACACGAAGAATCAGGCTTCACGTATATAATGAATTCGAGGCAGGTATAGACGAGGCGAAATGATCGTCATCTAGTGGCAAAAATTTAAGTTGATGTAGAATGAACAAAATATTTCATTGATATTACATATTTCATTGCTCTATTCAAGCAAATGATCCGTTCGAAACGAGTTCATTGCTACATCGAAATAAGAAAATCTGTATGTTGTTTCAAAGATATATTTTCATAAAAATGATCATTGTTTGATCAAATCAACGAAATGTTTATAGTTGAATCAACATCGACATTATTTTGGATCGACATGATTTGTTTTTGAGGAAACCATTTATTTTGTTGATGGAATTGATATTATACTGTTGATACAATCAAACTACATTCTTGATTTGAGCAGGCTGCTTCCATGGAATAATCATGTATCTGGTTGATTCAACAAAAAATTGCTCAGTCCAACAAAAATAACACAAGCATAAATAATTCGTTGATGCAACAAACCATTTTTTTCCGTGAGCGGGAGACAAATATCGGTGTATGGAAATACTTCTCTTGAAAGTCAACAAGTTCCAATCCCTCTGTATCCTTCCTGAAGAGTGTTATTATATTAACAGGTTCCGTTTTGTAGAAACCTGATATTCCTTATTATGATTGAATTTCAATTCAATTTCAATTCAATGATTGAAGAACGATAGTAACATCGTAGCACTGAATTGAGTAAGTCCACGATGTTTACATTTATCACACTCCAATCCTCTACTTCCTATCAATCAAATGACAAATTCAAAATTCACGAAATCCTATGGACTTTTGCTACTTTATTTCATATCAGATAGTTCACACACACTATAGTTGTGGCAGGCAGACTGTGTCTTGGCAGTTTTGCAGTACACAAATCACAGCCATAAACCGACAAAACTGATCAGGCTGGGCATTCAATCAATCATTCGGATCTCATTTATTTCACAACTAGATAGTCTGTATTAGTTGTCTTAGTATACTATTCCATCTTGAGGAATATCATCTCTGGATACTTTGTCGTTCATAAAATATTTTGTCTAAGGTTATTTTGAATTAGGTTGTCACGAGGTCATTCCTTTCAAAATGAAAATTGTTTTCTTCTCCACTATGTAACAATATTATTTATTCATTATTCGTGAAGTGACAAGTCACATACCGAAACAGATAATACTCTTCATGAGCTAAAATCGAATACCTATGGTTAGGCGGTTTCGTGATGGCATTGACAATGAGAAGATGTGGGCGTTTGAAGAAGACACCTTTAGAATGAGTCACTGCAAGTTGTGGCCCTTCTTTCAACTGTGGTTGACGCTTACACAATCGTCCACTCATACTTATTACAATGTCATTTTATGAGTCGTTTTATGAGCTCACACGATTTGTTGGTGGTATTTCGTGCTGGTGGCATACAATGCATTTTTATGAGTGAATGCCTCTATGTCGCTGCAACTGTGCATAATTCTTTTGGGTTCAAGAGATTTATAAAATACTTCTTCATAACATACAGGGTGACAATTTGAAAACAAGCAGCACCCATTATTTAGCCAAAGTTAGCCAAACACGTCAATTTATATATATCAAGGGGGACAACTTTTTGGTGTTGCTGTGTTATCTTCAACCTATTCATTTTTCCATTGTAATTTAGTATGATAAAGAAATTAGTGACATACAGATCTTACTGATCACTTTATGAATTGTTCAAGATGGTTTCTTTTATTTTGCAAGCACAAAAGTACCTACATGCAACCTTTGTATTTTTTCGCAATTCAACATTGTTTAGACCGGAGAAATCAGGTTGATGTTATTTATACTGACTTCAGTAAATCCTTCAATCGCGTGTCACATATCAACAACTAATAAATAAGTTATCGAGCTTTGGTATCTCTACAAGTATTCAGTTGCTTCTCAAGTCATACTTATCTGAACGTAGTCTTTATGTAGAGTGCGATGGAATCAAATCTTCCTGCTTTACAGCATTTTCAGGTGTCCCTCAAGGATCAAATCTTGGACCTTTACTTTTTCTAATTTTCATAATCGATATTGCTGATCATATCCTATCCCAAAAACTTCCATTTGCTGATGATATGGAGATTTACTGAGAAATTAAAGATGAAATGGATAGCATTGCATAAATGTGAAGTTATGACATTCACTCGAAAAGTTGTTTCAGTCACATTCAACTATATGCTTGATGACTATATTCTAGTGCGAGTCACTGAATCTTAAGACTTAGGAGTCATATTTGATCGAAAACTCACGTTTTCCAATTACATTGGTCATATAATTTCCGCTTTCGATGAAAAGTTTGGTTTTCTGATACGAAACGAAACGAAACATATTTCAGCTATTGACAATGTTCAGAGGAAATTTTTGAAATTTGCATTTTATAAAAGGCATGGTAATTATCCTGCAAGAGGCTATAACTATGACCTACTTCTTACACAAAAAACATCGTGAAATAAGAGACTTATGCTTCATTCACAAAATCAAACACAATCAAATAGATTTCCCTATACTATCTTATCACAAAATAAACGGTGTTCAATGTTTCTCGAGCTTCTTCACGTGCTAACACAATAGACATTTTCCACTGGTCTATTAACATCAATGTCTAGATGTGTAAACAATATCTCTACTGTCGATATTTTGTTTTTATCATTCGCACAGTTCAAACTCAAACGTGCAGTTCCTAACTGATATTGTGTATAACTTTTCTGTTCTAATCACTCAGTTTGTGATTATGTACACCTGTAATTGGGCTCTAAGGCCTGCTGGATGTATAATAAATAAATAAATTCAACTATCAGCCCCTTTCAGATAAACGTCGGTGAACTAAACACCCTGTATATTTGAGTTAGATAGATATACAAAACTTGTCATTGTTGAAATATCATAATGTATGAATAATAGCCTGCAATCATCTCTGGATGATGCACCTGCCATAATTCTTATTGCTTTTTTCTGTAAAATAAATACTTCGGGAGATTTGGCAGATAAACCCCATATTGTTCTAGACCATAAGCTATGACAGATTGAATCGAACTGTGTTATAGAAGTTTGAGAACATCGAAAGAAACTGTTTGTCTCAATTGACGAAGTAGATACCTATATATGTTTACTGAGCTTTAGTTTAACACTATCAATATGTTAATTCCAGGTTAGCTTATTATCAATAGGGACCCCAAAAATCTTGTATAATTAACTTGATGGATTGTTTCATAATTTATTTTTTTTATCTATAGTTGTATTTTTCATAGCAAAGTTGAGCATTTGAGATTTGGCAGTATTCATCAAACAATCCGTTTAGAGAACACTACTCAGAAATTTGAGCTGTAACTTCTCGGGCTCTATCAACAACTTCCGAGGTATAGTTATTGAAGCTTTCGTACAGAAGTTGGGGAGATCGTTGATAAAAACTAAAAATAAGAGTGGTTCTAGGACAGAGCCTTGGGGAACTCCAATCGGAGCGCATCTTGAATTCGAATACATTCCATTCACACTGACCACCTGACTTAAATATTTCCATTTTGGAAAGAATGAATTGAAAACAGATGTCACTAATCTGAAATCACAAAAGGATATCAGAAAAGGCAAAATAAGTGGGGGTTACTATTAAAGATTTCAGGTGTAGTTTACCTGACGGGAAAGGAGTTAAATATAATATGACCTCGAATAATAATATTTCGAACGTTGACCCCCTTGATATGTAAATGGATATTTCAACATGCTCCATGAGTGCGACGAAGACATTTCTGCTAGCGAAGTTAGCGGTCTCTTCGTCCCACTCATGGCTCATATTGAGAAAGCAGTCATATCTCCTTATCTGTTTGAGAAAACATCATCAAACTTATTGTTTCATTTGTGAACATGATCACTAACCGATCGTGGTAAAAGTTTTTCATTTGAAAATCGAATTTCAGCTTCTCACAAAATGACCTTAATGTTATATCTGAGAACATATAATCTTCTTGGTATTATTATTATTATTATTATTATTTGATTTCATGAACGGTGCTTTCCGTATGTTTGCCGAATGGCATATGAATGGAATATAAAATGCTGATTACGGCTAGTATAGCTATTCATTTTTACAGTTAGATGAAATAAATAAGATATGCAGGTACGAGTTTCATAATAATTGATCATTATACAATTCTTGTTTCTCTGAAGATGCAAAGGCAAAATAGGTGAGAAAGACATTGATTCCAAATAAACCAGATGAACAATCAACGATGGTCATCGAGGAAAAAGAAGTGGAGCAGAGGAAAGTAGGTGACTAACGAAAAATAACAGAAATGAAGGAGAAAAAGTATATGAGAAGAAAGATGAGAAGGAATTAAAAGAAGATCACAGTGGGTGAATGTAGATATTCAACGAGGTTCAATCAGTGAAAACACACAAATAAAATGGTCTTGTTCGTGAACGAGAAATATTTCCTGAAGATTTGATAATAGACCTTTCGGCAAATGTGCATAGAGTTCGTGAGGATGCAATTCAATGTTCTGCGTGGCATTGGTCAGGAAAGTAGTTGTTTTTCCTCTCGAAATCTACCATCGTTGTTCAATTTATGAACATTGTGTGGATATGACTTGAGCTTTTGGTATTTATTTAACATTTCATGCCTCTTCGAACATTGTGGCAATTTCGTAGTTGATTTTACTTCATTTTTGCCCATTCGAACATTATGTTAGACCAATATTAACTGAGATAGCTATTGAGTAAAAAAAATGTTTTTTTTTTCGCATGCGGTGAGATAGAGTAGGCCCTGATGCTAGCAAGAAAATATGAGCAAAATGAATGCCAAGAAAAGATTAAACGAATTGTTTAACAGTGAATTCATGTTCTATTATTTATTTCACGATTGGCATCAGCGCTTTGTATGCATTGCTGTGCCACCCCCAACCCTGTCGAAAATACAGGGTGTCCGCTAAAAGGAGGTCAATCCATTAACCATATATTCCTTGAACAAAAATAATATGAGTTTCTAAATACCATTTTTCATTTTAGCCCTTCTTATTCGATATACAGGGTGTCAAAGTTGAAAATTAAAAACTGTTTTTTTCTAATTACTCGCGTAATTAATAAGATATTAATCTCAAAATAGGTACATTACTTCAGCACGAAGAGTTACATCGTGTGAGGAAAACAAAACAGAAAATAACTGTCAAATATTCAAAATACTGGGGGTCAAGTACACACTTACCCCCATATTTTTTTTGTACGTGCGCTAATGACTTCCTATCTATTTTTCTTCATGTGTTCAATCATTTTTGAGTATTTTTTGATTTTTGTAAAATTCCGATAAAATTATTTGTTTTTAAGATAATTCGAAAAGTACTGGTTATTGTTTGATGCCTTGCGGCTTACGGTAATTTCATAATGTTCACATACTC
The DNA here is from genome assembly GCA_918026855.4 of Phaedon cochleariae. NCBI lineage: Eukaryota > Metazoa > Arthropoda > Insecta > Coleoptera > Chrysomelidae > Phaedon > Phaedon cochleariae. The sequence continues at coordinate 31,153,798 of OU896719.1, forward strand.
CTATTTATTTCGTCGAAATTGAAAGAGGGCGTATCTTATTACGTACGGAAAGGTGAATATGGAAATACCGGGTGCTCAGAGCGAATGTATTAAAATAATTTTTACACTTTTTAAATTTTTTTTTTTTTGTAAAAATTATTTTAGTACATTTGCTCCGAGCACCCGGTATTTCCATATTCACCTTTTTGTACGTAAAAAGATACGCCCTCTTTCAATTTCGACGAAATAAATAGGAGTATGTGAACATTATATGAGATTACCTAAGCCGCATAGGCATCAAACAATAACCAGTACTTTTCGAATTATCTTAAAAACAAATGATTCAATCGAAATTTTACAGGAAAAAAAAATACTCAAAAATGATTGAACAATTGAAGGAAAATAGATAGGAAGTCATTAGCGCACGTACAAACAAAATATGGGGGTAAGTGTGAACTTGACTCCCTGTATCTTGAATATTTGACAATTATTTTCTGTTTTGTTTTCCTCACACGATGTAACTCTTCGTGCTGAAGTAATGTTCCAATTTTGAGATCAATATCTTATCAAATACGCGAGTAATTAGAAAAAAACAGTTTTTAATTTCCAACTTTGACACGTATACCGAATATGAAGGGCTAAAATGAAAAATGATAATTAGAAACTCATATTGTTTTTGTTCAAGGAATATGTGGTTAATGGATTAACCTCCTTTTAGCGGACACCCTGTATATGACTGAGACACTTCACAGTTAATACTTGCTGAGCAAGCAATGCGTTTGTTATACCTTGTAAAATGAATGCATATCGAGAACTATCCATTTTTCATTACATTTTTTATCCCTGCTAGAGACGCGTCAATAATTTTTACATCAGAGAACGCGTTGGGTCTGATATACCCAAAATAAGAAAAATCTAATTTTCTGAATACAGTTTTATATCTGAAAACATGTTACAAGAATTATTGATATGGACAAACAGTAATGAAATGAACGGAAAATAATGTCAGCATATCTCCATAACACAGAAAAAATCGAATTTAAATAAAATTGGTATGCATTTTTGGTATCGTTCCAATGAACACCATGTATAACACTTATTCTCATTTTTGAAATGGGTACATCAACCGTGCGAAGCGGGGCCGGACAGCTATTCTATTTGATAAATCAAGTGTAGCCCAACATATTTTCTAGACTATAGTCACGAAATCATTCAAGGCTCTTCAAACATGTTGGTAACACTAGTGAATTGAGTAGTTGAGAAGGATTCACATTGTTTTCAATAGGGAACAGTGAATCCACCAAGAATTAGGATCCATCATTGCTTAAGACATTTTGGGTTAATTTGAAACAATGTTAATTGTTAAATACTGTCTGTAGGTTAATCGAGGAGGTGTTACATTCATTATTCCAGATTTTCTCTCCTCGTATCAATAAAATTAAAACATGAATACTATTCCAATACACGTGTAGTGAGGACAAATCAGATGATTTGCCCCAAAATGTCAATGCGTTTGAAAAATTTCCTTATCAGAGAGCCTAAAAGAAAAATTCACTAGCATGTCAGTGACAATTTGTATTGAAAAAGGTTTGACGAAGAGTAATAAATAGAAAAAAATATCAAATTTTCACTTCTCTTTGGACGTTTCGGGAACGAATCTGCTCCCGTCTTCAACATAAAAAATTGATTTTTGTATGGCAAATTCGTATTTGTCTTCTCAGTTCTCAGTGACAATTGGTGACGTTGATAATCAAATGAGTTACAGGATGTTTCCATTAATAAACCTTGAATTTACTATTTTCATTTTCAGATTTCAGTATTGAATATCATGTTCTATCTATATCAACTGAACAGGAAGCAATGCTATTGTCTCCATTTAGAAGAATGCAAGCAGATTCCTTGATTCTTCTCTTCTGGTTGTTATCTTCTTCTCCGATGGTTTTAATATTATTCCACTCTGCCATATGTTGTCCATCTCCAGAAAGGATATGTTCAGCTAGTTTCGATTTGTCGATGTGTGTTTTCTTTATATTGTATTTATGTTCCTTCGTCCTTACTGAAAGAGGTCTCTTGGTTTCACCTGTATGAAATTTTCCACAAACACAAGGTATAGTGTGAATACAATTTTTTGACGATTGTTCTCCATTTTTCGGTTTTGTTTCTCATTGTATTTTGAGAAGAAAAAATCGCAAAAAAATATGGAATGATGAATGTTTATTTTAACCGTTTAAATCGTGAAATTCTGTTTGCAAATAGCAATATGGTTTTAGAGAAGATATTGCTATCATAGCAAGATTCGAAAAAGTGGAATTCTAATCATCGATTTTTGGCAATATGATCTGTCTATTTTAATGAAATCTGGTTAGCTTTCTTGCTATCTCGGCAACATCAATTTTGTGCTTGCTATCTGATAACAAGGTAGTGAATTCTTTGTTTTTGCACTACAAATTCTTCCAACTGTATGAAAATTCAGAAAATAGTGGATTAAAAACATATGAGAGTTCAGTTGTGTCACTGACTACTCGAAAACCTTTCCTCAAAGTTTCAATTCGTAGAAGAATTATTGAAAAACTTGGTGATTACAAACATATAGGATAGGTTCACTGCTGTGTACTGTGACCAACTACTTGAAAACCTCTACTTGAAGTTCCAATTTGTAGAGGAAATATGAGACTACAATTTCGGCATATCAGAGAAATTTCAGTTGCCTGATGGATAGTTTATCAAGCTATTTTGCTAGAATATTAAAAAAAAATCAAAATTTGTTTCATCCGGCTTTTAGTTGTTTTTTCATTTCGGGGACATGATTGATTACTTGCACCAGTCGCACAACGACGACCAGATTAAGCAAATACAAAATCTCTCGATTTGAACAATATAATTTTGTAAAATGTCAGTGCAGGTCGCAGGACTGACTAATTTGAGAGGTTGAACTCTTCTTCTTCATGAAATAATGGCAAAATCGATACCTAACACTTGAACAATTAGTTGAAAACAGTGTTGTCAGCTCGAAAATTCTCAATTTTTCAACAATATTGCTATCACTTGCACTTATAACCAGTCTTGCAGTTACTCTGCAAACAGAATACAGAACTTCATAGAAATATTGTTATATGTTATGATCATAACAATATTATTATCTTAGCAATGTTATAATAAGATCCGAACAGAATCGACCCGAATGTCTCTAGATTCTAGAATATACCTAAAGATATTATTGAAAACTAACGTATCTTTATGTCGATTTCTAATGCCTTTCTATCAAAATTCGTATTCAGACTTTTCAGATTTCTATTGTGGTATTTTTGGTTCATTGTTGTATTGAAAATAGACTAGGTATTTCTGTTTCGTGTAGCTCCTGGAATTGCTTTGTTTTGTAACGATAAATATATTGGTATATGTGAACCAACGCCTGCATCGAATACACTCACGTCTGTAATTGATATTTCGAAAACGTAGCGTGTTTTCAGTGGAAATGCATTCAATGAACCTCACTTTCTCATGAAGGCTGATGCTAATAAATTTAAATTTGTTTGTTCTATGCGTGCATTCTAGGGTCAAATTCGAATGGGTCACAGTCATGCTAGGCTAGATTGATTGAGATTGAGAGGCTGAAAACGAACGCAGTACTAGGAGGTTCGTTGCGTTGTGTAAAACGAGACAACAATGACAATAGTTGCTTCAAGATAACATTCAAAACATTATACCAAGAATGCTTGATCAAATTCGAATCATTGGAACTCTATCAATTCTTTATGTCTTTTCAATATCTGAATGCCTTATTCAATATTGGTTATCGAATTTTTAAGAGTTACAGCGCCTAGGATGATTTAGGTTTTGAGGCACAAACTGTAATGGCAGATAGATCTCATCATTTCAATCGGATAAGTTCATATAAACATCAGTCCGATCTCGTCCAGAAGCGGGGCTACAGCGGGCCAAAGTTCAATAATTTTGAAAAGGAATATTCTCAGATAAATTATGAACATACAAAAATGGATATATATTTATATAAAGCAATACATTGAGAATTCGCATTCTCTATGTGATGAGAATATTTACTCTTTTTCAGTTAATTCAATAGAAAACAACTACTTTCCTGGCTATATGCCACGACGAACATTGAATTATATCTATTGAACACACACGATAAGAGTTTGAAAATAAAATATAAAAATTTCTGAAATTGAGAATTTGCATTCTCCTTCAGACAAAAATATGTATATACACACATCATTCTGAATATTCAACAGAAAACAACTACTTTCCTGGCTATTTGCCACGTCGAACATTGAATTATATCTGATGAACATTCAATAATTTTTTTCTATTAATTGAAATATCTCTCTTACTTCTCGAGATTTCATTTTGAAATTTGGTGTGGTCAATTCTTCCTAGAAGATAATCATTTCAAGCTATTCGAAGGTTCTCAAAATCTACAGGATGATAGGTTTTTGTGGGTAGAGGCTTCTTTATCCCCTCCAAACTTTTTCGTCGTACGCCTCTGGCATCTTTCACTGATCAAATTGTGTGGATCGTTCAATTTAGAGGCTTTTTTGCTCTCTGATTCTTTTCGAGAAAACGAACTGTTTTTGCGATAAATGAGCATATACGTTCTAAGACATGTTAATTTTGCCTATGTTCAGATGATTTGCCCCAAAATATCACTGCGTTTAAATAATTTTCCTGGAAAGCACAATTTACAAGCTTGTCAATGGTAGATTTCGGGAGAAAAACAACTGCTTTCCTAGCTAAGGTCATGCAGAACATTGAATTACATCGTCCCGAAACCATTATGCATCGACTCGTATAAACGAATACTGATACAAGGGATTATTTCCTAAATTCCTATTGATTTCCATTTTGCCAGGCCACGCTAGACACCTACAGACCGGTTTCGAGCTCTTTGACTCTCATCAGTGCAGGGCAGTCTCCAGCCAGCAGTTCTAAGACCGCCGACTAAGCGTATAGCCTAGCCAGACAAAAATCAAGTCGGCATTGTATTCCCCCAGAGGCGTCTTTTATAGACAATATGGAAGCAACGCCATATGAGTAGAAAAGAAGGAGTGGGAGTGGCTGGTTGCCCGACTGGAGTAATTTCAACTACTCCTCTGGGAGAATATAGTGCCGACTCGATTTTTGTTTGGCTAGGCTACGCTTAGTCGGCGGTCTTAGGACTGCTGGCTGGAGACTTTCCTGCACCGATGAGAGCCAAAGAGCTCGGAACCGGTATGTAGGTGTCTAGCGTAGCCTGGCTAAATCGAAATCAATAGGCATTCAGGAGAGAATCACTTATTGTGGGGTGAGGTCTGGCGACCGAGCTGGCCAGTTGCTATCACCATCTAGACAATTGGTGGTTATTAGATTTTCTCCAAACCGATGGCAAAGATAATCCTTTACGGGTCTGTAGTTATGTGCAGGACACCCATCATTTGACATCAGTCGTGTTATATTAATGAAATCAAATCATATTAATTTTTCATTGGATCGTTTTATTTTTTGTCATATCTTTAGTCGTTCGAAAAAATCCCATCAAACCCGGACTTGTTGAATTTGTAATAATAAACTATACTTGAATATGAAATAATATACTGGGTGTCCCTATTCAAATAAGAAAGTTGAGGTGCACTTCGATGTGACCCTATATACCTATGATTCATTCGATAGCATATTTCGAGCGAGCATCATCAAATATACTGGGTGTCCAAATTTCAAGTCAATCGATCGCTCGATTGATTTTTTACAAGGGGGGACATTTTAGCTGGGTGTATATTTGAAATCAGTAGAGCTCTACCGTTCAGGAAAATAAAATACAGGGTTTCAGATCGAAAAATACAATTCCATGTAGAATTCTTAGGTGCACGATCCTTTTTTGCATTTTCTAGTAATATATTCTGTTCTCTATTGAACGTTTCTGTTCTGATACTGAAAAATGGAACCAAACTGTTCAAGGTCAGAGAGTCACAACAGCAAATAGGAGACTCATCAGAAAGCCTTTCTATATTGGTAATGACCAAAACTCATTATCAAACTATTTAGAATGATACCGGGAAACAGAGATGTAAGTTTTGATTGACAACATATTTACGTCCGATATTTTCATTTATTTTCATTATGTGAGATTTTGACATATCCCATCTATCTCACAGGAATAAGTAATGAATATTTAGTGATGAATTTCGGGGCCTGTGTTTTATGGCTTATCCATAAATTCACAAAACTCAAATGATCCAATGCCCATTTTCTATATACCTTATCTTTGACTGGAGAAAGATTTATACTATGTGAGCCACCGATCTTGTGTGGCACCAAAATTTAGATGTGAATGGCAAGTTCGTATCTATAGAATGCATTTGACAATATCAGGCGATCTTGATTAATGAGGAGAAATAAAACGATTGGGGAAGAGTAAACCCGTGTTTGAAGAATTGATACCTCACAGACGGAATCTTATCGTTGTCTTCTATGACCATATAATTTGATATCAAATTGACATTCACAACGTTATAACCAGTTGTAATCTAGAAAAGAACTGACTCTGTTCTTTGAATATAGTTTTTGTCAATGATACCTATTGTATGTATATATTTTACAAGATTTTTTGTTGTCCACTTGAAATTAGTAAATTGCTCATTTCAATGATGTTCAATGTAAAGCATGAATTCTTCCACAAATTTTGTGATTTCAGAGTGGTGATGTTTTCTTAGATAACAGTGTGATTTGATAGTTTGGGGTAAATCTCTGGCAGGTCAGTATTTCTTCTTCTAATTAATTTTCTTTCCTTTTTCGTTCAGAGCGGTGTTTGTATTAAAATGATCTTGATTTTATTTCCACCAACAAGTGTTATTAATTGCGCTCTAAATACACAATAGCTATAATGTAACTGCAATTTTAGTACCTATCTAAATTGCTGACTTCCACCAGTACTGCGAGAAATATTGGAACTTGACCAGATATTGTCTCCAACTAGAAAACCGTCCTGCAATGAAAAATGGAGGAATACTTTTAGATATGGTTCGAATTCAACCATTTTGATACATATCGATCCGAAAATCCCGTACCGATTGGATTATTTGACTGTATATCTATTTTTTGGTTATCTCAGTTGGTAACTGAAAGCGAAATCAATGTAATCTTTCTACATTCTATAATATATGATGATATAATGTGTGAATATGCATATATGCATCGTAAATCATATTTCAGGAAAATCAAAGCGTTAATATTTCATTCTGGCATGTATTTTTGTTTACGTGTAAAATTAAATAGATAGGAATTGAGGTTGAACAAATACCTAGTGTTGGTTATGAATATCGATATCGAAAACATTTCACGAACACATGCATAATATACCAGCAGTGTATATTATCATAAAATGATGATTGTGTAAAGATGATGTCATTCGTGATCTGTGTCTTGAAATAAAAGTTGTGAATATAAAACAGCAGGGATATTCAATTTGAATGAGTCAGGATTGAATAATTCATTCATTATGAAACGTGCCTGGTTTATTTTTTCCTCTTTGCAATTTCTTTATAGTACAGGGTGACCAGGAAATATATATAATGATAGGAGAGAACATGAAAAAACTAAAAATTCTTTAAAATGTCCCATAGTTGGGTAAGGAAGGATATTTCAGTTATTTTCGCCTTCAAGTTGTTATGTCACGTCTGTACAGGGTATCCCAATTTGGGCACTTTTGCGGGGTATCTCCCTTATCAGTAAAGATAGAGCATTGCGGTTTTCGCGACAGTGTGCTACTTTTTTATGAAATTAATAATGGCGCAAGCAGAATTGTGATAGCTCTTCCGGTTGTCGAGATACAGGGTGGAATTGAAAAATATCACTTTTCAGGCACCCTCCGTGTCTCAGTTATCTTTGAACTTATCGAAGAAGTTGAAACTTGTTTTTATAGAGTTTTTCTCGTAGAATCCAGTGGCGTAGTTATTTTTTTGCTAGCACCTTTTGTTTTTTAGTTATGGAGCAAACATATGTTTTTTTAAATGGAACACCCTGTATATTATTTCATATATACATTGAGCATGAAGTGGGCTTTCCAAAAATATATAATTGTATACAATTATTTTTCATTTAAAAAAACATATGTTTGCTCCATAACTAAAAAACAAAAGGTGCTAGCAAAAAAATAACTACGCCACTGGATTCTACGAGAAAAACTCTATAAAAACAAGTTTTAACTTCTTCGATAAGTTCAAAGATAACTGAGACACGGAGGGTGCCTGAAAAGTGATATTTTTCAATTCCGTCCTGTATCTCGACAACCGGAAGAGCTATCACAATTCTGCTTGCGCCATTATTAATTTCATAAAAAGGTAGCACACTGTCGCGAAAACCGCAATGCTCTATCTTTACTGATAAGGGAGATACCCCGCAAAAGTGCCCAAATTGGGATACCCTGTACATGATAAAAATTCTCTGAAATTCTCTATATGCCACATTCAACTTGTCAAGGAAAGTCTTCAAATTTTGAAATAGTTATTCACCTAACAAGTGCGGAAAGTGATTCTTTCCCGCACGCGACTGCCGTTGACACGAACGACGCGAAGCGGAGTTCGGGTAAGCAGTTGAAATTTAAAAAAATGGCTGCTCCAAGATGGCGGACAAGATATTTGGTCCGATTCCATTCAACATTGGGGAGTGGGTGTTCTTGAGGTCGGAGATCATGATTTTTTTGATAAAATTTATAAATTCAAGATGGCGGCTTCCAAATAATTTTTTGTTTTTGTGTAAATGACGATAACTCCGTTATAATCAACACAAAACTATTACTGCGACATATCATCTGTAAGAGAAAAAAAAGTTATTTGTAACTAAGTCATAGTAAGCTATGACCTACATTTGAAAAACTAAAGTTGGTGCTGATATCTCAACTTCTTGAAGAGTTGGTATAAATTTTATATTTTTTTCGAAATCACTATGAAAAACTGCCATGAGAATGTGAAATTCCTATTTGAATATTTTCATAAATAAAGAAGTTACGAAGGAGACATGAAAATGATCAAAATCTGTTTTTTGCGTATGAAACAAAAACGAATAGATTTTATCAAAATATTTTTTCACATTATAGTTGGCCTTGACAAACTCCACATTTGGTGTCATTTAACCGACCGTTTGAAAGATACCCATGGTGAGCATGCTAAGTGGGACACACTGTATATACTACATGTATGTAGGTAAAATAATATGCATAATATCAACACAATAACGTAAATTACAATAATAATCTCCCACATATTATGGAATGATGATTATTGATTTCAACTGCACAATTCCAAGACACAAGATGGTGGATCCACAGACAGTTTGACGCTTTAAAAAATAACGGAATGGTCATTCATTCCGTCCTGAGTCAATTAGTCAATTAATTTCCCATCGATCCATCGATCAGAATGTGTAGGATGAAACAGATGTGCATAATTTAGTGAATGTGATTGATATAATTGTGGGAAAGGAAGTCTGAGATGGAGACACTATTAAGATTTCGAATTTTGATAAATTATAACTTATAGCAACGTTATTCGGCTACATAATATCGATATTTTTTGTCGAAAACGTATTTCATATTGTCGGAACTCAGATGGGCCTCCACCACGTGTCGCAACAAAGACATTGCTTCTACCTCATGAGTCAACTTAAGCGTACTCGCTTGGCTATTTGCCAAAAGGATTTTCAGTATTATTAACAAATTATTGAATCAAGAAAGCATAAAAATGTGCCAAAAAGGCGTAACAGCAAAATCAAACATGAAACGCCGAGTGAACAATAGAAACAAGATAATGTTTTTTATGGTACTCACATCATTTATTGGGCAGCAGAATCAAAGTCTTAAAGATGTCACACCACCAAAGTGGCATATAGTGCCACTTTGGAAGTCAAATATTGAATGCCAATAAATTGATGTCGAACAATAATTCATCATAACGAATGAATCCATTAAAATGAATGCTCTATTTATATTGGAAATCAATGCTTGGTTAGCAATTTTCCGCAATGGAAATAGCCGCTAACTGGCGGTATTTCTTACCTAGGTAGTTTCGCACGGTAAGCGTTTTTGCAAGTTTTACAGGAACCAAAGTCTATGAACTCCGCTGACCTAAACGAAACAACACTCTACTGGATGTTTCAATTCGGAAAGGATAATTTATGATTGAAGATTTTGAAAAGAACGAGACTTAGAAATATATGAAAGGGAAAAAGAGGGGAAAAACCAAATAAACTCATAATATGGAAATTTTCGTACTTGGATACCTGCTGCTAGTCTGTACCAGAGATAAGTTAACTTCATAGGTTAACTTATCTCACCAGAGATGAGTGGCGTTAACTTATCTCTTTCTGTACCATATTATGTTAGTGTTCTGATGTGTGTCCGACTGACATGAAAATAGCCATAGTCATCTCATGTTCCACGCACAGAACCAAGATCAAAGAAGCATAGAGAACAAGTGATAGTGGCATAGAGCATTTTCATTCTCCAAGTTTTTTCTCTTCATGCAACAAAGATAATGCGAATTCACAATGTATATTTCTTCATTGTATCCATTTTTTCATATTCATAATATATATCTCAGACGAGATCATCAGAGAATATTACTTCTCAGTACCGAAAAATGCTTTTTTTTCAAATCCAATGTGGAAAATATTATAAATACGGACCGGAGTAGTCTTTTTTTTATTATTTGGGCACCCATTTCTAACAAAAACAGAGAAAATGGTTGGAAAAATGAGAATTTCTTGACCCTTGCTAGGGAATTTCTGTATCGAAATAGTATGGCAACACTGAGATAGACGGAGAAGTTAGTGATAGGGATGCCGAACATGTTCTGATTGTTTTGTGTTGATTGAAATCAGAGCACGGAGTTTGGTATCAGTATCACGAATGTGCAGTCGTGCGGTAACACACAGAATCCGTTTGATTGAATGCCCAACTTGATTAATTCCGGCACTACGATAATGCTTTGATATAATATACCTAATGATGTGTCGGTGTTTGAGAATTTGAGGAGATTCTACCGCCAAAGGATTCATGAGTAAAGGAAGAACAGTATCAAATTCAACTATGCTTCAATAAAGACCAGTGATGCAATCCTATATATTTAGTTGCACTCATCCATTCTGAATTCATCAGATTGTCAGATGATCCTCTATATATTAATGGCGAGTATAGACTCACAAATTGGTATACAAATACTCCAGTACTCAATTTAGCATTGATAAGGTACCAACGTACCTTTTCTTTATTTCGAATGTTTTCAATTGGTGTATTTTTTTATCTCTTGGAACGCACGGTAGGAAAGAACATCGAGGATATGGAGGGGAGGTACAAGTCTAAGATTTTTTTTATATGTACAGGGTGTTCCACAGGTAAAGGGAAATATTTCAGTGGTACATAGGGGTCACCAAGGTGGTTCTGAAAATACCATATTTGATAGGCCTTAGAGTCTTCATAACGGAGATACAGGGCGATTTATCGATTTCGAGTAATTATTCGTTCGTCTATAAGTATTGAATTACCCGGTATATTTTCCTCAAGTTTGGTATGGCTCTTAAACTTGGCACGTTGAATTTAGTCACCTATCGTGCGGAGCGAAAATCCAGGTTCGGCTTCAGGAAAAATTTACATTTATTCGAAATATTAAAATAACACACTGTATGTGATAATTGACAGTTCATCAAAGGAATCCTGAAGAGGAGGAAAAACTGAACTGGATTTGATGTTTTTTGTTTTCCCGCCACCAATTCTCGTCGTAACAATCATAAACAGAAAGCTAAAAGTATGTCAATTTGAAGAGTATGAAAATCATGAAACCACTTTCAATTATGATTATTTGATATATTCTTGTTAAATGATCGTTCGAAAGAACTTATTAAGTCTCACAGTCTTCATAACAGAGATACAGGGTGAACTATCGGTTTCGAATAATTATTCACTCGTCCATAAGTATTAAACTACTCATCGCAGTAATATTTTCTCAAATTTGGTATTGAGCTTACTTGGGATGATGGATTCATTGACTTATCATGCAGAATGGAAATACAGGTTCAGCTTCAGGAAAAGTCTCATAGTCTTTATAACAGAGATACAGGGTGAATTATCGAATTATAATTATTTGGTATTATTTCCATTGCGCCTGATAGGTTAATGAACTACTTATGGACGAGTGAACGATTATTCGATTCACCATGTATCTCAGTTATGAAGACTGTGAAACTTAAATAAGTTCTTTAGAGTGATTTTTTGACTGAAATATATCGATTAATCATAATTGACACTGATTCCATAATTTCAATAGTCTTCAAATTGACATACTTTCAACTTTATGTTTATAATTGTTACTATGAGAGTTGGTGGCGGGAAAACAAAAAGCATAAAATCCAATTAAGTTTTTCCTCCTATTCACAATTATTTTGATCTACTGTGTTAATTGTTAAATACAGTGTGTTATTTTAATATTTAGAATACATGTAAATTTTTCCTGAAGCCGAACCTGGATTTTCACTCCGCCCGATAGGTGAATGAATTTAACGTCCCAAGTATAAGCTCCTCACTGAATTTGAGAAAAATATACTGGGTTGGTCAATACATATAGACGAATGAATAATTATTCGAAATCGATAAATCGCCCTGTATCTCCGTTATGAAGACTCTAAGACCTATCAAATATGGTATTTTCAGAACCACCTTGGTAACCCCTATCTACCATTGAAATATTTCCCTTTACCTGTGAAACACCCTGTATATCTATCTATGACGAACGAGTTTTGGAAGGTCTTCTTCGACACATTTCAAGGTTGACAACCAAAGGATGTGCTAACCGGGCCTAACGAGTTTGTCTGACTGGTATTACTAGTGATGGATTGATATCAAAAATTTATGAGGAACATTCATTGTGGAAGTATCTATCTAAAGAAAACTGAGAGGTGTCGGCATTTCTATATATGGTGGTCTAAGTGATGCCTAACTATTTTGAATTATCTCCATTCCTCAAGTGAATAATCTCCAAGAGAAATGGGTAATTTACAAGGTTGTCGATTCACCAGCCTGAAATTTCAGCAAGATCTCCATCGTCCTTGTTTGGTACTTTGTACCACTTTGTACATCACTGTAACATGGCAACTTGTTGTTGTGGGGAAACAGTTGGAATAATAAATAAAGTCAATAAAAACCAGAAAGAATCACAATTCTTCTTCAATCATAAAATAATCATATAATATCATCAAATTATTCAACCAACCAAATATACAGTCCACTCACACCAAGGCATCGAACATATTGTGGTCCTTCGAGCCGGATGGATCGTAAATTTTCGAGATAGTCGATAGAATAAAACGTTTGGGAATACGATCATGATGTAAAATCGTGTTATGTTTTTCATTGCATTTCTTACATCTGCCCATGGTTCTACAGGTGTCTACTAAGTGATTAGAGTTGAAACAATTCTTACATAATTTCAATTTATCGATTTCAACTATTCGAGATGGAACAGGTAATCTTAAGAAATTTTCACAAAAATAAATGTTATGTTGCCCTTCACAGAATATGCATTTTGGCACTGATGATGCATTTGACTGTGTTGTTTGATATATTTGATATGGCTTGTAATCGTGATTGATTTGACTCGCATTTTTTAAATTAGAATTGACAGGAACTAATACTTCTAAAGTGTTACACCTTCTTGTAAGGAATTCTTTGAATTCGGAGTATTTCGGCAACTGGGTACCTACAAGAAATAATTCCCATTCTCTTTTAGTGACATTATCTAATTTTCTAGAAATGATGTGAATTAGAATTGCATCATAACTTTCGATGGGTTGTTTTAATGACGCTTATGCATTCAAATGTTGGTTAAGAGAATCTAGCAAATTTCTTAATGCCAAGTGTGATTCCTTATGAATGTAATCCAAATATACAGTCCACTCACACCAAGGCATCGAACAGTCCTAGTTTCCTGATATGAAATGGGAAATCTGGAGGAAAACGCAATTGCTAGAGTATTCTGTCATCCTCAAAGCTGAGGACAGGTGGTAATAATATTGAAGAGACCAGTAAATGACCATAAATAAATAATCCTTTATGTTCTTGACATTTGTGGAGTCATTTTAATTATGAATGCATTTCACTTAGGCGAACACCTGCTAGACAATCCTTTCAATGAGCAATTATATCGGTAATTAGCAATATCTGCATTTAATCTATTAACAGATCGCATTCTTGGGCATAGTGTGTCACTCTTAATAAATAAATAACAACTTCCAATTTATTCTTCATACAATTCAACGCGACTGACAGTTACTGTAACGAATAAGGTCACACATAATCATTATTATGTCATTAAGAAATACAGAGTGTATTGACTTGTCTGGGACAGCAAATGATACGAAAATGTGGTAATAGATTTTAATTACGGCATATTATACGCTATTATCAGCATTCAGTAGACCTTAAAATCAATATATGAATCAATTATTCTCTCTGAGCCAGTGGATATAATGGTTTTATTCCGAATTTAACTGATCAGACTATCAGTAAATCCAGTGACTCTGCTGAAAAACAGTTTTCCGAAATATGAAATCAAATATACTGTGTTTTTGGGTGTATGATAAATTGACATTCGTCATACAGGGCGTGGAAAGAAATTCTGAATTGAGACTCTATCACGAATCTGCGATTAGAGGTCTATAAAAATCACAAGTTTCCATCGTTCAAGTTTGAACCCCCTGATTGGGTATGAAAGTGTTGAAAAGGAATATTCTCAGATAAATTATGAACATACAAAAATGGATATATTTTTATATGAAGCAATACATTGAGAATTCGCATTCTCTATGTGATGAGAATATCTACTCTTTTTCAGTTTATTCAATAGAAAACAACTACTTTCCTGGCTATATGCCACGACGAACATTGAATTATATCTATTGAACACGCACGATAAGAGTTTGAAAATAAAATATAAAAACTTCTGAAATTGAGAATTTGCATTCACCTTCAGACAAAAAAATATGTATATGCACACATCATTCTGAATATTCAACAGAAAACAACTACTTTCCTGGCTATTTGCCACGTCGAACATTGAATTATATCTGATGAACATTCAAAAGGAGAACATGAAAAATAAAAAATAAAATCCTCCGAAATTGAGAATTGACATACTTTTTAAAATCATTATACATCACATTATTCATCCGATTTATGGCAAATATCACGAAATATTTATTAAGATTTCATGATTAGGTTTTTTCAATCCAGAATTCCATTCCATGTCCTGTATGATGTATATCAATTGGTCATATATAAAAAAAGATACCTATAATGGTCATCAGTTTGATCATTCAAATGATAGATCACGATTTGTCACTGATACAGGCCCACAGAAACCTCAGAAAATCAGGGGCCTGCTACAAATAAATCATGCTGCTATTCTTTCCGTATCACCACTGGACTAAACAAGACAGTCTCATCTAATCCTTCAAAAGATATATTCCATTACAATACAAACAAAAAATCTCACCAAGTTTGAAGGGAGTTCGGAATTATTATTGGAAGATTCGATTTTCTTCAAACTCTTGCTTAGCGATTAGCCTATTTTTATTAAACTTTTCTCTAATGTTGATGATTACTCCATGACCTATTGAAATTTGGCAGGCGCACACTGAATCACATTAAAGTATGAGGTCGATAACAACAGTTCATTTCCGGTAAATTCAAACTATTCGAATTGAATAAATAATTTGCGTTGACATTGTTGAGTAGTTGATGGATCGTTGATCATTGGAATCTGTAACGCAACTCCTCCTTTATTTTATCAGACTGTGTTTGATGCAACCGGTATATTTATGATTATAAATCAAGGGCGTAAGGCTAGGATTTAATGGCCGGAAGAATGAGAACAATAAATTTTGTCCTTTGAATTTTGATACATTGTCGTTCCATAAGAATTTAATTGGCATTATTATGCAATCGAAATAATTGATAGCTGATTAATAAAATATTTTTTTAACGCTTGGAGCGCACGAAAGGGAATCCCTATAATGTTCAAAGAACATCGTGCGTTCCTAGGGAGGATAGGGACAGGAGGTAGGTATTGGAATTTTTTTTGAACTTTTGGAGATTATATGTTGTTGGGAATACTTCCACAGGCAATGACTTCCAGAGCCTAGCCGTTCTATGGATGAAGGAGTCTTGATAAAGTGCTGTTCGACATCATTTGAGCAAGTTAGTGTCAAAGCAGCTATCAGCTGTGATCCAACACACTTCGAGTTCCTAGTAGTTAAACTTTAACTTTAGCTCCTAGACCCTTAAAGTTTTGCCTAACAACATAAATACTGATCATTTTATTGTATCAGTAAGAGAGCTAATTTTGGAACAAAAATGAACGACTTCTGAGTCGATTGCAGAAAATCACATTTTATTACTACCGAAACGATCATAATCTTTTACCGAGTCTTTTACTCAGTGAGCATATTTCTTAAACAGATAGATACAAGTTTCAAAATTAGTTGAATAAATGTTACATCTCAATTTTATTTATTGTAAATACATGCATTCAAACATACACTCGTTTATTTTTTATTCAGTCTGAATTATCCTAAACACATATTCCAGAATAGTTATGATCACTATATCACAATAGCAGATTTGATTCAATATTGGACTAATTTCATTTCAAATCGCACTTTTCTAAAGGCTGAATCACCTAGAATAGGCCTTTATGACTCCTGCTGAGATGGACACTTCAACCGTCAAAAAAATCCTAGGGTTCATCAGATTCCTATAGGGTCAGAGTACTCGAGATCAAATGAAGGTAGTTGCGATAGGTCTTTCTGGGCGCAGTAATAAGAATTCGTATTCGCGTTCTGTCTGTCAAGAGAACGGTCGCATCTTTATCACGCTCCAGTCAGACTAATACGGTTTCAGAACTGGCCACTCAACTGAGCTACAAGTCTTGAGACTCATTGAAAACACAATATCGTTGAGAAATGATAGACAGAAGACCCATCTTGCTGTCCTTGACATAGCCAGGTGTGGCATGATGGTATCTTGTACAAAATGATCGATATGGGCTTTCCTGACGATTTGATTCAGTTGATGTATGTTCATTTCTGAAAATTCGAACTTTTCAAGTGAAACTTGATGATCAACGAAACCAGTGATATGTCGCTTTTTGCTGATGATACGGCAGTTCTTGCATATACGACAAATTTCGAGCAAGCAGCTATGAACCTCCAAAGCGTGCTGAATTCTCTTCAGGGGTACTTCCTAAGATGGAAGATCAAATTGAATCCTAAAAAAACACAATTGGCCACACTCGGAAGGGAGCGCAGGCCTCCCAGAACCAGAATAGTCTAGTCCTGGATCGTCATGAGTTGGAGTGGTCTTCACAAGTTAAATACTTAGGTATATGCATTGACAAGAAGCTCACCTGGGCTCAGCACATTGAACAGCAGGTTTCAAAAGCTAAACGAGTCATTGGACCCCTGTATCCATATCTAAACAGACGAAGTAAATTGGGTTTGAGACAAAAATTGAATATTTACATCATGGCTATCAGGCCAATTTTACTGTATGCCTCAGTAGTCTGGGACCACACAGCTAAATCTCATATCACCAGATCACAAACATTACAAAACAAAATCGCGAGAATGGTGACAAGATATCCTTGGTATATGTTCGGAATCACCAGATCGCCAGGGATCTGGAACTCCATTCAATCGTGTCAGTCACTAGAGAACGAAATATCGAGACTTTCGAAAAAGCTGAGGTTCATGAGAATCAGCTTCTTCGAAATGCAGTTGATTATGACCCAGGTGATCAATCAAAGTTCAAAAGACCGAGATTGTCCATAAACTAGAGAAAATATCGACATTATGACCAAATCTATTATTCTCAAGTTTTTGATATTTATTTATTCCGTTCGATCTTTTTCAATTCTCCGAATGTATTTCTGAAACGTATTTGGGACAGAAGGGCTGTTCGCATTAAACTTCAATACCATTTTTATTTTGTTTCATAATAGAAATCAAGATAAGAGGGACTTTTCCCTGGTCTCGATCAAATAAAAGAAAGATTCAATATAATAAGAATTCGAGTGGCGCCGTTGTGTTTTATATTTATTATGTCATTCTTCTCAAATGATGTCATCAGGTGGCTATGGACAGCTCCACAATATTATGCAGAAATGTGAAAGGGCATCCAATACCCAATAAAAATTACCTCTTCTGAAATTTCGAGAAGAAATATATACATAGAAAACTGATTTGACTGCCAATTTCGAATCACTCCAGACACAGCACGACACTGTACTTGATAAGCTTGATTCGTTTGTTCAAGAAATTCAGAGAATTTGTCACTGACCATAGACTTTATTTTGGCACTATGGAAGCTCAAACTGAATCGAAAAGACAGCAAGGGACACTAATATGAACTTTCATTCCTAAAATTAGTCATCTAGTTAATTCAATATACATAGCAGTTAGGAATTATTCCGATTCATGGTTGTATCATTTTTTTTTAATAAAATTGATTTTAACTAGAAGTGATACCGTACCACTGATGGGATATTTGGAAACCTTGAAGTATGATTTAATTCAACTATGTATAGTGGTATACACTCGACACGATTCAATGATTATCTGATTGCTGGCTAATTGAACATTTGCATATAAAATTGGACTCCATAGTATAAGGTGTATTTTATTGTTGCTCGGTTGGTCATAAATCTGATATTGTCAATAAATAAGATTGCGTTTGGTCGTTAGTTGATTCTAAACAAGGCTAGATTATTTTAGTGTATAACTGATTTTGAGCGTGAAACGATTCTTATCTATTCAAAAGAATACGCAGGTGTTACATGTTTGGTCCAGATTAATTCATTTCACAGGGCTACCGGAACCAAATGAAATTTATTCCCGGATGAGTTTTATTTCAAATCAAAATTCATTTTTAATACTTATAGGTACTTGATTCGCACTTGAACTGCAACAAGCATAATTATTATTGCCCTGATTTCAACATTGAATATTGTCTTGGCTAGACGTAGACATAGAACGGACATGAAATATTTTGTTCTTTCAATTTTGAGTTCATACTCTTCACTATAATGTCCGATTTTATCGTTTGAGAGGATCGAAAATGAAGAAGTCAGAATTCTGAATTTTCTTGGGTACCATATTATGTAACTACGAACTGAAAAAAAATTCAGTGACTTCAAATGTCATAAAACGTTTTTGAGTAGAGCCATTCTGCATTTCTATTCAAATCGATGAAATCTGGTTGTAAATTTCATAGGAATTGAGAAAATCGCGAAAAACCATTTTGGACATTTTCAGAGAACATAGAAAAGAGAACAGGCACTGTCCAAAAGGATGTTCGTCTTTGGAAAACTGATCATTTTGATGGTTATAGAGACATAGAGGATGATGGCCGTTTGAAATCAGACACGCGGTATAATCGTTAATCTTGAATATTTTTTCATGAAACTTGGTTCAGATCTATTTCAGAGGACGCCGATTTCAGTGGTGCAAGCAGTTTTTTTTCTAAAAAAAATCGCTATTATAGATTTGGGATTTTTTAGCTTCTGAGTATGATCAAGTAGGCCTTCGTTTTGAAAAAACAGGACGCCGCTTAGGTCCAACATACACCATGCTTCCCTATATTTGAGAAAAAGTCGTGAAAATCACTCCATAAATAAAAAACGTGTGAGGGTGGCACGCTTTCGAATGGATCACTCTGTATGAGCAGAGCAGGGAATGGCAAAACAGGCACATGAGGGCAGTAGCGCTTCCACGATACTACTTCTGCTACTACTACAACTACTACTAAACTAATACTTCCTTAACTTTATGTTGAATTCCATGTTACTACGTAAGAAAATAAAGATTTTCCAAAGTTTGACAAAAAACTCTGACTGGTCTGGTCACATTCGATTATTTTGTACTAATATTCCCTAGAAAATATAGTACTTACCTTTTATAACTAGAACGAATAAAAAAAATTGTGTATGAAAATTAACTTCTGTTTAGTGGCGTCAGTTTTGCTGCTAAGCTACGTGCTTTCAAATATCGGCATTTTTAATCACTAATGAAAACAAAAGTTGAGTCCCCCTGGTTTGAGAGCAGGAACCGATATCGCCAAGGGCTTTACATAATATATTTCATAATGTAGGTGACACTGACTGTTGTGTTTTCCAAAGGGTGTGTTTCTGCAATTATTTTTAATAATGTTTACCACTTTAGGTCCCTCGACGATCTATCAATTCTTGCAACACACCTTTCCAGGTTAACCATGATCCAGATCCTGGATATCCAGTTCAAGGCCGATGTTTATAGTCCTTTTTTCATCGATTTCTATAGAAGAGACATATCACTTAGTCTCTCCTTGATAAACAAAGCACGCGTGGGGTGTGGAGCGGAAACGAATTCTATTCGCCGAAGGAAAACAACTGCCAATCGATACTGTACGAGACAGATTTCACTTTTGGGGTAGCAATAGTTGATAGAACAGGGTGGCATTGGATTAAGACATTTCCCATATGTTCAGATTTTTCAGTTCTAGATGAAGGTGTGTCCTCTTCCTTTCCCGCAAGGAGGAAAACAATTTTCCTTCCTGAGAAGAAAAATAATGAGGGCATTAAACCCACATGCTGGGAAATGAACCTTTGCTTCCATGATTCACCTATGATTTTATCCACGAACGCATTATTTTAAAGAATTATTCTTGAAATTGTACTTCAGGCGGTCTATCTCTCGATCCAAATCATTATGCATCACAAAGGTATAGTATGCCATGGACAATTGACGACATTTGAACGAAAGTCACTTCAACACTTTTGTCATCATGAATTCATTGATGTGTATATTGTGTAACTGAATCCTAAACTTCGATTAGGAGTTCGTTCAGAATATATAGAAGCGTATGATATATCATGAAAATCATCCATATCTCGAATTTTTCTTAAGTAATTTCAAAAGAAAAGAAAAAAACAAGGAATACAAAGTCGGTCGACCACACTATATAATATGAAAATCTTCAATAACAAGTCTACTGGTAGTTGTTGTTTGTTTGTTTTTTAAGCGGATGATTTGGAATTCAAAACGGATATCACTGGTATTTGTTCTATTATGGTGACAAAGACATTGATTACTTGGATTGCACAGATTTTATAGGTTAAACAACGCGAAAGGATGCATGCTGAATCCAATTTATTTCACCTCCCACGGGAGTTAACATCTTTTTCCTCCCTTGGGAGTGAATTGACAATGCAATTATTTTTGGACACTTGATGTCTATATTTTCTATAACTTTTAGTACCGATCGTAACATACTATACATAATACCGGAGACTTTTTTAGTCCGCGCTCTTTCAACCTTTTCAAACACACTATATATTCCTTTGCATATTACTCTCGGAAATTGTGGCGAAGAAGATGCATCGAAATCAATTTCGGCTCTTCATCGAGATCTTTTGGTAGGTCATCTTTGCTGGAACCCATTTTCAAAACTCGAAAGCGACTCGAAAAGTGCAAATTATGAGAACTGTTGTTTGAATTGCTGGAAATATCATAGCAACAACTGGGGATTTGGAAAAAAATGGGCCACAACAATCTTGAAGAAATGCAAATTATTTATCTTCGTCTAATTGAAAAAATCGAGAAATCCAATAATCAATAATGATTATATATGTATCTATATTTGTACAGAAAGTGAAATTCCATTCGAACATTTTGAGGTTGATTCGAGCTGACTATTTGATTTTGTTCACAAATTCCACCTTGTGTGAGCCTATTTTTCATGTTAATATCAAAAAACAACAATCAATATGCCTACTTATTCGCAGAACACAATTTAGGAAATGCTTCAATAAATTACCACAAAATATGATGATCATATCTATATACATTCCTGATTTATACTTTTTGATTTCACCTTGATTATTATTTTTAATTCGTTAATAAAATGA
Source organism: Phaedon cochleariae (assembly GCA_918026855.4). Classification (NCBI taxonomy): domain Eukaryota; kingdom Metazoa; phylum Arthropoda; class Insecta; order Coleoptera; family Chrysomelidae; genus Phaedon; species Phaedon cochleariae. The sequence continues at coordinate 31,175,757 of OU896719.1, forward strand.
AATTGTTATTGGGAATGTGAGGTTCTAATTAATAACTGTTCAAGTTTTGTGCTATAGACCTATAGTAGACCTTCAAGAAATTCCCTTCCATAGATTTCCGACTTCCTCTTCACAAAATTCGTAACACACCCATAAAAATGACGTCATCATTTGCCCTTACCATTTCTGTAATTCATTCGGCATTCACAAAGATAGACATAACAATAAATTTGGGTAGTGGAATATGGGGGCCCTAAATTACCTCAATTAGTTTCCACGATGAAATATATAATCGAATTAAGGGTTTCTAGAAAACAGAGACATCTGTATATCTATATTAGGAAGGTACACTTACACTAAATTATTATATAAAGGGTGAACATATAGTCTTTGGCAATTCGACCACAAATCAACTGCCAAACCATGGGCATGAGGGACAGTGAGACTTGGGTCGTTAATCTATGGTGATACTATAAACAATATACTATACATGGGTATTGTGATTGCCGACTGAAGTCTTGAATTGAAGTACTGAATTCGAACACCTTGAATTGTTTAATAGTTTTACTGTTTTTCTAATCGTCTTTTAAATATTTCTAAAATGTCGCTACACGTTTTGGAATGGATTATTCCTCACTTGACTGGAATGTAGGCCATTTCAATACTCGTTGCAGAATATACTGTTTTGTACCTGTTTACGAAGGATATACTCACCACTGTTTCCAAAAATTTTGCGCCAAAGCAGACTTCCGCTTCGAGGGCTATCCAACAAAATTTGGAGAATTCTGTCATTAACATAATAGTCCTCAGGTTCCATTTGTATAGCAGCAATAACTGTGAGCTCACATCTCTTCTATATTACATATGTCAAAAAATCATATAATTTTGTAAGTCGATTCACGATACTGAAGTTTGCCATTTCTACTTGCGAAACTGTACAACAGAATTTCGAAAATTCCTCTGAAATGCACTTTTGTCAAATTTCATTCAATTTGTTATGTTTTCCAAAGTAAACGTCCTACTCGTCTCTCGGACGAAAATGGTACATTTTGTTATGTAAATAAATTGGGTCCAATCAACTTAATTTCCTGTATTAAACATCGTAGCTCTGTGTCATAGCAATTTTGGGACACCCTGTATTTTTCGAATGTAGTGTTTTAAGGAAAAGTAAATCTCAAAATCATCTGGACGACATTTAATAGTTGAACATAGTTATAATAAGTCCATCATCAGCCAAGGTTCTGTAACGTCCTTTTGAAGAATATGATGAAACCTTAGCCTTGGCACTTGATATATCCAAGGCATTCGATCGAGTCTGGCACCACGCACTCCTCGTCATGCTTCCATCTTATGGCTTGCCTCCCCAGCTATGTTCTCTGCTAGCTAGATTTCTCTCAAACAGGTCTCTCTATGTAGTGGTCGACGGAGTTTCATCTGACTCTCTTATCATAAAGGCTGGTGTTCCGCAAGGATCAATTCTAGCACCAACACTATTTCTACTCCATATCAACGATTTGTTGGAAGCAACTTCATGTCCAGTACACAGCTCCGCGAATAATAGCACCCTCCATACCGCCTTCTCTCCTAGGGCTGCAATACCAGCCAGGCAAATCAGAAACGAACAAGGGAGAAATGTTGACAACATAAATATGGACCAGGATCCAATAACTTGGTAGATTTCAATGCAAACAAAACACAAGCATGCCTTTTCTCTAGAAAAGCCGATATCACTGTGCCCATTGCCCAATATAAGTTTGTCAGGAGTAACCATACCTTTGAAGACATCCATTTCGATGCTTGGTATCACTATCAGCAATAATCTTTCTTGGAAAAATCACGTGAGATCAATTGCTAAAAGTGCATCCCAAACTCTTGGTTTTCTGTTTCGGGCCAGGAACTATTTCACTTCCAGTCAGCTGCTTATGATCTATAAGGCACAGATCCGACCTGTCCTAGAAAACTGTTTCCATATTCGGAGTGCAGCACCCATATATACCCTGAAACTGTTGGATTCTGCCAAAAAAAGGGATATTCGTCTCGTGGGTGATGCCTCGCTCACGAACTCAATCACTTCTCTGGAACACCGTAGAAAAGTTGGTGATCTTGCTCTATTTTATTGATATTTCCATGGACGATGCTCTTCTGAAATATCAACAATTGTTCCTCCCTTGGCAGTCCCCGCGAGATTAACCCGTCGAGTTGAGGCTCTCCCCCCCTACGTGGTTACTTTGGAGACCTGCAGGACATCTTTTTTCAAAGTCTCGTTCATCCAACGAACGACGAGGCTCTGGAACGCATTGCCAAGGGAGGTGTCCCCAGAGGCATGTAACTTCCATAAATTTAAGAAGAACGCCAATTCCTACCTTATTTCCCTTGGTTCTCACGATACATAAAAAAAAATTATTGTAGGATGTTACAGAACCTTGGCTGATGATTGGCTTATCATAAGCCCTCCAATTGTAAAATAACTATGTTCACCTATTGAATGTCGTGGAGATGATTTTGAGATTTACTCTTCCATCAAGTATAATCAATGAACGTGATTCAAAAGAAAGAAAAACTTTCATGCTGATTAGAGACGTGATGCGATTTTTTTATCTATCGTTTATCTGAATTCTCCAACATCTACTACAATGCAGTAGATCAGTATAGCTGGTTAAGAATATCGACATCTTTGAAAGGGCGAAGTTGATGACTGATCTCCTATATGCCATCATCATTGCTAGCGTATTAACGTTTGTAATTTCTGGAAAAGTTAATTAAAACCGAATAGAGGGCCACTTGTGCAGCATGGCAAGGGCGATTTATCATGGTAAATGAGGGGACGCCTCAGATTGCGAATTAGCTAGCATGGCAACGGGAAACGGCTTTGTCTCAGATGTCGACTAACGTTATTGATAGATATTCATGCTACGCTAGTAGTGCAGTAATGGCTGTCCATTGTTGACCATGATGTAGCTCGGGAAGATGACATGAGAGACATCCCAAGTAACATTTTAAATGCCTAATAGCTTCGATGATGTGAGCGCAAATGATAGGTCTAATTCGTTCCACCGTTTTGTGAATGCACTGGAAAAAGCAAATTGGCCTTCATGTCCAATGTCCATATAATCCCATCAAAAGGTTTTGAGATACTATGATAGAACTATCGCATGAAACAATTTGGCATTCAGCTCACTTCAGTTTTGAGAGAGCTCTGTGAAAGTCGTTGGAATTATTTATCAAAGCTATTTACTTCCAACAACCCGCTTGAAACACTCAAGTTTCATTATTGTCTCGAATTTGACCAAGAGCTTCTGAACTAATTCTATGAAGATACCCCATAAAGCAAACATTAAACCGAATTTACACTAGACCAATTAGGATTTGACTGAGGCAATAATGAAACCTAATGGCATCATTCTAGCTATGTGAAAGTAATTATTAAAACCTTCGAGCCAGAATGAATTCATCGAAGTCAATCATAAAATCTATAGGATTTATCAAGTTTTTGTAGAGCTCACGAGAAAATAAATGTTGTAAAATTAAGAGAAATGGCAACTTCAAGCAAAACAATAAAGAAAATTACTTAAGAATCAAAAATTAAGTCGTGAGAGCAACAGTAAATCGGAATTCTCAAGCCCAAGCAATTCCAAATACTGCGTCTTTCAATTCATCCCAACTGAAACCACCAAATAGCAAGGATCCAGAACGTAATGGAAAATACTTCTTATATATCTGAATAATTGAAACTAGGAAGCGAGGAAGATGACAACAGTTTAGCACAAATTATGTGAGATGGCGAGTTTTGCAAGAATTTAAGAGAATGGAGCATTCAACAAAATATCAGGCAAACTGCACTGAGTGTAGTTTGTCTATCTTTCCTACTCGGTTTCCTACTTCAAACCAACCGTACAGACATGAAAAATATCTCGAAAACGGTAAGACTTTTATAATGGGAATTTTGTGATATGCAGGTGGGTTATCCTTTGATCTACATTTTTCCTAGGTTTGACGTGGTCTTTACAGGACACCCTGTATGTTTGCACTACTGTTGATACCGAGTGTCATTTAATATCGATAGTTCAGAAGACAAAACAAAAATATAGATTTCGAACATAGTTCTTAATGTAACTTTTTATATGTCTTCTATCTATGTTAAAGGTAATCTAACTTATTATTCGGTATAAATAAAGTTATGGCGGCTCAAAAATTAAATTTTTGCTTGCCTCACTTTAATTGTGGTGCAGTTTATATCTGATTCTTCACTCCGACGCGCAGCATTAGAAGAAAGAGGTAGTTAGTAAGATTTATTCAGCCGAACTACCGCCCTTGGATTTTGCTACCCCTGAGTTGTTGTCATGATTGTATTATTATTTGTTCTGAAAAATACGCTTATCCTCATAAATGCTTGAGTTCTAGTCAAAATGTATTTTTTGTTGATATAAGAACTATCGCCTTGATGCGTAAAGTCTCTAACGAATCATTATATAATTGCTGCACGATATATGCTATCTAGTTACATGACATCAACCTTCTAGAGGAGGAGTGACAGCTCTCAAAAAATTGAAACCACTATGGTTTTGGAATTGAAAGTGATATTTCTCAGAAATATTATGAATATGGAAAAAATGGTAACATATGAAGACATAACCAATAAAGGGGTACAAATTCGAAAGATGGAAATTTGCATTTACAGACATCAAATCATAGATTTGTGATAGGGTTTTCTCAATTCAGAATTTTCCACATCCTGTTGTCAGTTGTCAGTATGATTCGAATATCAGTTCATCATACAATTGACAAATGGTTTAAGGAGTCATTGTTTCGATGATGTCATTACAGCATGATCGTGTCAGTAAGGAATTTCATGTGTAAGCTGTAACAAACTGATGATCTTACTTGTTGAGCTCCCGTCCTATAGGCCAGTTAGCCCCTGAATCAAGCCTCCACATTCTGTTTTGCTAGTGAATTTTTGTACTCATACAGTTCGTAATAGATGAAGACAGATATATTTTGATCTGGATATTTCCAGAACTTCACAATCTCGTAAAGAGTGATCGAGATATGGTATATTCATTTCTTGGCTGACTGAACTATTATATTGTAACACACTGTTGGTCTTCATTATATAGATCTCAACATAGATAGACCTTTAACTTTCTTCACTGTATAGCACAGCAGTAGAAGCTGATCTAATTTACATTCCTTTCGGAACAATCTCGAAGGTATTAAGCCCTTCTGAATTTTTCACGCTCAAGAAACCATAAAACTTCCTGCCAACAAAAAACCCTTTCTGACACGTGATCGAGTGCATTCGATTAAAAACTCGACACCAGCCTACTCGAAGAAAGACTCTCCTGACTCTCCCGAAATAAGAGCGTCGAAAAAATAAACTCTGATGTTCTTCTCAAGTCATTTAAGTGGAAGTTATGACTTCGATGAGCGACATTATTATTTGGAATTGAAATGGCAAGGGTTCCTCGAATACGTTATTATTAGGCGTGTGATGAAATATCAATGAGGATAGGTGAGGGCAAGAACAAAATTTGGCCTAATTATGATGAAATGTCAAGACGAACTGCTTTGATTGATCGAAATATGAATATTGAAAAGGAATATTTTCAGATATAATTATTATGAACATAAAACAATGGATATATTATATAACAGGGTGTTCCGGTGATCATGTTACAAACTTCTAGGGTAGATAAAACACACGAAAATAAGAAAAAAAGTTCATGTGAACATGGGTCCAGAAACGCTTCTTCAGGGAGCCCTTCGAAGATGACCTTCAAAAACTACTTTTCGTTTTATAGCTTCGGTACTACTGCAGCTATCGCAAGCAATTTTGGGACATGAAATCTAGTTCGTAGGTTCATCAATTTGAACCTTCCAGATTTTGTCACCTCTAACCAGGGGCGTACAAACCAGGGGGGTATTTGGGTAAATTTGACCCTACTCCTCTTTGGCTTTAATTTCTTAAAATTTTTATATCTGATTATGATTCTCCAATGCCTTTCACATAAAAAAGGTACCCTTGTAAAAATCGCTATCTATCACCGTTCCCTCCGAAAATGGCTAAATCCAATCAATAATAAATTATTGTTACGTTGAAATATGAAAATGAGGTTCAGTACAGATAGTGAGCATTATTAGTTAGTCAAATCTTCTTCTTTAATGAAAATAAATTAGATTAGAGGAATTTATTGCCTTTTCGAAATTGGGGGTATAAAAAGTAAAAGGGAACGTATACAAAATATTTCAACAAAAAAAAAACAATTAAACCTACACAAGCAAAACTGATAATAAATTTGCAATAAATCATTCACGAGCACCAATGAAAAACTTAAAGTTTAGAAGTTTCAAAAGTACAATATAAACAAGTAACACAAACAGGTTTAACGAGTGAGTCAAGGATAAGGCAGAGTAAATTTTTGGAAACCGCTCCTGATACAATCTTGAAGCGGCTCTTCCATTGCAATGAACTTCGCCATAAATTAATAGCATATCGGCATATTCGGCGAAAGTATAATCCATGATTCACTGGCGACACAATATTTTATTGACAAATTTTTGACAAGTACCTTGAGAATTCGCATTCGCATGTGATGAAAATATCAATTCTTTCTATTCAACAGATTCAACAGATTCTCTTCTGTACATCTAACGAGCTACATTACTTTTTGCTTATTGTTCATTTTATTGTTTTCGCTATATCTATCAGAAAAATTAATTGTTTCCTTTAGTTCATTTCATTCGGGTTGAGTTGAAAAACAGCTTTATGCTGATACTTCGCCTTGTCGTCATTGCAATTTGAGTCTGATTGACTGTATTATGATAAAAAAAATCGAAGACATCGGATCCTCTAATTCATGAAAAGAAGAACTATGTTATTGAATGACCCTGTATTTATTCATTTCAATATCACCCCGTATAGAAATTTCTCGAATGTTCTCAAGAGTATTTACGTTTGGTTCAGTTTAAATGATGCGCCATGCGAATTCAACATAAGTGAACTCATTTAATAGCTTTGGAATCACTCCAACCTAAATATTTTTATTTGCGCACTTTTTCCATATCCTATGATATCATGAACAGTTGGAAGCATCGCTGTAATATGTTTGCGCAAATAGGTCAGTTCCTATTCAACTACGAAAATATACATCAGAGAGAAATATTATGTTTGTATCATTGATCTTCCATATAACATAGCCCCTCATACACATATGCGAAAGCTTTAATGCTGCCTTTGATCTACAGGGTTATCCATCGAAAAGGCCACATTTTTCAAAATTCATGAATATAATCATCCTTCAAATACCTTGTAATGGGCTTTGTTTCTGGGGCCCTTACTTTGGGGGGAGGGGGGGTTCTCGAGCGCCAGATTGTTTTTGAGGTAGTTTACTCTACCTGCTCTGCACAAAATGTTTTTGTACAGAGACCCAAAGTAGCAACAGTGGAGAAAGGTACAGGAGGTATACCTACCTCGGTACCTACAGTATAAACCAGGGGTAAATGTTATTGAATCGACCTGGAATCAATAAGGAGCCAAGGGAATGTAGGCTTCAATTACAAACCCTGGGTTCAGCCTGGAATACTGGTTGCTATTTCTAGTCTGGATAATTACAGAAATCAAAACAAATATCTTTCGTGACTTCGTGACTCTGGTATTTTTAGGTTAGGCCTGGAAAATTATTTTTTCAAACTATTTCATCACTTCTACCTGGAGAATCGGAAACACAGTTCCAAATGAATTAACTTCAGAAATATTAATTAACAATTTGCGACTTCCGGAAATCTGAGTTGGCAACACTGCCCTACATAGACTCGATTTTTGTGGGGAAATAATTATGGGGTGTACGAGGGTAGGTAGCAGATATACATATATTCGTGCGTGCTAGTTAATATGAATTCCTCTATTCTCACTCTTTCGTTTGCTTCTGTTTCGTGACAAAATCTATGTGGGGCAAATTAATTTTCTCTTCTCAATAGCGTTTCATGTTCGAAAGCACTCTTGATTTATATCACTTCTTGTAACGCTAACCAGTCAACAAGCTGCAGTGCAGTTACTTTTATAGGAAGTTTAAAAATACATATATGGAAGAGGTAATGTCACTTGTAACGGTCATAAGTCTTCGAACAATTGAATGATTATTGAAACCAACATCTATCAATCAGGTTGTTCGATGCAAGGTCAGTCGGATACCTTTTTTGACCATTCATTCAGTTTTATGATTATCTTTTCATTATTGGATAGAGTGCCAGTTACTAAGTTTAATTTTTATGTTCCACACAATTATTGCATCGGGTAGATTTCATGCACGTCTCTTAACTTAGAAATAATTACTCATTCTGAGAATAATGGTACAAAATGTTTGATAGATTTCTCGAGAAAGTTTAATAGCTTTTCCAGTAGTTCAGTCATGCATAGAATATGATCATAGAATTCATTCATTCATAATATGTTACGCCATGAAATTAAATATGCATTCAAGAATGTAGGACAGAGATCCTAAAAGGTTTTGCGGCCAACTATACTCAATTCTTTGCTAAAGTACATACAAAAACCGCGTGACAATATAGGCTATTTATTTGATATTACTATCTTCTAGGAACTCATATTGCAATATGTCTACTTTCAGGAAATAATGATACCATTGATAATAACAACGATATAGATGATAACTTCATAACTGATGTAATTTTATCTATGCACCGCCATAGAAAATCAACTGGAGGTTTACTTGGCACATCCCATTCATGAAAAGCTTCAATAGAAAAACATGTGGTATCTTTAGGTATGCCGTTAAAAATATCGAGTATTCGACAGTATATTTGGCACCAAAGACTTCTTCACAAACTACCATCAAACGACTTTCCAACTCAGCTATGCTTATTCTCTTTATCGAGTTTTCTTTCAGGCAGATCGCTCCTTGGTCGACGTAGTATAGTCTGATACTGTTGCTATCAATTCCTGCGTTCCACAATTATCCATTTTGCCATCAACGTTGTTCCTAATCCATATATCAATGATTAATTGGGACAGTTACGAAACATACAGGGGTGCTTCCATTTGAAGTGAGATACACTGTATAATGTTCAATTATGATCTTCATATCTCTTCATCCGGAGTTTCAGCTTCAAAATGAGATTTCAAAAACGGGTGGACAAGGAAAAAAGATATGACTGCAAAACCAGAATGTTAATTTTTTGAGATCACTCTGTAAATGAGAGAGATGAGAAGACAATTTGAAAATTGTCTCTAGGTAATAAGATCATCTTCATGCCTCTGCTGTCGAAGTTGAAAAATAAGAATTTTTGTTCATTTGGGATCCTTCTGAAAATTCCGGAATTTTTCACAATTTCAGGTGATACCCTGTAGCGATTTTATATGAAGATCCTCATGTTATGAGATTATAGCTGAAGGACTGTGCTAGGAACAGTTTAATCCGAATTCAAATTGTTCAAAGCAGAAAAAAATTATTCATATTATTTGATAAAATTTCATCAGAAGAAAACTTTCTTGTCGTTATATCTGATTCTTCAAACCTTCTTGATATTCTGCTGCTCTTCTGAATTCATTTTGGATTTCCATTCATCTCTCGATACGTCCAGCCCGACACTGCAATAACAAAGCCCAACAGCTATTCGGCACAAAAAAGACCCAATAAGCAAGTGGAGTCGCTCGTACATAAGCTACACGAGCAACATCAACTTGTTTTTTTTTTCTTTTTGAAAACGTATACCTTGTCCCGGTTTCTTGATCCTCTCAATGCAGTCGCGCAACTGCTCGAACTACGGTTTATAAAAAAATCATGTTTTATTCATCCGCCGCCCTAGGGGCTTACATCGGGATTTATACCGCCATTCACGAATCCTTAGCTAATTAGCATTTTAGAGGATTTCGAGCATGGGTGGCACTCAAGTCAACCAGGTTTCAATATCAACTGCTAAATAATACTCGGAATCATCTCCTCGACATTTCAATATGATCAAACGATGAATTCATTCGGACCAGTCAGCCCTGATAGCAAATGTTACGTTTTGAATGAGGTGTGGTTTTTAGCGAGGTTTTTAGATTCAAAATTTGATCGGTGCAAGACCACAGAACTCAAAGACCTAGAAGGCCAATATCGTTCTATTCAAGTGTTCCCTAACGTGGCTCGCACAGCAAATGTGAGCATGCGCAGTGGAGACGCGACAATGCCAGGGACGGATTCAGAATTGTTTGATTACCAGGTTTTTGTAGCTTTCTTGAAAGAGCAGAACATTGTGAGCCACTCATATGATATTTGTTATGATGAATTCCTTTATGTTACTATGAGTAATGGCTCGATGTATCTTCCATCAACTAAAGTGTTCATTGGATAGAACGAAAGACGTTGAACGCAAAGCAGAATACATAAAAACTGAAACTAATCCGGCTCTGCCTTGAGTCTACGTCAGACAAAATGACAGAGGCACATTCTCACACAGTTTGCCAGATGAAAAATTTGAAGTTCATAATAATTCATCGATCTCTTGTTAGCCATTCAAATAATATCAGTGAGTCTATGAATTTTGTCGTGAAAATTTCCGAGTATGATTTTTGTAAAGCTGTTGATAATCAGTTACAAAAAGTTTTGTAGGGAATATAAACTACATCCTAATGCATGAATATGAGATTTGCGTATGAGAATATACAGGGTGTCAATTTGAAAACTTCCCACCCTCAATATCTCCCTCCAAGTCGATAATATGGAAAAACGAAAAGACAGGTCGATTTTATTTTCGAGGGGGACATGGTTCTAAAATATTTTCAGCCCCGCGGCGTTGCCGCTTCTAACAAAAAGAAGCAACAACTTTGTTATTTCAAATGGAACACCCTGTATTTTATTGCATTTTTAGATTCTCACTGAAAAGCTGATTTCATCAATGTATCACACTTGGGGTCTAGCAGGAATGATTACAGAGATATAGGGTGTTCAAAATCGAGATTTTACAACTTTAGGATTTTTTTGAGTCGAAACTATTCATTATTGGTCAAAACGGCTTTTATGTCCCTATCTCAACTTTTGATTTACTATCTACTGACATTTATTTGAAACAAATACAGGGTGGTTCAAGATTCAGACTTTTGATCACCCTGTATTTGTTTCAAATAAATGTCAGTAGATAGTAAATCAAAAGTTGAGATAGGGACATGAAAGCCGTTTTGACCAATAATGAATAGTTTCGACTCAAAAAAATCCTAAAGTTGTAAAATCTCGATTTTGAACACCCTATATCTCTGTAATCATTCCTGCTAGACCCCAAGTGTGATACATTGATGGAATCAGCTTTTCAGTGAGAATCTAAAAATGCAATAAAATACAGGGTGTTCCATTTGAAATAACAAAGTTGTTGCTTCTTTTCGTTAGAAGCGGCAACGCCGCGGGGCTGAAAATATTTTAGAACCATGTCCCCCTCGAAAATAAAATATCGACCTGTCTTTTCGTTTTTCCATATTATCGACTTGGAGGGAGATATTAAGGGTGGGAAGTTTTCAAATTGACACCCTGTATAACTGACAATGTTGCCGACAATGTGCGCATGATCACCATTGCCGTGAGCACACTGATGGTTATATCAGATTTCAGCGATCAGCGATTTCTCACACTTGCATTAGCCTTCTATAGGTCTTTGAGTTCTGTGTGCAAGACTTGTCAAAAAAGGTCGAATACTCACCTGGAATATTCCCTGATTCGATCTTCTTCGGGGTTGCAACCACCTTATCCGCTGATCAAAGAGTTTGTGAACTGTATGAAAGGCTGGCTGTGTTGTACACTAAATTTGCTTTGCATTTGTTCGATAAAGAGTCACTCGTACACAGTGAATGGAATAGATACAGAGAGCACGCGTCTTTCGCCGAATATATGAATGCGACTACCTATGACTGTTCGCGGCATGTCCGTATCAAAACAAGCTTTGACAGTCACAAAAAGTATGAGACAAAAACGCCTTCAAATTAGAAGAAGGAAAATATAGAAATCAATATACAGAGTGATAGTCAATATTTAATTTCATAGCAAATATTAATGCCTAATAATAATTTGAGGAAAATTATGAAGAACTAATTTATGAAGAAAAAAAATATAAATATATTGAAATATTCAATAATAGGAAGTTTTCGTGACTGTTCTATAGATTATATTGAAATATTTATGCTGCTAACTTGACTACAGTTAACGTGGGGCGTTAACAGCAAATACCGTGCCAGTACCATCAGGTATAAGAAATAGAAGTAGAAAATGTTAGGTTAGTGAACATATCAACAATAATTATAGCATTGAAAAGGAATATTCTCTATTCTCAGATATAATTATGAACACAAAAAATGGATATATATATACAAGGTGTTTTTGAAATAAGTGCACATATTCAGTACATTAATATGATACAGTCTAAGGAATATTCCTATGATATCAGATTTTTTCTAATTCTTCTAATTGTGATTGTGCCTACAGCATGGAAATTTAAACAGAGGTAACGTCACTACAGTGTAAAACTTTGGGTGAAAAGGGTTCTAACCTCAACTTTTATTTTGATGTAGTGGACTCTTGCCATGCTGGAACCGTTGTCTAGAATTTCAAGACGATATCCTTAACCCTTTCAGTCCCACTTTTTTTCTCGAATAAACTAAAATGGAATTATGATTTCTGACTTATTTTGTATATAATTCAGTTACTTCTACAGGTTTTCATCATTTAAAATTCGTTTTCTGACTTTGACAGATGGGACAAATATGCCCCATTAGTAATATTTGTTATCATTTATATCTATTCAATATATTTTTCCAGTTTTATGTATTATATGGCGGGAAATAGTTTCTACAAAGTGGGTACTTGACACATTCTGCAAAAAAGATTGATCATCATGGCTGTCGATTTCATCATCTTGTTGACCATCTGAATCAGAGGATGATGTCTCTGTCTCGTAGTCTTCGTCGAGGTTGTCATCGGTTTCAAGCAAGGGGTCCAACCAATTCAGTATCTTAGCTACCATAAAATGTGAATGAAGAATAACTGATATGAAACAATACAATGCAACACGTCATGCCAATTCTTTATTATTTTGATGCTTTTGCACGAAAAATACCACTTAAGCAAAAATACATTGAAATTGAAACACATTCAAACAAGTGAATATTCATAAACTTTGAGTGGGACGTATATATTCCGATGGAGCTTCCGCAGCTTTTCAGTTTCCAGGAACAAAATCCTGCTAATCGCTGAAGGGTTCTAAAAAAACCTATGAAAGATCAAAATAAAAGCCATCACCTATACGTTCTCCCCCATTCCACTTAAGTTCAAACGATGTTTGGAGCCTATGAAGTTTTAACTACTCAAAGTTGATTCCTCTATTTATAAATACATACAAGTTGGCCATGCCGCTAATACAAATCAAAACTCCATCAGAGATGGAATAGTTAGGTGAGTATATGTGCCTATTAGAACTTCGAAAGTTATTTCACGTATACATACATCATATAAGGTTGGGTAAGTTTATGTTGTTCAAGAGGCTCTGGGAACGCTCGAAGTTCAAAACTCTTCAGTAAAATCTATATGTACAGGGTGTCCCTCCGGAAACTGCATCGATCAATAAATCGAAATTTTGGTAGTTCACTATTGTTGACAAGTGCTATCCGGCTAAAATATTTTGAAGATTGTGGCACTTCCGGTTGTATCGGAAGTGGACCTCAACTTCGTTATTTCAAATAGAACACCCTGTATTTTATTGCATTTTTAGATTCTTACTGAATAGCTGATATCATAAATGCATCACACTTGGGGTCTATCAGGAATGATTACAGATATTTAGGGTGTTCAAAATCGAGATTTTTAAATTTTAAGATTTTTTGTGTCGAAACTATTCATTATCGATCAAAACGGCTTACATGTCCCTATATCAACCCTTGATTCACTATCTACTGGAATTTAATTGGAAAAAATACAGGGTGCTTCAAGATTCAGAATTCTGTTCACCCTGTATCTGTTCCAATTAAATGTCAGTAGATAGTGAATCGAAAGTTGGGATAGGGACATGTAAGCCGTTTCGATCGATAATGAATAGTTTCGACACAAAATAATCCTAAAATTGAAAAATCTCGATTTTGAACACTCACTGTCAGTAGATAGTGAATCGAAAGTTGGGATAGGGACATGTAAGCCGTTTCGATCGATAATGAATAGTTTCGACACAAAATAATCATAAAATTGAAAAATCTCGATTTTGAACACTCTATATCTCTGTAATCATTCCTGATAGACCCCAAGTGTGCTACATTGATGAAATCAGCTCTTCAGTAAGAATCTAAATATGCAGTGGAATACAAGGTGTTTCCGGTACAACCGGAAGTGCCAAAATCTTCAAAATATTTTAGTCGGATAGCACTTATCAACAATAGTAAGCTCCCAAATTTTCAAATTCGGCCCACCTATGGTTTTCTATATATTGATCGATGCAGTTCCCGGAGGGACAACCTGTATAACACTTCACGATAACACCACCTACCAAAATGAATGCTTTCAAGTTCTTTATACAGTGCAGACTCGATAATCCGAACGTTCAATAATCCGAATTCTTCAGTAGTCCGAACAAGCATTTTTAATACATTGGGTACTCTATAATCCGAATTTCATAGTACCTACTCGATAACCCGAACCTATACCTTTAGGCCTATTTATTTCCTATAGAAATTGTGAGTGAAGTGTTCAGGGATTCCCCTAATTGTTCAAAACTGTTAAGAACGCTGAAGCAGCTAAAAGTTTTAATCTGTGTTTGAAATGGGCCGAAGAAAATGATATTCTTGTACTTCAAAGATTAAGAAAGAAATTGCCTTTATAAATAATCAAAGATGTGTTAAGCAAACAAAAATTACAAATTACTTTAGAAACTAGTATTATATTCTTACTTTTATGCATATTTTATTGTTACTTTTTCGTATTCATGTTTTTTTTTTGCATTTCGTAATAAAAAATTAAAAAAAAAACTGCTTCGGTAATCCGAATTTTTTGGTAATCCGAATCGCCTTGGTTTTTATTAGTTCGGATTATCGAGTCTGCACTGTACCCACAACGTGAAATTTCCGTATCGGATAGGTAATTCGAATTATATATATACATATATATAAGCGTCATACAGGGATGATACCATCTATAGGGGTGAACTAGATTGATGACAATACCAATTAGGATTAAAAATAATATTTTTATCACCATTCCCAACGTCAAATTCTATATAATATCATCTACTCTTCGATGTATAACCCTTGCGAAGTTTCAGCCGTACACACAGACAAACTACACTAACTATCATTAACCCTTCGTCTGTGTGATGGGGTATGATATACCCCAGAGGTACTGAATACAGTTGCCAATTTCTGGTATGTTTGTTTATCGTTTCATAGAGAGCAATAGCTGTTCGTTTCATGAAATCCTATATTGCAATGTGGGATTTGCAATCAGCAGTTTATTACTGTAATTTGAACAGGGATGGAGTTATTATAAGTCTCGTTAGATGTTCAGGGTATTAAATACCTCACCACACAGTTGGTGTAACAAAATTGAGACAGTGACTCAAATTGCATTTTCTCGTTATTGCTGTCAGATTTTTCTATTTATTCGAAACCAAATCAACTAGTATCTTATAGACGTCTCACTCAAAAGAGCATCAACTTTTTCTGCACCAATGAGATAAAGGAAGACAGAAGTTTTTTGGAACCTTATCGGATTTAAGGTGAAGCCGACGAGGTTCGTCAAACGATTGATGGTGTGATGATGTGATGATGAGATCATGAGATGATATTTGGAAATGAAGATGAGATGAGATGGGTTCTGTAAGAGAACTATAAATCAGAACACACTTTTTTGTAAACAATTCCATACAAGGAAGTTAGAACAGTTTGAACATGTACATTTTTCATATTCAAATTGTGCTATAGTTGAACCACTATAATTTTTCCATTTGGCACAACACAGTTGAAGGGTTAAACGGATATAAGTAGGTACTTCTTGGATTGAATTTGAAGTGCACATAAATTTCCATCACTATCGCAGGATTTCTATCTGAACTATAACAGTTGTTTATTTTAGATATTTTGATCAATGTCGATGATGATCCATTATCTTTCGAAATGTTCGTTACACTCCAAAAATAAAATCATATTTATGATCCTTTCAAACGGACTATTAATATTCCATCGATATTTGTGCCAACAGAGAGAAGGCCATAGTTTTGAATCAAAGCGTGACGGGAACAGACAAGCTGAGATGTATTTATTTATAGTGATTTTTCATTGTCTAGTTTTGAAATTGTCCAATATTCGTCAGCAGTTCTGTTGCTTAAGCGCATCAAAATTATGTTGTAGATTTTTTGAATTGACTCGGCCGTTACTTGATGGAAATCCATGGGAAATGTAAAAACTTCCCAAACGATAAGATTTCCACAAAATTTATTAAACACACGACATGTTTCGCTAACACAGTAGCTTCGTCAGGTGATATACTGGTATAATGAACTAAACCAACCTTGGCTTGCTTAACTTTTATATATCCTACTTTCCCAACTTGAAGAATTCCTTACCTGTGGACAGGTTCGATAAACATTCTCGGAAATTGGGCACAATATCTACATTAAAATCCGGTGTACCGGATTAACTTGAGAGGGTTGATAGCAAATACATATTATCGAAAACAAATTCAACAGTGGTGAATTATTGAGGTCTAATAGAACGTTAGGCCGTTAGACCTATGTTCTATTCTCATAATAATTGTGGTTCAACATGTTATCTATGTGAAGAATTTTATGACAGCATATTTCTGGCTCGGAACTCAAGTGACTCATTTCATCTAGCAACTGATATTGTTTTCCCAAGGGCTCAACTTTATATCCAAAATCGTTTTTATGATATTGAGTTATTTTCTTCTCAAAGGAAAATTTCACATATATAGAAAATGAAGGATTAATTTTGCATACCTTCCGATATGAAGGATGATTTAGCCTGCCCACAGGTAATTCTTAATCATTCGGGTTCGTAAATATATACCGTACTTCCACGTTTAGTCCCTACATAAGAAATAACTCGTGGGATATCGTTATTTGTTGGGTGGGAGAAAACGAGCAATGCCGTTTGCGTAGCTGCTACCCCCTCCCCCATCTCCTACGTAGCTGCTAGTCCCGACTGCGATCGAATACTTTGCCTATGTAGTGTTTTTCAAAGCACGTGCATGCGGTTGAAACTGAAAACTAGCATTGTCTTTCCGTGATACTTATGAGGTATAGTGAGCCATCCCATCATTTCGATCTTTCTTCACATCAGAGTAATTCTGTCTTTCCAGATTCGTTAGTTTTCAGATCGTGTCATGGGAGATTGTTTTTTTACGGATGATAGTAATGGATATTGGGAAATATCCATCATCCTGCCGTATACTCAGTTGTGGATATGTGAGGGGATTTCATTATCATCCTCGAAAAATCCTTTACGGTTGAAAGTATTTCAGAACGAGTGGGAATATATTGAAAATCCATTTATATTTCGAACTGGATAATGTCCAGTAATATAAAACTTGGAGATATAAAAGAGCAAGCTGTAATAAATCACTTGAAGATATATAAACCATCACGTTATTCGATAGCATAGTTTCCAAAGAAAAGCTTTTAATGAAATTCAAATCTTGACTCATCAAATGTTCAAATTTAAATTCAACACATTTTGCACAACCAGTCTGATTGGGCTCATGCCAAAATCGAATGACCTTGACTGCAAAATGAGGAACATTCATTCTGGATATTTCATGCAGTGTATAAGGTGGCTCACCTAAAACTTTCTACCAATATTTCTTATTATATAGACAACGATTCTCCCTTGAATGCACCCCTGTTTCAATGACTTTTCAACTCATCTTGAAATTCTTACGTAATCTGACCAATCACAGGCCAAAGACTGGTATTATCGCGAAAACACTACAGCTGATGTCTTTCAATTCTGATTGATCTATCAGCGTTGGTATTTTAACGATGTAACAATAGATAGCGGAACAAAGTCTGTCATTTTGACCTAAAATAGTTATAGTTGTAGATGTCAGAATGAATAGCTTTGGTTATATCGGTTGTTCTTCAAAATAAACTATACATTCCAATAGAACTGAATCAATGGGATCCAGTATTCAAAGATTACTACATACAATGAAGTTTCAGAAACTGAAAACATGCTTCATTGGAATAATTCACTACAACAAAAGTTAAAATGTATTTCACTACAACAAAAATCAGTTATTTGTTGCGCCCCGTCTGTAGTAGGAGTAGGAACAATTCAGGTAGTATTGAATCGTGCATTTCGGTTGCGCAGAAACTAAAGTGTCAATGTCTTTCGTTGTCAAGTCAGTGAATAGCAGAAAATCTGAGGAGTATCTCCCATGCAGTAATAATATTGCGCTTTCGTAGTGGTTTGATATTAATTTGTCACTTTCATTTCATCCTAAATAATCCGAAACTTAGTATAAGTTCAAAAGTTGTTGTTTATTCGATAAGAATCATATTATATTCCTCAATAGAAATGTAAGAGAAGATAATTTTGAGACAAGATTTACATTTATAATTTTAGTAGGGAAGTAGGGATGCTTCTGATGAAGAGGTAGGTGTTGAAATATTCAGAACATTGTCATATTATTGTTGATAATACTACGTTGATGATGCAAATAACCCCCTACTTCCAAATGAGACAAGAATTTACATGCGTCTTCATACTTTATTGAAAACAAGATAATAGCTCTTTAGCGGTCTACTGGTGGGCTGTAAAAGCCCATTGAGTACTTACTTCCTACTCTCCTTGATAAAAGTGCATCCAAACTACTCTGTGTCGCATGCTGCGTCTTTATCAAAGCCATTCTGAAATGAACGTGGTGGTCTCGACTCTCGAATAAAACATTATGAGATTGTATGAGGCTCTAAATTTAACTTGATTGTCGACGGCGTATGCCTCCACAGTTTCTAGTAAGTAAGGAAACAAAGGAGTAGGTGTAGGTATACAGGTTTATTCACTGTGTATGGCTCATTGGACGTATCATACCTCAGAAATATACAAAATTAAAATGGGCTCAAAGATAAGCCTCCCTTTATATAAGGATGCCCTGGAATCAATCTTCGAATAATTACACACATTATATTACAATTGCCATATATTTTCGTTCCTTCTCCCGTTTCTCCTCTCTTCATAATAGTAATTTGGGTAATTGATTGAAATTTCTCGTTCATTGTTAGTAATTAACATGAGAATGTATAAAGGATTGTCCCACAATACATGCTTAAGTGGCCTCTCTTACTTTTTTAGTCACTTACTTACTTCACTTCCAGAATCAGATTCCTCCATTTTGATTCGTTACCTTGGTCACCATAACAATGGACGTGTATACCTTAGTAGTAGAACTTTTAACTCAAACCATGTTTATAATGATCCTTTTATACATAAATAATGATTAACGACATAATTCGATCGAAAAATTAACTGGAATGTTTTATTTTTGGACATAAATAATAGTACCTTCTGAAAACGGACCCTCTTATGACGTAGAAACCTCATCTCGCCATGTTAAAAGAAAATACCAAACGCCCGACGGAGACTGAGGCAACTGATATATTAATTCTTTCAATTGTGATCTCGCGCTAATTCACTCTGTCAGAAATCATGTATCATTCATCTCTGTCTGGAATAATCTTGTTTCAGTATTAGGGTTTTGACGTCACATCATCGCCTCGTTTTCAGAGGTCCGAAAAATCGGGGATTTCAATAATTTTTTATAAAACGTAGGGAGCTCACAGCAAGAAACGGTTCGCGGTGGTGAGCTAGTTTGGGTGAGTTCTATCGAATTATAAATTTTTTTTTTGTGATATAAGCCCATTTCCGGACTTTTATTCGAAGTAGGTGGTCCCTTCTTTTTCAATCTGCAACTGTTGAATCAATCATTCTATCCTTACTTGATTTTCATCAGATAACAGCAGTTGTTCATGTTGTGAATTTCAGTAATAATGACAGTACGATTGAGTAATTACGGACATCCTATCGTCTTGTCAAATTCGAATTGGTAGGTTCTACTGAAGCACAGTAATAATGTTTGTGAAACACACGCATATTCTAATGACACAAAAAATGAAAATTCACTGTTTGTATAAGTGAATGCTTGCTCTGCTATGTGGCCATGCGCTTATTGGTTGTTGAGAAATATGAGAGATTCACTTAATCCTATGCCTTTATGCAGTCAGGTGTCAGGCGTATCGAGTTGGCTATCTCCTCCATATATCTCTCCATGTTTTCCTATCTTGTGTCAGTTCCTTGATTTCTTCCCATCTCATGCCTTTTCTTTCAGCTTCCTCTCTGTTTCCATCATTCCATCTTCTTCTAGGGCTTCCTTTACTGTTTTCCTTGCACTCGCGCTTCGTATACTCTTTTCATTAGTCTGTTGTCTGGCATTCGACACATATGGCCAAACCATCTTAGATGTTCTTCTATTATTCTATCGTTTATAATAGGTTCAATCTGTAGATTTTATCTCTCATTGTTTTGTTCTATTTTTCTCAGGAATCTAGTCTCCATTGCAATTATCTGTGATTTCTGTTTTTCTGTTAGAGTCCATGTCTCGCTGCTGTACATCATTGTTGCGTGTATTATCTTCTTGACTACTGTTGTTTTGATGTTTTTCGGTATTTCTTTCTTCTCAAAGAATAAAGAAAGTTGTCTTCATCATGTTAAACATTTTTCCGGTTTTTTCCAGTCTGTCGTTTATTTCTCCGTCCATTTTTCCATTATTATCTTCTACTGATCCCAGGTATTTGAAGTTTTTCATTTTTTCTGTTGATTTGGATATAATCATATGTGCTCTTCGTCTTATTTCCATAAATTTTCATGTTTATTTTTGTCAAGTCTTCATTCAAAATTATTAAGTTATGTTGTAGGTTTTTCTCTGAATCTGCTGTTATGACCATATCATCTGTGAACATCAGCTCATTGATTTCAATCTTTTGCATTTTCCAGTCCCCTACTATGATTGTTTTCATTTTTTTCTTCGCTTCTTTCAAAGCTTCATCTAATACGATCGAAAACAATAATGGACTCAGTACGCATCCTTGTTTCACTCCGATATTAGTTGTAAATTCTTTAGATTCTCCGATGTTGGTTCTTACTATATGTTCTTATTTTCTCTGTACATACTTCTTCTCTTTTGGTGCTATTTTTGATTATTCTCCGTGCTACTTATCAGTTACAGTGTCAAGTATTGTGAAGTGATTTCTGTGTTGAACACCTCTTTCCTATATAAGTTTGTGAATATTTGTCATAGAACATTAGTGAAACTTGAATTTCGTTACGAGAATATTGAAATTACTCGAAATAGGATTCACTACGGTACACCATTCTCATGTGTTCTAATCTTCACACACACATCGAATGGGCCCCTATAATAATAAACATTTATAAATGGGTCGAATGGCAAACAGACTCAATCACTGTCAGAAAAGCTTTTTCGGAATTAATTAACTGCCGAGAACAATGCCCTCGAGTATTCTCGAGCAACTTGGATATACAGATTTGAGAGTGGTCAAAAACGGCCTTTGATAGGGCATAGTAAAACTTTTTCTACGGCTATAACACAAAATTGCTCTTGTTTTACTGTGTTCGATACGTCAATGAGGTACTTTGTATGCATATGTCATCAATATTATTTCCGTATCTGACATCACAATTACTCCATTGTGTTATTATGTCAAAAAAATCTCATGGCTCATCTACAATCTACATACCAACCTACTACTGAGAATTTCATAGATATATCAATAAAGTACAAAAATATTGGCAACTTTACTGACATTCATTCAACTGATACCACTGCTTTTTCCAAAAATAAAAAATGTTTTCCGCAAGCTCCCCAAACTTGGACTGCAGACTGCACAGGATGTTCAAACAGCCCATTTATGAATTATCATATATCTATCTTGCATTACATCATAAGAATCTACTGATTTTTCAAGTGGCTCTAGCTTCTCGTCGTTCTTTTCAATAAATAATGTCATGCATTGAGATTTATCCAATATAACTCATATTAATTGTGAACCTTCATCAAAGTGCGCACTTGAAATAATGACTAGTTCTAATAGTTCTAATTCGCTTCGAAATATCATGAAATATGTTGCCTATACGGTGAAATGTTGAGAAAATCTAGTATTAGATGGATTAAATCGTACTAAACAAAAAATATCTTTCGGTCCAAGGCCCGTTATGTCCGTTAAAAAAAAGTAATGAGCTCTTCAAGCCAAACAAGATAACCTCTACCAGAACAAAATAAAATCTAGAGGAGCTTTGTACAGTCAGATGCAAACGGAATGTCGCACATGGACGGTGATAGCACTTCTAGCCACTTCTGCAATAATAGCGCTAACACCATCCAATCGCGATATTTTCTTTGTATTTGACTGTACCAATTGGTGAAGAATGTATCTGTGTGAGTGTAAAAATTGTTAACCACAATAAATCTGATTTCTGTTGAATGTTTGTGTACCCTTTACTGGTTTTGATTTATTTTTGTGAGTTTAATGATTTGTCAGTGCAATTTAGTTATCTGAACGGGTTCTATTCGACATTGTGTGTAAAAAATGATTATCGTTTTAGCATTTACTTTGGCACGTGTACCTAAAAGTAGCATTTTACGCCCGATAATGCTGAAAAAGACACTCCACCAATAGTCTAATCAGTAAAACACTATAAGAACTCGCGAAAATCGTCTCATGTCACTTAATTTCACAAAACTACAATGAAAAATCGCCAATGATGAAGTCTCTGAACTTCCAAAATTAAATTAAAATCAGTTAAGTTAAGTTATGGTTAATAATTTTCACACCCACACATACATTCATAATCTATAGGTACAAAGCCCCTCTAGAATTTATTTTGTTTTGGTAGAGGTTATAGCTCTTCAAGATCCTATAACTTTTTTTAACGAGCATAACGGGTCATGGACCAAATAACATTTCTTGTTCAGCATGATTCAATCCATCTAATAATCCTCGATTTTCACAATATTTCACCGTAGACGATAAGATTTTAATGCAAATGGTGGGGGGGCTTTCAAGTAATTTATGGGAATCGTTTGTATTTGATGTTGGCACACCTGATAGGTTAATTATTATCATATTCGATTCAATGAGAATAATATATCGCTTTAGCTCAATACATTTTCTTTCATACATATCATATAACCTTATTTTCGACATGCACAATAAATCCAAAGTTGGAAAAAATTCGATCAACTTGAGGTCATTCGAAATAAATGAAAGGATTCAGATACTTACATATTTGGTATGTAGCACGAACTAGAGACAGGAAAAATATAAATAATATAATTGCAAATTATAGTTATTGATTGAGCTTGAAATCGTTATTTTATTTTTATTTTATCTCTAAGTGGGACGATGGTTACATGGTGATTTGTATACAATCTGATCTGATGATGGAAGCCTTTTCAGTGTGACAATAGAAAATACAATGGAAGTGTTCAGGTTTCAGAGTTAGGAAGAATTTTAATACCTTCTTGGGATCATTAAATAGTTTATTTCTTTGGAATCAAATTCTAGATAACAACACATAACAGTTACAGTTGAACTTATATCATTCTTTGAATCTCTGGTTCCAAAATTGTAACTCACTCTTCATATCTTTATTGTCACGGTTTCATAAGGAAACGTTGTTATTCATGTCCAAATGAATTAAATACGGAATTATCAAGGTAGGTGCTGTATAAGCGTGCTCACGTGATTTATGAATAAATTATAGCTTGCAAACAAGGAAAATTTTGAAACTTGGGGGGGATTACACAAGACTTGGTAAACAATGAAAGTTTATGTACATTTCTGAATGAGTTTCTAACGAATAACAAATACATTTCATTGACACTGATTTACAATACGTTGCTCACATTGAATGAACCTGCAGTATAATATGATCATAATACCGATATATACCTTAGTATATAGTTGTAAATATTAATCAGTAGCGCAAACTTGGTAATATCAACTGACTGTAGCACATATATCTTCAATTAGTTGTCATGGAATTGGGAGCTTGATACCAAAGTATTTCATAATACATGGGAAACACTTCGAAGATGTTTCAATAAAGCAAACTCTTCGTTGTGCTTATGGCTTTAGTATTGAATATCAGTTCGAATCTAAAATATCTAACAACAATTCCTGACAAAAAATATCAACTTATTTTAAGAAATATCGCATCAATACTAAAATTCCAAAATTATACAATTTACCTTAAATACTAGGGTTTGAAGGTAGATGATCTCAGAAGAAAATCCCACGATTGAAAAAGAAGAATTCAATAGTATTCAATATATTATCTACAAATAATATTCTTCTTCAATCATTTTTGATATTAGGTGTCACTATATAACTCTGGATTGAATTATCCTCTTAGGTTTCTTGCAGTGAAATTTTAAGGGCATTGACATTTTGGGACAATTCATCTGATTTGATGTGATCACCGAGTGTCATAAAAGTGCATGAATCTTCCTGTTTAATCTATACATTTCACTATGAGACCTATAAACAGTGATCATATCACTTTGTTTGAAAAATTTTTGAAGAAGATTTTAATATTATTCAATATACATATATTATTCTTCAATCATGTTTCATTTAAGGTGTCACCATACAGGGTGATTCAGGTTTTGAGGTACGAAGTGAAATGGGTGATTGATCTCATCATTTTAATCTAAAAAGTGTTTATAAATATGTGTCCGATCACAATCAGAACGGAGATACAAGAGGTCAAAGTTGAATTATGTCTTTCACTTCTGAAGATATCAATTAGAAATTTGGTTCTTACGGAATGTGATTAATTCTTTTGCGTATTCCATTATTGTAAACTAATTTTGTCCGAGAATAAAATTCAATTAATTTTTGGATGTATGATAAATTTATATTCATCATACAGGACGTGGAGAGAAATTATAGTTTTAGTAATATTATAGGGAGATGAAAATTGTGTATATCATGAAGAATGGTTGAAAGAATGACTGGACTTCAGGTTACTGATGAGGATTTGATATCCGAAATGAGTTTTACTCGAGTGAAGTCATATATATACCCTGTTTGTGAGAGATATAATTCCCATATCACTGTTACGAATGATTTTTTTTTTTGAAGTTCCAAGCTCATCAAGATCAGAGTTCATACAAGTATACATCTCCTATACATTTCAATACTGAACATATTGGCAAGTTATATTTCTATATCATAATACATCATATTGTTCTATTCGATTTGAGATTCTAAATTTCAGAGGTTTTGCTTTTTCTTTTCATGCTCTCTTTTTGGGTATTCAACAGATATAATTCAATGTTCGACGTGGCAACTAGCCAGGAACGTAGTTGTTTTTTTGTTGAATATTCAGAATGATATTATATGTGCATATCTTTATATGAAGGAGAATGCAAATTCACTACTTCAAAAGATTTTGTTTTCAAATTCTCATCGTGTACATGTTCAATAGATGTAATTCAATGTTCGTTGTGGCATATAGCCAGGAAAGTCGTTGTTTTCTGTTGAACAAACCGAGAAAGAATCAATATTTTCACCACATGGAGAATGCGAATTCTCAATGTATTTCTTTATATATATATAAATTTTTTTGTGTTCATAAATATATCTGAGAATACTCCTTTTCTATGCTTAATTATCTTCAAAACGCCCCGATTCTCGACCTAAATCAATATTTTTAATGTATCGATCAAAATTGACCCCAGATTGACACAATCAACCTAGAATGCACATTTCATGAATAAGTTAGTGGACTAGTTCTTCCACGTGTACCCCCAAAAAACAATTCGTTCCACTTCACGCTTCAAAAATATACAGTCATCAAAACATCAGCTTTACGTAAACCCGAGGGTTATCTGTGACTATGCCATATCCATGAAAAAAGATGCGATTAGTGAAAAGCATGGTGCTTGCGCTATACTTTTCTTTACCAAACATTGACTCAGGTCAGAAAATTGATATTCTGAAAATAAAACGAGATAGATTAGTATATGTACTGGTTCTTCGTTTTTTCAGCAATGAATCTGAAATTTTAAACATCGAATATGCTCACTAGAGGGCACTATCTCACAATTTCAGGAATCTTTTTCCATCTCCCGGTTTTCTTGGAAATGACATCAACTTTCGATTTTCGAATGAAACATCCTGTATTTTATTCCATAATCGGTTAGAGATGATTATAGTCCAAGAGCTGGCTGAAAATTTCGACTGTCATCATCCAGTCAGCTGCGTAGATCTATAAGTAACCATACCTTTGAAGACATCCATTTCGATGCTTGGTATTACTATCAACAATGATCTTTCTTGGGAAAATCACGTGAGATCAATTGCTAAAAGTGCATCCCAAAAACTTAGTTTTCTGTTTCGGGCCAGGAGCTATTTCACTTCCAGTCAGCTGCTGATGATCTATAAGGCACAGATCCAACCTGTCCTGGAATACTGTTTCCATATCAGGAGTACACGGCACCCAAACATACCCTGAAACTGTTCCTCGCTCACAAATTCACTCACTTCTCTGGGACATCGTAGAAAAGTTGGCGATCTGGCTCTATTTTATAGATATTTTCATGGACGATGCTCTTCTGAAATATCAACAATTGTTCCTCCCTTGGCAATCCCCGGGAGATTAATCAGTCGAGTTGAGGCTTCGCACCCTTTCGTGGTCACTTTGGAGACCTGCAGAACATCTCTTTCCGAAGACTCGTTCATCCAACGAACAGCGAGGCTTTGAAAGACACTGCCAAGGGAGGTGTTCTCCGAGGCATATAACCTCCAGAAATTCAGGAAGAACACCAATTCCTACCTCATTTTCCATGGTTCTCACGATGTTCTCTGAACATTACAGGATATTCTTTTTCGTGAGAACCAGAACATAAAAAAAGGAGATCGTTGTTATCTGGGAAACATCGTTCCATTGTTCAATAAAATAAGCAACTTTTGTCTAATTGAGAATACTTCGTATTATTTACCGTTTTTGGGCTGCCAATAATAGTGGTAATACATAAAGGCTGTGTCAAGTCTATGGTTTGACCGGGCAGATACGTTCAGTATGATGTCTGACCATCGGTTGGACCAAACAGCTGTTGGGAATATCGGTCACATTTCATACCTGCCCACGAAGTTACCACGTTAACTTTTGATGGGAGTCAAGACAACCATTAGCCATCCTGGCATCACCATGCACTGTGGTTGAACGAATGACTTGACACAGCCAAAAAATACAACCTGTTAGTTCGGACCTCGGTTCGGACCCAACAGGTATAGAGAGCGCCCACACCATAATTTATAGTCATCTTGCTGGTAAAACTTCGTTCACGCCGCCTATTAAAATTTCGTGCAACATAAACAAAATTATTTCGATTTTCAACACGACATACCCTGATGCGCATTTTCGGAGTTCATTCACCTCAATTCGACATTAGTCATCAAATTAAATTCTGATTATTCACAGCAGCCAGCGCAAGACATGGTACGCTAAGTCGGACCTCAATTAATGGGCGTGATGCGGTTTCATTGGATGTGCATCGATATACAGAGAGTTCGAAAAATCTACGAAATTGTTGAAAATGAATATTCTCAGATAAAAAATGGATATACAGTCTGTCCAAGATAAGGTTGCACAGCATGGGGATCTCGGAAACGGTAGGAGATACGAAGTCGGTTAAATGGGGAAAAAGTTGCGCATTCGGAGGCTCATACCAACAGCATTCGAAAATTTTCAAAATTTTCTTTAGTTTTTCAGTTATATCGAAAAAAGTGAATTTTTGGAATCTCTATTTTATTTTTTTCCTCCGTTATTATTAGAGATACAGGAAAACTGAAAATACTTTTTCATAGCAACTTTTGATGACGTTGAACGTGGTGATACCGATTTTTTATACGACGTTTCGTATTCATAGAACCATCATCAACTTTTGTTTTTTAAATACGGCCCTGATAATTCTTTCACAGATTCTGAAAGCTTTTTTTATTCTGAATTCAACCATGTATTATACAACCATTGAATATGTTTCGAACTATTTTTAGCCATCATCAATGTTTTTTTCGAAATTCCAGAGGAAAAATGCCATTTAGTGGATTTTTTTCTCACTTTTCAGTATTGAATAACTAGTCCATCAATGTTTGACACTGAATAATCAGAAATAAGTGAAAGTGATGGCATTTTTCCTTTGGAATTTAGAAAAAAAACATTGATGATGGCTAAAAATAGTTCGAAACACATTCAAACCACCTTGTATAATACATGGTTGAATTCAGAATAAAAAAGATTTCAGAATCTGTGAAAGAATTATCAGGGCCGTTTTTAAAAAACAAAAGTTGATGATGGTTCTACGAATACGAAACGTCGCATAGAAAAATCGGTATCACCACGTTAAACGTCATCAAAAGTTGCTATGAAAAAGTATTTTCAGTTTTCCTGTATCTCTAATAATAACGGAGAAAGAAAATAAAATAGAGATTCCAAAAATTCACTTTTTTCGATATAACTGAAAAACTAAAAAAAATTTTGAAAATTTTCGAAGGCTGTTGGTATGAGCCTCCGAATGCGCAACTATTTCCCCATTTAACCAACTTCGTATCTCCTACCGTTTCCCAGATCCCCATGCTGTGCAACCTTATCTTGGACAGACTGTATAAATAAAGAAATACATTGAGAATTCGCATTCTCCATGTGTGATGAAAATATTAATTCTTTCTCGGTTTATTCAACAGAAAACAAATACTTCCCTGGCTATATGCCACGACGAACATTGAATTATATTTATTGAACACACACGATAAGAATTTGAAAACAAAATCTTCTGAAGTAGAGAATTTGCATTCTCCTTCATATAAAGATATGCATCACATAATATCATTCTGAATATTCAACAGAAAACAACTACTTTCCTACTAAATTGGTTTGCAAATTGAATAAGTTTGCTATTTGCCCAAATTTTTTATTCTTACAAGAAATGAATTACAATAATTCATATCGAATCGCTTGATGCTTAACTGTGATTTCAAGTCCAATGAAATCATCTGTTAAATGATGAAATGATGTGGAAATTACAATTCAGTTAACTTTCTCTTCTGGTATTGAAACGGCATCATTGTATACAAGCATTTCCTTGAAAATCAGTTCAAAATGATACCACAGAATAAAATAAATGAATAAAACTTACCATACTATACCGAAATCGAGACCAAAATGCTTAAAATTGATAAATTCTCGATAGATATCGCAACGTCCTGTAGCGACTAAACGAAGCATTCCGGTATAGAAGTGATCTCAGTTCATTTTTCTGATTTTGGTATCAGTAGTCTGTAGTATAGTTTCAGGGACACCATATTTACGCATTTTCAAGGTTAATTGAACTGCATTCATTTTTGATTTGTTGTGTCATTTTCTATTAACAATTCCTATAAGTAGACAAAGACAAAGATAATATTATTGGAAGTCTATTGGAAAATATAGCGTTTTGCTTATCTTTGATGACGTTTCGGAATAACGAATCTGCTTCTGTAATTAACATGAAATAGGAAACCATTATCACTCTTGAATGGTCTTCTGTTTTTTCCATTGATACTTCCATGGACTTATCAGTGACAGAAGTTGATAGAAAAAGTAAGTTACAGACGGTATTTGTTATCAATAACAATTTCACAAGAGTAAGGCAATAGTGGGTTGAGTCATTGGTTATCTCGATATCTCTAGTTCTATGGTTGAATCAGTTTTCTAGCCCCACCCTGACAAAGAAAGAACTTCAAATACCAAAAGGTAAAAAGTAACACAAAAATAACCTGGCGCATTCGCCACAATCTCGAAGACAATGAATACAATGGTAGTAACACATGGTAACACTGTTTAGGGTATAATCCAATAAGATTCCCCAAACTGTCATCGAGCTCATGAAATACCTGGAACATTCTGGTATTATCAACGATAGACAATATGGCTTTCGTCATCAGAGATCAACTGGTGACCTGCAGCAATCTATTGAAAAATATGGTGAAACCTCAGACGTGGCACTTGAGATATCAAGGCATTCGATCGAGTCTGGCACCACGGACTCCTCGCCAAGCTTCCATCTTATGGCTTGTCTCCCCAGTTATGTTCTCTGCTAGCTAGTTTTCTTTCTAACAGGTCTCTCCGTGTAGTGGTCGACGGAGTTTCATCTGACTCTCTTATCATAAATGCTGGTGTTCCGCAAGGATCAATTCTAGCAACAACACTATTTTGACTATTTTCACTCCATATCAACAATTTGTTGGAAGCAACTTCATGTCCAGTACACAGCTTCGCGGATGATAGTACCCTCTATAGCATACCTTTGAAAACATTCATTTCGATGCTTGGGATTACTATCAGCAATGAACGTTCTTGGGAAAATCATGTGAGATCAATTGCTAGAAGTTCATCCCGAAAACTTGGTTTTCTGTTTCGGGCCAGGAGCTATTTCACTTCCAGTCAGCTGCTTATGATCTATAAGGCACAGATCCAACCTGTCCTGGAATACTGTACCCATATTTGGAGTGCAGCACCCAAACATACCCTGAAACTGTTCGATTCTGCTAAAAAAAGGGCAATTCGTCTCGTGGGTGATGCCTCGCTCACAAACTCACTCACTTCTCTGGAACACCATAGAAAAGTTGGCGATCTGGCTCTATTTTATAGATATTTTCATGGACGATGCTCTTCTGAAATATCACAATAGTACCAGGGCGCATAAGGTCACGGATCCAGACACAGTCGCCCACCGATAATGGCGGAAGGTCCCTTACAGCATGCTTCTCATCATAGTTTCTCTTGTACCTTTCACGATATACTTCTTCCTTTCTCTTTAGATTGGAGAAGTCTGGTTTTTGGTCCAATACGTGTGGAAGAGTCGGAAGATTATCACGTAATTTTCGACCGAACAGAAGTTGGGCCGGACTGAGGCCATTTGCTATTGGTGTATTCCGATAGCTCAGTAGTGCCAAATAAGGATCTTCAGTATTCTTATTTAGGATGGCTTTGGCCACTTTGACTGCTGCTTCTGCAGAGCCATTGCATTGATGATGGTGAGGACTGCTTGTAGTAAGACGAAAATTGTACTCTTGTGCAAATCTCTTGAACTCAGCATTTTCAACTGTGCGTGAATAGGAGGTGAATTGCGTTCCACTGTCAGATCTCAGCTCAGAAGGAATTCCATGGCGACTGAACACTGATTTACACTTATCGATAACTTCAGCAGTAGTTAGAGATTTCATGGTAGCAATCTCGAAGTATCGCGAATAACAATCGATAATTGTCACAAACCAAGTGTTTTTCAGTTTGAAAAGATCAATACCAGCTTTTTCCCACGGCCTGGTTGGGAACTCACTCGCGATCAAGGATTCGTGGTGTTGAGGTCTATATTCAGTGCAAGTTGGGCAATCACCCACAAACTTTTCAATTTCTCGTGACATTCCTGGCCACCAAATACTGTTGTTTGCTCGCAGCCTGCATTTCGTTATGCCCAGATGACCAACATGGATACGCTCCAGCATCTCTGATTGAAGAGTTAGAGGTATAATTATTTGTGAACCTTTCATCAGAATGTTGTTCACAATCGAAATATCGTCACGATGTGCATAAAATGGAATGAGTTCTTTCGGGACTTTCGAGTGGTTGGGCCATCCTTTATCGCAGTACTGGAGAAGCTGCTGAAAAGATGGGTCAGATGTTTGTTCCGCTGCTAGTCTTTGAATTAAACGATCAGCAATGTCAACGCTTGCTGTAACCTGGTTAATATATGCCTCAATTTCGTCTTCAAGGTCATACTTCTCAATTACTGGTATTGGGGACCTTGAGAGACAGTCAGCTGTTAACAAACGCTTTCCCTGGAGTATAAACAAGTTGGTATGAGTAACGCAGTAAGCGCAAGCGAATTTTCTGAAGACGAGGAGTCAACTCATTCAAGTCCTTGGTTTTCAAAATACTCAGAAGGGGTTTATGGTCAGTTTCGATACTTATATCCTTGCCAATGATGAATTCCTTTAGTTTGTCACAGCTCCATGCGATTGCTAGTGCTTCCCGCTCAATATTGGAATAATTGCGTTCGGCATCAGTGAGCGTTCGAGAAATAAAAGAAATCGGTCTCCAGATCTGGTTGTCTGATTTCTGTAACAATACTCCACCTAGCCCATAGGATGAAGCATCTGCAGAAATCATTGTGTCGCGTCGTTGGTCATAATACGCCAGTGTTGGGGGGGACGTGAGTAGTTTTTTAAGTTTCTCAAATGCTGTTTGCTGCGGTTCACCCCAATACCATGCATTTTTTGAGCTCAAAATTTCACTTATGGGTTTCATGATGTTGCTCTTGTTAGGAATGTACTTGCCCACGAAGTTCACCATGCCCAAAAACCGTTGGACTTCGGTAATATCTTTGGGAGGGTGCATTTCGGTAATAGCTTTGACTTTGGCTTCGTCAATGTTAATCCCTTCTGCAGACAAAACGTGGCCCAAAAAAACTACGGACTTTTGAGAGAAAGCAGTTTTGTTTTTATTCAGTGTGAAACCTGCCTTTTCCAGACGTGCTAAAACTTCTTCCAGTCTTTCGTCATGTTCATTTTGGGTCTTGCCCCACACGACAATATCGTCCATGTGCACTGCCACGTTGTCTTGACCTTGGAGAGCGTCATTAACTTTCTTTTGAAACAGTTCTGGTGCGGATCGGATGCCGAATGGTAATTTGGCAAATTTGAATCGCCCAAATGGGGTGAGAAAAGATGTTAGGTCCTGTGAGTCACTACTCAAATTCAATTGCCAAAAGCCGTGGTTCATATCGAGTTTCGAGAAAATGGTAGCTCCGCAAATACGGGCTAAGGTGGTGTCAACTGCGTGAATGGGATAAAAGTGACGCTTCACATTTTCATTGAGTTTGGATAGGTCCACACAAATGCGAATATCGCCAGATCCTCTTTTTGGTACCACGACCATGGGGGCGCACCATTCAGTTGCATGTTCCACTGGTAAAATCACACCCATTTGCACCATCCGCTGGAGTTCCGCTTTGGTTTTCTCCCAAAGGGGAAGTGGAACTTTCCGAGGGGTGTAAATTGCAAAGGGTTTCGCATTTTCCATCAGTTCGATTTTGTATTCGCCAGGAAGCGAACCAAGTCCTTGAAACAGCGCTGGGTGTTTGGCATACCAGTTGCAAGTTGATGTCAGAGACACAGTATTTATTCTCGCCAGTACTCCCAATTTCTCAATAGCGGGCCTGCCAAGAAGCGGGTTGCCGGGTTTCCCTGAAACGTAGAAGACTTCGGTGCAGCTTCTATTCTTGTATGATAACAAAGCCGTAACAGTTCCTTTAATAGGTAGAATGGACCCATCAGGTCCCCTCAAAATTTTTTCTGTTGGGTTCACCTTTATTTTTTGCTTTAATTTTATGTCCGACGGCAAGACAGACACATCTGCTCCAGTATCAATCTTGAAAGCGATGTTATCTTCTTTATTGAATCCTAGTGTTATCGTCCAAGGGTTATCTGACTCCACTTTTTGAATGTTGACACATCCAATAAAGAGATTATAATCGGGTTCATGAAGACATCCATGAGCGTATTCGTCTTGATGGGAGCTCTCATCCAGGGGTGAATATCCTTCATCTTGGATGTCAACGGGATATTCGTAATCAACTTCTAACTCGTTGACTTGTTTGTGTGGGCACATTCGAGCAAAATGTCCGCTTTTATGGCATTTGTCACACTCTTTATCACGTGCTGGGCAGATACCTTTCCTGTGCGACGGCACATACCCACACCATCCACATACCTGCCTAGTATTTTCAAATTTCCGAAAGGTTTGAGGATTATAATTGGTTGACGTTGGCGTTCCCCCACCTCTGGGGTTGTTAAATTGGTATATTGGTGTTGGTTTTGGCTTGAACCTTGTGTTACTACGTCTGACCTCTTCAATAGCTGTCTCAGTGATAGTAGTATTGAGCTCAGCTTTCTGTTTGGCTAGCTCTTCTGATTTGCGTATCATATTAATTGCGGTTTCCAACTTAAGATCAGATTCTAATTGGAGACGATCACTCAAAACTTGATCCTTCATTCCTATGATGATGACCATTAAGAGCATTTCATCTTCCAAAGTCCCCCAATCACAAGTTTTAGATAGGGTCCGTAAATCAGTAGAAAAATCTTCAATATGTTCCGTTTGTTGTTGTTTTCTTCTCAAAAACTTTGCACGTTCGTAAATAACATTCTTCTTTGGGTTGAAATATCCATCAAATTTTTCAAGAACTTCGGCATATTTCAAAGTATTATCTCCACTTAACTTGAATGATTCAAGAATTTGCTCACTTTTACCACCCATACAATAGATCAGCATGTCAATTTGCTCATTCTCTGGTGCTTTTGTTAGCTTACTAACTGATCGGTATCTCTCAAACCTCTTCTTCCAAGAATCCCAATTCGTCGGGACGAACGAAAACGCCTCTGGTTCCCGCACACTTATTTTATCACTCATTTCTAGTAAATACGATCGTCTGAGGTACGAAATTCAAATCTTGTGTATGTCCTTTCGACCAATGTCAAAAACTCGCGGGCTGACTGCTGTGTCACTTTCTTTACCCGAATAATAGTTCTTTCACGACTGCGCCATGTTTTACGTAGAATCTTTATTAATACATGTGCCAAGAACAATCTAAAGCGAACTACTCTCCTACTCAAATCTTCATAATGTCACTCCCCTGTCAGTCCCTTTCTTACTGTCACGTAACACGGGTGGCTCATGCAACAGTTCCTCCCTTGGCAGTCCCCGCGAGATTAACCCGCCGAGTTGAGGCTTCGCACCACTTCGTTGTCACTTTCGAGACTTGCAGAACATCTCTTTCCAAAGACTCGTTCATCCAACGAACACATAGGCTCTGGATCACATTGCCAAAGGAGGTGTTCCTCGAGGCATATAACCTCCAGAAATTCAAGAAGAACACTAATATCTATCTCATTTCCCTTAGTTCTCACGATGTTCTCTGAACATTACAGAACGTAAAAAAATCGCCCGTTTCTATGTACCATCACATCGACCCTGAGCACAGTGAACTGGGTTGAACGTTATATATACCCATGTTCCAATAGATGGTTGATAGTTTTGGCCAACCGAACCCAATCCAATGTCTCCTTCCTTTCTCGACAACCTTTTTCTTCAATACAGATGAACCGATGATGAGTTATCTTCAAGTAAAATTATTCTGAAGCAGAAAACCTCTCAACTTGTATATCCAGGCTAATAAAAGCGTTCAAGTGAGAACATCAACTCTGTCCATCGACCCCTTCAAACTGAAATGCCAGACATATTGGGTCTACCTGAGGCACAGGTCAATTCATCCATCAACACTATACGTATAAGCTCTGTCATGGATGCAAACTCCACACACATGTGGTTCGAAGTAGGGCTCTGCCTCTATGCTGCTCATGCCATCGATGAAAAACTCTGGAATCAAACAAGATTGCTGTTATGTTGTTCAAACTCGATAGCCAGAAACAGACCAAATATCTCTGTTGTCTCTACTTATCAAAAAATGGTCCATCCTATGCAGATCTCTTCCATTTCTCGTCTCTGCAGCTAGATCTTATTCAACAGAACCATACAGTTCAATGCTCACAGAACCATCCAGCGGCAGAAATCATCATCATGGGCGATTTCATTGTGCACAAGATTACTTGGTTCGAAAAGTCTATGGTTCGAACACTCAAACAAAACGGATGAAGCTAGGCGACAAGCCGAAGCTTTCGTCGTCACTCGCGGCAATTCTAACCACAGATTGATCTCCACAACCTGTCAATTTTTCCATCAATCATAGATTGTCTCAATGGCTCTCGTTCGTTTTAGTCCCTCGCTAGAGCCGTCGAAAAGAATCTTTACCTTACTTAATAATTCATTCTCACCACTCTCTAAAGTTGACAACACATTGGCAACAACATCGCAAGAGAAAACAAACCTTTTTGCAGAAATTTCATTTTCCGAACGTTCGTCATTTAGTGACACTAAAAATACTTTGAAGGTACACATTCCATTACAGATCGAATCACGTCATCATTACGAATGTTTTTGTTCTCGATATGGGAGTTTATGGGCTCTGAAAATTATGATCGTTAATATCATTCGGCCTTATAATTCAACTCATTACCTAATGATTATGTCATCTTTGCTTACTGCGCGGCTTTTCCATGGTCAATTGTCATTCATATGTGTATAGACAGAACTATATTTGCACAGTGGTTTCGTAAATTTGTAAATCATTTAGATAAGAGAGGCTGTATTGAGAAATTAGGCATATATGAATTTCGTGTGGGTACCAATCTCGGTAATGCAGTGTTTGATATTTCATTTCGAAATGGAAATAGTTAACCGAGTAGTTAACCAACAAACAACAGAATGTGATAGAATGTGATTTCGTAGTGAATAGGGAAGACTACACAGTTCTTTTGAGAACTCCTTTTATGCTGACAAATATTATGAATTTATTTCTGACACTCAATACATACTTAATCATAATAATGATAAGGTCAAAACTGACGAATTAATTCCTATCTCCGAAATGTTCTTTTTAGGGCAGCAGCGAACTGAGTATTCCACTATCCAACACTATCACGAACTGTTTAGCTAAAATCCAAGGCCTCTTGGTAAGATGGTGTGATTTCCATTGACTGATTTTGTCAATATCAGCAATCATTTCATTCGTCTTTTTGTAGGCAATTCTCATTCCTTCTTTCCATGTCTCTGATGAAGTGTTTTTTATTGAGGTATGATTCGAGCAGTGTCAACTGGAAATTAGGAGATGTGTAGAAGAAAGAAGTTTTATTTGCGTAATTTACAGTTGCAACTTCGACGAAGATATGTAAAAAAAGTTGTTTTAGGATGACAGTTCAGATCCGTCACAGCAGTCAGTTGTTTCATGTCCAAAGGAATACATCATTTGTACTGGTTGTTTTTTGGTTATTTGTTTGAAATTGGCCAGTGCGATTGTATCTTTTGTGATACTGATTTCTATGTCTTCCATAATACCACACCTTCGATGCTGCTTCTACCTAGATGACTCATGAAATGATGAAAGCATATTCCATAAAATGAAACGGAAAATCAAAATCTTTCTCATGGATGTTGTACTTTCTTCCAAGGGGGTCGAAATCCTTTATGGACACGACGAAGGACTATTCCTTCATGGTGGTTTGAGAGTCCCATATTTATGTAGTAGTACCCACTAAACACTTAACATCTCCTTCCAAGGCTCCTCTTACAGGAATCTCCGACTCACTTCAAATCCCATTACAGAAATTGTAATCACTGCAGCTCACAGTACCATTTGGAAGACTCTTTTCGTTCAGGTTCTTGAAAACTACTTCAGAAAGGAATACCTAGCGGAACTAGTCGATAATGGTCAAAGCAAAGTTTGTGAATTGAATATTGATGGAGACGTCGTCTTCATTGGAGCTGGATGGAAAAGATGATATCTCAAGAATTCGAGAGTAAAAACAGCGAATGGTGAGTTTTACGTCCATACTGTGGAGAGCTTTTACGTAGACACATCGGATGATGTCCGATGAATCAAAGATTTCGGGTACCAGGATTATTGGTAGTTATTTATGACGATATAAGCATAGAGTGAAGAACGTTGAGTAAATTGTTATTCCATTTTATTATATCGAAGTGAATTAATTAAGTATTTTTTGTTATACCAGTGTATCACTTACCAACGACGGTATCCAATAAAACTCAGAAGGACAGAAGATTTGATACCAAGAAATGAATTGCCAGATAACTACAGAATTAAAGATAAGCAAGAGAAAGAAACCTATGAGGAAAATACAAAGAACGATGGACCCAAGAAAGAATACAAGATCCAAATACTGACCAAATCAGGACGTCTCGTCAAATCTCCTATATGTTCTTGGTTATGTTCGGTTTTCGGTTTTGGATATACTAATATTGAACGGATATATATGCTTACCTCCGAGAATCTGAAGAGTCATCGAAAGAACGGGAATGCGGCGATGGTTTTCATAATATAAGTATATTGTTTAGGTTATAAGAATTAATGGGACCCGAATATGTAAACTTCAGTGCCGGGAGATGAGATATAGACAGTCTCTGACTCGGTCTCTGACGACCGTTGGTACGGAGACGGTGTAGGGTGGTGTAGGTTGTTGAAAGATCATTTTAGCTATCCTTCTAACATATTATATGATTCTTATTTGATTCAATCATTTCTCAGTAACTGAATAAATTGTTGAAGAGGGAGTATATTGGGGATGATTGATCCTTTGAATATTTTATTGTCATTCCGTATTTATGGATGACGGTGACGACAAGAAAATTGAATAATCTTGAAGTAATTGGAACGTTATTAGATTATTTTGGAAGGTATTTATTCATTGCTGAGTT
This sequence comes from Phaedon cochleariae, assembly GCA_918026855.4. NCBI lineage: Eukaryota > Metazoa > Arthropoda > Insecta > Coleoptera > Chrysomelidae > Phaedon > Phaedon cochleariae. The sequence continues at coordinate 31,214,224 of OU896719.1, forward strand.
TGTCAGTAACACGTGTGTTGTACTTAGGCACTAGAATTGAACTAAAGCACACAGAAGGTGACAAATTCATTCGATCATCACGTTATATCAGTCTCTCGTGACCAAATAAAAAACTCGTTAAATTGGACCACTGCCCGATTGCGAAAGCAGGTGTACATTCCTAAAGATTAAAAAAACATCCACGTTTATTTATATCACCGCATTGTATACAAAATACTATCACCGGCATCTCTGGGACAACAAACAACCAGCACGTTTCAACGCGTCGCAGACTCGTCGACTTTGTTTACAGTTTACATTCATAAAAATGCGAAAAACTCACCAATACACAGCACCAGGACCACAAATAAGCCCACGAATACCTTCATTCTCCCTTTCAGCTTCTGAATTTCGGTGCACCAGAAAACGTATAACCTCAAAAACACAAACACAGTTTCCAAAGTTCACTTGATTTTGCAAAGTGATTCGAGATTTCCGTACGAGAAAAGAAGAGGAGCACACTAGATTTCGTGGCGGACTCGCGTTCACAGCTGGTTTAGATTATTTTTGAATAGGCGGCTGCGTGTGATCTTTTCCGTGCTAGATCAGTGGATCAGGATGGCTGCAGGATGGCCATGGAATGGAAATGGAGTATATTTGCGAGTCGGGCATTCTTATCAGCAGAAGAATGTATGCTTTTCTAGGGTGTGGTGATTTTTCGATAGTAGGCGTCATAAGGGAGTGTTGTTTTATCGCAAAAATGATGAATTAATGAGCGGTTTCGTGATTTAGAGGAAAGCATAAATTGTTGGGGAGTCGATTTGGCATTTGGCATACTTTCGTGTTTCATTTGCCTTTTGATCATTCAATAATTCCGATCATCATAAGGATAAAGGGCCAATGTGTTAGTTTCCTCCTGATGAATTTAATCAAATCAGTTTCACACTGACCTGACCATATTTGCAATCACGAATGTCTACTGAAATAATTAAAATCGCGAAATTGAATGTCTCAAACAAATTTAGTACAATTTCTGTACAGGGTGGGCCAGATTGGGCACTTTTTAAGGGTAAGTCCTATTCCCTTACAAGATAGAAAAAAACTGATGTCGTTGCCAGTTAATCCATTCACCTGACAAACTCGAAGGTCAAAGCCGTATATCGATACCTATCTTTATTTCAGAGTTCCAAGGTGTTTTTTGAAGATGTGAATTTTTGAAAAGTTGCTTAAACTCTTTTTTTTACAAAAATTCTTCGTTTTCATGAAAACATTTCCATAACATCGTTTTTGTCTTGAAAATTGATCCTCAGGCACTGAAATCAGTCACTTTATGCCTAGTTCCTTCAAGAAGAACAAGTTATATTCTTGAACTAGATAATAGGAAGTCCGATTTCAGTGCCTGGGGAACAGTTTTCATCACAAACTCAATGCTTTGCAGTTATTTTCATGAGAATACACAAGTATAGCCACTTTAAAAAAATTCCCATTTTCGAAAACACCTTGTAACTCCGAAACGAAGACAGATATCGATATGCTGATTTCAACATTGAGTTTTTCATGAAAATCGATCCTCAGGCACCAACATCAGTTTTCTTCCATCTGATTCGAGAGTAGGACTTTCCCTTTGAAAGTGTCCAATATTTGGTCCACCCTGTACAGTGTACATACCTGTGAATTCTAGACAGTTGTTTACTTATACCGTTTCGTACTGATCGCACTGGACTCGAATTCTTCTACACTGGATGTTTTTTGTCCTCATTCATCATAATATGCAACCAATAAAGGATAGATATACATATATGGAGTGCATAATTGTTTCAGTCAAGTGAAAAACGAGTATATAGAAAATATGAAGAATGAGGTATAAGTAATGCCATCAAGAATGGAAGATGAGAAAGAAAAACTAATAATCTTTCATTTTCTGATCATCGTGATGTGAAAAGTTTTCAGTGATAAGCAAAATTCAAAATCCAAGTATTATATTTATTATATATTTATACAGTTTCCATGCCCAATGAATAAATTTGTCGTGAAAAGTTCATTAATCGATAGACGCCAATACTTGTAATCTTGAACAATATGATAATAGTAATAATATAACCAATAAATATTTATAATTCTGATCATAGGAAACGAATTATGGCTCCGTGAAAATTAAAGCCAGTCCGAGAGTCACAGCAATTATCATCTTCAGTTATTTCTGACTTCAAGGAAGTGAGATTCTAAACAAATAGTAAATATCAGTGACATTATGTTTGCGAAATAGATTCACAGCTAAAACATTTGGGAATAGCAAGTGAATTCAGTATTTTCATTCCATCAGAATCAGAAGGTAGTAATTATGCCTACTATTTCCTACGCCCTCAAAAATGTTACTTAATAAATAATTATTCATTTGTAGGAGTCCGATACGTTTCCAAGAATTCAATTGCTCAATAACTGCATTAACTAACATTCATTAATCATTTCTCTTTCAAATCTGCTGAAAAATGTAGCCCACACTTGTTCAATTCAAACAAAGCCATATCGGGTTGGTTCTGATGTGGAAACATCACGTTATTGCAATAAAGTGAAAAATGTATCGCATCTCAGTGTTTTTAATGAAATAGTGTGAAACTCCTTTTAGACCAATTAGTCAAAATCACTGATTTTTCACTCTCTTGTCAATTATTCGTAATTTGAATTATATTGGAGTTTCACGTTTATATTGTTGCAAGTTGCAACTCAGATGTTGACCCTCCTATAGGTCGTAACTTAGCTCCTCGCTTGGCTTTTTGACGAGAGGTTTTGATCATTTCACTACCCAATCACATTCATCCCCAAATAAAGAGTCAAGACAGTTTTCATATAAAATTTGACATTCATTGATTAAATGGAAAAATCGTGGATAAATGCTTGCCACATGGCAGGTTAGCGAAGAAAAAGAACATAATGGCTTGCCAAATGGAACACAACGCAAAACAACACTTAAAAAAACATTACTTACATTACGTCTAGCCTGGATTGGAGCTACATGGGAATCGAAGCTTATGAATTTATTGATACCACAAACTTCTAGCTCCTTCTTCTCAAATATATGAGGAAGGATCATATCTTCACAAACGAACTGACCTAACTTGAGCGTAGCCCTGTTGAATTTTCTATCAAATGCTGTTTCTCTATCAAATGTATTTTCTATTAAATATTTTTCCTATCAATTGTATTTAATATCATTCATGTTTCTAACAAATGTATTTTCGGTGAAAAGTTCTTTCTATTTTCTTGATTTTCGATCAAAAGACTTCTATTAAATGTTTTCTATCATTTGTCTTTCGATCAAATTTCCGCCACCCATCATTTTCAATTGATAATTACTAATGACTTAATAATAATGATACCTTATCGACTCGGGTACTATTTATCTTCGGAATCGATGCTAGGTTTGCAATTTTCCGCCATGGAAAAGGCCATTACCTTTCGATATTGCTTACCTAGGTATTATCGCACGGTAAGCTTTTTTTGCAAATTTTACAAAACTGAAGTCTATAAACTCCGCTGACCTGATTGATACTACACTATACTGGATGTTTTAATTTGGAAAAGTTAATTTATAATTGAAGATCTTGAAATGAACGTGAGTTTGGGTGATGTTATTCCATAGGCATTTGTACTTCTTGACAATATCGTCCCATTTTGTACATACATATCCCCAAGAGCTTCGGTTCACGCCACGCTTAGCATGAATCAGCTTTTACATTTCATTCTGTACCCTCCCGAGTAACCAGCTAGCTGTATCATTGTGTGGGAGTTCAAGTTATATACAGTATAAACCAGATTATAATTTGTACAATCCTCTCATTCTTTGCCAAGAAAACTCATAAACTTCAAAAGTTCAAAAAAAATCCAATACCTATAGGTACTTAGGTGAAGGTACGCACGATGTTCTTCGAACATTATAGAAATTTCCTTTCGTGCGCTTCAAAAGATAAAAAATATATATACAGGGTGAGGCAATAGTGTGTTCTCCTTCGATATTGACCAAACCGTCGGATATATATAGAAAATTGATGAGAGATCATCTGAAATTATTTGCATATCTATAGAGTGTTCGAATTCCAAGATATCGGTTGATAATGTTTTTTTTATGTGACACCCTCTATATTATTGCATTTTCAGGTCCTTCCTGAAAAGCGGATTTCATCAATGCATCACACTTTGGGTCTTGCGGAAATGATTATAGAGATATAGGGTGTTCAAAATCGAGATTTTTCAACTTAACGGTTCACATTTTCCTATTTTAACTTTTGATTTACTATCTACTGACACTCAATTGGGACAGAAACACTGAAACACAACCTAACTTTTTTAAAGTAGTCAAAGAAGGAATCGTGTTTCTTGGGCTATTCATTAATAATTCAAGTATGCCATAGTGTGCCATGTAGTATACTACAGAAATTCAGTAATCTTTGGAGAGACGAAGGAATGTGATTTTTCAGATAAATAATGATCTCACATAGTTTTGATTATGAAATGTTGTCATTTCTTCATAATATGGAAATATTGCAAAAGCGATTGGTCACGAAGACTATGATGTAGAAAATCTATGACCATGAGATATACAATAACAGGAAACTTTTTATAGTTGTGTACAGTAATAACGTGTTCAACGGAAATAAAACGATTTATTTTCTCCGTGAGAGTATATTTTCAGACACTTCCGTTGTGTCTTCGGAGCTGGGGTAAATTTAATCATACTGGGCGTCCCAAATTTAGCCTGCCAAGCGTCACCAACAACTTCTTCTTCTTCTTCTTGATGTGATTATTCACAATGAACCAGTGAGTTTTCACAATAAATTGTCGTGGAGATGACTTGAGATGATATATCGAAAAAATATCAAATCTTCACTTAGGTATATAGCTTGGACGTTTCGGGAACGAATCTGCTCCCGTGTTCGAGTAATATTTTGGGACAAATCATCTGATTTGTCGTTAATACACGTGTATTGAGGTAATACTCATATATTCATTTATAGAAACGATGAGAAAAATCAAATGGACTCTGAAAAAAATGATATTTGTATAAATCGTATTGATAATTTTGAAAAAAATCAGTGTCTTTCTTGTGCAAAACTCAACTCTGGAAAATATATAGATTTTTAAGTTGTTTGCTTCCTCTGATTCTTGTCGGTTGATTTGTAAGGAACTCATTACAATAGATAAATGAACCTATGAAATCGTAATAGATTCATTACCGAAATCTAGACACGAATCGCATAGTAAAATATCTGAAAATAGCGTTGGGTCTAATTTCTTATGCATACATGGCAAGTCGGTTTCAGACTTTCAAAGTTACGAACTTTACGAAGATGGGAAAGCGGAAAACATAAATCATCGAGTCGTTATTCTAGGTATAGAAATGAGCCACCAAATTATGGGTTGATTACGTTATGATTTTGGTAGTGAAATCCTGTATACAGGGTGATTCAAAAGTAAGCGGCATCCTTTCAGAGGCGTATTCCTTGCATGAAAATAAGGCAAAAAGTTCCTATTGATAAGGATCCGAAAATGCTTCCTAAGGGAGCTACGGCCCTTTGAATAGGACACCTCAAAGACGGTTTTTTCTCTATAACTTTAAAATCCTTCACAACAAATTTTTAAAAATTGGTGTACGGCATAAACATTCGATGGTAAATAGGACTCCGTATTCGAAATAATTTCCAAACGAAATCACAGTAACCTGAATATCCGGAGAAGAAGGGATATTTTTACACTTACCCTCTCCCGCATGTGACGCCCCTGAATGAAATTCTGAAATTTCGAATACGGAGTCCTATTTACCATCGAATGTTTATGCCGTACACCAATTTTTAAAAATTTGTTGTGAAGGATTTTAAAGTTATAGAGAAAAAACCGTCTTTGAGGTGTCCTATTCAAAGGGCCGTAGCTCCCTTAGGAAGCATTTTCGGATCCTTATCAATAGGAACTTTTTGCCTTATTTTCAAGCAAGGAATACGCCTCTGAAAGGATGCCGCTTACTTTTGAATCACCCTGTATGTAATCAGGTGTAACACATTTTTTACATGATTAGAATATAAGACTGGATCCTTTACCACGATAATCACACTACACTGTTTTACTACTAACAAAACCGATTTTTTAAACGACTATGTTAACATCTTCAGGAGAAGATCAAAACTCAGTTCTTATCTTCTCCTGCTAACATGTAGATAGGGAAACTCTCAAATTACACAATGTATAATAACGTGAATACTTTTCCGATCAAATATTCTCAGTTACATCATTTCACGATAAGACAGTATATACAGGGTGTTTCAAAAAAACCTGACCTTCTTACTAGGGTAGGTAGAACACTGCAAAATAAGTTGGGTTTACTCAGTAAAAAAATTTCGTTACGGCATCCGTTATCAAGATACAAGGTGTTGAAAAAATTATTTTTTTACACATTTTTCGAGATTATGTCGAAATTACTGGCAACATTGTAGTGAAATTTTGTATGGATGTTTCTTGGAATCTGACACATCGCATGCATTTGTTTTTATATTTGACTCTCATAGAGGGCGCTAGTTACACGGTTCGTACCGAGTAGTTTTGAACATAACTTTTTTGAGGTTAGATTTTTCAATCCAAATTTGATGTGAACTTGAACATCATTCAATTCCACACCAAAAAGGTACTCTTGGTAAAACTCGATACTGTGTTCCGTTTTCGGAATATTTCGAGTCGAAAATGATGAAGTGATAACTGTTGCTGGTATAAAGCTATGTATTAGAGTGAGTATTATGAAAAATTATCACCTATATATCGAAAACAACAATACATTTCTGATGCTGAACTTATTGATTCAACAATAAATCACAAGAATAACATCGAAACAGATTTGACTAAGAACATGGATTACTCAATTTTGTTGTATCTTGAGCAGAAAGTCTATGCTACATAGGTAAATTCACGTCAAGAGTTGTAAGACATAATTGAACATCACTAAAATGACCTAACAGCTGATCCTCAACTGTTTGGAAGAATAATACATTCTCAAGAAAAGAATATAGAATCGTTTTTTCTTCGAAACGTTGGACATTTTGAACACTTACTCTAACTGATTCAATATTTCATGTTTCAAGTCAAATATCTCTTAATTTTCTACTTATGATTCTTTGTTGCATCAATAACTTCAGCACAAAAATGATTTTATTGTTTTTGAATCTGAATAAATAGGTAATTGAACTCAATAAGATTCATTTTATACCAGCATCAGCTATTACTCCATTATTTTCAAATCGAAATATTCCGAAAACGGAACATAGTATCGAGTTTCACCAAGAGTACCTTTTTGGTGTGAAATTGAATGATGTTCGAGTTCATATCATTTGGATCGAAAAATATAACCTCATAAAAGTTATGTTCTAAACTACTCGGTACGAACCCTGTGACTAGCACCCTCTATGAGAGTCAGATATAAAAACAAATTCATGTGATGAGTCAGATTTCAAGAAACATTCATACAAAATTTCATTACAATGTGTGAAAAAATCAATTTTTCAACACCTTGTATCATGAAAACGAATGCCGTTACGACATTTTTTCACTGAGCAAACCCAACTTATTTTGCAGTGTTCTACCTACCCTAGCAAGGGGGTTAGGTTTTTTTGAAACACCCTGTATACGCATATATGTTCATTATACCACATAAACAGTCTGTATAGATACGTCAGAGCTTTGTTAATTGAAGATGATAATAAAAGTTTGTTGAGTAGGTAAATCATGTAAAACAATTATTTGTAGAAATTTCAGGCGAAAGTACACAAACATATATATACAGCTATTATATTGTGTTTATATACCTTATTTCTCAACTAGAATAACACTGGGCTAGAATCTCGCAAACATGGATCAAACACTTCATAATATAAATATACTCAGTACACAGAAGGATCCAAAGAGAAAAAATTAATTTTTTCAAAGTATTTCAATTAACGAGACATTTCCTCATGAAAATTGAACATGAAATGTTAAGAGTTTGCCCCTTCAAAACGATTGAAATGGATAGAAATATTCATGATGGTGCCTTCCTCACGAAAATTTGCTTTTATTTCGATTATTATATTGGTTTTCACAAACTTTTGATCCGAAAGAAATATGCTATTTTTTCTGCAACCGAAAGAATTAACTAAAATAAATATGTGAAGTAACCATCAATGTGACTTACTTGACAGATTATTATAATACCTTTATTATAATAATATAGGTAAGTAGATAGAAGCAAGAGCTCAGACTACTTTACATTAGAATATTGGTGGACGATGACCACGGTATTACAATTTGTGTTGACATGCATCATCAGATACTACAAACTACAGGCCCGAATTCAATAATATACCTGAAACGTGGATGCCGATAGGAAAAAGAAGTGGAAAATGCAAGGTTAGTGAGCATATCAACAATAATAATAGCGATTATTCATTTCTTCCCATACTCCACTGTGTTTGGCTCGGTAATCAAATAGAGGTGAACAATATCGTTGTGTAAAGAAATGTCGACAAAAGATGGCATAGCTAGGGTGATGAGCCGTTTGATGGTAGTCTGTGGAGGAGTCTTTGGTGCCAATCACGGTAGGATATATCCAACGCTACAGCTAGATATTCCCAATATTTTACTAATGAAGATTGCCATATATGGGTGACGTAGGCAAGTAAATTTCCAGTTGATCCATAATATGAGATGTTCAGTAGGTATCTAAACAAACATAGATATTTTGTTGGCGGAAATATGTTCTCAAACTGCAGTAAATCAGGTGATAAGGTGAGGCGATAAAATAGTGACGACAAGGCAGTGAATTGTTTATTGTCAGACTTTCAGAAGTCAATGAACCCTCCAAACGTTATCATTGAATGAGATGAACTATATCTACCTACCTATACCTGTACCTGATGGCAAATGCCAATATTTGATTATAAAATCGGATGGGCCTCTTTGTTCAGAAAAAAATGGTACTGAAGAGCAATTTCTATCGACTATCAATCTGTTAACCTAACGATCATATTAGAAAAAAACAGAACGTGAATTTGAATCTGAAACCATACCATGGAGGTAGATGATAATTATCTAGTACGGATGAAATCATCTAAAAATTTTTATTGCACTCACGAAAAAGGTTTCCCAGAAATTATATCGTTTATTTTTCATGATCTCGATACACAATATCTCTTAATTGAGATTCATAAACTCCGACTGAATGCCTGGGTGTTCTGACTTGATATCTTATTGTTATTTACTCATGTCGACCTCATGGAATTTCCATACTTGATTAAGCGGAATTTTTAGTTGATCTCACAGAATTTTGACTGGAAATTAGGTACTTATCCGTCTGATCATTCCGACTCAGAATATTACTTTATTCCCATCAAGTATCGCGAAATTCTGAGTCATCAACTCGGAATCACCTTATTTCTTGAGTGTATACGGTATTCAATTGAGTGCAATTATCATTAAATTAAATCGGTCGAAACTCCGAGATACTGAGTCAGAATTAGCTAATATTTGAGATATTACGTTAGCCCAAAGTTCAAGATAAGTGTATACAGGGTGTGAATAAATAAGTGCGAAAATAATATAGGATAAGACGATTTCATGCCATATTCCAAAAAAATAATGTGTCCTAACTTGCTTCGTTTTTGAGATACAGGATGCTGAAATTGGAAGTATCAATTGTTTTTCATTATGATTCCACTGTATAGAATGATACTTGTTCAGGATAGGTATCGAGTAATCTCGATGGGTATTTTTTAAGAGCACCTATACATATTAAATTTTCGAGTTGAATCGAATTTTCATTGTTTCCCCAAAAAACTAAAAGCGAGATAGGATATTAACACAGAAGACTATGAATATAGGTATATTTTCAAATGTTTAATCCAATAAAAATATGAAACTCAACAAAACCAGTAGAGTTAGTTGAATAATATTCACCATAAATATCGATAGAATAATCCACAGCGACGCCACTGGAAATATTTCTCCAAATCTAATCACACCAAAAGAAAATCCATGTTACTGTCAACAAAATCACCAAGTTTCATTGAAATTGACTAGAAGACTCTTATATTGATAAAGAAAAAATTATTTCTTGAAATGCAAATACTAATATCTAAACTGTATTTCAAAACTGAAGCAAGTTAGGACAGATGTTAGTTCCTAAATCCAGATAACCTTCTATACGAATTACCATCAGTTCTACCAACCTTAAAATATTAAACTAGTGTTGCCATCTATAGGGGAGACAATTGAATAATTGCTATCGCCTACTTTACGCGACAGAATCGTGGCCACAGTCGAGTTGCAGTCGAGCGAACGAATCGATCTGCTACCATAAAATACGAATGGATCGAGCAAGTATTCGAGAAACTGTCAGCTGCTCAGTGAGCAAAGGCAAAAGCTTCTGAATTATAAACTCACTGTGTGGCTATGACAAAGCATATTATGATTTATAATATTTATTATAAATAAATATGATATATTATAATATTTTATTTTGAAAGTTGATTTATAGGTACCATTTGCTCATGTCTCAAATACCCGTAAACAGAGTTTCATCGAAATAACGAAATATCATGTATGCATGGTGGGCAAATTGAAAACTTTCGAAGACAATGTGAAGAAATTAATTTCTCTTCATGCGGCATGCAGTTTACACGAAGATCGCTCTACTCGCTCATCGACTTACACTAGCACTATCCACTCGTCCTCGTCATCAAGCCAAGTCCACTGCTGGGGCGAGATACCTCTATCTATGAATTCTCGTGAAACATATGCAACCAACATTTCGAGAATATATCAATCAACGACCAAAGATCATATACGTATAAATAACTATATGGATAACAAGATCTCATAGTTGATGCCAGAAATGAAAACAAAAGATAGTCCCCGGGGATAGGTCGCGTGCACGAAGACCGACCCTGGAGGCAAAATATTGAAACACAACCTCATTCTTCTGAGAA